>CM025970.1:16357229-16957229 GCA_014839755.1 Sylvia borin | reverse complement strand
GATGTGCTTTGCCCAATAATTTAGCAAACGGCTTCAAACTGGCAGTGGGTTTAGGTGGGATTTTGGGCAGGAATTCCTGGCTGGGAGGGTGGGCAGGCCCTGGCACAGGGTGTCCAGAGGAGCTGGATGAGGCTTGGAGCAGCCTGGGAGGGTGGAAGGTGGTTTGGGGTTGGAACTGGATGAGGTTTAATGTCCCTCTCAAGCCCAACCAGTGTGGGATTCTCTGATTCCAAGGAATGAAGATCACGCTGCTGCCACAGGGAGGGAGTGAAGGGAATCTTGTGTTTGTTTTGGCAGAGCTTTATCTGTGCTACTGAGGCTCCAGAAACCCAGCCCTTGCCTCTGCCAGCTGCAGGGGATCCCGGTGTTTGGGCAGGGGAATGGGGCTGTGCCAGGGGCTGAACCTAAACCCCGTTAAATAAACCTGGCTGGGGATTCTGAAAAACAACTCCTGAGCCCAGCATCCCCTTTGCTGAGCCAGTTGTGAATTGCTCCCTTTCATCCTCACCAGCTGTAATTCATGTAGCTTAATTAATCTTAATTAAGTGTTGCGGGCGTCTCTGGAGCTCAGTTCTCTATTTAATTACACTAACACACCATGGAATGGCCTCTGCTTGATGGGACGTTTTGCACAAGAGTTTAATCCAGAAACTGAAGGAATTAATTAGTTCTTAGGCTGTCTCCAGAGGGTTGGCCGAGTAACCTGTGGGTTTGTCACAAAAGCCTGGACCCTGCAGTGACCAGAATCTATCCCTGATACTGCACCCCCTGAGCCAGGACACACAGTTCCCCTTGCTGGGGCTCTCAGATCCCTGTGGGATCTTCTGGAGCAGGAATCAGACTGGTGGGAGACAGAGAGAGCTGCGATTTGTCAGGAGCTAACAGCTGGTTCTTGTTCCAAAAGCTTTACCTGGCCCCATGGTCTGAGCCCCAGAAGGGATCTGCTGCCCTTGGGATGGGAATTGCAGCAGGAATTGCAGCCCTGTTTGCCAGGGCATTCCCTTCCCCAACCCCTGCCTGGCACCTTGGCACATCCACACGCATTTCTCTGCCAAAAAAGAAGCTGGGATGGCAAAATAGGGAACATTGCAGGGAAACTCTTGGAGCAAGGACAAAGGGGAGCAAAGGCAAGGACTGTCCTGTGACCACGGAGCTCCTGAGGCTCCTTTTCTGCTTGACAGCTCCACTTGTGATGATTTTGGCACCAGGATCTTCTCTCTAGCTGTGATTCCTTCAGGAACACAACTGCACAAAGCACAGGAGCTCCACAACCCCAGGGATGGGCTGCTGAGGATGATCACATAATTCCTGTTCACCCAAACTCGGTGTGAAAAAGCACAAATCTTCCCAAAGACACACAAGCAGAGCCTGACCGGTTTGCTCCCAACATTTCCATGAACTTTCAGCTTCTTCTTGGCCCAAGCAGCGAGGTCTGGAGGCATCAGGGGGCTGTGGCTTAGCAGAGCGTGGTGATTGCTGATGAAGGCCAGGTTTCATCCATCCTCCAGGAGCCAGGTTTCATCCCAAGGGAGAGGATCCCGGGTGGGCCAGGCTCTCCCAGGCACCGCTGCTGGCAGTCCAGTGCTTATGGCAGAACCATTCCAAGAGCTATGACCATGAGACTGTTGATAGCTCTGGAAATGGCGCTGCCATCGGCACCATCGGCTCCGTCCCCTCCCTGCTCCTCCTCCTCGTGCTCCAGCGGCTCTGGATGGAAGGAACGAGGGTGGAGGAGCAGCTTCAGCTCAGAAATCCCTGAAACCTTAAGGAAAAATCCTGGAGATGCTTTCTGGAGAAGCTTTTGGAGGTGTTGGCTCAGCTCCATGCCGCTGGAATGTGCCCTGGGAATACAGAGCATACACACGTGTGCCTGTCTCCTCTTCCACTTGGGGTTTAACTGGATAAAAGGCAAAGCCTCCCTGTCTCTCCTGATTCCCACCACGGCAGGTTTTCTCTCCTTCCCTCTGGATCCAAGCCAGGAATGCTGCAGAAACACGTGGAACTCGCAGGGCGCAGCAAACTGCCACTGATCCACTCTGCAATTAATCCTGGAGTCACGCTGCTAATGAGGCACTGATCATCCTCGCTCCTTTCCGGCTGGAAGCCTGGTCCAGGCTGGCTGTTTCCATGGGTTCTTTGACAGCAGCCCTCGAAACTGAAGGATCTGTGCTTTGGGAAATCGGGCAGCCCTCGGTTTCTGCTGCTGAAACCTCTCTCCAAGACATCTCCTGTGCCAGTGCAGCCATAACTCCCACCAGGGCTCATCCTTACCACACCAAGGAGTTGTTAATGTGGGGAAAAAAGGACAAAAAGGAGCTTTTTTCCTTCTCCTTCCAGGCAGCCTCCAAGGATGATTTGGGGAAAGGTTTGAGTTACAAGTTGAAACCACTTTTTCTGGTGCCTGAGGTGTTTCAATCAGCTGTGCTCCTACCACAGGCACTGACAACTTCTCTCTCAGTGCTTCTAAGCCTCAAAAAAAAAAAACCCCAAAAAAAGCACCCAGCACGATCTCCAATAACTTTTCTGCAGCCTCACCGGGGATCTCATCAATACCGACTGTGACAAAACCACTGGGGGACATAAGAAGGACAAAGAGAGGAGCAGAGGAACAAGAAGCAGTTTTATCACCCCAGTTCTGTCTCTAAACCACGGAAAATTGGCCCAGAGCACGGAAGGGGCTGCCCAGGGCAGCTTTTTCCAGTGCATTTTGTTGGGATTTTTTTGTCCTTGCTCCTTATTGCTTTCTGAATCTGAGTTACTTTTGCTGCTGTCCTGACCTTGAGGGAGGTATTTGTCACTTTGACCAGGGAAGTGTAAAATCCTACCACACCAGATGGGTGAGGTTTTGTAACTGCTTTGCATAGATAGGCTGGAAAAATCGAGCTTTTCCTCTCTGTGCCCAGCAGAACGAGGGGGAGAGGTGTTCTATGTCCAAGGGTCGCGGGGTTTGGCAGCAGCTCAGCTTGGATTGTTCCCGGCAGAGACAACAACCCCACTGGAGAGCACAGAGAGCAGCACACACAGCAGCTCACAGCTGCAGCCTCTCTCCAGGGGAGGCGTTTTTGGGAAAATTGCAGCCAAGATGGATCACGATAAAGGGATGGACACAGGGATGTTTCCAGAGGGATGAGAGCACACAGAAACACTCACACGAGGACGAGTCACAGACACCTGACACAAAGGACTGAAGGAATAACAGCCAGGTACAGCTGGAATTGAGACCTTTGAGTGAAGCTCAGTGAAGCCTTAGATCCCCAAATGGGGATAATCCTGAAGTGACCCAAGGAGGCTGGACAGGGCTTGGAATAACCTGGGATGGTGGAAGGTGCCCATGGCATCACCGTGGCATCCCATAACTTGGGGTGGTGGCAGAGCTGAACTGTGAAGGTCCCTTCCAACCCAAAGCTTTCTGTGACTCTGTGTTTCCTCCAGCACTGCGAGGGATGTGCCAGATCTCCCTCAGGGGCTGGGAGCTCTGCAGAGCAGCTCCAAGGAGCAGATGGCAGCCTGAGCACAGCTCTGCCTCCCTCTGTGCCCAGCCCCGTGTGCCCAGCCCCGTGTGCCCAGCCCTCCCAGAGAACCTCTGCAAACTTCCACAGGGAAACTGCCCTGAACTCTGCTGGCCTGAAGCAACTGCTGAAATCTGCTGCCTCTCTGCAATCTGGGTGCCCGATGAGGAATAAACAACAGCACTGAAGGGAAAAGGGAGAGGGGAGGCTCCTGCCTGCCACAAACCCGGTGGGATAATTGCAGCTTTAGTGGGAGCTGCTCAGTGTGCCCAGGATTTGGGGCTGCAGGTGAAGGGGTGGGACTTGGGGATGCTGTGGGGTGTAACTGAAGGGAGAGGTGCATCCCCTGTGTCCTGCCAGTCCTTGTGACTTGTCCCACACAGGGAGGCTGTCACTGTGTCACTGTGGCCACCAGGATTTGCTCAGCTCTGGGATGAGTCCTGCTCCTTTTCCCCTGCCCTCGTTCCAAAAACACTTTGAGGAGGAAGCCAATTCCACATTTATTGCACTTTTCTGGAGCTGCACCTCTGGAAGTGCCTTGAGCATTCCCATGGTGGCAGGAACTCAGCTGCAGCCTCTGGGGGAAGGGGAACCTCTGAGATGTCAGGTTTAACTGACTTAAGGCAGGTCCAACCCGGCTTTGGAAAATCCCAGGGATCCAGGTCCTCCCCACCCTCACAGGGAGGAATTTTTCCTAATATCCAAACTCACTCTCTGTATCCTGCTTTTCTCTATGTGCTGCCCACTGAGGAGACCCTGCAGTGCTGTGCCCTGCTCCTTGGAGTGACAACAACCATCCCAAAGGGGACAATCCCTGTTTCCCACAGGATCCTGCAGCCTGGAGCCCACTCCAGTGGCCTGTCACACACCCCTGGGGCTGCTGCTCCACCCCACAAACGTTCAGCTATGAATAAAGGAGGGTTTAAAGTCGGTTGCAATAAACAGTGAACAGACAGAGCTGCAGTAATAAAAGAAAGGACTTACAGAGCATGGTCATGGCTAGACAGGAGCTGGTCTGCTGCAGAAGAGCAGGAGGAGCTTGGAGACAGAGGAACAGCCACTTTTAGTGCAGGAAGGAGCAAAGACAGACACAGTGAGGGAGTTAAGGGGGAAAAAGGAAAAAAAACACAGCGCTGGTTAATCGGGAACAGCCCCACATCAAACACTGAGCAGTCAATGAGAGTCACAGCCACATGCCCAAACCTCCCACGGAAAGGAGCCTGACTTTTAGTGTTAGAACCATCTGAACCATCAGGAGCAGCCCTTTCTTCTATAAATCATCCAGGGAGTAGTTCTGCTTTTCAAGAAAATCCTTTTCCCGTCTCTATATCTAGGCTTTTAAGCAGGAATTCTCTGCCTGTTTTCCAGAACCTCTGCAGTGTTGCTCTGGAGGGGATTTGGGAGCCGGACATTGCCTTCCTGCTGCCCATTCCGTGAGAACCAACCACCCCTTTGGTCTGGCTGAGGATCCTCTCTGCAGGAAGCCACGTCTGGCTCTTAAACCAAACTCCAGGGAGTTGTGACTTGGCCACTTAATTTGTCCCCATGATTCTAGCAGCCACGCTCCCTGCTCAAAAATCTGATTTATGGAGGCAAAGCAGAGCTGCTGGAGATCCCTGGCTGGTGATCCTGGAGTCTTTTGACAGCTCCAATGTGCTGGAAATGCTGGAAATGCCCAGCACCTTCTGGGGGGGGGGGGAAGAACCTTTCCCAAAATCCAACCTAAATCTGCCCAGGCACAGCTCCAGCCCTTCCCTGGGTCCTGCCCCTGTCCCAGGAGCAGAGATCAGTGCCTGGTTTTCCTCTTTCCCACAGAGGCTGTGCCCAAGGATGGATTTCCAGGGATGCCTGGGGGCTGCAGGAGGTGCATCCCAGGCTGGATGGGACTCTCTTGTTGGATAAAACATCCCCACCTTCCCCACTGCCAGCCCCAGCAATGCAGCTCTTTGATGATCTCCTGGCAGCACTTGTGCAATTATCACTCCTAATTGCCTTCCTGCCCGTGGAGCAGTCGCTTTGTGCAGCTCTTGTCTCCAGCGCTGGATCCGAGCGTTATGAAGTGCTTTCCGTGCTAATAAATCCCAAGCACGGTGCTCTAAAAGCCTGTCAGCCCGGGGCATGAATCTCCCTGAATGCACCCGTGTGCCTTTCATAGATCAGCGCAAACTGGGGCTGCTCCTGTGCGCTGACAGCTCAATCCGTGATAAAGTTACTCATAGATAACCTTCATATGAGACGGGACCAGTTCCTTGATTTTTCTTTTCATTTTGTACTGGGGTTTGCCCGCTCGGCTCTGCTCTGCTTCATGTGGCTCTGCAAAGGGACAAATCCAGATCCTTGCCTTCAATTCTTAAATAAATCCCCACAATAGATTGCTGCGCGTGGCACTTCAGTTGTTGTTTTATGTGGTTTTTTTCAGAAGTGGCTTCACTTCAGTGATGGAAAAAGCAGTGCCAGGACTCAGAGCTCGGGAAACACGGAGGTTAAAGGAATTTTTAAACTTCCTTTTGAGAGAGAAAAGGATTTCAGAGCACAGGAAAACGCTCCTGTGTGGACGTCACATCGTTTGGGCTGTGACATCAAATAAATAAAAGTGGAAGGGGCTGCCCAGGGAGGTTTGGGGTGCCCATCCCTGGAGGTGTCCAAGGAATCCCTGGAGGTGTCCAAGGAATCCCTGGAGGTGACAGTCACAGCCCTGGGCTGGGGACAGGCTGGGCATGGGGCTGGGATTCAATTCTGGAGGGCTTTTTCCAGCCTCAGCGATCCCTTAACAACACAAACACTTGAAGAGATAAAGCAAAAAGCTCTTTAGCGCCACGCGCTCTGCAGTCCCTGAAGGGCTTTGATGGCTCAGCGGAATGACACAAATTAACAGCCTCATTAACAACCCTTCAGGGAGAGCTCTGGAAGCCTGTCAGTGCCAGTGTCAGACACCAGCCACACTCCAGGGACACCACCGGCTTTGACACCGCTGCCAAGGGAGGCTGAATACAGAAAGACGGGAATTCTGACTTCTCTGAGAAGCAGCAGCAGAGAGAGGCAAAAATTCCTCTGGATGGACCTCATCCCATTCCCAGCTCAGTCCTGCTCCAGCAAGGAAAATTAGACAGCCAAGGCTTTCCCAAGGATTGCTGTGCAAAACTCATCCCAAACCCGTGCCTGGGATGTGCCTGCGCCTTGTGGAAACCAAGTTAAGCGCAGCTCAGGGGAGGAGTCCTTGGGGAGTTCCCAAAGTGCCTCCGAAATCTGGTTACCTGCCTTTTTAAAAACGCTCTTTTCTGGTCTCTCGTGGCCACAGAACAGACAGATTAATGCAGGAGCGAGGACTGGAAATCATCAGCTCCTGCAGGAACAGCCTAAATCGGCTGGATTGAGGAGGGATGGAATATCTGCAGGATGTCATCCCCACATCCCCACAGCAAAAGTGCAGCTTTACTGGGGGCAAACCCGAACTGAGGCTGACTTTCCAGCAGCTCCCATTCAGGATGCGCTGAGCGGCAGATGGTGGCGAGGATCACCTTTGCTCTGCCAAATAAATCAAACCGAACCCTCCAAATGTCTTAATTTTTTTTTTCTGTTTTGAAATGGAAAGCTGAAGGTGGAAAGACGCTCAGAGCTGCCCAAAGGCTGGGAGCACGGGTGGGTGAGCATCACGGGCAATGGGGAGGATCCCAAAAAATGGCAAATGGTTAAAACCCAATCAAATCACAATAGATGTGCTGAAAGGCCCTGACACTTTCCTGGAAATACCAAATTTCTGGCCAAAATACCTTGGGAATAACAAGGTTTTTTTTTCTCCCACAGCCACTCCAAAAGCCATAAAAGCAGTTTTACTGCAGCAACAGGGAAGCTTTTCCACATTGTGGGTTTACAATGGGGTGGCGCACACAACGCTTAAACAAATTCTCCTCTAGCAATCAGCAAGGAAGAGAATTACTGAAAGGGAGGACAAAGAAGTGAACCTAAAATTAAAACGCACTCACACAATTAGCTGTGAGTTGCAGACAACTCCTGCCCCGAGGAAGAACAGAACATGACAATAATTGCTGAAGTTTCCGTAGAATTTCTAACCCCAAGGCATGTGGAGCTCTTTGCACATGCTGATTTGCATTGTCTGAGAACGCTTTGCTGATAAACCAAATTAATCTCCGGAGAGGAGAGAAGCAGCCCAATACATTCAAAGGTCAGCTGAAACAGAAGGCAAGTAGGTGGAGAGCAAATTTCTACCCATACCAAAATTTATTCAGGTACCAAAATTAGTTTTAAATGCTGTTTTGGATCTGTGGGATGAGCGGAGAGACTGGCAAAGGTCTGGGGGTTGGATTCAGCACATGGTGCACGGGGAGGGCTGTCTGGGGTTTGTCTGAATGCTGTGGTTGGAGCTGCACTCCGTTAGTGAAGTGGGAAATTTCCCCCAGGAGGGGCTGTCAGGAATTCCAGCTGCAGGGAACGTGGGCTCTGCTCTGGGCCGTGGATCCCTGACCTCTGCTGGGAGATCCTGCCCCACCACAACACAGCTTCATTGCTTCATCCATTAGGAATGGCACGGGGTTTGATAACCATCAGTTCATATCTCTCGATGGCATGAGCTGTGCTTCGGGTGACTTCCTGACAACTGGTGGATTGAAAGCAGCCAAAGACACATTTCAGAGCTCAAGGCGCTCTGCAGAGCCTCGGGTTCCCCAGCAGACACAAAGTGATGAACAACTTCTGATCCTGAACCTTTTCTTGGGCCAAATAACAAAAAGGGGTTTTGATTCACTGTCGTCTCTTTTTCCAACATCCAGGTGTATTGAAAGAGAGTGTCTTCTAAAAATTGGAGGAAATTGTGGTTTTAAAACTCTAGTCCCCTCTCTCCTCTGTAGGAAATCAGATCAATACCTTGATTTCACTCAGCACAAGGACAAGAAGCTTGGCTCTTAGCAGAAGCTCTCAGTGAGGTGTTTTTGGAGCTGGGACAAGGCTGCAGCAGTGTCCTGCCCTTTGGGGAGCAGGGTTTGGGGCAAAGAGGCTCCCCTGGCACAGGGTGGTCACTTGGCCTTTGTGGAACCCCCACATCCCTGAGCCTGAGGGTTCCTCTGCTCCTGGATCCTGCAGCAGATCCCAAACCTGCCCTGCACTCCGTGACAGCCCAAAGGTGTGTGAGGGACCTCTGACGGTCACAGGGAATGGCACTGAAAGGCTGGCACTGATGCCAGGCTGGAAAACCACGCCACGGAAGTTGGAGCAGAAGTTTGGCTGTAAATATTGGCAAAGCTTCATGAAAAAAAAATTAAGAAAGCTCCTTCGAGAAATGACAAAACTCTTTTTTTAGTTGTTCTTGAGTCTAATCATCCCCCGTGTTTTTAAAGGATCCCTTTGCAGGTTGGCAGCTAATGAAATTTAGGTGGAAAACAAACTCTCTCTTGCCTATATAACAATATTAGCATTTCCAGGCTGTAATCAGATCCCCTCAGCTTGGGCTGGGTCTGGAGCCACTTCTGCTGGCACAGGGAGCTGATCCTGAACTGAAACCTCTGCAGTGGAAAACCTCTGGCTGCCCTGCCCTGGGCAAAACAAACGGAATATCACTGAACTCACCCCTTTTAAATGCTCATCATTTGCTGTGCTTCTCAAGTTTTTGCTCAGGAATTTCCAAAAAAAAAAAAAAAAAAATAGAATTTAGTGGGAATGTGATTTATCAGCACATTGGCAAGGGGGAAATAAGATCTTCTTTCTTGGTGCCATAAATAAAAGAACTGCTGGAGGAGGGACAACACAGGCCCCAAAGCTCTGTGGGTGCCACCAGCACAAAAACTCCAAAATACCTCCAAAAATACCTCCAAAAATACCCAGTGCAAATCCTGTGTGAAAGAGGGGAATGGAGGGAAGGGCAGAGCAAGACAAAACGATCCACTTGGGCTTCACGAGCTTGCAGTGAAGGAGACAGAACCTGTCAGGGCTCTGAGTCGTCTGGCAGGATCACTAAAACTCCCTGGCAGTCAGAATTTTCACCCTTCCCAACCCCCAGCACTGAGTGTGTTTGTTCTGCCTTGCGAAGCTCTGGGGTCTCTTCATCTACCCTCGTGCCCAGGGAAGGAGGAGGAGGAGGAAGAAGAGGAGGAGGAAGAAGAGGAGGAGGTGTTTTACCTGTAAGCCCAGATCTGTGGAGAGCTGCTGGGTGCACCAGGACCAGCCCTGAGGAACAACCTCTGCCTCTGCTGAGCTGAGCCACAGCTGCAGCCCATGAAATCCTCCCTCCCAGGTGGGACGGGGTCACTGCTCCACCCCCAGGACCACCCTGAGCTGTGGGGGAATCCTGCCTGAGAGCCACACAGCCCAAACCATTGATAAAACATCTCAAACCATTGAAAAACACAGCCCAAACCATTCAAAAAACCATCAAAAACCATTCAAAAACCACCACAAACCACTGAAAAAAATCACGAACCATTCAGAAAACCATCTCAAACCATTGAAAAAACCACCACAGACCATTCAAAAAACCATCTCAAACCATTCAAAAAACCACCACAGACCATTGAAAAAACCACCACAGACCATTCAAAAAACCATCTCAAACCATTAAAAAAAAGATACCATAAGCCATTCAAAAAGCACCACAGACCATTCAAAGACCCCCCCAAACCACTCCATGGTTCCAGGGATCCTGTGCTCACTCATCCTTTTGCTCCACAGCAGCTCTGACCTCCTTCCTACGACCACCAAGGATTTATTTTCATCCCAGTGGATCTGTGGAGCTGTTAAACCTCTAAAAACAGGAGCCCTGATTTGGCAGCAGGGAACACTGGGGCTCACTGCAGTTCCAACCTCCCAAGGTGCTTGTTTCTGGGTTTTTTCCCCACTTTGTTTCTCTTGGCTCTTTCAAGAGAAAAAAAAAAAAAAATCAGGACGTGTTTTCCTTTGGAGGAATCCGATTGACATTTGGAGGAGACCTCTCAGGGCTGGAAAGTGAGTGGTAAATAAACCTCTCCCTAGAGCTTTCCCTGAAGAGACCAGTGCAGCTCTGAGCACTTCTGAGAGGAGATGGGAACACACCAGAGTGACCTCCCCGACCCAGATGTTCCCGAGTTTGTCTGCTCTCATCTTTTCTCAAATATTATTTCACCCGAAGTCGTCTTCTTTGCCGTGGCAAAATTTCACAGCTTGTTTCAGCCAGGAATTGCAGCAATGCTGCCCCTGGCTCCCCATCCATTTGTGCTGTACAGGAGTTCAATGATTCATGGAGGCACGAGTTTGTTGGTTTGTGTTGAATAAATATCTGCTCGTGACAGAAGAAATGCAAACAATCTGTTTCAAGGGGAACGCAGCATTTTTTTTCAGATGACTTTGGCTTTTTTCAGTTGCACAGAACCCTGAACACCCAGAAATCCCCACCTATTTACAGCTCATTATTGTGCTGATTTTTGTCACGGCTGAGTTCAGCACAAGGTCTGTCCCTCCTGCCACTGGTCCCCCTGCCAGGGGACAAAGAGCACCTGGAAAATCCCACTGCCACAACTTCCCCATTTGCAGAAACTTTTGGTCCCTTTTCTAAAGGAGATGGAGCAGGCAGCATCCAACAGAGCCAAGCTGTTCCCTTCAGACCAAAGGATGCCAAAATTCACACACAGCTTCTGCATCCTCCCAGCTCTCCCCTGGAGAAACTGCACACATTTGCTCCCTACAAACCCAGCCTGTCCAGCACCCTCAGGATTGCTCCTACCCATCCCTTTCTCAGCATTTCTTTATCCCTTTCTCAGCGTTTAATAGTGATTTCTAAGTGTTTATACCACCAAGACATTGCAGAACGGAAGCAGTTCTGCACAGGCTCCTCTTGCTGGTGGCTGCAGGCTCTGTGCAGCCCTGGGCTGGTGCCTTCAGTTTGAGCTTTTGTATTTTCCAGGTTCTGCACTGCATTGGTGCATGACTTTGAACTCCATAGAAAGTGTCAGCAAGTTCCCCCCACAGTTTAGTCAGAAAAAACAATCCTCTGAAGGCCTTTTAATGAATACCTGCTTTATAAAACTCCTTTACCACCATCTAACCTCTGTTCTAGGCAGCGTCCCAAGGCATCAGAAGAACCAGCCCCAATGATGAAGAACCCCTCAGATGACTCAGAGTCCATCTTGGCTGCAGCCACGGTGTAGTTGTACCACCCAAGATGTGTCCTCTGAAGGCCTTTTAATAAATACCCACTTTATTTAATAAATACTCCACACCCTCTAACCCTGTGGAGACCCTCGTGCCATTAAAGGAATTTCCAACTGCCCTTCCCTGGAGAAGTGGAGATTAAGGATACTTTAGATGTAAAAAGGCTTCTCCCCATGGATCCTTGCAATGTGCCGTGTCCTCCCTGGGTTTTGCAGGTCCATCACCCACCCCATGGCATCCCCTCTCCCTGTTTCCCCGTTGGCTATGGGGTTTGGTGTCCTGTTCTCTCTTCCCTATGGTCACCTGCCCCTTGTACCCCCCACAAACCTCAGACCCTCTATAACTGAGAAAAACCACACGTTCTCCCTCTTTGCCTCCAGATTCACCTTCAGCCCATGGAAGGAACTCCTGCTGGGAATTGCTCTGGGGCCGGGAGCCTTCTGCCCCTCCGCTGAGGCAGCCTGGCAACGTGTGTGGCTGTGTGAGCCTTAACTGCTGCCTGAACACTCCCCGAGCAGCTTCTCTACGGGGAGCCCGACTGAGAGTTAGAAAAGCTGTGGCTGCACCCCAAAAAGGACACATCTCTACATTACTCCTGCTCGGGGAGTCCCCCGAGGGCGGCGCTCACCTCAGCACGTGCGTGGAGCCGTTGATGGTGGTGGTGGAGCAGGGCACGCTCTGGCCCAGCACGGAGGGCCTGCGGTAGCGCTCGTCGCCGCAGCACAGGATGATGAGGAAGGCACGTCGGAAAGCCTTGTTGAGGAAGGCGTAGAGGAAAGGGTTCAGGCCCGAGTTGATGTAGCCCAGCCACAGGAAGGCCGTCCACAGCTTGCCGGGCACCGTGTAGTTGACGAAGGGATCCACGATGTTGGTGACGAAGAACGGGGCCCAGCAGAGGCAGAAGCAGCCCATGATGATGCACAGGGTCTTGGCGGCTTTGGTCTCCGTCTTCATGCGGTGGGTGCTGTGCTGGTCGGGGGGGTGCTGCCGGGGCTCCTGAGGGTGCTGCTGAGGGTGCTGCTGAGGGTGCTGCCATGGCTCCTGTGGGTGCTGCTGAGGGTGCTGCCGCGGCTCTTGTAGGTGCTGCTGTGGGTGCTCCTGTAGGTGCTGTGGGTGCTCCTGTAGGTGCTGTGGGTGCTCTAGGTGCTCCCGTGGGTGCTCCTGCGTGTCCCGTGGGTGCTGCTGCAGGGCCTGCCGGGGCTCCTGCGGGTTCCCTGCTCTCTGCAGCAGGCGGATCTGGCGGGCGTGCGCCCGCGCCGTCACGTAGATGCGGTGGTAGGCCAGCACCATGAGCAGGAAGGGGATGTAGAAGGCCACCACGGAGCAGGTGATGGCGTAGGGCTTGTTCACCATGAAGATGCAGTAGGTGGAGTTGGAGGCCTTGTTGAACTGCCTCTGCTGGATCTGAGGTGCGGAGGGGAGGAGGTGGGAATGGGACAATCAGAGAATGGCTCGGCTTGGAGGGACCTCAAAGACAGTCTCATGTCACCCCCCGTCATGGGCAAGGACACCTTCCACTAGACCAGATTGCTCCAGGCCTTGTCCAGCCATCCTGGGACACTTGGACATGTCCACAACCTCCCTGGGCAGCCTGTGCCAGAGCCTCACCACTCTCACAGGGAAGGATCTTTTCCTGATATCCCATCTCACCCTACTCTGGCAGTGTGCAGCCATTCCCTTGTCCTGGCACTATGAGAATAATCCTCCCTCTGATCTGAGACCTGCAAAGGCCAAGGGGACCAAAGACTCCTGAGGTGTTGTCCAGAGCCAGCTGAAGCTTGGCCATTGTCCCAAGGACTCCTGACTGAATTTGGAGAGAATGTGGGTAAAATCCTCCCCCAGGCCACCACTGTCCCTGGACAGAGAAACTTCAACCCCCTTTAAAGATCCCCTCCAGAAATTCCCCAAAATAAAGAGCAGCCCCTCTGCACCGAGAACGGAAACATCTCTCCCTCTTTTTCCCTATCCCCTGAAATTGCTTTTTTAAAGAACATCCAGCACCCAACACATTGGATTGGTTTCCCTCCTTGGCTACTCACCAGATCAATGATGCCAATGCTGTTCCAGCCTTGCATGATAGGGAGGAAAGAAATAAAGGTTGGGATTACCCAGCAGCCTCCCAGCATCAGGGCGATGCGCAGTGGGGTCATCTTGTTCCTGTACACCAGGGGCTGGCAGCAGATGGCATAGTACCTGCAGGGAAAAAAGGCACAGACACACTCACAGCAGCCTTCAAACCTTCTAAAAATTGAATTGTAAAGCCCTTTCTCCAGCTGTTTGTCCTGCCTTTCGAAATAGAGGGAGAACAGGAGTCTGTGGCCTGCTTACAATGGGTTCTCTCACACAGGAACTTGGGATATTTCCACTGGGTTCAAGGAAAAAACGGAGTTTTCTGCTTTCCAGCCGGGGAGAACGAGGCACAGGTAAATGCTGTGGGTTGTCAGAGGTCGCAGGGCAAGGGAGAAATTCCATTTTCAGCCCTGCTGTCCCTCTGCACTGAGGATGTCCCCAGCCTCCAAGGAATACCCCTTCCCTCCAGGCAGCCTCAGCTCAATTTCCTACCTGAATTGGAGATTTATTTTGACAAAGCTGCAAAAGCCGTTACCACAAATTAACAAAGTCTCCCAAAGCTGTGAAAATGTCGGTAAAATGAAGTGAGTTTTCCCATTTCCCAGGAATCCACCTCTTTTCCAGCTGGGCTTTAACCTTCCCAAGGACAGGGCAAAGGTGTCTTTGTGCCATCGAGGGGATGTGCCCTGAACTCTCCTCCAGATCCATTCAAAATACCCCAAGTACAACAGGTCCCTGCTCCTAAAAGAGTTATGACCTAAAAATATCTTCTCAAAGAGATAAGAAATCAAATTTTGTGTTGGTTTGATCCCTGTGTCACCTTCTGCAGGTGGATCTCTCCATCAGCAAGGGGTAGCAAACCTAAACCTGGAAATCTCTGCCTCTGAAATGATCATTTATTCCTAAGAAGACCAGCAAATATCCAATTGCAGACTTTCAATGGTCCTGACCTGACAATCAGCTTCAAGTTCCCAATAAAATATTTTTGGCTCTTTAGATTTTTGGATTTCAGCACATTCTGTAAAAAGTTTCATGAGGTCAGCAGAACCATGAATTAGAGGAATTAAATTAGCAAGCACACGTGTGTGTGTTAAAAAGCTGCTCTTCGAGATCTGCATTTATTTCATCAAGATTTGGGTGGGAACCAAGAGCTTTGTCCTAAACAGGCACAAAAATATACAAATTTCCATTTTTTCCTCAGGCTTTTTTCTTTTTTTATTAAAGTCATGTGGAGTCAACTGAATTGCTTTATTTTGATAAAATCAGATGATATATTCCACACAGAGGCTTGAAATAATATCAAAGTGTCAAAAGAAAACATTTCTTAAAAGTCTCTTTGAAACAAGATTCAAAATGTCACAGGGGAAAAACGCTGAAACAGGCATTCAAGTGCTCCTGCAATTTGATAATTCCTCTGTTCTCCTCTGCTTTCCTGCGTGCATGAAAAAATCAGCCTGTTCCTCTGGAAAGCTGCACTTCCAAAGAAATGGGATTTGCCAGGAGTAAATCTTTTAGAGCTGTGGGTGAAATGTTCCTCTCCTGGAGCTCCAGCTCCCCTGGGGCTGATCGCTGTCCCAGGGAACGACCTTTGAATTCCAACGGGAATTTTTGGGATGTTGATTGGACCAGAGGGATCTTCCCTTGGCATCAGAGCTGCTCCTCTGACTCCTATCACAAAGGATTTGTATTAAAAAAAAACCCTATATATTTAAACTATTTCATTGTTCCTGATCTCAAAGTCACCCTCTGAAAGTGCTGGGCTTCAAAGGCATCAAAGCCAAGGCACGAGAGACTCCAGTAAAAGCAACAATCCAATTAATAAAAGGATCCAAGCAGCCAAGACAGCAGCCAGCCTTGGAGGAGTTGGCTAAGCAAACAGGAAGGGAAAACCACTGTACACTGCTAATTAACTCCAGCAGGAAAACGATTCTTGCCAGCAGTTTGAATGATCACATTTCTCTGCTCCTCTCCCTGCTGCAGCTGAAAGAATTACACTGAATTGTTCCTGCTATTAAAGGCCATTAGAGTAAAAATTATGCCTGTAAAAATGACACCTTAAGCTCTCATGTTTCTTCCCTCCCAGTGATTCAGCAGCAATTTTCCTCCACTTTCGTGTCGAAAGATTTTATTTCATTTCATTTTTCCGCCCGGTGCTGCTACCAGAACTTCCCTCCTGTCGCTGTTTGGGGTGACAAAGTGCCCTGAGCAGGGTGTGGGTGACAACTGTGTGACTCCTGCAGAGCCCAGCAGGGTTTCCATCCCAGGAACCAGGTGACAGACAGCTGGCAGTGCCACCAGAAGTCACAGCTTTTGCAGGAGCTGGTGGTTTGATGTATGTGGTGGCCTGAGCATTTAAGCAGCTATTTATTCACTGGGAGAAAAGTAATTATATCTGTGTGATTATCAATAGTTTTAGTCAGAGGCTGGGGTAAAGACATGCTCTGTGTTTCTGCTTCATTTCAAGGCAGAGCTCTTTGCCTGGGCTCACAAGGAAAATCTGATACGTGCTGCTGTGGCAGCGTGATGGATGAACACAAAATGCAATACATACACATGATTAATACCCTGTCCAGGCCCAATTAAATATTAATTCTCTCTATTATCAGTCAACTTCCTTGCAAATGTTCACTTCCCTGTTAGCCAGGGCAGAGCAGCTGATGTGGAACCTCCTCTCCTCTGCAGTGACATTCTCCACTGAAGGGGAAACACAGGAATCCCTTCCCAGAGCTGCAGCTCTTCCAATAAAGCAAAGGTTATTCTAATACTTCTCCTTTTCCTTATCAGACATTTGCCACAGGAATGAATCAAGTGCTCACAACATTTTACAAGTGGCTGAAAAGAAGAAATCCATCATTTTTCTGATGCCCTTGTGGCTCTCCTGGCCACTGCAGAAGCCACAGAATCACTGGGAAGGGACTTGGGAAGGGACACTAAAGCTCAGTTAATTCCACCCCAGCCATGGCAGGGACATTTTCCGCTGTCCCAGGTGGATCCAAGCCCTGTCCAGCCTGGCCTTGGGCACTGCCAGGGATCCAGCTGCTCTGGGCACCCTGTGCCAGGGCCAGCCCAGCCTCCCAGCCAGGAATTCCTGCCCAAATCCCAATCCCTCTGCCAGCTGGAAGAGCCATTCCCTCGTCCTGGCACTCTCTTCTCCTCTCCCCTGAGGCCCTGGAAGGTCCGAGGCAGGAGCAGCTGCAGTTCCACACCCAGGATCTGTGTGACAGCAGCACAATCCAGCTGTGGGCCATGGCAAGGAACTCAAGGAACTATTTCTTTATCCAAACACCTCCTCAACCCCGTGGCTGTGGAAAAGTTGCTCTGGAGAGCTCAGCTCCAGCCTCAGGCCCCTGTGATGCTCTGAGCACACCGCTGCTCCTTCTCCTCACCCTCCTGGGCACTACAGAAACAGGATTACTGAGCTGCAGGAGAACATCCCTGGCCCTTGGAGAGGACTGGAGGCACGTCCCCTGGTCTGCAGTGCAGTTTGGAGCTGGGAGCCTGGAGGCACTACCCTGCAAGGAGCTCTTGAGCTATCCCAGCCAGACAAATCCACCCCCAGCCTTATTACCAGCCTGCCTCGGGGGTGGCCCACGCTTCCAAGCTTTTGGTGTCATGTGCGTATGGAAAATGGTGTACAGAGCATCTGCTGGATCAGCACTGGGGCCAGGATGAGACACAGAACGCTCACACTGAGGAATATTTCACCCCTCCCCACCTGAAATCATCTAGGGGAAAAAGAAGCCAGAAGATGGGAAAACTCATTAAAAAAAAAAAAAAAGAAGCCAAAAGATAGGAAAGCTGCTTTAAAAAAAAAAAAAAAAAGGAGACAAAAGATGAAGAAGCTGGAAAAAATAGAAGACAAAAAATGGGAAAACTGGAAAAAAAAAAAGAAGACAAAAGATGGGAAAATTGGGGGGGAAAAAAAGAAGACAAGAGGATGAGAAAAGGTAAAAAAAGAAGACAAAGGATGGGAAAACTGTGGCTCTCTCCCAAAGTTAGGTGCAAGAGCCAAAGCCTCTGTCAGGGGGAAGTCACTGCCCTTGTTCCTCAGAGAATCCAGACTGGGACTGAGTCTCCAGCTGAGCCCTGACCAAGTGATGAACCTAAGGAGCCACAATTTCACTTTATTTGTGCCTGTGGGAAATGAATCCAACGCTATTGTTGCTGATATTTCAGTGAAAACAGGTTCTGGCCTCTGCATAACCAGATCTGAACATTGTTTTTGGAAAGAACTGCTCTTTCTATTTTCCTTTCTCCCACCAAACAAATAAGCTCTGGGCTCTCGTTGTGCCAAAGAAAACAAAGTTCTGCCTCGTTGGTCCAGAAAAAGGAAATCTCCTCAAATGATTATATCTAACAAAATTAAATTCTTAGAAAAAAAAACAACGGCCTGCTGGTGTTGAGATAATTACACGGAGAAAAATGCTAAAGAGAACGGTTAATTAGAGCTGGATAAATTTAGCAGGGAACACAAACAAATGTCTGTCGCCAAATGGAGATGAGAGAGGGCTCCTCCACGGTCCCCCTGAGGCTGAGGTGTGTGGAGGGTTATTGGCAGCAAGGGTGACAAAATAAACGGACTATTTCTGGAGGGTTTGCAGAGATTGATAGAGGACAGAGCATCCCTCAGCCTGCGCTGTGGCCATCTGCTCTGGGATTTTCCTGAATGCTCTCAGAGCTGGGCTCTGCAGACCCTGGGCTGGTTTTCTGGCTGGCAGGGACAAGTGCACAGTGGTGTCACCTCTGCCAGCCTCGGGGACAGCTGCAGCTGTCCCTGCTCTGCCTCTCTCTGCTCTGCCACCGGAGCTGCCGGAGCTCCAGGGGAAACAGGCGCTGGGGATTTACAGCCCCGGGCAGAGCCCCCGCTGCAATTTGGGGCGTTTCATCAGACTGTCAGCGTTAATTACTGACAGCTACTCAAAGTTTTATCATTCTCCCCACCAACAACCTCCCCGTGGCCCTGGACAGCCGGGGATGGTCCAGGGTTATTCCAGGGATGTTCCAGGAATGTTCCAGGGATGTTCCAGGGATATTCCAGGGATATTCCAGGGATGTTCCAGGGATGGTCCAGGGATGGCCCAGGGTTATTCCAGGGTTATTCCAGGGATGTTCCAGGAATGTTCCAGGAATGTTCCAGGAATATTCCAGAAATATTCCAGGGATGGTCCAGGGATGGTCCAGGAATGGTCCAGGAATATTCCAGGGATGGCCCAGGGTTATTCCAGGAATATTCCAGGAATATTCCAGGAATATTCCAGAAATATTCCAGGGATGGTCCAGGGATGTTCCAGGGATGTTCCAGGAATATTCCAAGGATATTCCAAGAATATTCCAGGGATATTCCAGGGATGTTCCAGGGGCACCGCTGGGCACAGCAGCTTCCTCCCCGCCTGGGCAAAGATCTCCTGCCCCCAGCCATGCCCTGGGCATCCTCTGGGCACCATTCTGGGCTGTCTGCGATGCCAGGGAAAGGGGATGAGCACGGAATGCTGGGCTGGAGCTCCGGGAGCAGGGCAGTGCCCACCCCGTGTCCCTCAGGGCCACGCTCCGTGCCCTGGCACAGGGACAGGGCTGCTGTCACAGCGTGTCACCACAGGGCTTGGGAGGCTTTACAGCATCACCTCTCGCACGGGGCTGTGCTAATTCGCTGTCTGAACGGTCCATTAGCGGTAATTAATGTTTGCAAACAGCACAAGGAGCATCTGTGCCTCTGCTCCGACCCCCCTGGGCACATCTGCCGTGATCCAGCCCTGCCTGAGCGGGGATTTGGGGCTGGGCCTGGGTGTAGGATCAGTTTGGGATCAAAGGACACGCTCAGGGCTGGGTTTTGAACCGCTCCAGCAAACAGAACACCCACAGGGACACAGCCCTGGGGGCACCTTCCCGGGCTGGCACAGCCAGGAGGGCGCAGGGAGCAGGGAGAGGATGCTCCAGCTGCATCCAGCGGTGCCAGATGTGCATCCAAACCCACAGACGTTTTAGAACGTGTTTCCATCTCTGTTGCTTTCCCCACACCCCTCCCAAAGACTTCGGGAAGTAAATTGCGTTGCAAATTGGACTGCAAATATTGGAGGAGAAAATTGCCTCTGCTGACAGGTTCCCTGTATCCGGAGACTCCATCACAGCTTCTGGGGCTGTTTATCTGCAGCGCAATTATTTTTTATTGCACCGGCACAAAGAATGGACATGCATGCATAAAACATGCAATAAATACAGATTCCAAGGGTAAACCCCTCTAATATATTAGAATATCAAAGAGATGATGAGAAAGCATAAGGCAGCGGCAGCAAAGTTTGGATTTAGTGAGCCTTGAGATGCTTCTGCTACCTTGGAAAATCCCTTTTCCAGCTGAGGCTGACTGGGGCTCTCTGCAGCGCTCTTCTCCCTGTGTCTGAGCAGTAAAATCGGTTTATTACGTGGTGATTTCTCCAGAATTTCTGCAATGCCTTTGAGAGTTGAAGGCACAGTGCTCATTCCCTTCTTTTCCAGAGGCAGCAGCGGGCACAGATACAAGACATTATCTGATAAAAGTCTTTTCAAACAACACTTTGTGAATGTGTTGAAGGGAATGACTTTCCAAACAGAGGCTTTAAGATTAGATTAACCACTCAGTTTTCTTTAAAACCCCCTTAAAACTCACACCTGCATGCCCTGATAGAAAACAGAAGGCAGGAAATAGATCACAGAAAAAAAAAATAACCAACAAAACCAACAACTAGAGAAAACCAGCAACTAGAGGCAGCACACTGCCATAAATTCTGAATGAACACAAGAGCAAACAGCAAAAAAAAAAATTGAATTAAGCCCTGGGAAGGAAGCAGCGCTGCCTCTGCAGCCCAGGGAGGGATCCATGCTGGGCTGAGTCATCCTTCCCTCCACAAAATCCTCTCATTCATCCACCTGCTCTGCCCTTTTGGGCTCATCCACCACCTTCCCCTCATCTCCTCTGTCCCTCCACAATGTTCTCAGTCCGTCCTCACTGTGGAAAAAACCAACCCCAAACCAACTAAAAAAATGTCAGGGGAATTCAAGGTTCTGCCCAGAACCTTTAACACCAAGGGCTGAGGTGGGGGGATATCCCTAAAATATCAAGTCCAAGGCTGCCCCAGGGTCCTGGGGACAGCTGGGGACAGGCAGCAGGAGCAGGGGACATGGGGGAGTCTCCAGGAGGGCAGGAGAAAGGGGGAACACACGAGATTCCTCATCCCCTGCTGCAGATCAGGGCCTGAAATCCCATTTTCCCTTCTCACCACGAGCCTCTCTATTTAATTAAGAGCCTGGAGAATCAAACTGCAACATTTCAGAGAGCAAGGTCATGTCCAGAGCACGGTGCCCAACATCTGCTTTCCTGGTAATTGGCTCCGAGTGGCAATTTGTCAATGGCTTGAAGATAATGAGCTTCCCATTTGTGTTCCAGCCATCGAAACTCGCAGATAAGGACAGGAGCTGTGGCTGTTGGACGTCAGCTTCTCTCTGGATACAAAACTGCCTGTGCTGGTGCCTTGTCTCCCACCCCAGAGCACTGCTGCCCATCAATACAGAGGTTAAGCAACTTTTTCTTTGAAGGCTGGCTGCACTCAGACTCTCGAGATATTGAAATGCCACATATTTAAATATCAGCTGTCACAATGCCAAGAATAATTATGGTTATTTTGGCCTTGTTAGCAGAACTGAGTAAGAGTGTTTTTAAAGGCATTGAAATCTCCACACAGAACTCAAGGGAAAAAAGCTCTACGTATTATGAGAATAGCCAAAATGTTTTCTACTGAGTGTTTATCTTGTGAAAAACTCTGATGGAAGTTCTGCCACTTCCCCTGAAAATCTGCAGACAGCAGTCAAACAGAATGGCTCACCATAAATTATTGAGGCTTCGAGTTCTGCTTTGAGGTGGCAAGAAAATTTGAAAGTTTTTTAGGATCTCCCAGGAGATTTAGGCTGGAAAAGACCTTCAAGATCATCCTGTGCCCAATCCCCACCTTGTCCCCAGCCCAGAGCACTGAGTGTCACATCCAGGTGACACCTCCAGGAATGGGCACCCCAAACCTCCCTGGGCACTGCCAAGGCCTGAGCACCTTTTCCATGGGGAAATTCCTGCTGCTGTCCCCCCTGAGGCTGTTCCCTCTCCTCCTGTCCCCCTGGGAGAAGAGGAACAACCAGCCTGATGTCCCTCTCTCTGTGCCACCTCTGGACTCATTCGAGGTGTCTTCAGAGAAGGAGCAGAAGCACCCCTGCCCAGTGCTGCCAACACTGAAGAACCCAGGCCCTCACCACACACCTCATCCCATTCCAAATTCCTCTGCCCTCATCAGGATTCTCTCCAAAATCAGCCCCCTGGGAGAGATTTCTTGCTCTCTGCCATTCCAAGCAGATCCATCTTTGCCCTCTGGCAGCTCAGGACAACCAAGAGCACAGCAGAGGTTTCCAGCAGAGCCCCTCCCCAGCTCGTACCTGTCCAGGGAGATGCAGCAGAGGTGCAGGATGGAGGCTGTGGTGAGCAGCACGTCCAGGGATGTCCTCACCAGGCAGAACATCTCCCCATAGATCCAATTGTCCTGCACCAGCTCCATGGCTCCAAAGGGCATCACCAGCACCGACACCAGCAGGTCAGCAAAGGCCAGGGAAACAATGAAATAGTTGGTCTTGATTTTCCTGCAAGGCAGATCACAAAATCAGGGTGGGGCAGGTGTCACAGAGATTCCTGCTTGAATTTGGGTTGTATCTGCTCCATCATACTGCAAGCTCCTCTCTAACACACTCCTCACTCTATATAGTCACCCCTGGCTTGCTCCTGGCTTTTAGAGCTAAATATCCCCCATTTTCCTGGCCTAAGGACATTTTTCTGCTCACCCAGAGGAGGCAAATGGATGCTCACAGACTTGTGGCTCAGCCTCACAGCTTCTACTGGAGACTCTGGGGTGCAGGAGGGGGGATTTTATTTTAACTTGTAAATGGAGAAAATCCTTCCAGAAAGCGCTGAGAATAATCTAGACCGAAGCTGTAATTTTAAACTTGAAGAGTACTTTTTAAATCACAACAATAAAATAGAATTAAATCCATTAAAAATCCCACGCAGCACATGAATAGAGGCTGTTCAATCTCTCTCTCTCTGCTCCTAAGGCTGGGCTGACAACTCCCAGGGTTAGCAGCAGCCTTGAGACAAGGATTGTGCCTGTGACCCCTCCCTCAAATCGTGGGCAACATTTGCTGAGTTGTGCTGGTGCTGCACAATCACAGCCACACCTTGGTTCTGTGTGCTGCTGCTGAGCTCCTGGGGAAATCCCAGATGGAAAAGGGGCAGAGGCCAAACTTTCTGCAGGGATTTGCTGCTTGGCTGTGCCCTTCACTGATTTCTCTGGTTCCCCACACTGAGGATGCTGAGGAGATGAGGACGACAATGATGTGCTGCAGGAGGGCAGGGACACCTCCCTGGTCCCTCAGCCCCTGGGGACAGTGCCCGTGGCCACCTGGGTGGGTGTCCCGGGGTGACTTTGTGATGTTGGTGTCCCCAGTTGTCTGGTCATGCTGGATATTGGGTTCTGTAGCTCTCAGACTGGTTCTGAGGGCGAAGGGGGGAAGAAGAAACACGGGGTTTGTTTGCAGAAACTGCTCTGGCTCCTCCACATTCTGCTCCTGGATTGTGTTTGTCTGCAGCACGGACAGAGATCTCTGTGCTTTTAGTTACTTTTAGATGGCTGAGGCAGAGAAGCTCCCTGGACTGGTTTTCTCTTTTTCTTGGGAGTGTTTAAACCTGCTCTGGACTGAAAAGCCAGAGGAGCAGCTGGAGCTCACATCTGGGGCTCTCTGGGGCAGGACCTCAGCATTTCCCAGCACTGGGGAGGCTGATCAGAGGCTGGGTGAGCTGAGCTACATCCCACAAGGACTTTCTCAATCTGCCATCTCTCTTCAGAGCAACGAGAGAGCTTTTATTATAGGATATTATTCATTTTTAATGCTTGTGGGCATTTTGTTTGTTAAATAAACAGCTTTTTCCACTTTTCTCTAAGGAGGTTTTTTCCTGGACCAGTTGTGGAAGGGGCCATTAGGGTTTGCTTTCCAGAGGGATCCCATTCAGAGGTTTCCTGTTGCGTTTATAGTTGGGTTTTTTTTTTGCCAGGGTGGGGATTAAATGCACCAGATGGTATTTCTTGTTCAGACTCAGATGTTTATTAATTCTTATCTCTACCACAGTCTCACAAGCCGTGAGTTCTACAGCACTTCTGGCTAAAAAACTAAACATGGAGCCCCAGCTCTCTCTCTACAAGGCCTTTTAAGGATGAACTGTCCAATTAAGAAATGACACCTAAATTATTTTGACTTTTAACCCAATAACCAACCACCTCTGACCCGCAATGGGGATTTTTCTACCCAATTACAGAATCCCACCCAGAGCCATGGAGAAGAAGGTGAAAAAGGAGGACTCAGCCTCTGCCCTGAAACCTCCATCTTGCTTTATATATATATATTTATATATTACCATATTAAACCCTTAAACTCTAAGTTTTCCCCCCTGTGACATCACACACTTCTATCCAAACCCCACACCCACAATCCCAGGGCTGTCAATCAATTTTGGGAGCCTTTTCCACGGCCTCAGGTCAGTTCAATGTTTGTTGGGGGGTCAGTGCCTGTGAGCACAGAAAGGCTGAAATTCTCTGTTGATGTTGTTGTACACTACAACGACACAGACTTTGACTTGAGAAGGTTGAAAATGCCTTTTTTGGTTTTTTGGGATGTGTTTTTATACTATTCACAGACCAATTCGATTGGCGCAACAAAGACACCCTTTTTCAATGACATTGGTCAGACTAGAGTGACATCAAGAAGAACCCCCTCCTGGGGAAAACAACAAAACCACATCACAAAGTTACAAACCCACTTTTTTTTTGTTTACAGAAAACTTTCGGCGGCAAGAATTTCAATAAAACCAAAACCACCTCAGGCACTAAACCACGGCTACACTCAGCGCCCAGAGTCCCAACAGCAGTTTCCTCCCCCCCAAAATTCACCCCGCAGCAGGGCAGAGGGCTCACCTGAGCTGCCTGTCCCGGCACACGGCCACCATGACCAGCAGGTTGCCCAGGATGGCCATGAGGATGACGGCGGAGATGAAGGAGAGCAGCAGGATCTTCTCGGCGATG
Source organism: Sylvia borin (assembly GCA_014839755.1). Lineage (NCBI taxonomy): Eukaryota > Metazoa > Chordata > Aves > Passeriformes > Sylviidae > Sylvia > Sylvia borin. Next base: position 16,932,379 of record CM025970.1, on the reverse strand, counting down.
CCAAAGCCCTCACTCGAACTGCCAGGGGACACGGGGACACCAAAGAGACAAAAGGGAACGTGAGAAATGCCTCTGTGGAGGGTTCTCCAAAAGCTCACAGGGTTTTGTGCGTCTGTGTGGAAACACTGAGATAAAAATTGATTTGGAAATGCCACGGGATGGGACAGATGTCGCTGGGAGAGAAATGGAGCTGGGAACGAGTTTCAGCCATGGCCTTGCCAACAGACCAGACTTTTTGGAGAGTTAGAACTGGGAAAGGTGTGTTATAGCCAGGCCACGTGGGGTAAAATAATGGGTGCTTGGGGTTAGAAGTATTAACAGCATCGTGTGGCCAAAAGGCTGAAAAGCACTTTTTAGGAATTGTAAATAGGAAAGAGGTCGGCACAAAAATGTTTCCATCCTCTTTTCACAAAATAAATCTTGTTATTTCCCATGCAGATGTTTTTTGTTTTGTTTTTTCCCCTGTCCTTTTTTCCATTTTTTTTTTCCCAGGGTTTTAGTATAGTAAAATCACAAAGTGGGTTTTGGGTTGGAAGGGACATTAAAAGTCATCTCATTCCACACCTTCCCCTGTCCCAGGCTGCTCCAAGTCCTGTCCAACCTGCCCTTGGACACTTCCTCTGCACAAAAACGTCTCCGTTCTTTTTGTCAAGCAAATAAAACATGTTATTTCCCATGCAGAAACATTTTGGTTTGATTCGGTTTCTTTTTTTCCCCATCATTTCCCCATTTTTTCCTCTCCCCTCAAGGTTTTAGTATCATAAAATCACAAAAGGGGTTGGAAGGGACATTAAAACTCATCTCATCCCACACGTCACAGTGTCCCAGGTTGTTCCATCTGGCCTTGGACACTTCCCTGGATGGGGCAGCCACAGCTGCTCTGGGAATTCCAGCCCAGCCTCTCCCCATCCTCACAGGGAGGGATTTTTTTTCCCACCTGTAACCTCAATTTGCCCCTTTTCAGTCTGAACCCGTCACTCTTTGTCTGTCACTACAGCTCCTGATGTGATGTGACAAGGACTAATGGGTTCAAACTTTCCTCGAGACGAGCATTTTACATCTTGAATTTCGAGATCTACATAATGTTTTGCCCTTTCTCTGTCTTCCTTTCACTCTGTGCTACAAAACACAAAACAGTCTGGCGTTTCTTTTTTTCTTCTCTAATTTTTTCCTTTTTTTTCTCTTTTTTACTCAGTATTTTTTCCAAAGTTAGGGAAAGGAAATAAATTTTTTTCCAAGTGCCCAATTTCCCTCTACTCTGAGATCGATAATTTTTTTTTCAGTTAATGAAGAGGAAGAAAAGAAAAAAAAATAAGATTAACACAAAACCCCCACACAACGTCAACCATATTTTAAACCTGCATTTCTACAAATAACTTGCTGTCTCATAGAAACTTTTTTGGTTTTTCTTTGCCAGAGCTTGCAAAGCAGGAAGGTAACACCCAGCATGAAATAAACCTGCTTTTATCCCAAACTTCGGAGTTATTTTACCTCTAAAGCTATTTTTTAATGATAAATTTTAAAGCTATTTTTAAATTTCCTCTAAAGCTATCTTTAATGATACATCCTGGAGAAACCTTCACCTGCCCGTGTGACTTTACACTGGGGCTTTTTCCTGTTCTCAAGTGTGGCTGGAGATAAACTGGCATTCAAAGCACCACTTGACACTAATTCAGCAGGGAAATTTCCTCTCAGGCTGCAGAGCTGGTGTTGGACACCCAGGATTAATGCCGGCAGATTGCTCAGCTAATTGAAAAATGGAACTGTTGTTCTGTTTTACCTTTGACTGACTGCGGGGTCACTTTTGATTTACTGAACAGCATCCCGGGCTTTTCACACTTTATCTCCCTGAGTTCTGATTCTGAGTTTCTCCTGATTTGGAGAAAAGCTAAAAAAAAAAAAAAGATTAGAAACTGCCGGCACACGGAGATGTGGAGTTTTAACCCATCCAAACCAGCTCTGGACATGCCAGAGGAGCACAGCCCTGAGCCACATCTCTCCAGCCTGGGGAGGATTTTCACCTCCAAATGCACATTTCCACGCTGTGGGCTCACAGACGAGCCTGTGTCACAGAGCACCTCCACATTTCAGCAGGTGTTTCCATATTAGACAAGAGTTTGGGCTTCAGCCCTGAACTTTTAAGGAGGAAGAACCAGAAATGTCTGTGCTCGTCTCACCATAATTGACCCAGTGGCAGGACAAAGGCACCTGTTGGATCCTTGGGCTGCTCCTCAGGAGATGTGGCTATTTTCTGTATTTTCCTTTGGGTCAGCAAAGCCACAATTTGGATATTTAAGAGAGAGCACGGAGTCTCCCGGGGCATTTTTGGGGTGTTTTAGCAGGTGTGAGGAACCCCCTGCACCTTGCACGGCTTTTCTTCTTCTTTTGGTATAGTTATTTTTTGTTTTGTTATTTTCACTTCTAATTACACCTTTTTGCTCTTTCCAGATACCTCTGCTCGAGCTGTCTGCTTAATTTTTCTTAATTTTTCATTTTTGGGAGGCTGCTGGTGACCCTCAGAGCTTGATACACCCTGGTGGGGCTAAAGCCTCTCTGGCTTCACCCAGAATTTTATCCAACCTGCCCTGAGGGTGCTGACATCCCCGGACAGATGTGGGAGGCTCTGAGCAGAGCCCAGCAGGGCAGGAACTCCCCGTGGCACATCTGTGAGAAGAACAATTTGCTCTAAAATCCCTTTTGGGGAGCGTTCCTCTCGTGCTGTTTTGCACTGCTCCCCTGGGGAACAGGAAAACGGGCAGATTCCTCACTGGAATTTCATCGGGGCTGTTCCTGCCTTTGGAATAATCCATCATCAGGCCTGGGATACGTGTTAATTATTCAGGCTCAGTAATTCCAAGTTGTTAATAATGGAAGAAGTGGATATTGCTGGAAATTAAAATCAATGGTTTGCATAACGTCTTTGATCAAGTCGGAGTGCTCTGGCTCCCAAGCTTGCTCCCCTCTTTAATAAAGCAGAGATTGATGGGTTTGCTATTACGAGGAAATGAGATTCAGGCAGAATGATTGCTGGTTAGCAGGAATATAGAAATCACTTAAGGAAAAAGGTGAAATACTGATGGGGAATGAATGCTTGAAACCCACATACGGACACGTTTAAAAAGCTCTTCTGCGTAGTCATTAATGCGAAAGTAAAAAGGAGGGTAATTACTTTTCCAAGCTCAATTTTCACTCTCCTGTAAACACCCCAACTTTTCTAAACGAACTCAAGCTCTTTTGCATATTTTATGTGGTTGTTGAAGAGCACCGGGGGTCACATTCTCTGCTTCTCCTTCCACACCCCGGGCAGCACAGAGGGGAAAATCCCTGCCAACAGCTCCGTGCTGGGGGCACACAACTCCTGCAGCAGGGACAGAAATAATTCCGTGTTTGGGGGGCAGAGGAGCAGGGCTGATAACGGGATGGGGCTGGAAGGGACAACTCTGCCTGCACAGGGAGCCCGGAGCATCCCCAGGGAACATTCCCCAGCCAGGGATGTGCTGAAATGAAACTCCCGGTCAGATAAAAGTCAGAGCAATAAGAGCCTAAAAAAGAGGGTTTTTTTGATTTAACAGTGCCCTCGGGTGTGGGGAATACAGGGAAGGGTTGGGTTGATTTGTTTCCAGCCAGGGCTTTTCCCTCTGCCACTCCAGAATTCATAAGCACAAATAAGGTGTCATTGGCCTCTCCTCTTTGCTGCTTCCCTGATTAGGCATAGAAAATAACTCGGCATAAAAAAAAATCATTAGGTCTTGAGAACCGAAAAAAAATCACGATGAGCTGTTTTATGAGTAAACCTGATAATGTGCCTGAGTACAGGAATTTGGCAATAGGGAGGCGATGATCTGATCTCTGCCTTTCCTTTCCAGCTGTTACCACATCCTCTGCTGAAATATTAATCGGGAATCAGCATCAATCCCGAAGCGTTTAATTTCCTTTAATGCCTTTAAATGCTCCACTGCTTCGCTTGAGCCCGTGCAGATGGCACGACAACTCCTAACAGATCCCCGTCAATTATGTCCTTCACTTCTGTTTTACAAACAGATTGAAATTAATTAAAGTATTGACAAGCCAGGAATAAATAGTATCAAAATAACTCGGTTATATGATTTGCCGAGTGGTGTTTTTTTTTTTTTTTTTTTTTTTTTTTTTTTGGAGGGGGGGAAAAATCCAAATAAATTGTGACAGTGGGGAGGGAAGGGAAGAGGTTTTCTCCTTTTGTGAAACTCCTTCTTTTTGCTTTTTCTGACACAAACCTCCTGATAACATCCCCAACCTCGCACCTCCCGTAGGCTGAAAACTGCTCCGGGGAGCGAAACGCTTTAAACAGCTGATAACAGGGATTAAAACCCGTTGTGTCAAGATGAAGAGAAGAAGCCAGGCGACTGGAATGGTTCACAAATTGCCGTGTGTGGGCTGGAGCAGTCAATCCGCCCCGGGAGCGCTCTGGGCTTTGGGGACAGGGATCTGCCAGACACAGGGGGGACCTCGGGATAGCGCAGCTCTGCTCCCAGCCCAGGGACTGAATCCTGGGATAACCTGAGCTGGATGGACCCTCAGCATCATCCAGTGCAGCTCCTGGCCCTGCCCAGACCCCAAAAATCCCACCCTGGGCATCCCTGGGGCGCTGTCCAAGCTCTCCTGGAGCTCTGGCAGCCTCATGCCCATTCCCTGGGGAGCCTGGGCAGTGCCAGCACCCTCTGGGGGAAGAACCTGCCCCAAAATCCAACCTGAACCTGCCCTGGCACAGCTCCAGCCCTGCCCTGGGTCCTGTCCCTGTCCCAGGAGCAGAGATTGGAGCTGCAGACCCTGAAAAGTGTCCCCTCAGTCTCCTCCAGCTGCACAATCCCTCAGCTGCTCCTCCATGGCCTCTCCAGACCCTTCCCCAGCCCCGTGTCCCCCTTGGGAGGTTCTCCCATGCTTTAAAGATATTTTTTAAGAGACATTTTTAAAAGATATTTTAGAGGGTGTTTTTTTTTTTTTTTTTTTTTTTTTTTTTTTTTTTTTTTTTTTCCCATTGTGGTGCCCAAACTGCTCGCAGGGCTGGAGGGAGGTGCAGACCCAGGATCTCACACGGGCCATGAGGAGCTCCAGAGCTCCCTCTGCTCCCTGCACTCCCCTGAGCTGCAGCAGCAGAACTTGTGCCCTCGAGCTCAGAGCAAATCGGATCTGGGGCTAAAAACTCACCCAGGACAATGAGCTGCTCCTTGATGGTGTGAGACAGAAGGAGGCAGGAGTTTGGGGGATGCTGGAGGCGATAAAGGCAGCCCTGGGGAGCTCTGGCTCTGCTGACCCTGGGGCTCTCCTGCCAGGGGATGAAGTGTCCCCAACACCTCTGTCTGCTCCTGCTGCGGGGCAGGATGGAGCCCTGGCTCTGCTCTGCCCCAGGCAGCACATCAGGAGTTACATAATTCACACCCCCACGCGAGCAGCTATCGCTGCAGGGCTGATGGATGTGAGCACAACCCTCAAAACCCATTAGACTGTCACCTAAAATACGAGCTAAAATTAACTTATGAAATCAGCCTGAGATTAAGATCACGGATTCCACGCGGAGCAAAAGCAGCTGCTGCAAATACTTTGTTTGGCAATCCTCTAACAACTTCCACAGGAGAGCCCCTTGTGCCACCCCGACCCCACCCTGCCACACCCACCTGGCCTCTGCAGCACCTTGGGGTAATCTTCTCTCCTGAGAACGTATCTGCAAGTCTTCCAACCTTAATCCAGCTGTCCCCTCCACCTGCTGAACCCTCCCCTTTTGTTTTCCCACCAACTCCACACTTTTGGGATTGGCAGCACGGGAGGACGTGGAGCTCAGGGAGTCCAGAGGAAGCAGCAGGATGCTCAGGGGGATGGAGCAGCTCTGCTGGGAGGAAAGGCTGTGAGAGCTGGGACTCTGTGCAGGGTATTGTCATGGAGTCACCAAACACTCCACAACAATGAAAAAACCCCAAATCTCTGACTTGGGCAGGGGTTAGATGCACTACAGCACGGCAGAGCTGCGGTAACAATCATTTCTCCTTGGCAAAGGCTGAATAAACCCTAAGATCAGACACACGTTTCACCAGCAATGTCTTGGCCAGTTCCTCATTAGAACTGCTCCTCCAAAGGGTGTCCACGGCCTCTGCCAAACCCCCCAGCAGTTTCCTGATGGACAGAGGGTGAGGAAAGAGGCAGAACAGCAATCCTGACCTTTGGTGCCTTTCCCACAGTCACAATGTGGTTATTTCCCCCCGTTTTCTAGGCAGCTCTTGCCTGTCTCCTGTCACACACGTGGCTGAATGTCCCACAGCCACCACCACAGAGCCGTGCTCGGGAGGGGATGGAGCACCTCATTCCCAATCCTCTCAATAACTGTCAATCATTTCCCTTCCATGTTCTCCAAGTGCTGAGGGCAGAGTCCAGGCTGAACTTCTGCACAAGAATATTTCTAATTTGGCTGCTTTGGAAGCCGAAGAAGAATTTTAGAAGAATTTAACCCCACAGAGACACCACCATTAAACACATGTAGGACTCAAGCTTTATGTCAGGAGTTTAGAAGGGAGGGGCTGGATGCAGAGCCATGACACAGGGTGGGAAAATAAAGGTTTAGGCTCGAATCAAACACACCCTGAGTGCCCAGATCTCTCACAGAACTGAGAAATGGAGAATTATTGCCTCCTGCAATAACTCAGGTGCAGAACTGCCGTGCACAGTACCCACAACTCTTCAGGAGTCGTGCTGCTGCTCCTGGGCTCAAAGCATTTAATGCTCTATCTTATTACACCTTTTCCTGTAAAAAATCCCCCAAAATTAGCCCTGCCCTGCACCCAGAGATTTGCTGCCTCTTGAGCAAAACCCCTCAGGCAGTTCTTAGTCATCCTCAGCGTTCTCAACCCCTTGTTCCCATCTTTGCCCAAAGCTTGGGACTTGCACGATGTTCAAATCAGAAACCACAAAGGTCCTGCTCTGCTTTTTCAAACCACATCTGCAGTCAGGAAAACATTGTTAAATGAGAGACATTTAGCCAAGGCCCTTGGTATTAAAATATCCAGGCTGTGCCCTTTTCCCCCTGCCTGTTTACTCCTTGGACAGGAAAGACAAATACAGCTATTGGCTGTCTAACTTCTAATATTTCCTGGAGAGTTTCCCAGTTCCAAGCCTCCAGAGGAACGAAAAAGTTCCTTGCAGTTACCTCTGCTAATGGAAGACTTGGCACAGACAGGATAAAGCATTGATTTCTGGAATACTTTTTATTTGAGACCTTCCCTCCTGGCACCACCCCGAGCCACACACAAAAAAAAATCAGCTCCCAGCTCATTTTGAGCTCCACTATAAAATCAGAGTTTGGTAAATACAATTCCAGTGGTGGCAGGCAGAAACCTTCCAGCCCCTGATGTTCAGCAGCTCGTTTTTATGGCCCTCAGCGGTGTGGAGGCTCCAGACAGGTGTCCTCCCTCAGCAAGGGCATGGAACGTCCTTGGTTCAAGAGCAGAGCACTGAAATTCCTCCTTTTATTTAAACCTCCTTCTACCTCCCCAGCTGAGTGCATGCTCTGAATACTCTCCAGCGAGCCCTCATCGCATTTCTCACTTCAAATAAACAAGAGGGGAGGTCAAGGTGCCTTGAGGATGGGAAGTGCAGGCTCCCAGCTCCGATGGAAGCCAGATGCCACCCAGGAGTCAGGACCAGCACATTGCTCTGGGAGTGTTTGTTAATTGTGTTTAATTGTGGCTAAGAAGGGCAGGAGCCTCCAGCAGGAACGTGCTCCTCTGCAGAGGTCCCTGAGTGCTGGAAAGAGCCACCCCTGGGCAGGAGGGTGGTGCACACATGGGGATAAAGGGGATTTTGCCAGCCTGGTGCTGAGGGTCAGCCCTGGAAAATCAAGGAAAAGGGTGTGGAAATCCCCTGGCACTGCAGCAGCCCTGGAAAAAGCTGGCAATAAGACCCAGCTCATTTTTGCCAAGCCCTGGAGCCAGCTCTGCCCTGGGATATCCCAATTTTTAGGATGGTTTTCACATCCTTCCACAGCCTTTTCCAAATCTCCACTCGCTGCCCCTCTGTGCAGAGACAACGAGGCTAAAAACGCCAGGCAAGACAACAAAAAGTTCATTTTTGTGGCCCAGCTTTTAGCCCAGGCAATTTTTTTGCTGTGCACAGATTGCTCCAATAAAAGCAGCTGAACCCTCCCAGAGATGTGTGATGGCCCGACCTCCCCGTGGGGCTGAGCACAAACACAAACAGGAGCTGCCCCTCTGCACTCCCCAACTTTATTTACAGAGCCTCTGTGTCTCCCTTGCTCCACAGCTGCCATCAGAGAGCACGCTATTAATTTGCAGAAGCTGGAGCCAGGCTTAAAAACTCCATTAATTAAGTGTTGGCGGAGGTGTTTGGAAAGATGTTCCCATAAATATAGTGCTTTAAAGTGTTTCCCTAGAAACTGAGAAAAGAGTTGAACAATATGAAAAATACCCAGGCTGATGATTCCCCCATGGATGGAGCAATGCCTGGGCTGGAGGGAGCGTTTAGGAAAGAGAACTTTTTTTTTTCCCCCCAAGGTTCTTTGGTTCTTTTTTTTGGCTACTGGAAATCTTTGGTTGGTAGCTCAAAATGCAAAAGTGTAAAATGCAAAAATATAGAATGTAGAAACGAATGTTTTTATCATTCCTTGCTTCTCTCCTGTGCCCTCCTGCTCTGCCCTGCTGTTGGCAGGTGGGGAATTCTGTGTGACCTCTGTGGCTGCAGGTTCAGAAATGTCCCTCAGGGTGTTTGAGAGCTCCCAGTTTGTGGATTCCTCCTGAAATGTCCCTGCTGTGCACCTCAGCACCTCCAGGCATGGAGAGGATAAACGTGGCAAAAACACCCACAGCCTCTTGCTCCTGACAACATTTCATGGGATCAATGAGGTTGGAAAAGCCCTCCCAGAACTGAGTCCACCCTGTCCCCAGCCCAGAGCCACCTCCAGCCCTTCCTGGGACACTCCAGGGATGGGGATCCAAACCTCCCTGGGCACTGCCAAGGCCTGAGCGCCCTTTCCATGGGGAAATTCCTGCTGCTGTCCCCCCTGAGCCTCCCCTGGCCCAGCCTGAGGCCGTTCCCTCTCCTCCTGTCCCTGTTCCCTGGAGCACAGCCCGATCCCCGGCTGTCCCCTCCTGGCAGGGACTTGTGCAGAGCCAGAACATCCCCCCTGAGCCTCCTTTTCTCCAGCTGAGCCCCTTCCCAGCTCCCTCAGGAATTCTCCAGCCCCTTCCCCAGCCTGGGGGACGAGATGGAGAAGGCAGAATTTGGCAGAAAAAAATCTTCTCAATCAGTTCATTTATCTCTGCAGAAAATGCAAGAGCAAATCCCTCTCGGGATGGATGCTGCTGATGTGACAGAAGGATTAGAGCTGATCTTCCCTGGGAAAGGGAACGAGGAAGAGAGCTCCAGGCTGCTTGTGGCCTCTTCAATGACATTTTATAGCCCGGTATTTCTCACTTAAACAGAAGTGTGATCAAAGGACTTGAGATAAACAGTGATTTAACGACTCCAAGTGCAGAAGCTGGAGAGGTTTAGAGAAGAGCTTGTGTACAAGAGAATAAACTCTGCTATTGCAACCTGCTGCAGGCTCCTAAGCTCTTTGCTTTCTGTGAATCCCCACTGCCAGGGCACTCAGAGCACACCAACTCTTCCCTTTTCTGTGAATCCCCACTGCCAGGGCACTCGGAGCACACCAACTCTTCCCTTTTCTGTGAATCCCCACTGCCAGGGCACTCAGAGCACACCAACTCTTCCCTAAACTCCTTCCTTTTCCTACCCTTTGGGTCATTTTGGTGCCTGTTTGGTTGCAGCCACTCAGCCCAGCTCTTGTCCCTCTCAGGAGTGGTGTCCTGAGCAAGAGGGGATGAGGGCACAGCCCTACTCCTAGGACACCCCTGGAGCTCCAGGGATGGAGTTTTGGGGCCCTCTCTCTCCCTCTATGACTTTTTTTCTCCTGTCTCTCCCAGGTTTGGATGGGGAGAGGGGATTGAGGATCTTTCCTGCCTCCTCCTCCAGGGGCCAAACCCATCCCAGAGGCAGCCCCTCATATGTTGGTTTTCTCTCTTCTTTTCTTCCTGTTAGAGCCAGGATTAATACTGGGGAATTACAGTTTCGTGTCCAGATTTGGTGTTTATCAATTCTTATCTCTATTACAGCCTCACAGGTCCTGAGCTCTGACCAGCAAGAAAACAGAGGTAAAATGGATGCTTCTGACTCTTTCCAAGGTTATTTAAGCACCAATCACCCGATAACGAGGTTATATGATTTATAGATATTATTATAAAGATATTTATTTATATACACCTATTATTTATATTTTTGACCCAATAACGACCACCCAAGGCCAGCAATGTGCACCTTTTTTCACCCAATTAGAAAAAAAACCACCAGAAACTATGAAGAAGAAGGTGAAGAAGAAGGACTTGGACAACACCCCAAATCCTCCATTTCCCCCATCTATATTACTACATACTAAAACCTTAAACCTGAGCTTTTCACTCTGTGAGATGATGGAATTCCATCCAAACCCCACACCCACAATCCCAGCGCTGTCACTCCATTTTGGGAGCCTTTTCCACAGCCTCAGGTCACTGCAGTGTTTGTTGGGGGGGTCAGAGCCTGTGAGCACAGAAAGTTTGGAATTCTCAGCCTCAAACATCTCCAGCCCCTGTGATCCAGAGGGGAAAGGAGCCTCCTGAGGCAGGATTTGGGACTCATCAAACACACAATTCCCTGCCAAGGGCACGGCTGGAGGTCAGGGCTGTGGGTTAAAAACTGGCATCTTTCCTTTGCTTCCAAACAAACACCACCAACCCCACGGAGCTGATTCCTTGTTTCCCTCAGCCTGCTGCTCGTTCCTCAAAGTCAGGATAAGATTAATGAGCCACACACAGAACTGCTGGAGGGCTCTGCACTTTTCAAGCCGCAAAAAAACCACCTTCAGCAACAAAAGGAGGAAACTAAAGCTGATAAAGCCAAGTTTGGAAGCAATTAACATCAATCTAAAATTTAGCTGGTTTAGGGGTTAGAAATAAAAAGCAATTAGTGCTGTGGCAAACTGAAATAATACATTGTTTTTCCTTTGTTGATTTAGCAAAAGGAGTCTGCCTTCACCAGCTGCAATTAAAAGGGTTTTGTAAAAGCTTTTTCCTTCAAAAAGATTTTTTTTTCACCTGTTTATCCAGACTGTAACAACCTGTCCCCCACACCTGAGGAAGCAAGAACCCTTTATGGAGTTCAATATCCCAAAATCTGCCTGGAGCACAACTGTGGGATCGATATTTCACAGTGCAGGAAACGCCACTGTGAAAAGCCAGTGTTCATAAAGGAGACACAGGAGTCCTGCAACTTTATTTGAATAAAAGGAGAGAGCCCAATACCCTGAGGGGTTTCTCAAAATTCCTTTTATCCTCAACTCCCCGCTGCCTTCATCAGAAATTCCATTTCTCCTAAGCTCACTCTTCCTTTCCCCGTTGGTTCTGCAACAGACTTTGTGCTGACCCTTTTATCTTCTACCCTAAAGATCAGGAGCCAAATTTGTCTGGGTTCTCTAAGAGCCTCCCCCTTTTCAAAAGCCATTTCAAACCTTTCATTAACACCCTTGTCCTCACCCATGGAATTATTGGTGAGGGCATCAGCACACATCTTTCCCTACCCAGCATTAAAGGAGATTTTCCAAGGGAAACGTCATCCAGCACAGGAAAATCAGGTGCCAGCTTGGAGCAAAGCTCAGATTCTCAATTAAATTCCATTTCCCAGCTTGGTGCAGTGGGTAAACAGGAAAGGAAAGAAAGGTGGGGGAAAATAAAGTACGGGGAGAAAGGATGGGAAAAAAGGTGGGGGGAAAGGCAGGGAAAAAGTAGGCTCAAGGAAAAAAGGAGAGGAAAAAGCTGGGGAAAAAGGCAGGGGAAAAAGGTGGGAAAAACAGGTGGGGGAGAAGTGGGAAAAATGGTGGGGAAAAAGGGGGTGAAGGGAAAACGGGCAGGAAAAAAAGGGGAGGGGAAAAGATGAGGAAAAGGGTGTGGAAAAAATGGCAGGAAAAATTAGGCAGAAAAAGGGAGGGTGGGAAAGTGAAAAAAGGGAGGGGAAAAAAGGCAGAAAAAACCAGGTGGTGGAAAAAGGCAGGAAAAAAGGGGTCCAGGGAAAAAGAGGGCAGGAAAAAAGGGGGCAGGAAAAAAAGATGTGAGGGAAAGGGAGGAGAAGGGGCAGAGGGAAAAAGGGCAGGAAGAAAATGCAGGCAGAAGAAGGCAGGGCAAAAAATACCATGCAGAACTGGTGTAGATAAGAGTCACTCCAAAATACATAAGAGAGTGAGATTTAGCTCCCAGGACACGTCAGAGCAGCAGAAACTCTCCATTCCTGGGAATGTTCTGCAGGGAGGTGATGGGAGCCCTACCCAAAATCTAGGATGGTTTTCACAGTCCTTCAAAGGCAGGGCACAATTAGCCCATGAGAGGCAGAGTTTGGCCTCTCTGAATTGCTGTAAGCAATTTGAGGTTCTCATTTCAAAGCACTTGACAGGATCTCATTAACCTACTGCCTTATAATGAATGTGCCCAATAACAGTCGGCGGAGTTAAAAATATCCAATCAAATAGAAATAGGAGAAACTCGTGGGTCATTTAGTTTTCTGCTCTGGAATTAGAGAAAAGGAGATCTGCCACCTCCCTGGAGCTGTGATGAATGCAAGCTCCAAGCTGAACTGTCAAAACTTTCCAGGAATGTCTCTCCGACGTCACGTCGCGACCTTTTCAAAATTCATAACATTTTCGACTGAGAAGAAAACCTGGACTTGTCTAGGCCACATCTGACACTCATCCCAACACCAGGGTGATGCCACATCCTCAGAGGAGCTCCAGGAGCCCCCCAGGCCAGGCCCTGCTGCACGAGCAGAGGCTTGGCTCTGCAGGCAAAGAGGAAATGTCACCCTGCCGATGCACTGTAGGGTCACTGCCCTGCCGCAGCTCAGGGGCCCAGCCCTTCCTCCTACCTCACATCCACATCAAGCTCTTCCATCACAGGCAACAGGCAGCTGGGAGTTCAACGTCCATAGAAGAGACCTCATCCTGCAGTGGAGACAGAAACACAGGGATTAGCTCCAGGATTCCCCATCAGTGCAAATTTACCCCAGTGAAGACACCCACTGGAGGGTCCAAGCCACTTGGCGTTTTTTGGCCACCTGGGCACACACCAGCTCACGTTCAGCTGCTTGACACCAGCACTTCCAGCTCTTTTTTCCATCAGGCATCTTTCCAGCTCTTCTTTCCCCAGGCTGCCTGTGCCCATTCCAAACTACCTGCACACACCTGCAAGGCTTGCCCAGGAACTTCCCAACTTTCAAAGGCACAAAGAGAAGTTTGAATAGAGCCAAGCTGAAGAAAAGTTTGCAAAGCCCAGGTGGGAAAACACAAGCAAGAAGGCTTTGGTAAATTAGTTTCTGTTTTTACACAAACCTAAAACATTGAGTTACCACTAAATTAAAGCAGGTTTCCTGTGACACTCTATTGTGCAGCCTTATGAATACTTAATGGCAGCGCTGTAATTACAAAGGACTAAATGCTTTTGCAGCTTGAGTTAAAATAACCGTACTTACTTCCAGCACGGCTAAGTGATGTAAATATTAATGGGCTTTTTAACTCGATCAAAATTCCATCCTGGCTTCCAAAGAAATGAATGCACCATCTTAATAACGTGCTTGTGCACTTGGCTGCTGCTAATCCAGCGGGAAAAAAATAGGCTCAGTTTCGGAGCACTCGAGGCTGTTGATTACCCCTTGTGTTGTCTCTAGGGAGGCAGGGACGAAGCCACCACTGGAGCTGTTAATGCCAACCCAGATGCAAATAATGCCACGGTGGGTTATTTGGCTTCAAAAGAGAGCTGGAATCCGAGTGCCTCAGCCTTCCCAGACACCGCTGTCGGGTTTGCAATGCAAATGAGCCCCCCACTCTGCAGCCCCGGCTCGGTGTCTGCCACCAGGTACGACTCAGACATCGCTTTGCAAGGAAAATTTGCTGGAGTTCAAAAGGATATTTTTATCCCGAAAAGGCACAGCGTTTGGCTGGCTCCTGTTTGCAGCTTAAAGCTTCAGCTGGTGATTCTTTGGGCGCATTCTGGAAGCTGGGGATTGAAAAGCTGCTGCTGGGTTTTGCAAAGGAAAGGGTGAGAGGTTTAGAGAGTCACCTCTGTGTCCCCAAGGCCTGAGCCCCAACTTGAATTTGGAGGAAAAAAGCCCCAAATTCTCCTGTGATCCTGCTCTGGAGCTCTTCCATAGGACAAAATCCCTGGTAGGGTTTCACCCTATGAGATATCAGCATAAAATTAATTCTGATTCTCCTGCAAAACGGATTAAAAAGTTTCAGTGATTTTGCATGTAAACATTCCAGTTAGGGAGCACCTTTTTCCTTTGTTCTTCTGGGAAAAAAAATTGTAATTTTTTGTGTGCACTGGGGACACACAATATCTGCACCATCTTGCTATCATGGAGACATCTACAACAACTGAAACTTTCTATATAAGAGTAAAAAAAACCCAAAAAAACCCCAAAATAAAAACAAAAAAACCCCCCAAAACCCCTAAAAACAATTTCTAAAATGGAAAAAAAATCTTCACAAATAGACAAAACCCCCCAAGCAATCCAGGAACCAGGATGGAAGGGCTGCACTGGGGAGCTCAGGGATGAGCTCAGCTCTCTGCTTGCCCTCTGGGCAGACACTGCCCCTTCTCCTCCTCATCTCCACAGGGAAATGGGGAAACCACCAAGGACCAAAGGCTGGGTCTGTCCCGATGATTTATGGCATTAACACAGATGTCCCCTGTCACAGGCAGAGGGGCTTGGCTGGTGGCCCTCAGGTGTCTCCTGGCACCACAGACTCACCCGCTGTGCCCAGTGGAGAGGGAAATGCCACCCCCAGATGCCAGCACACCACACCATCTTCCCTGCACGCTCTGAGACACCCACACATTGCCCAGCCCCTTCGTTTCCATCCCACTCAGCCCCCATCGAGTCCCACTTTGTGTCACCGCTCAGCTGATGACAGCAGGAGCTGAGTCACGGGGAGAAGCTCCCACCCCCATTTCCTGCAGTGCTGGCCTCCGGAGATGCTCCAGCACTTGTGCCACCCGAAATGTGCCATGTCCCAGGTGGGCTCAGCCTTCTGCAAAAGCCATTTTCCCAGCAGAGAGAGCCACAGCGTCCCTTTGCTGTGGGAGGGATGGGTCTGAGCCCTGAACCAAACCAGTGGCAGGCTCCAGAGGCAGGGATTCCTCCGGGAAACCCTCAGGGGAGAATAATGACACACGAGCCCATGGCAGAGCATGGAACACCGATGCCACAATTAACACTTTTCCCACGCTCATTCACCGAGGAGCAAAGCAAGGAAAGGAATCTCACACACCTTTCCCACTGTGTGCAATTCGACTTCCAGCCAAAGGCTTTTTTTCCCCCTCAAACACAACGAGATTCCTTTACCTGAGACTGAGACATTCTTCCTTAGGCGAGGCTGGGACCCTGCATTCACCACCGACCTTCATTTTCCAATTAATCCTAATTAAATCCAAGTCGGCAGCTCCATTAGACACAAACCTTGTTCACATGAGCCTCAGACTGGACCCAGCTGTGCCTGAACTGCATCAGGAGTTCAGAGAGGAAAAGGTCCACTCTGAACCTCAAGACTCAGTGGGAGGATGGTGGTCCCCAGGGTGGCACTGGGGTGACAGTGGCAGCCACACCTTGTGTGCCAAGAGCCTTTCCTTGGTGCCAGCCTGGCCCTGACAGCTCCCAGCCGTGCCCTCTGTGCCTCCTCAGCCTCACAGCAGGTCGTTCTGTCCGTGTTCAGGTTTAAATTCCAGCCCTGAGCACCAAACCAGCCCCAGCAGAGGCCAAGGGAAGGGCACAGGGAGGCAGCTGTGCCAACATCCACAGCAGTGACATTCCCCTGGGCGGCTCAGGGGTGACTCTGCTCCACAGCAGAGACTTCTGCAGCAGAGCTTTGCCTTTCCCAGGTCTGCCTGTAAAACCTGGACAACCTGTGCGGTTATTTGCCCTGGCGGGGGGATGATGAGCTCTCACACTCTCTGCTCTCACCTTCAGCAATTCCTGCCAGCTCGGAAAAAGCCTCCAGCTGCACTCCCAAAGCTCAGCCCAGAGAAACGTCCCATGGCAGAGCCTGGCTCTCACAGAGCACCAAAAACCACACGGAGACATTAATTAACAATAATTAACAATGGCCGGCTGAGGGCACAGGGATGGGTGGGTCCTTTCTCACCCCCGTGTGTGATCTGTGCAGGGCTCTGGGCTCCCTCTGGGCTCACACTTCACCAAACCTCCTCAGAACTCACTTTTTATTTCCTAGAAACACCTCCCATCTTTTCTCCTGCTCACACCAGCACCGGGCTGTGGAAGCTGCTGTCCCAGGAAAGCCTCAGCTGCCCTTTCTGTGTCACAGAAATTGTTTTGTTTAACAATAATTTTTTTTAAAAAAATAATTCCTTTAATAATAAATTAAATGTTTTAATTTAATCGGTTAAATAAAGGAGAGTTTTGTCCAAAAAGGCAGCGTTTGGCTGGCTCCTGTTTGCAGCTTAAAGCTTCAGCTGGTGACTCTTCGGGCACATTCTGGAAGCTGGGGATTGAAAAGCTGCTGGATGGAAATCCTTTTAATTCAAGGTGCTTTGGGGTATTTTCTCACTAAAATTCCTTTACTTTCACCTGTTGAAGCTCCTCTCTGCCTTGGTCTCTATAATTGTGCCAAACCCTGGTGATGCATCAGCTGGGCCTGAGCCTGCCCAGCCCCCAACAGCTGCAGAGACTCCAAACTGTGCCACAGAAAACTTGCCAAACTTGCCAAATTTCCCATCAGAGAGCTGCACAAGGGAATTCCCACCTCGCCCAGCACACCTCTAGAATTCCCTCCTTGTCCCCAGGCTCACACCTGGCAGCACGAGGATGCAAATCGTGGGGCTGTTTATAAAAAAAACCACCAAAAAATGGCTTTAAAATGCTGATTTCCTGTTTGCTCTCCCTCTCTGGAGCCCAGGGACACGCAGGGGGTGGAGGAGTAGCTGCAGCCCACAGATGCAGTTTGAGGCTGCTTTTAAAAACTTCCACGTGGGTGTTTGCCAAAGGAGCTTTTTTTTTAAAAAAAATAATTTATTTTCTTCCCCTGCTCGTGAAACAACTGACTTTTATTCCTATTTACACAGCCCCTCAGAAAGCAAATGAAAAACTCGCCCCTGAGAAGTTGCAAAGTATTAAATTAGCCAAAAAGTAAATGTTAGTTTTTTTGTGGAAAACAAGTTCCAGGTGTGGCTGCCAGACTCCTTCCATCCAGAGCTGCAGCATTTCAGGGGATAAAACAGCCGGGATATGAAAAAAAAAAAAGGAATGTCACTGCTATGAAAATAAAACCACATTTTACTCTCAAGCAAAAGCTGCCTGTGAGATATTTCTGTCACCTGGATGTTTTTCCCAGGGCTGGCAAAGGAACTGGGGGTTCTCAGTCCCCAGAATGACCTGGCAGCCTCCCAAAGCAGGGAGTCACTCACAGTGAATTATTTCTCATTTGGGATTTTTGGGGTTTTTTTTCCATTTCTGTTTTTCACTCCTGCTCTCCCTGATCCTTTAAGACCCCTCCATACACATTTACCATCACACAATTTTCTGCTTGGAGTTCCTTTTCCCCTGCAATCCCCTGACTCCAGCACTGCTGCACTCTTCAGTGGGCCCTGACTTAACCTTTCAAGAAATTGTTCCTTTGAGGAATAAAACACCCACCTTTAACTAGAGAGCTGCTTCTCCCACTGCGTTCATTCCATTAATTAATTCTCTTTCCTTCACTCCAATTAAATCTAATTTCTAGCAGCACGGGAGCTCCAGCTCTCTGTGGCCAGACCCTCTCTGTAAATCCCTTAGGAATTAATGATAGCTCAGATTTTGGGACTAATTGTGGCACCAATTTATTGATTTTTACCCCCAGAGGAGATGCTGCCTGGAAAAAAAAACCCTCCACCATCCTCAGCTGCCTCTGGCAGCTCCTCCAGACACAATACAATTTCAAATAACCCTGCTAAAGGATAAATCATCATTAAAACAAGGCTGCTGAGCACATGGTTTACAGCAGAGGCTGGGAAGGGCCAGGACAAGGTCACACCATTTGCAGTTGCTGTTAAATGTGCATTTATCAGGACTGGATCCTCTGTAACAAACCTGCCTGCACACCTGACCTCCCTGAGAGCCTTCAAAATATCCCAATGGATGCATAAAAGCGTTTTTTTGTAGGATTTGTTACAATTTAGGGTTCCTCAAGGTCACTGCATCAGGCAGAGCAGCCTGCAGTGGGTGAGACTTTTCTCTGGGATCGAGAATGTGGGTGGAAATTCAGGAATTTCTTGGTCTGTGCGTGTGTCCCGCTGGGATTTTGGACCTTGGCCTTCATCCATCCTACCCTTGGCCTTGGGAATGGCAGCATTTGAACTGACCTCCCCAAAGCAGCCTCCTTTCTGCAATATCTGGTGCAGCCCTTCTCCACCTGCTCCTCTTCTTCCTCTTCCTTCTTCTGCTTTTCCTCCTCCTTCTCCTCCTCCTCTTCCTCTTCTTTTTTCCTTCTCTTCCTCCTGCTCCTCTTCCTCATCCTCCTTCTCTTTCTCCTCCTCCTTCTTCTTCTTCTCCTCCTTCTCCTTCCCCTCCTCCTTCTGCTGCTTCTCCTCTTTCTTCTCTTCCTCCTTCTTCTTTTCCTCCTCCTCCTTCTATTCTTCCTCCTCCTCTTCATCCTTCTTCCTTCTCCTCCTTCTCCTCCTCCTCCTCCTCTTCCTTCTTCTCCTCCTCTTCTTCCCTGGGAGCTCCAAGTGTTGGCTGAGCCCAGCTCAGCTTTGGTCACCCCAATTCCCTGGAAACTGTTCTCTCAAGGAATTGATGGACACCAATCAGGAGCTCCTCCAGCCTGATTGTCACCAGAGCTCATCAGAAATTGGGCTGGGGCAGGGGCAGGGAGAGGCTGAGAAGGGAGGAGAGGAGGGAACAGACCCAGCCTCAGAGGAGGAACTGACATTGCAGTTTTCGCCTTGCTCAATTCTACAGTAAATAAAGAATTAAGGAAGATTGCTGGAAATGTGTCCATTCAGGCAGCAGCTGAATTTCCTGCGAATTGCTTTGGGAGTGAGGGAGGAGGAGAAAGTGTGGAGACATCACAAAGAGCAGTGAGTGGCTGGTGAGCACCCAAACCCTCACTCTGCACGTGTGCTGCTAATGATAGAAATAGAGATGTGCTCTCATAAAAACCCTTATTGAGTGAATGAGCGTGAATATAAAAAATAAATCCAGCTCTCAGGGAGATGGAGAGTGCACAGTGATTTACAGTGGCGTTTGTTTTGGAGGAAGGAGCGGCCCCAGGTTTTCCCTGCCCCAGTTCCCCCAGTGGCTCCCACTGCCCTGGGACTGGAGCCAGCTGAGCACAGGGTGAGGAAGGGCCTTGTGTGAAAAGGACCAGCCCAAATCACAGAAACATGGGATGGTTTGGGCTGGAAGGGACCTCAAAACTCATCTATTCCCTCCCCCAGCCATGGACAAGGACACCTCCCACTGCCCCAGGCTGCTCCAGCCTCATCCAACCCAACCTTGGGCACCTCCAGGGATCCAGGGGCAGCCCCAGCTGCTCTGTGCCCCTGTGCCAGGGCATCATCACCTTCCCAGGGAGGAATTTCCTCCCAATATCCCACCCAAACCCACCCTCTGCCAGCTGAAGCCATTCCCTGTGTCCTGCACATCCCCTGTGCATTCCCTGCACGTTCCCTGTGCATTCCCTGCACGTTCCCTGTGCATTCCCTGCATGTTCCCTGTGCATTCCCTGCACGTTCCCTGTGCATTCCCTGCACTCCAGGCTCTGGCAAAAACTCCCTCCCCATCGTTCCTGCCTCCCTGCAGATGAAGCCTGGGATGTGCCAGGCCTGGCCCTGCTCCTGCCCCTCACAGGGAGGGGGAAGCTGCTGGGAAACCAGCAGATCTTTGGATCTTTATCCTGGATGCACTCGGGGAGAGGGCAGGAGAAGCTGTGCTCTCGTCACAGCCAGCCAAGGCAACCAGCAAGAAGTGGCTCTGAACAGGGAAACAGGAAACCCTGAGCTGCCACAACCTCCTGCCCTGTTATCTGCACCTTTGGTTTATTGTATTTAACCAGGCTTTTGATCTGAGGGAAGAACATCCGAAGGGAAAACGGCACCAAAAAAACTCTTTTGTCAGCACCAACTTGGCAGATCCAATAAAACCTCGGAGCAGCATCAAGAACCTGAGAACTGCATCAAGTCAGCAGATCCAGCAAACAGCTTTGCTTTGTGATCTTGGCTTTCCCTCAGAAAATCACATCACACTGAACTCAGGCTTTTCCAACAGGAAGTTTCCATTTGTCACTTCAAAACCAACTCACTACCAAGAAAATCTCTCAGGCAGTTGCTGCAGATCTGTGTTTCTTTTCAGGCTGTAAAGCAGATCCTGAGGCCACGGAGAGAAGACTCAGATGGAGGAGGAGGTCTGGAAGAGCCCCCGAGGAGCTGTTTGAGCAGACCCAGCGATATTTTAACCCGCTGTGGATGACATTTGGAGATGGAAATTCCACATTCTGGTTTTGCACTCTCCCAGGGGAAGCCCAGGCAGGGATTTTTTTTTTCCAGGCTCTCTCCTCAATCTTCCTTGCTGCCTTTTATTGCTGTGACTTCTTTTCCGAGCCTGGACAGATTGTGTCTGTTCCTCTTGCTGCAGAGCCTCCTGCAGCTGCACAGCAGCCCCACAGACAGCCCTGGCTGTGCTGTCCCTGGCACACAGCTCCCCTGCCCCTGATCTGCTCAGTCCTGAAGTGCAAACCCAAGAGGAGCCCTGGGAGGAAGGATTCCTTCCCTGCTTTCCACACCCCAGCCCTCTGGATGAGCGCTGCTGCCGCGTTTGCTCTTTGCCAGCCTCAGCCGAGGGCTTTGGTGACTCCCTGTCTTCTGTGTGTGACTTTCACCTCCTTTCCCATGCGGTGCCTGATCACAGAATCACAGAATCGGGTTGGAAGGGACCTAAAGCCCATCCAGTGTCACTTGTGCCATGGGCAGGGACATTTTCCACTGTCCCAGGTTGCTCCAAGCCTCATCCAGCCCGGCCTTGGGCACTGCCAGGGCTCCAGGGGCAGCCCCAGCTGCTCTGGGCACCCTGTGCCAGGGAACAACTTCTCCTCCAGGCTGAACAATCCCATTTCTCTCAGCTTTTCCCAATCCTCTTGGCCTTTTCTCCCTCCTCTCCTCGTGCAGTCAGTGATCCTGCCTTGGCACAGCTCCTCCTCATCCTCTCCATGGGTTTCCTCGGGAAGATCCTTCCCCAGCACACACTCAGGGATGGGCACACACTCCCAGAGAAAGCGCCAGGAGGGAGATGGGAATTTTGCACTGATCCACCTTCCTGGCTTCTCAGGAGGGATAAACTTGACCTCCCCCAAGGCTGAGAGGAGGCAAATCCTCCACACCCAGCTCCTGACATGGTTCAAACCTGTCCCCAGCAGCCCCAGGACACTGTGAGAAACCTCCTGCAGTTTTCCATGGGGTGAATTCCGGAGGATCCTGCTGCAGAGGCCACCCCACGGCCACTTCTCTCCTTTTCCTGCTGCTGGTACTTTCAGCTGGGTTTTGTTAAGCCTTTGTCACCTAAAAAATGTTTTCCTGGGTGCCAAGATTGGAGCTTTCAGCCTCTCCTGGGTTGCCTATTTTTGGAGCCTTGATCTGAGCTCTCCTTGCTGGGGTTTTTTTTTGGGTTTTTTTTTCTGTGTGTGTGTTTGTTTTGAAGAAAAACCCCAAAGCTGGACCAATAAATGTCTGGGCACCCAGAGAGTCGTGAGGGATCAGATGTTTGCCAAAGAGGAGGGATGTGGGAAAGGAAGGAATTGCCTGGGGAACTCTGCAGAGCCAGAAGATCTCTCAGCTCAGGGGAGGGCAGGGACTTCTGGGGATGCAAAAAACCCAAACACAGATGAGCTGGGGGAAAGCATTAATCCAGACCAGAATTAATCTGCTGCCACCATTAACGTTATTGCTGACACCAAACAGCGGCGGGTGCTCACAGCCCTGCCTCGGTGCCAGAATTCCCTGCAGCAGGAATTCCTGGCTGCTGGAAACCCTTCCTCTGCTCCAGCCTTCCCTCCTCTGAGCCAATGATTCCCCTGGCAGGAAATCCCTCACATCTTACAGATCTTTGTGCTCACATTGCCCTGGCCTCAGCCCAGGTCTCACACAGGTCAACGACCCAAATTTCTCCTCCCTTTCAGCCTTTTTGTGGTCCGTGTTCTTCCAGGGAGCAGGGGAGTCCTGAGCTGAATGGGCACAAGGAAATCCCTTCTTCCTGCACTCCTCAATCCCCTGGTTATGTTTTAATCATCCCCGAGCAGGTTCTGCTTGCAGCATTTTATTAAAAGCAAACACAAGAGCAGCAGGGCCGCTTGTTTTCCTCCCTGAGCTGGAATAGGAGGGAATCTGATCAATAAAACAACTCAGCCAAGCAGAGCCCCTGCAAACCCGGGGTGTTCATAAAAGGCATCTTGGCAATTCGTGGTTTTTTATCAGCTCCATGATGTTTTTTTTCCTGCTGTCCAAGGAGGCTCCCAAACCCAGGGCAGCGAGGAGATGCTCTGCCCTTCCCTGCTGCCCCTGGGTACAGAACGGGCTGGGGCTTCAGCCTGGGCGAGCTTTGGGGAGCTGCAGAGCTGAATTCCCTGTGTCTGTGAGGGTGCAGCACAGCCTGGGAGCCAGAGCCAGGGATGGGGAGGGGATGAGGGCAAAGAGGAGAAGGGAATTTCTTCATTTTCCATATCAGCCTGGGCTCTCGGGTGCCTGTGCCCCGGGAGCTGTTTGCTGCAGGACACCCCACACCCCAGCAGAGTGCTAGGAAAGAGTTTGAGCTTCACCCCTGAATTTTTAAGGAAAAAGAACCGGAAACTTTTGTGCTTTTCTCCCCATAACTGGCCCAGTGCCAGGACAAAGGCACCTGGTGGATCCTGGAGCTCTTCCTCGAGACCTGCAGCTGGTTTCTGTATTTTCTATTGGGCAGCAAAGCCAAAACCCCTCCTGGATGGTGGAATAGTTAAGGGAGAGCACTGAGATCCTCGGGGCATTTTTGGGGTGTCTTGGCAGGTGTGGGGAACCCCCCTGCACCTTGCACAGCTTTTCTTTTGCTCTGTATCGTTTGTTATTTTCACTTTAATTAAAACCTTTTTGCTCTTTCCAAACACCTCCGATCAACCAATTTTTATCATTTAATCTCGGTAATTTTTATAACGAAGCCATTTCTGAGAGGCAGCCCTCAGGGTGTGCTGCACCTTTTGTGGGGCTGAAAACACTCTGGCCTCACACAGAAACTCAGCAGCTGTTTCACTGGCAAAGTGCAGTGTCTGCCCCCTGCCTGCCTGGCCGGTGCTTCCTCTCACCTGAATTTTGGGGCTGATATTTCCTGGAGGGTTCAGGCTGACTCTGCCTTCTCCTGGTTGGACTCTAACCATCTGAGGCCAGCTCCTGAGCACAAAATTCTGGTGGTTCTTAATGTTCTTGGGAGATGTTTTCCCTTCATCCTTAACCCCCCTGCTCATTATTATTATTATTATTTCACAGATTCCTTCAGCTTCCCTTATCAGACACCTCCATGTTCTAATTCCTCATTTATATTCATTGCTGCGAGTTTCCCTTATTTTTCTGGGGACAGCGTTGACTGGGTTTGGGGTTTTATTCTATTTTTTTTTCCCTTCTCTGCTGACTGATAAAAATTTGGCAGTTTTTCCTGTTAGGGAAAACACGTTTTTGTAACAATCCCATGGAGGACCCGTGAAGAAGGAACGGGTTCCACGGCTTTGGCTCCTCTAAAATCAGCTGCAGCCCTGAGTTCTGTCAGGCAGAGCTCTGGGAGGGGTTTTCATGGTGCCAGCTTCGACTCCAGTGATGTTAAAGCAGCCATAAAGAGCCAGAGCTCCACAAAAAATCCTCCTCAAACTTTCCTGGTCCGTGTGGAACCAGCCTGGCTCTCAGAATTTCACTACCAGGGTTCAACCAAACACGTTCTGGTTCAGCCCCAAAAGACCCAGGACACCTCAGAACAGCTTCAGCATGGAAGAGCTCATCTGCTGCATCCAGAGCTTCAGCACATTCAGTGCCTGACCCACGGGGAAGATAAAACTTCAGGCATCACTGGCCTGAAGTGATGGGGAGAGAGGCAGTGGGAGCCCGGCTGGGATCCCACAGAGCTGATTGTCAGAGGTGGTGAGTCCCTGCGAAACTCACCAAAGGATTTCAGACCAAAGTGTGGGGCTGAGAACCTCTGGAGATGCAGGAGGTGGGGATGAGAGTCACTGAAGGCAGAGCTGGAGCTGCAGCTCGGGGCAATTCACACCCAGAACCCACAGGGGAACGATGTCCCTGCTCAGCTTGGTGCAAACAGCTCCAGCCCCTGCTGCATCACCCAGCCCAACAAAACCCATCTGTGAACAGCCAAACCCTCCTGGCGGCACCAGGACACGGCAAACACACCAAACATCACCCCCAAAGAGGGGCACAAAGTGGCTTTTCCCCCTCCTGTCCCCATGGCAGGCTGGTGAGGGGACCCTGTGACTCCCTGGAGCAGCTGCCTCCCCACCAGCCCCGGGGTCGCTGCACCCCCAGCCATTCCCCCTAATTACCTCCCTAATTATATCAAATTGCTCAAGTTCTGCAGTGTCCTTGCAGAGTAATTTGCTTTTCCCCCCACCGTGTGCCCCCTCCCTGCAGCCCCTCATTAGATTATGGGCTCTCATCAGAATAAATCTAATGGAATTACACGAGGAGAGCAGATTCCAGCCAGCTGCTTTGCAAATCCCGGGCTTGGGATGGTGGGAGCTGAGGGCTCAGCCCTGTCCCACCTCCTGGCCCCACAGAGCCAGTGGAACCCACCCTCTGAGGCGAAGGCAACGTCTCCCTCACAAATAACCATATAATAAAGGTAGTCCCACAAATAATAATTTAAAAAAATGCACCAGGGAGAAGAGGGAATGCCAGGGAACAGAAGGGCAAGGGGTTAAATGCAAAAGCCATGAGGCATTTCCCCCCTTTCCCATAACGAGGTTGTTCACACTCTGCTGCCCAGGAATCAACCAGGTTCACAAGGAAACATTGGCACCGTTTCATTGGGTGTATTGGTATTTTTATAAATAATTTTTTGAGAGCCTAGCTAAGGAATGAGGCAGAGGAAAGAAACCATCAGGACAGGGGACAGTCTCTGACTTGACACTCATCAGTGTCTTTTTGTGCAAATGGATATCGGTGTTAATATCCTAAGTGGATATTAATTAGTAGTGTTCCCACGAGAGATTTTCTTTAAGCCCCAGAGCTTGGCACTGTCACCCCACAGATTTTAGTCACAGGGCTCTCAGGATTTACCCCAGCAGTCACAGAATTCCAAAATCATTTCAGCTGGAAAAGCTCTCCCAGCCCTGAGTCCAACCTGTGCCCAATCCCCACCTTGTCCCCAGCCCAGAGCCCTGAATGTCACACCCAGGTGACACCTCCAGGGCTAGGCACTCCAAACCTCCCTGGGCACTTCCAAGGTCAGAGCACCTTTTCCATGGAGAAATTCCTGCTGCTGTCCCCCCTGAGGCTCCCCTGGCCCAGCCTGAGCCCTTGTGGATCCCCAAGCAGCTGAAGCCAGAGGGGCTCCTCAATTAATCACTCAGATTATCCCCATTTGTGCCTCTGAACAAACCCATCAGGGACAACCCTGCCCTGCTGCCCCACTCCTGCACACCAGCAGCTGCTGGGAGTGTGGCACTGTCCTGCTCTTTTCCCCAAAAACACAGCACAGGGAGAGTTCCCAGAGGGACAGCTGGGTGTGCAGGGCAGTGCTGCCTCCTCACACCACCCTGCCACTCATTCCATCCCCTCCCATGGGGGAGACAGCAGCAGGCACAGCAGGCCTCACACAGGGCTTTGGGCTCCTCACCTTGTCCTCCTCCCTGTGCTCCCCATCCTCCTCTCTCCAGGAGCAGCGTGGAAGGCAGGACAGAGCTCCATGCCCAGCTGCATCTCCCCTGAATTCACCTGCAAACTCCTTCCACAAGTGCCAGAGATTTCTCCCCCAGAGGGCTCAGCCCTGTTTCTGGCAGGCACCTGGCCCTTGCTCTTTGTCCTGCCCCAAACTTCCTGCAATCCCTGGAAAAGGGGAGCAAACATGGACAGCTAGAGGCACACCAGCTGGCTGCAGAGGATGGAGAGGAGGAGGGGGAGAAGCAGAAGCACTGCTGGCACTTGCTGGGGCACAGTTGGCACAGAGGAGCTGAATGTACCAATTTGGAGACTTCCTAGAAGGGCTGAAGGAGCCAACAGGCTCAGGCACAGAGTTTAAAACCAGTGTTTGCAAAGTCCTGGGCAAACTCAACTCTTTCTGTCTGTCCCCGGGCAGAGGCTGCTTGAGGAAATCAGACAAACAGCCCTCGGTGTGGAAGGAGTTATTACTTGAGCAAACTCAGAGCCTGACTCATGTTTGTTTTCCAACGGCGTTATTGGACAGCTCTGACAGAGCCAAGGTCGGAGGGAAGAGGGAAGAGGCAGAGGGAAGAGCTCCTCAGAGGAGAAGAAGCTGCTGCTGCCCCTTTGCTGTCCCCATTCCTGGTGGGAATGCTCCCATCCCTGGGCACACTTGTGGCTCTTCTTCCCCCAAGGAGTGGCACTGCACATCCCTGGGCACTTCCCTGGGGAATGACCTCAGCCAGGCCACCCATTGCCCTCTGCTACGCTGACAAACCCCAAATAATCCCCTAAAAAGCTCCACCCTGCCTTTGCCAAGCAAGACCAGCCAACTGCAGTAGCAGGGGACAGAGAAAAACCATCCTCCTTCAAGGAACACCGGGCAAGAGTCCCACTCAAGGGAAAGTATTTGGGTTTTCAGAAGAAATGAAGTCACAATGACATCACACATTTCAAAGCTCCGGGTTGTCCGGGAGCCTAAAGCTGGTAAAGCTCCTTCCTCACTGCCCTCAAACAGCACGAAGCTGCAGCTGGGTGAGGTTTTAATTCCTCATCCTTCTATCAGGTTTGCGAGGGTGAAGTTTGTTTGGGAGCAAGGGGAGATGCCTCAGGGGCTCGAGGGAGTGACACTGTCTCTTCACTCCCAGGCACAGAGGTCTGTCTGTCCCCGGCTCGGACCCACAAACTCCACTCCCAGCACCTGAATCAAAGCCCCCCGGCTGGAGCAGGGCTCCTATGAGCTTCTGTCCCTCTGGACGAACCCTGAGCAAGCTCCAGAGCAGTGAAATGCCTTAACCTCGGTGACACGAGGGACACAGAGCTCGGGGAGCTCCGCTGTGACAGGAGCCTTTGCACTCTGGACCCTGGCACAGCACGGAGCTGCCCCAGTCCTGGAAAACACCTTCCTTCCCCAGGGAATCAGGGAACTGTGAAGGCTGGAAAACCCCTCTGAGGTCCCCGAGTCCAACCGTTCGCCCAGCGCCGCCAAGGCCACCACCGAGCCGTGTCCCCAAGTGTCACAACCTGCCCGTCCTTGGAGCCCCTGCAGGGACAGCCACTCGTGCTCCCCTGAGCAAAGTTTCCTGCTCGTGCAGAGCCCGACGAGGCTCCTCAGCCGGTGGATTTCCCTGTGCCAGGGGCTCCTGCCCTGTGCCCGGGGCTCCTGCCCTGTGTCCAGCTCCTGCCCTGTGCCCAGCTCCTGTCCTGTGCCAGAGGCTCCTGCCCTGTGCCAGGGGCTCCTGTCCTGTGCCCAGCTCCTGTCCTGTGCCCAGCTCCTGTCCTGTGCCAGGGGCTCCTGTCCTGTGCCCAGCTCCTGTCCTGTGCCCAGCTCCTGTCCTGTGCCAGGGGCTCCTGTCCTGTGCCAGGGGCTCCTGTCCTTTGCCCAGCTCCTGTCCTGTGCCCAGCTCCTGCCCTGTGCCAGCCTCAGTCCCGCCGCTCCCGCGGGTCAGCGCTGCCCAGCGCAGCGGAGCCGGCGGTGGCTGCTCGCTGTCACCTTTACCTGTGCCACCACACAGGCACCGAGCTTCCCTCCGCTCCCTCCCAGCGCTCCGGGGCTCTGCCCGGGGGACAGCGGGCACAGGACACGGGGGACAGCGGGCGGGGGACAGCGGGCACGGTACACGGGGACAGCGGGCACAGGACACGGGGGACATCAGGCGCCGCACCCGGGGCAATACAGAGCACCGCACACGATGGGGGACACCCGGCACCTCACCCGCATCCCCCCGGCGCTGCCGAGCGGCGAGCACGGCGTTCAGCTCCCCCTGAGCCAATCCGCCACCATCCCCCCGGACCCCCGGCCGCTCCCTCCGCCGCCTTCCACTCACCATGGCCGGGGCAGAGCCCCGCGGCTCCCGGCGCTGCTCCTCCGGCTCTGCCGCTCATCCCGGCGGGGCGGGACGGCCGCGGGCGCTGCCCAGGTGCGGGATGTGGGGCTGCTGCTCCCAGCCCAGGTGCGGGATGTGGGGCTGCTCCCAGCCCAGGTGGAAGATGTGGGGCTGTTCCCCAGCCCAGGTGCGGGATGTGGGGCTGTTCCCCAGCCCAGGTGCGGGATGTGGGGCTGTTCCCCAGCTCAGGTGCGGGATGCGATGTCTGCTGCCCGCCCAGGTGCGGGATGTGGAGCTCCTCCCAGCCCAGGTGCGGGATGTGTGACTGCTCCCCCGCCCAGATGTGGGCTGTTCCCAGCCCAGGTGGAAGATGTGGGGCTGCTCCCAGCCCAGGTGGAAGATGTGGGGCTGCCCCCAGCCCAGGTGGAAGATGTGGGGCTGCCCCCAGCCCAGGTGGAAGATGTGGGGCTGCCCCCAGCCCAGGTGGAAGATGTGGGGCTGTTCTCTCTCCCGTGGCTCCGCGGGCAGCGCCCGCCCCCGGCCCGCCCCGCTCTCCGTGCGGGGGATGCCCGGCCCCGTCCCCGCCCCGCCCGGGGAAAGCCGGGGCCGTTCCCCTCGAGAGAACAACCCCGTGTGTCCCAGGGCACCACTCCCGCTTTACCCCGGGGAATTCTCGCTGATGCTTCTCCCTCGCTTTCGGAGCAACTCCAGGGATCGCTGGTTTGGTTTCCTTGCTTGTGTGCAGAGGAGGGAAAGGAGCAAACCAATGTTACTAAAACTTGCTCGTTAGGAACCGGGTTTTTTTTAAAGATCTGAAGGGTTTTGGCAAAGATCTTTCAATGGATTTCTCAAAACAAACAGAAAGATTGGCGGCATTTCCAAGCACACTGCAAAGGCTTTTCCAGCTGCAGCATCAGCTCCTCTGACACTGTCGGAGCTCTGGCAGCTGAAATCTGGCCCAGACACCCTTCACAAAGCTCAGTCTTGGCAGAGCAGGACACCACGACCAGCTCATCAGCTGAACTTCTAAAATACCCTCTGAAATATCAGGCTGAGTATAAACCCAGCACCTGAGCAGCTCCATCTCCAGCTGTGCTTCACCTCCCACTTCTGGAGCTGCAGTTCGGGGTTTGGGGGTTTCAAGCTTTGGACAGTCCCTGGGATCTTCAGGCTGGGATGTCTCAGAGCAGAACTGCACTGGATCCCTGGATCCACAGGGAGATCCAGAGCACGCTCAGCTTCAGAGGAATGATTTGGTTTGGAGCATTTCAGCATTAATCCCAGCTGAGGTCCTTGTCCCTGGAAAAGGGACATCCCCGATTGTGTGTGGATGCAGGAGCACCCACAGAACTGCAACATCTGCTGCTTGCTGCCAAAATACATCCAAAAAGTAAATGTATATTCAACACATCAGCAGCTTGTTTGATAAGACTCCTTTTTTTTTTTTTTTAAGACCTGAGGGGGTTTTGGTGAAAATTTTTTCAGTGGATTTCTCCAAAATTTGGTGGCGTTCTGAGGCAGCGCAGGAAAACACCTCCCAGGCTGCCAGGCCTCGTGTGTGCTGCATGTGTTTGTCCATCACTATAGAAACTGAAAGACACACAGAGAGAATTACACGAACAAAAAGTAAAACACATCCAATCCCTGAAGAAACACCTTGCCACAGTCTGGATTTCCTCAGACTCCGAGGAGCAAAACCAACGTGAATGAAGCTGGGTGGAGCTGTTAAAGTGCTCCTGAAACAATTTTGGTTTTCCTCTCCATGGTCCTAACGTGAGTTTTCTGGACATTATTGGTGTTTAGTAGTAGTAGACACTGGTGGTAGCTACTCACTAGTGTAGCCTCTGCTTTAATGCTGGATTTACACATAAATAGATGTGGCTTGATGTCTCTTCATGGAGCAAACAATTGAGGTTTTTCCCGGCGAGATCCGAGTGCTCAGAGCAGCTCCTCAGCTGCCTGTTCCCAGCCAGGATCTCCAGCAGCAGCTCCTAAAGGGAAAAAAATGGCACAAAGAGGGAAAAATCAGAGTGTGGAGCGCTTGGCCAAACCCATCCTGAGTTTGCAGGAGAGGGAGAACTGAGCTGGAGCGGGTTTCTGTGCTCTCCTTTCAGTGCATGAGTGGGTTGGGGGCCAGCAGCGCTCTGGGGAGGGTTAAAGCTGCTCTGGGGAAGGGATTTGGTGCCTGGAGAAGGCAGAGCCCAAACCCCTTCCATCCCCGGCTGTTCTGAACCTGAGCCATGCTGACCCCCAACGCTGTGGTCATATTCCATCCCACCTCCCCTTAATGCAGCTTCCCCTCCAGGATCAGCAAAAGTTTATTCCACCTGAATGGGAAGCCTAAAAAAAACCCCATGGAATTAATTTTTTTTTTAAACAGTAAAAATTGGGAAGGATTAGAGAGCAGGATAAAGCACTGGGATTTTTTTGGTTTGGTTTTTTTCTTTTTCTTTCCTCCCCTCCTCCTTTTCTTCCTGCTCTAACAATGATGAATCCCAAGATGTGGCTGAGTGATTCATCGGCACTGAATCACAGCCACTCTGCAGAGGAATTCGCTGCCTGTGCTGCTGCAGGTGCAGCTCCAGCCCTGCTCTGACCCCGCTGCCCCTCAGAGGGGAGCAGAGAGGGACAAACCCAGCCCCGGGAGCAGCTCTGGGTGTTCTCCCTCTGAGCACGCCTCTGCCCACGTGCGAGGGATTTTATCAAAAACAAGGGAGCCTGAAAACACCGAGTTCCTGAGGGTTTTACCCACTGCTGGATCACGCAGCCTCCCACTCCCCTGAGGAGAGAACTTTCCTTCTGTGCCATCTGAAATCCAAGCTTTTCTCCCTCTCTCTCTCTGAGATTATCCCACCGATCCTGGGATGCAGCAGCAAAGCTGGAAAGTCGGGATGCAGCAGCCGAATTCCTGGCATTTCCCAGTGGTTGGGATTTTCTGAGGGCCATCAGAGGAAAATGCTGGTCTGCAGCTGATTTACAGCATGGGCTGGGTCGCTGCTTGTCCTTTCAGAGAATTTGGTCTCTCTGCTGTCACCACCTCCTCTCCTCCTCTCCTCACATTATTCCCACCCCGAGCTCTGCATTGCCAGGAACCCACACTCCCAGACAGGGAAAAGTGCTCAGCCAAGGCAAGGTGAGGAGCAGCTGAAAACTGCAATGATCAGAAGGAAGAGGCTGAGCCCGGTGATTCCTGAGCCGACAGGTTTCTAAAATATTTCCGGTTATTCTAAATAACCCAACTCTGCCCTCTGTGGCAGGAGCTCTCCCTGTCTGCAGAGATCTCCACACGTTATTTACAGCGCTATCTGCACACAAAACCCTAAACCCAGTTTAGTTTAAGGCAGGTGTGACTTTCAGCTTTAAAGCAGAAGATTTGGGGTGGTTTTTACCAGTGTAACCATCACCGTCCGTAGCTCAGACACTGTCAGCTCAGCTGTCCTTGCAGGGGCACGGAATTACCTCAGAGGCATTGCAAAGCCCCTCTCAGAGTGACTCTTGGGGATATTTGTTATCTCAGCACCAAAGGTGGGATCAAAGCGAGGGGCAAACACGTCAGCATCATCTGGAGAGTCAGAGCCGGAGGTAAATTCCTGAACAATCCCTCAGAAATTTCAGGATGAGGCTCCTGGGAGAGCTTCTGTGAATCCTGGGCCGTCTCAATCTCTTCTCTTCTGGCCGCAGAAGTGGGACAGAACTTTCCATCGTAGTCTTTTTGACTGGGTTTTGTTTGAGTTTTGTTTGTTTGCCTTGGTTCGGGTTTTTCCCCCTAAAATCCTATTTTTAAGGAAAAAAAATCCCACTTGGTTCTCTGCTCCAGCGAGGAAGTTTTGGAAGGAAAAGAGCAGCCTGGGAAGCAGAAATCCACCTCCTGCCATCCCCCGGCGCTGAGGGGTGGTTGGGGATTTGTCCTGCCCTGCAGGAGACACACGGGGGACACCAGGGACAAGATTCCAGGGAAAAATCCCTGGGAAAAGAGGGAAACTGAGTGTGAGGGAGCTGGGGACAGCGGGGTCACCTCTGCCTTTGGGACTTCCCTTCTTAGAGGTGACAGAGCCCAGGGATGGATTCCCGGGATGAGGAACTCGGGGATATGAATTCCCGGGATGTGGAACTCAGGGGATGAATTCCCGGGATGTGGAACTCGGGGATGGATTCCCGGGATGAGGAACTCAGGGATGAATCCCGGGATGTGGAGCTCGGGGATATGAATTCCCGGGATGTGGAACTCAGGGATGAATTCCCGGGATGTGGAGCTCGGGGATGAATTCCCGGGATGAGGAACTCAGGGATGAATCCCAGGGATGTGGAGCTCGGGGATGAATTCCCGGGATGTGGAACTCGGGGATGAATTCCCGGGATGAGGAACTCAGGGGATGAATTCCCGGGATGTGGAACTCGGGGATATGAATTCCCGGGATGTGGAGCTCGGGGATGGATTCCCGG
The DNA here is from genome assembly GCA_014839755.1 of Sylvia borin. Taxonomy (NCBI): domain Eukaryota; kingdom Metazoa; phylum Chordata; class Aves; order Passeriformes; family Sylviidae; genus Sylvia; species Sylvia borin. Next base: position 16,899,618 of record CM025970.1, on the reverse strand, counting down.
GATGAGGAACTCAAGGATGAATCCCCGGGATGTGGAACTCGGGGATATGAATCCCCGGGATGTGGAACTCGGGGATATGAATTCCCGGGATGTGGAACTCAAGGATGAGTCCCCGGGATGTGGATCCCTCCAGGGCTGCCTCATTTCCATGCAGATGCTGCCGCGTGTAATTCCATGGGAATGCAATTCCCTGTGAATAGGAAGAGCTGCGAAGAAGAGAGCGGAGTGAATCATTCATCACGGATTATTGATAGGATTAATTTTACCTCTTTTTTTCTCCTCTCAGGATGCCCACGAGCCCCTCCCCATCCTGAATTTATTTTCCCACTCTTTTATGGAATATTTCTGGAGACAAAGTCGATTAAAGCCCAGGATTTTTTCTCCTCTTTGCTGAGCTGGGTGAGATGTTTGCTGCCGCTTTAACCCTTGCAAACTCTCCCTGGAAGCGCCTTCCCTGCTGGATTCCCTCTGGCACATCCAGCCAGGACATGCCCAGCCCTGAGTGCTGCCATTCGTGTGTCACACTGGGTGTGTCAGAAGTCCTGTCGCAGTGTTGCTTCCCCGGGGTCACCCAGCACCACCTGGATGGTTTTGGGGTGATTTCCCCCCCAGAAAGGCCCGGGATTGTTCCGTGGAGATGGCAGCACACGGCGCTGGGCCCAGGCTGCAGTTTCCATGGCAGCACCGATCCCGGTGGTGAGCAGCCCCAGGATGGAGCAGAAACCAAAGGAACCCTGCCGAGAGGCTTCTCCCTGCCCTCTCTGCCTTTGGGCACCCTTCACCCTCTGCTCCCTGCTGTGCCTTTGTCCTCTGAGTCCTTCCTGGGGCTGCCGGAGCTCTCTGAGCATCCCTGTGGTGTTGGGGGTTTCCAATTCCCCAAATCCTTCACCTGCTAAGTGAGGCAGCATCATTTCTGGTTATTAATTCCCTGTCAAAGACCTTTGAATGGAAGAGGGAAAAGGAGAATTCTTTATTCAGGGCTGTTCAAAGGGATGAGAAGAACCTGCAGGTGGTTTGCAAACCCAAAACCAACCCGTGCCCGGGGCAGGGAGTCCCTGAATGGTTTCCTCACATTCCTTTCATGTTTCCAGGATGACATCCAGGGATCTGCAGGATAGGAGTTAAACCAGAGCTGCTCCTCCCTACCACGGGTTTAGGCCAGGCTTTGATAAGATGGACCCAGGGCTTTTCCCTCCTCTGCCCGGGACTCAGTCAGGATCTGCACAACCAGCCCTGGGGCCAATAAATGCAGAAAATTCGGTCTTTGCCCTTCCAGGGAATAAACACCAGCAGTTCCCCACCCAAATTTAACTCACCTCTTGTGCCACCTTTAACCTTCAGCCATTTTCACAGCTCCTTTCTACAGCTTCCCCCTGCTTTGGGGAAAAAAAGCATCGAAGGGCAAATCATCCTGCAGCTTCCCACAGCCACAGCGGGGATTTTGAGCTGATATTTGAAGCTGAAAGGGCACAGAAGGATGGGGCAGGGAGGGCTGAGCAAGAGGAAATCACCTTTCACCAGCAGCAGCTGCTGGGATCCCTCTCTGAGGCCACACACTGTTATTTGCACCGCTGCAGCTTCTAGAATGACAAAAAAAAAAAAAAGAGGGGGAAAAAAAAATCGACAAACTAGGGGAAAGAATTGGTTGTTTGTGGTCCAGCCACAGCCCAAGGCATCCCCAGGGTGGGGACGTGTGACACAACAGTGCCAGCCTGTGGCAGGTGACACTCGGGTCACCAAGAGCTCTCCCCTGCCCTGCCTCGGGGGTTTGGTCATTTGGGGGTAAAGCAGAAGTGCCCCATCGCTGTGTGACCCTGTCCCCACAGGATGTCCTGAGCAGAGCAGGGGGCCAGGGGACACCTCACTGCCACCTGTCCCGTTTACACCTCAAAGATCCAATTAAATGCCCTTTTTCTTTAAAAAAAACCTAAACCGATGTGACACAGAAAACACAGATTTCATGGGTAAGGATGGTCTGAAATAGCAGCAACTTTGAGATGTCAGCGTTCAGCGCTGTTATTTCTGCTTTGCCTCGGTGAACTTTGGGATGTGTTATCCACCGCCTGCCTGGGAGCCTCAGCTGCTGCCTGGCTCGGCAGGTATTTTACAATGCATTGAATCTTTATATAGAAACCAGAACTGAACCTGCAGAAACACTCCCCAGCCAGCGAAGAAAGGAAACAAAAGAGACATTTTCTCCTTGTCGCGCTGTTTTTTTCAGCCTTTAGGCTTTAAAAAGCCCCTTTTCTGTAGCTCTTTTTCTATGGCTACGTGGGTTATGTGCTTTTTCTTTTTTGTTTTAAAGATTCAACAGACATCTCCGTGAACTGTTGTGGTTCCCAGGAGTTCAGATACTTACCTGGAAACCCTAAAACTGTGAAAGCCTCTTCTGCTGGCTCCTCTGTCACCGGGATGTCTCCAGTGATGCCTTCACTGTCCCTAACCTTGACTTTTATCCCGGGAAATCCATCACCTGCAGCTCCCTGCTCTCTGCCTCCAGCTCGGTTTTGTCTGCTGGGGGAGGTGCACACGGGTAGATAAGCACGGGCTGGCAGCCCATTAATCGCTTTGGAGCAGTTAGAGAGCTGCAGAAGCCACTTCTTTGCCGTTCCAGGGGCTGTTTTTCCAGGAGCGGGAGCTGGCAGTGAGGAGGAGAACCCTCTGTGCAGCAATCAGTGTCCCCAGCGCTTTTCCAGAGGGGAAGCAATCAGCGCCAGCCACAACCTTTACTCCTTAAACTTCCCCAGAGGGAACATTTGAAAGCATCAAAAAGGATTTCAACCTGCCCGGCTGCTGCTGAGCCGTAATTAACAGCTGCACAGTCAGCTCCGACTGCGGCTGACAAAGGCCCAGCAGCAAATCCTCTCTTTTTATCCCACTGCTGCAGTATTTATAGAGCCGCAGGCAGGCAGGGGGCACAGGCAGGAGGAGAGCAGGTGAGCTGCTCGCCAGGAGGGATAACATTTGCTTTCAGCTTTCCTCAACCCCCGGGGAAGCTCCAGGAGGGACCCTGGGGTGCAGCCTTTGGCTCTGGGGCGCAGTGGCAGCTCCTGGGGTGGCCCCGAGCTGGGACATTGGCAAACAGGGTTTGGATCCTCAGCAGGAGCCCTTCCAGCAGCAGGAATCGCCTCTTCCTGCTCTCCTCCAGGAGACCCAAGTGATGGAGGCCAGGTTGACCTTCCCCAGCTCCGGCTGTCAGCTGACCTTGGGCGGTGTCATTTGTCCCTCCGAGGTGACATTCACAGCCCTGGGGCCCTTCAAGGGAAGGGATAAAAACCCGGCGATTCTCCTGGGGTGCCTTGGCAGAGTGTGGGCACAGGAGGAGCTCCCAGGGAGCTTTCACTCCTGGAGCTGGTGGGATGGGAGAGCCGGGCAAGGGCTGCCAGCAGGACCCCGGGGTGCTGGCGAGCACAGGGAGGGAGGTTCTCACCCCTGGGTGTCTCTGTGCCATCGTGTCCCACCGCAGGATCCCTGCTCTGGATTGCCCCAGGCTGTGCCAAGGAATTGCCAGCGCTGGGGTTATTTCCTGCTGGGCCTTTATCAGCCCACTGAGGCCGTAAATGCCTCTAAAGTCTAACTAAAAACTAATTAAATTTTCTCCATAAACAGTCTTGTAAAGAAAATGATGGCAACGCTGTTCAGAAGGGGAAGGGTGGTGAGATAACAGGAGATTTTTACTGCCTCGGCCCCGAAGTGCCCCATTCCTCTGTGTTCTTTGGCTGATGAAACTCCCCGGGGAGTTTCCTCCTGCTGGGATGATCTGAGAGGATCTTTGGAAAGATCTCCTGGGAGCTGCATCCCACCCACCCCTGGAGAACCAATATCCATCCCTCCCTGCAAGGAGATCTTTGGTCTCTTCAGCCCCCCTGGCACAGCCTCGTCCCAAGGGCAGCGAGCAACCAGGCACACAATTTAAAATAATTTTTAAATCCATTTAAAGTCATCTTTTCAGCACAGAAAAAGGCGTTTTCCTGAGCACAGCCACAGGATTCCTTTTCCCACACATTTTATTTACAGCAGTGTCCCGTCCCTGGGCTTCCAAACCTCAGTTCCCAACAGCAGGATTTCTTTAGGGGGTGGGATGGGATGAGTTTTGGGGTGGGATGGGATGAGTTCTGGGGTGGGATGGGATGAGTTTTGGGGTGGGATGGGATGAATTTTGGGTCCCTTCCCGAACTCCCGGCCCCGCTCGCGGCTCACCGGCGCCCCCCAGCGCCCACGCGGGGCAGGTGCAGCTCCCGATGCTCGGGACGGATCCGAGCTCAAAACTCCCCAAAACCCCTCCCCAAGCCCCTTCCCCACCCTTCTGTCCCATCCCGAGCATCCTCCCGAGCTCAGCCCTCCCCAGCCCCTCTGTCCCCTCCCAGCCGCTGTCACGGCACAAACACCGACCCTTCTCCCCCGCCCATCCCCGCTGGAAACCTCTCCTGGCGCACGCAGCGCTACAAGGACACCTGGAAGTCCCCGTCCTCGGGCTCCGGGACAGCAGCCTGCTTATCCCGGCTTTGGTCCCGCTGCCAGCGCTCGGCGAACTGCACGGCATCGTGGATGCAGTGGAAGGCCAGCTGGCCCCCGGGGCCGCCCGCCTGGGCAGCCCAGCCTCCATCCCGGAGCCGCTGGCGGATGGACGGGTTGCAGTTGGCCAGGAGCACCTGGACCCCGACCTCTTTATAGTCCTGGTGTGTCTCCTTGAGCACAGCGAGCCCCGCGGTGTCTATGAACTGCATGGCCCCGCAGTCCAGGATCAGCGTGTGCATGTCTGTGCAGGGGGGACAGGCATCTTCTGCAGGCTTCTCTGCCCTGCTCCTGGCCTGCCTGCGGCAGCCCAGCCCGGCGCTCCAACAGCCCCTGCTGCTGCCCTGCTCCCTGTTGGTCCTGGCAGCCAGCAGGACAGGGTTGAGCCCGGTTTTCTGGTACAGCACAGCCTTGAAATAATCCTTGTTGGCGTAGTAGAGGGAGCACTCGAAGCGGAAGATCTTGACGCTGGCGATGGTGCTGAGCTGTTTGTAGGCGGCCTGGTCCTCGTAGACCTCCCTGTGGCTGACCTTGCCCAGCAGCGTGGCCCGTGGTCTCTGCGTGCGGAAGACGACGCAGAGCAGGGCCAAGCAGACGCCCACCAGCAGCCCGAGCTCCGTGGTGACCAAGGTGGAGCACAGCATGGTGGCCCACCACACCACCGTGTCCAGCTTGCTGAGCCGCCACATCCTGGGCGTGTCACGGAATTTCCTGAGGCCGCCCCGCAGGTTGACGATGGTCACCACCCCCAGGATGGAGGTCTGCAGAGAATAGAAGAGCGGGGAGATCCACAGCAGCACCAGCAGCAGCACCAGCGAGGTGACCAGCCCCGACACCTGGGTCTGGCTCCCCGTGGACTCCTTCAGCAGGGTCTTGGTGAGGGCAGCAGAGCTGGCAAAGCAGTAGAAGAAGGAAGGGATGAGGTTGCACAGGCCGATGGCGACCATCTCCTGGTTGGCGCTGACGGCGTAGCCGTGCTTCTTGCCGAAGATTTCCGCCAGGGACACGGTCATGGCAAAGCCGATGACAGCGATGGGCACAGCGTCCAGGGCCAGGCTGGGGAACAGGCTGAAGTCTGGCACCGTGGGCTTCCTGAAGCCTGTGGGGATGTCCCCGCACACGGCGACCTCGAAGCGCCGCTGGAAGTCGAAGTAGTGGGAGATGATGGTGGCCACGATGACCACCAGCAGCTCGATGGGGAAAGGGGCCTTCATCTTCTCCTTGTAGCGCTCGTTGAGCTCCTTGACGGGCACTATGAGGGCCAAAGCCACCAGGCTGGTCAGCAGGTCGCACATGTTGGTGTTGTGGATGTGCCTGAAAAGGTCCACCCAGGTGAGGACGAAGGAGCCCACGCCCTCGTGACGAGGGATGTTCAGGCCCAGCAGATATTTCATCTGGGAGGTGATGATGGTGAGGCTGGAGCCAGTCACGAAGCCGCCCAGGAGAGGCTCTGACAGGTAGACAGCCACGAAGCCCAACTGTAAAACCCCCATCAGGATCTGAAAAGCAAACCAGGCACGGCTTTAGCAGGGGTGAGAAGGGCTGTTTATGTCACTCTGCTGCCACTTCAGCTGCTCTGTCTGGATGTGCTGAACATTCCTGAATATGTCTTCAGGGGTTAATCTGGGGGATAGAAAACTAGAGATAGTTTAACACTTGAACAGTGTTAAACACTGTTAAACACTACCTTTAACACTTCCCTGTGGCTGGGGATGCCACACAAAAAAGCCTGCGAGGTCCCTGCTGCTGCCTCCTCCCAAGCAGCCCCATCAGAGCAGCTCTGGGCATCACCCAGCTGAGTTTTAGTTGTCCCAGCAGAAAAGCCTGGAATTGCTCAGGGACAGCTCAGCCCAGGCAGTGGGGACAGTGAGGGTGGTCCTTGTCAGCCCCTGACCTGCTCTGAGCTGCAGGACTCAGGTGGTGGGAAGGTGGTTCACAGATCCTTCTCTTCTCTTGCTGCCTCTGATCCAGAGGATGTTTCAGTCACATCCAAGGACCTGCCCATCCCATGGAGGGAACAACCCCCACTCAGCTGTGTTTGAACTCCTAAAACCACTCACAAATACTCAATTTGCACTCACAAATACTCAAGAGTGAAAGGGTCTAGAAATGTTTCTTGGGACTCTTAAGTCTGAACCAACAGTTAGAGATCTGGAACTCAGAGAAAACTCCCAGGAGGAAAGAGCACAAGAGTGAACATTCGTACCTGGTAAAGCCCGACCAGAAAGCTCAAGGACAAGGCCACGGTGATGGCGTAGCAGCTCCTGTCACAGGCCTCTGTCCCGTTCCAGGGGGAGCTGGAGTTGTCCCCGAGGGCAGTGCTGCTGTCCCCATACCCTGCCAGCTGCAGGTGACGTGTCACCGACTGCCCCACCATGAGGCACAGCACCCCGAAGGAGCCCACGCTGACGTGGCGCGACGTGGCCGCGGCCGCGTAGATGATGTTGCAGAAGAAGTTGGTGTAGATGCCGTAGATGGGGTCCTGGTTGGCCAGCAGGGAGTAGGAGATGGACTGGGGGATGGCCACGATGCCCACCAGGAGCCCTGAGACCACGTCCCCCAGCAGCTGGGTCCTGGGGCTGTACTGGGGCAGCCACTGCAGCACTGGGAGCAGGCGGCGCAGGGACAGGGGGCTGCTCCTGCAGGCAGCTCTGGCTTTCTCCAGGATCAGCTCCCTGCTGCTGCAGCCTGTGGGCTCCTGTTCCTCCAAGCTGATAAAAGTCTGAGGAGTCTCCTGCGGCCTGAGGGAGCCCAGGGTGTCTTTGCTGGGTGCTGGCTGCTGGCTGGACGTGTCCTCCATGGCGCCAGGGGAGCTAAGGCAGGAGAGCAGGCAGGCGTGAGGGCTCTGCTGGGATGGCCTGGGAGGATCCTTGGAGAGACAGCTCCTGGGAGCTGCATCCCACCCACCCCTGGAGCGCCTGCAGCACAAACATCCAGCCCTCCCTGCAAGGAGGCCGTGGGTCAGTTTTGTGCCCCCTGCCACAGCAGGCAGGAGCATGAGGGGCTTTGCTTAGCTCCAGGGCTCGTGGCACGGACAGATGGATGGATGGATACATTAGATAGACAGATTTGATAGATCAGATAGATCAGATAATTGATAGATGATAGATTAGATAGACAGATGATAGATTAGATAGATGATAGATAAAAGATTAGATAGATAATAGATCAGATAATTGATAGATGATAGAGAGATAAGATAGATCAGATAATTGATAGATGATAGATTAGATAGATGATAGATAAGAGATTAGATAGATAATAGATCTGATAATTGATATATGATAGATAAGATAGATCAGATAATTGATAGATGATAGATTAGATAGATAGACAGATGATAGATTAGATAGATGATGGATAAGAGATTAGATAGATAATAGATCTCATGATTGAGAGATGATAGAGAGATAAAATAGATCAGATAATTGATAGATGATAGGTTAGATAGATAAGATAGACAGATGATAGATTAGACAGATGGACAGATAGATGATGGATTAGATAGATGATAGATAGATAAGAGATAGATTAGATAGATAAAATAGATCTGATAATTGATAGATATAGAGAGATAGGTAAGATAGATTAGATGGATAAGATAGATCAGATAATTGATAGATGACAGAAAAGACAGATAGATCGATCATATAGATAGATGACAGATTAGATAGATAAAATAAATCTGATAATTGATAGATGATAGATAAGATAGATTAGATAGATAAGATAGATCAGATAATTGATAGATGACAGAAAAAACAGATAGATAGATAGATAGATAGATAGATAGATAGATAGATAGATAGAGGGAAACAACCTCAGACAAATCAAACAAAAGCATTTTCCCAAGGTTGATTCATTTGTTGTCATTTACGGACCAAATTAACCCCAACCCTCAATCAGGGGCAGAGCTACAGAGCCCCCCATGCTCCTTCCCCATCGCTCTCATTTTGAAACAGGAGCTTCACTGAAATTCACCGAAATTTCACTGGATTTCACTGAAATTAAAACTCCTTCAAGAACTCTGACTGCAGTCAAGAGTTAGCAAAAACTTATTTTGGAAATATTAACATATTCCAAGGGATACTTGAGCAATCAAGATGTGGGTAAGGGAGATAATGTGCAAAATTAATTTTTTCCTTCAGCATTACATAATTTTAAATTGCATTAGTGGCTTGATTCAACCAGAGGCTCCCATCTGCAGAATGAAACCATCCTGCTTTTTCAGGCTGTTAAAGTAACAGAGACACCTTCCAGAGCCACTCCAAGCTTTCAGTCAAAATGCAGCTGCAACAAAAAACGCTTTTTGTGACAACTGAACAATAGAGAGAGAGAAAAAACCCTCCTGAGGAGAGACCCGGGGTGGCTGTGGTTTAGAACTGAACTGGGATGAGGAGAAATCCCATTCCCGTTCCCGAATCTTACCTCTGGCTGTGAATTGGGTGTTTCCTCACCATCTGGAGCTTCCCCCCTGAGGACAGAGCTGTCTCCACCTCTCAGCACCCCTTGGGCACAGGAAAACCTGGCCCATGTGCCACTTCCCTTGGGATCTGAGCTCCTGAGCCAAGCCTTGTCTCTTTTATCTCTGTCCAGCTGCTGGAAAAGGTGCAGCCAACAAACCAGAGCCGTGTTTGGAAAACAAACACCATCCTGAGAGAGTATTTTGGCTGACAACTTGTCCTGGACACCAGGAATGATTGAAGGGGCTTAGAGAAGTGCTGCTGCCAGATAAGAGGATTGCTTGGATCTGGAGAAGTGTTTGCTAAACAAGGGGAATGATGGAAAGAAACTCCCTGCTCTGCCCCTCTCCGAACTGAGCGAGCTCAGGTCCTGCTGGGCTTCTCTGCTCAGGTTTTCATCTATTCTGCACAAGATTTAGGGCCAAAAACCAAGAAGTAAAGCTCGTTCCAGAGTGACTTCCCTTTCCTGGTAGCTTTTCCTGGCAGAGGCTCAGTAAAGCAGAGAGAAAAGCTGTGGTGACACAGGTTATTTCAGGGGGGAGCTTCGGATGTGTCCAAACTGCACAACCCACATTTTGCAGAGCCTTTTACAGAAAGGGTTTTGCTGTGCAGAAACACAACTGGGGAAAGAGCAGGGCTGTGTTCTTTGGTAGGCAAAGGTGAGTGAGTGAGCTATTCCACCTGCAGCCAGAAAAAAAAAAAAAAAAAAAAAAAAAAAAGGATTGTTCATCACACTGAAGGGAAAGAGCAGCCTCATAAATACCAGCTGGAGCTGCTGTGCCCTTGTGAGCTGTGCCAACGACCTCCACCAGGCCTCTCAGCACACACTCCCCACTCCCTGGGCTCTGCCTCCTTCTTCTCCACCTCTTTTCCATCCACCTGATCCAGATTTTGCTGGATGTGGTGTGCCCAGTGCAGCTGGATGAATGCCAGCCAGGCACCTTGGCCTCTGCTTGGAGAGGGGGCTGAGAGCCCCCAGAGCTCTGGATTTCCACCAGGTTTGGATGTAAATGCTGGGGAGACACCCTGAAGGAAGAGAAGGGGAAAACCAGCATCCTGAGCTACGTTTATCTCATCAGGGCAAGTCTGGAGCTCGGTAATTAGGAGTAAATAAATAAGAAACATCCGTGTTCTCTGGCAGCAGGAGAAAATGAGAGCACATGGGAGTGAACCAGCTGCTCAATGGTTTTTTTATCTATTTATATCAATTCTTTTTTCTCGGCCGTTCCTCCCCAGCTCATGTATTGTCAGGTGCATTGTTGAGAGTTTCCCCTTCCTCTGCTCTCAGTAACAGACTCGATCTTTCCTTGGCCTCGTCATTCCTCCTGCTGTCCTGAAAAGATGATCCTTTCACACGCTTTGTAACTGTTCCCAGTTACAGCTCATTTTGTGCCTTGGCCTGCATGATGTGGTCTCTACTCACTCATTTTCCTTTTCCATCTCCTTCCCTAGCAAATGACCCAAATTTCCATTTTCTCTCTGAATCCTTCATCTTGAAATTCACTGAAGGAGTGATGAGTCAGCCACTGACGAGCTGTGCCCAGGCTGGACTTTGAAGTCTGAGTGTTCCCTGGGATGAAACACAGCTGAGCACAATCCATCTTTGGGTTTGATCTTATTTAGGAAGATCCAGCTCTGGATCTCTGCCCTGTCCAGCACAAAAATGGGGCAAAGCACTTTTTTTTTCCCCCCCGTGTGGCTGCTGCTTTTCCTTCCAAATTCCACCTTCATTTATATATTCTGGAGCTCTTTTTATTTGTTCAGATTTCCTTTATGCCCTGATGGAGCTCGGGGAGCCCTGACAGAGCCCTGCTCTTCCTTTTGTCCTGAGCTTTTGTTGGAGGGTTGTTTTTTTTTGCCCTGCTCTGTTTTTTACCTGCCTGCCAGTGGGATGGATAGATGGATGGGTGTTAATAAAATCATGGCAATAAAAACTTTGGATTTCATGCTCTGGAAACCAGAGGGGGCCATGTCAGGGCAGGCAGGGTCCTGTCTCCACCTGCATTGTCCCAAACCATCTGTGCAGCCCAGCCTTGGCCAGGATGAGAGTGAGTGAGTATTTATTGCCACTATAAACTCATGGAGTGAGTTTACAGTGGCAATAAAGAACGAGCCTTGAAGATGCTTTTGGAAACAAACCTTGTGTGGGGAAGGCAGCACAGCTTTGGGGACCTCAAGGTCACCTGCAGTTCCCTGGTGGGATTCATTTTCTGTGATGTGTTTCCCACAGCCAACGTGAAACTTTTTGTATTTTGTGCCCTTGCCTCACCTCACCCATAAAAAGGAATTCCAGGTACAAAATAGTAAATAACCAAGAGGTTATTTGTGATCTGTATAAATGTAAGGGGACATCCCATCGTGGGCAGTCACCTCGTGTCCCAGCTGCTGTCAGAACCTCGGCTGGGAGCAGAGAAAATTCTGAGATATCAAATAATAAACACCACAAGAAACCCAAAACCAGAACCTTGAAGACTCTGCTTTTTTATACCAACACAACTCGGGGCTTTTAGAGGGCCAAGGAGTTTAAACCACCTAAAGCTTGGGTGAGGAAACCCTCCCTGAGAGGGGGGTCCCACCAAGCCCAGGAGTGTGGATGGCAAGGATTAGTTAATCCAGGGGAGGCAGAGCCTAAAGCAGCCCAGGTAAACATGCTGCTGGCTCAACCTGCGTCTCTCAGCTGTGACCACACTCATTTTTCTGGGGGCAGTGGCTGTTCTCTGCTTTTCAGGAGCAATCTCCTGGGGGCACTCCCCATAAGCCAGGGCTGCTTCTGCTCTGTTGGCACCAACACAAAATCTGCAGCCTGTGCACGGAGGTCCCCTGAGGTAAAAGGCATCCTCAGGTGAAGGCTGAGCCAGGAAAGTCTTTTCCATGGCTCAAGGACACATTTGCAGACAGAATGTCACAGGAACTGCCCAGAACTGCCCTCACAGCTGCTCACGGGTTTTTCTGGCTCTTACTGGCCGTGACCTGAGCCTGGGATGGAATCACAGAACCAAAGGGAAGGGACAAGGACCATCAAAGTGCAGCTCCTGGCCCTGCACAGTCCCAAAATCCCACCCTGGGCATCCCTGGGGTGCTGCCCAAGCTCTCCTGGAGCTTCCCTGGTGCAGTGCCCAGCACCTTGTGGGGGAAAAACCTTCCCCAAAATCCACCCTAAACCTGCCCTGGCACAGCTTGATTTCTCTCGAGGAACACTGAAACGCGTGGCAGCGATTTTTCAAGGCTGAGTATGAAACACCAGGTGCTGTAACTACACCTATTGTCAAGTCCAAGGAGCAGCAAACCTGATGATTCCTGCACTTCAGGAATTCAGGGCTGGCCCACAGGAGGGTGCTGCTCCCCGGCTCATCATTGTCCCCACGCTGACTGTGCTCATCAATGCCACGACAAACCCTGCACAGGGCAGCTGGAGCAAACAGAGATGGGGACTCGGCGCTCTTGGGGGTGTTTTTCTGTCCAAAATTCACATCCTCTAAGGCAGGGCAGTGAGCTTTGTTCACCTTGGTGCCTCTCCTCCTCCTGAGCAAAGCCAGGCTGAGCCTGAGACCCGGCTGGGCACAGGGGCACAGGGGTTGTGTCACTGCTGTCCCCAGGGCTCAGTGCTGGCCCAGTGTCGTGTCACTCACCCACCAAGGGCTGAGGAGCAGCCACCACCCCTGAGGGCTCTGCTGAAAGAGGGAGAGATGGGCAAAGAGCTGTCTGAAATTACCTGGGGCCAGTGCAAGGTCCTGCACCCGGGGAGGAACAACCCCCGGGCTGGGGGGACCACCTGGGACAGCTCTGAGGACACGGATCTGGGGGTTCTGGGGGACAAGGAGCTGTCCCTGAGTGTTCTGGGGACACTCAGAGACCAGAGACGGGATGGAGTCTCCTCCCTGGGGATATTCCAGAGCTGCCTGGACACATTCCTGTGCCCTGGGGTGGCTCTGCTGGAGCAGGGAGGTGACACAAGTGACTCTCTGAGGTCCCTTCCATCCTATGATCAAGCATTAATTTATATGACAACCAAAAAAAAACCCCATAAATCTCATCTTTTAATCGTGCTGAAGAAACCCCAATGATTTTTACCAGATTTGACAGAAAATTCTCACGCTAGCAAATCTCCAGTGACAAAAAAAGGCACATGAACAGTTAAAAATGACAATGGATACAGCTCAGACAGGACAGGGCAAGGGGAGGGTGGACACAGAACTGATGGCAGGACGTGAGAAAACCTCACACAAACCCCAAATTTCCCTACAAAGGTGAGCCCAGCAGTGAGGGAGGGGCTGGTGGCAGCACCTCTGTCCCCACCCTGGGCACGGGGACAGTCCCTGCCAGCAGGGAGTGACACAGCTCCCCCAGCCCCACCACCCAGCTGAGGGGTTTTACACCTCGATTTTTACTGCACAGACAAGTCACAGCAAAAAATAAACGGATCTTTTCTACACACTCCCCAATTTCCCCACATTTTACTGCAATAACACCGAAATTATTTTATAAAAGAGTCAGATCTGCTGAGCAATGGGGGGCTGGTGCAGTCCTGAGGTCCTCTGGGGTCAAACTGATTCTCCAACAGACTCCAGGCACAGTTTGCCATTTCGTTGGCTCTGCAGAAGATTCTTCATGACTATCTAAAATTATTCTGAATTTTCAATTTGTCAGGAAGACAAAACTAAAGACTCAAAGCATCATGAAAAAAATGAGGTTTTACCTCTCCTTAACCATGTTTCAATTGCATTTTAAATATACATAAAATTTACTCCTTTAAGTAAAAAAATCAGATATAAAAAACTGGACCCAAGTTCAACAAAATGTTTCCTATCTACATGTAGAATATTTAGATCATTTGGGAGCTGGATTAAGCGCTGTCAGAGCTTTTAATTTAAGCAGTAATTTTACCTCAATGGGAATTTGATTCTCCATCCAATGCTGAAAGATTTGATTAATTTCCACACCAAAGAATACCACTATGCCTTAGCTTATAGCATCTCCAGAAAATAAAATACACAGGTGCTAATTATGCTATGAACTAAATCTATATATTAAATATTTGCCTTTTTACCTAACCAGAGGCCTTGCTTTTAGCACTGCAATGATCTCAAAAAACAAAAAGAGCAAGGCTCAGAATAATTTCCACTTCAGATAGAATTTGACTGGAATTATAAAAGACCAGGTTGATTTTGGCAGCAAACCCCAGACAGAGGCCTGGGGAAGGGGCAGGTTGGTCCTGCAGCGTTTGGGAGCAGGTGGAGCTCAGAGGGAATCAGCATCATCAAATCTCAGCTTGGCAATGTCAGTGGAAACCCAAAATACTCCCCTCGGTGCCCCCTGCCCCTCTGCTGTGGACTGGAAATGGGGTTTGTGTCCAAAACACTCAGACCAGTGAAATATTTCTTAGTGCAGCTGCCTCAGAGGAGCTGACACCACTCAGCACAGCAGCAGCACAGGAGAGGAAAAACACAAAACCCACCAGAGAAAAACCAGAGCCTGGCATTGAGCAGGAGAGTGGTAAAGAACATTTCCAGAACAGCTGAGACTGAGAGTGTTCATTTCCATAAGGCTCTGTTGTTGGCATTAATGAACGTGCTAATGATCTCTTAATTCCTTATTTCGACTGATAATTGCTGCTTAGGAAGTTTGGGGATGGAGTTGAACTGATTTATAGCAGCTTCCAGGCTGCCCCTGGGGTTCTGAGGGTTGCACCTGGGAGGAACATCTCCTCTCCAGGCTGATGAATGACCCAAATCTGATCGTCCTGAGGGTCCCTCTTCCCATCGTTCACAAATTCAGGGGATGGGGGAAGGCACAGGGAGCAGTGAGTAGGGCAAATTTCCCCTTACAAATGCCTACCACTGTTCATTTAACACAGGAGAAGGCAGGAGAGCCCTGTCCAGGACAGGACAGGAATATCAGCAAAACATAAATGGATAAAAAACATAAATTCAGCTGCTGCATCCATCACACAACAGCAAAACATGTAAATACATGGAATTCTTTTATAAAATAAATGCTTTGGAGGAAAAGTTCCCTATCAGTTATCCCCAGCTCCTAAAGATAAAACTGGATTGCATTAAAGGCTCCATAAATAAATGCAAGCAAAATGTGCAGCCTGCCCGTGGGCTCAAATCAGATTCATGTCACTGCTAAAAAACCATTCCAGGCCTAAAAGGAAGAGGGCTGAAGCCCACTGCTCTAAGAAATTCCAGCCATAATTATCTTTAATCTCCAGTTAATTCCCAAGAATTCCCTATTGCACTGAACTCTCTGGCAAATGGCATTTATTTCAGTTCCCCTTTAGCCAGGGCAGCATGAATTAATAGATACTTATTAATGCTATGACCCCTGGATGTTATTTTAAACAAGAACATTAAAAGTATTTCTTTTGGTTGCCTGGCTGCTGTTGCATTTTAATAGTTTCTTGTGTTTTGCTGGAAATGGAATTTGGAGGCTGCACAAACAGCACTGAGGCCAAATGCAACGTGCTCCAGGTAATCTTCAGCATATCTTTGAGACATAAATTAATTTAAGCACATGAAAAAAATAATTTTATGGCTGTTTTTATTGTGCTTTTATGTAAATAAATACCCAGGAGCCACAAATACACTTGCCACTGGTTTGTGGGAAGTGGGTCCTTTTTGGAGTTAACATTGCTGCTCTTCCCTTCCTGGCACAGGTAAGAATGGATTTGCAAAACCATCTTTTAAAAAAGAAAGGTTTGCAATTCTCTTACACGAACCTGTGCATGGTCACAGGTGAAAAAAACAAAAATCTCCACCTGAGCAGCAGGGAAAGAACATGAGAGAGAGGCTAAGAATCACCCCAGAGCAGTTTTTATTTGATTTTGTCACCCGTGGCTGACCTGCCCTGAATTCTCCTGCCTCCTCTCCTGGGTCCTGTCCGTGCCCCAGGGCAAAGGGATGAGAACAAGCAGCTGCAGGAAGGCAGCAACATCTGCAATAACCAAAAAAACCCCCTGCATTTGCAGCAACAAAAACCAAACCAAAACCATCTGCAACAACCAAGTGCCGCCGTCTGTCACCAGCACTTTCAGTGCTTCTGCCCTCTGATAAACCAGGAGTTTAAAAAAAAAAAAAAAAAAATCAGCATTTTAAAACTGCATGGAGGCTTTTTTTGATCAAAGTTCCAGAGATTCTTTCTGATGGTGTGAACAAAGGGAGTCCCCTAGGCCATGGCACTGCCACCCCACTGGGGACAAACCTGTGCACCCAAGGGCTCTGCACAACCCAGAACTGAAATACAACCTAAACATAAACCCCTGCTCGGTGATTTTATACAGCCCAATCCTCTCTGGCAATGCCAATTCGGGGGATTACAACTCCTCAGACTGCCCAAAGGATCCTCAGGCCAGAATAAAAATGTTCACGCAGGAGGTTGTGGCGGAAAAGGAGAAAGAAACTCCGCAGAATTTGGGATTCAGGCACAAAAATCTGGGATTCAGGAACAAACCTCAAGGCTGAGGCAGAGCAGTATTTGTGGGGTTTGAGCACTGCAGGCTTTTCTCAGTGACACAGAGAGGGTTCTTTCCTCACCAGTGCCAGTTCTAGGCCATGGGATGGGTGGGGATCAGTGAGGTTCTCCTTTTCCAAGCTGGGCTACAGCCATCCCTCACCTCCCCCAGTACTTCTGTGCTGCTCTGGTGTCCTAAAAAACCGCAAAAAGTTCAGTGAACACAAAAAGGACTCATCTTCCTGCTGCCTCATCCTTCTTTGAGGCTCCCAGAGTGAAGTGCTCCATGACATTCAGGTTGCACAGAGAGAAGAGAATAGTTACTGGTCCTTGCTCAGAAAAAAAAATAAATCAAAAAACCCAACAAAACAGCTTAAACTCAAGAACATCTTTCTATTTAGTAAACATTTCACAATTCATATTGGATTTGATGCCTCTTTTGGCTTCTGACTCGTTATTTTTGAATTGTTAAGGATGAGTATATTGTCTGTACACAGCACCTTTCCTTTTCAAAAGCTGTGAAGCACCTAAAATTCAGATTGTAAACTCCTCTGGGAGGAAGGCACGCTCTTCCAGGGACGTGTGCTGTGTCTAGCTGGTGTTCAGGAAAAGCTGTTAACCTCCCAATTCTGCCCTCACAATTGTATTCTACTGCTGTGAGAAAAGAGAATCTCTTCCTACCCTTCTATTTTAGCACGAAGAGCGTCCTTTGCACTCTTCACTTCCACATAATTTAAAAGCAAAGTAAAAAGCTCTATTTACATTGACCTGGTAAAAATAAAAAGTTCAGGAAAGGATTTTCCTGGCTCCTTTTCCAATGGTCTGTGCACTCCCATTGCATAAAGTCGAGGATAGGGCAAAGGGTTTATAGACAATAAATTCATGCACAAAGTCTGTGTGACATGGATACATTTGGGCAGATGTTGGATCATTTATTTGTCCCTTTTCACTCTGGTGCCTGTGATTCTCTTTGCCTGGTATAAAGATCTGCCTAGAAGGGACCTTTTTTTGGTTAAAATTAAAGGACTAGATATTTTCCATATCTAATGTTCACAATTCTAAAGAGTTCCTAAATATTAGGAAAACAGTTGCCTGACCAGAAGAATGAATCAGACTTCTAAAGAGTCATCTATGAAAAGAACAATTCATTAAAATCAAGCTGGAGAGGCAGCATTTCCACGGGCACAGGCAGGTCAGGGCCTTGGAGAAATGAGATAACCATGCCCTTGTGGCCTGGCTGAATTAGGAGGCAGTGCCAAAACCTCTGGAGGTGAGAGGTGCTTGGTTAGGAGATATTCATTAAGATTTTTTCCTGCATGTTTAGATTCGATTTCTCTATCTGAGATTCAGGGAGAAATCAAAACACTGCCCAGCAAGGCCAGAGCAAACAGTCCCTGGCAGCCACTCCCTGGCAAAGAAGGGTGTGGTGATGGAAAAGCCACGCCAGGATGAGGGATGAGAAAGGAGTTGCCTCACTCTTCAACTGGACAGGACGTCCAGACTACCCCAAAATCCCACCCCATCCACATGGGCAGGGTTGCAAAAGACACTTAATCACAACTTCAGAGTGCAACTGAGACACAGAAAGCCCCAGAGAGGAGACATGAGATGAACAATGTCAATCTAAGATTCACAGATTAGCCACAATCGAGATGAGAACTGCCTTCATCCAGTACCTCCCGTGGGATCACTCCCCCTGGAAGGCAAATCCAGAGAGATTGCACAGCACCAGCGTGCTGCCCTGCTCTCTGAGCACACACACACACCCCCATTGCATAGACACACAGACACGTTCGCCCGGGCTTCGCTCCAAGCTCCTGTCTGTCCCAGCTAGTTCTTGGAAGCACCCTGCGTGCCCAGGGCGAAGTCCACGGCCTGGTGCACGCTGTGGAAGAGCAGGTGGTCCTCCCCTTCTCTGAAGAACTCCCCTCGGAGCAGGGAGCTCCTGACAGAAGGGTTGCACTGGGCCAGCAGCACGTGCACGTCGATGTCCCCGTAATCCTTGCAGACCTCCTTGAGCGTGCGGATCCCGGCCGTGTCCAGGAACTGCACGGCACAGCAGTCGATCACTATGGTGTGAAACCCCACAGGGTCCAACCCCAAATCCACGGGGATGCTGCTCTGGTCGTCCCCAGACCCCGCCTCTTTCTCCCGGAGCATTCTCTTCTCTGCTTTCTTCTTGGCCGCCTTCACCCACACGGGGTTGACGCCGGTTTGCTTGTAGAGGGAGGATTTGAAGCACTCCTTGTTGATGTAGTAGAGAGGGGCCTCGAATCGGAACACCACGACACCAGGCTTGGTTTGCAGGTTCTTGTAGGCAGCCAGGGACTCGTAGGTCTCCGACTCGGCCACCCAGCCCAGCAGCGGAGCCTCGGGCCGCTGCGTGCGGAAGATGACGCAGAGCATGGAGAAGCAGACCCCCACCAGCAGCCCGATCTCGGTGCTGATGAGCGCCGTGGCTGCCATGGTCACCCCCCAGATCACCGTGTCCACCTTGCTCAGGTGCCACATCTTGGGCAGGTCCCGGAACTTGCGCAGGGCTCCGCGGAGGTTGACGATGGTGATGACGGCCAGGACGCATTTCTGCAGGGAGTAAAACAAAGGTGCGATCACCAGGAGGACCAGGAGGATCACCAGACTGGTCACCAGGCCGGACATTTGGGTCCTGCAGCCCGTGGACTCCTTGACCAGGGTCTTGGCAAGGGCTGCGCTGGTGGTGAAGCAGTGGAAGAAGGCGGGGATGATGTTGCAGAAGCCAATGGCGTACATCTCCTGGTTGGCCCTCACCGAGTAGCCGTGCTTCTTGGCAAACATCTCCGACAGGGACACGGTGATGGCAAAGCCGATGATGGCGATGGGGATGGCATCCAGCGCCACGTTGGGAAGCAGGCTCCAGTCTGGAGGGCGTGGTGGCAGAAACCCAGTGGGGATGTGGCCGGAAACGCTGGAGCCGTAGGTCTCTCTCAGCTTCCCAAAGTGGGAGGCCAGAGTGGCCGCCACAACCACGAAGAGTTCCACTGGAACAGGAGCCTTCAGCTTGGATTTGAAGCGTTCGTTGAGCTCTTTGGCTGGGACGAGCACCAGGAAGCACAGGAAGCTGGTGAGGAGGTCGCAGATGTTGGTCCTGTGGATGTTCCTGAAGATGTTGACCCAGGTGGTGATGAGGGAGCCCACGCCCCCGCTCCGAGGAATGTCCAGGCCCAGCAGGTACTTGACTTGTGAGGTGAGGACAGTGATGGAGGCCCCTGTGACAAAGCCACTCAGCAGAGAATCCGAGAGGTACACGGACACAAAGCCCACCTGGAAGAAACCCATGGCCACCTGGAAGGAATCAACCACACACAACGGGTCAGGACACAAATCCCGCAGATTTTGTCAGCTGAGATTAAAAAACCCAACATTCTGCACGGCCCTGGAGGACCAGGCATGGTCTGAGCAGGGAGAAAAGTCTCCAGTATTCAAACCAGGCTCCTTGGGGGTCATCATCCCCTGAACAAATGTTAATTGTTTGCTCTGCTAATTACCCTGGTGGGGAAAAAAGAAAAAAAAGAAAAAGCAGGAAAAAACCCCAAACCCCACATTTGAAATACTGTCTGCTTTTGTCATTTCTCTTTCAGTTTCTCTAAACTCCGTGAACTTCGCAAAGATCTAAAACTTTTATGGTGGCCTTTGTCTGCCTTACACGGGAGTTCAGAGCCTGCAATAAAACCACAGTTTGTGGGGTAACAACTGTCCTTTGCACTGCAGAAAGTTTGATGCCTCTGATACAGAAAGTCTGTGACCTGCAAACTCCTCTGCTGCAGATCATATAAATAGAGATAACTGGGAGCTCCACGATAATCTCAAAGAATTACTGGAGAGAAGGCAGGTTTGGGACCTGGACTGGCTGAAATCAGCGCACAGCTCTCAAAAAGGCTCCTTGATAATCAATTCAAGGTTGTTCTAAGTGTAAAACATTAACAATAATTAGTTTACCTAGTTAGGCCGTATTAACTGGTGTGAGAAGATTTGCTTTTTATGATCTGATTGTAAAGTTTCTGATACGCAGAATATGTGGTTTGGGTTGAAAAAAATAAATTTGAGGGCGTTGGCCTGCAGAGAATATGCCTAATATTCAGAGGGACTGAAGATAAGATAATCTGATCTCTTCAGATCAAGAAACTTAAGTAAATGCAATTCACAACTCCCAAACTGCACCCATCCCACAGGGATGAAAGATGAAACCCCAAAATTCTGGGAGGCCCAGAATATTTCTGAAATAACTCAACCTGAACTTGCAATACAAAAAGTTCCAGGTTGTGTCCAAACCCTGTATTTTCAAAGTATCACAAACATGTTTTGTTCCCCTCCTAGATATTTTGATTGGTTGTCACCCTGGACAGATGAGAACAAATGAATGTGAACTCACAAACTCAAATACCACAGCTCTGCAGTACTGCCAAAAATAATCCTATTCTGGTTAATGTATAAGACTCTAAAAACAAGGATACCTGCTTTAATTTAGGCAAGCAGTGAGTTCTACAAAATAAGTAGAGATATACAAATATAAAATATACTGTATCCTCTCAGTAGAATCCTTTCCATGCAAAACATTGTTTTGGCTTCAAATGGGCAAACAGCAAATTGTTCAAAGCACATTTACAAATAAAAGGAAACTGGAGATACTTTTACTGTCCACATTTTTCTTTGTTAGAGGCAGATGATAAAAGACTGGAATTAGGAGCTGATGTACCACCTTTTGGCCCAATGAAATGGGGTCTAATGGAAAAAAAAAATAAACAGTAAACAGAGCTTCAGGCAACAGTGAGGAGGGTGATGAGCAGACCTTGAGAGCTGGAGGTGCAGGTCCTCACAGCCCCCAAAAGGGAAAAAGTGGAGGCAGGAAAAGCTGTTAAAAAATGGGGAGCACTCCCTAAAAGAGAAGCAAAGAGAAGCAATTCAGGGAGGAAAAGCTGTTAAAAAACAGGGACCACCCCCCAAAAGAAAGGCAAAGAGAAGCAATCAGGTAGGAAAAACTGTTAAAAAACAGGGAGCACCCCCCAAAAGTGAAGCAAAGAGAAGCAATTCAGGGAGGAAAAGCTATTAAAAAACAGGGAGCACTCCCCAAAAAAGAAGCAATCAGGTAGAAAAAGCTCTTAAAAAATGGGGAGCACCCCCTAAAAGACAAGCAAAGAGAAGCAATGCAGGCAGGAAAAGCTGTTAAAAAATGGGGAGCACCCCCCAAAAGAGAGGCAAAGAGAAGCAATGCAGGCAGGAAAAGCTGTCAAAAAGTGGTGAGAGCACCCCGAGGAGTTTCCTGCAGCGCACTGACCTCCAGCCCTGGGGCACAGACTGAGGAGACGTGCCAGCCCAGCAGCACGGGGACAATCCCCTGCGGAAGAATGACAACCATTTGCACACCGCAGCCGCCTGTCCAGCTCCCCTCACCTGGTAAACTCCAGAGATGAAGGTCATGGTGGCAGCCACGGCCATGGCGTAGCAGCTTTTGTCACAGAGCGGCGCTGGCACCGTCCCGTTGCCGGTGACATTCCCGTCCCCTCCCGGGGTTGGCAGGGCACTGAGCACGGTGGGCTCCGGGTCAAAACCAGCTCTCTCCACCTCCCGATCCACCACCTGCCCCACCATGAGGCAAACCACCCCGAAGATGCTGACGGAGATGTGGCGGGAGGTGCCGAAGATGCAGTAAATGATGCAGGAGAAAAAGGAGGTGTACAGGCCGTAGATGGGCTCCAGCCCAGCCAGGAGAGAGTAGGCAATGGACTGTGGGACCAGCAGCACCCCCACGATCACACCAGACATGACATCCCCCAGCAGATACTCCCTCAGGTTGTATTTTGGAAGCCACTGTAAAATGGGGAAAAACCCCAAAATGCAATCTTTCACTTTGGCTGGGGTGCAGCTGCAAGTTTTCTTTGCTTGCTTAACCAGCAGAGCTTTCATGTTGCTCTTCTTCTCTCGGGGCTCCAGGAACATTCTGGGATGGAAACTGCACTTGGCATCATCTCCTTCTGGCCCTTCCATCACTGCATGGATTTTGTTGGTCTCTGTCATTGCTGCCATCACCAGGATTCACTAAAAAAACACACAGAAAGACCATTACAGCAAAAAATTAATGTACAACTTGAACACGGCATTTATGGAAGGCAAGGGCTGAATCTCTCAGTTCAGCAGGGATAAAGCAATTTCCAAGCAAACCGGGAAGGAGCCCCCTCACTGCATCCCTGGGAAACAAGGAACGACCTTCCCCAGGAGGGAAGCTGAGATGCTGTGGAATATACACCCGCTGCTGGCAGGGTTGGGGAAGGGACAGGAATGCAGCAGCACTGCTTTTCTGGGAGGCTTCCTTGAGAAAAAAATCTCTGCCTGCAGCCTGTTCCACCTTGCAAAGCCAGCCAGAGGGTTTATTGTAGTGCCACAGCCACTCCGGTTCAGCTGCTGAAAATTAACTGCAAGTGAGACATTTCCAGCAAAGCACAGCTCAGTTTACAACTCTTGGGGGTTAGTTTCTAGTTGTTTGTTTTTTGTTTTTTTTTTAATGCAGTCATTTCGCCTGCCAAATACTGTAAAGGTCTGTTAGCTAAGAAGTGGCTTTTTTTACAGCCAATGACACGCAGCAAAGAAAAGCACTTCACACTTTGGAAAAGCTGGTTTTACAAGGAAATGTCACCTGATCAAAATAATGTACACAAGTGGAAAACATATTAAAGGGCACAATGACAGGTAGGTGGGACAGTTCTGCTCTAGTCCAAGCTGCCCACAGACAGTAAAACAGAGTGATTATGCCAATAATTCAACACTTGGTTTACATTTATTGCCTGGCTGGGAAAGAGCAAAGTCTTGATGAGACAAACCCCGATGCAACTTGAGCATACCAAGTGACTGGCAGCACGTACACAGCTCTCCCACCTCCAGAAAACCTCCAGAATTCTCCAGGAAACTCCTTAAGCCCCAATACCTGATACCACCAGTACAGTGAGGCCATTTCAGGCAGAAATTCACTGGTCTGGGGTGAGAACCCCAGCAAGAGAACCCTGAGAAGTGTCACTGCCAGGGTGCAGCCCCAGAGTGCCAATGACAACACGGATTTTTGTGTGCTGCTCACGTCCTCTCCGTGCAGTGCAAACATCAGCCAGACTACTGCCCACGGAAAGTTCACTGCCGAATTGATTGCCCAATTAATCCTGCAATCGTCCTGAATTAATTGCACCAATTAATAAATTGCTGCTGGAACTGGCAGTGCTAAGGATGTCGCTTGGGTCTGCCTCAGAATGTGTTCACTCAATCACCATTTCACAAGGACCTACAGCTACAGCTCTTATCACAGAACTGTGGAGTCACTGAGGTTGGAAAATCCCTCTGAGATCACCCAGTCCAGCCTCTCCCAGCAGTGCCAAGGCCTCCACTAGCCCACGTCCCCAAGTGCCACATCTGTAAGGCTTTTAAAGCCCTCCAGGGATGGGCACTCCAGCACTTCCCTGGGCAGCCCTATTGGTACAGAAATAATTCCTTATTTAATTAAACGAAAGCACTCACTGCCACCACCCCTGCAGTGTGAGTTCCCCAAAGATATGGGAGGGAGAAGTGAGAGAAGTGACTCTGTATGGTGCCTGCTGCCTTAGGACAGCCTGAGCAGAAGGAACCCATGAGAGTGGAACCAAGCACAGAACTTAATATTTAGAATGGCCTCTCCAGAGACTTCTAGAACCAATTAGAAAGGAATTCCACCCAACTAATCCCACCTCCCACCGTGGTGTCCCAGTCCCTGGAGCTGCAGACATATCTAAAGCCAACACACAGATGCTGACAGAAGATACCAGGGAGGAATTTCTGTTTTATCTCCTGCTCCATGCTGGGACTTCCAAAGGTGTTTCCATTCACAGACGAGACAGGGAGCATCTCTTTGGTGGGTGAGCTCCTGCAGCCTCCCAAAAACCAAACCCAGCCCCTCTTTGCTGGCTGTCCCTGGAAGGAGGGTTCCAAACACAGCCCCCAGACCACGGGCAGCCCGATGGCACCAGCAGGGATGGATTTTCTGTGTGATGGGGAATATGTCCCTCCTTGCTGCACTATCCCAGGATCACTGAGGCTGGAAAAGCCTTCCCAGCCCAGGGCACTGAGTGCCACCTCCAGAGCCACGGGAAGAATGAGGACTTTTAAAGACAGAAATTGCACTGCAAGAAAGGACACGTTCAAGATGACAGAGAGATCACACCTGGAGGAGACCCCCACCTCGCAGGTTTCCAACCTCACTCACCTGTACAGGACAGCAAAGTGTGCTCAGGGATGATTTACAGCCCTCCCAACCCCCTTAAACACACAGTGAGAATCAAAGGAGTATTACAAAAGCCTGTGTCAGCTCTACTCTTCAAAAGCACATTTTGGAGCTGTATTTGCTCAAGAAGTTTTGTTTGTTTTACCAGCACAGAGTTACAAACCAAAAGGCCTCAAACCCACCCAAAGCTCAGCCAATCAACACTGTAAAAGCTGAGGGGGGAAAAAAAAAAATCAACCCAGACCACCTTTTATGTGTAGCAATGAGTTTGCTTTCTGAGATTTTACTAAAGACTCCAGTAGTGAAAATCCTTCTGATTCCTTCTGTCCCTCCTCCAGGACTTGCAGGCAGCTCACTCAAACCTGGGAATTTCCTTAAATATGCCAAGCCAAACCCCAGACAGCTCCGTTTGGTGCTGCTGTAAAACATCTGCATGGGAGGGGATGTCTGGGTTTCAGTCCTGACCAGACAGTAGGGAAATGTTCTAAGTCAAAACCTCTTTGGCTCCAGAACTCTGAGCACATACTGGCTCTTTGTGCTGACTTGCATGACAGCTTTCTCTCCGTGCCATGAAAAGGACCTTTCACCACACAGTCCCTGGCCCTTGCCGTGTCAGGAGAGTAGGAAATGACACAATTCCAACGCTCATTTCACTCGTTTCTGCCTCAAAAGTGCTGCCCTGTATTAAGTTTGTAACCGTTAGGCCAGGCTTCTTCAATAAAACTGGATTTTGTTCTTAAACATAAAAAAATAGCCCAACCCCTGAGAAAACTCCTTTGGTTCATGGCTTGGATACTGAAGGACCTTCTGTACATTTAACTCGAAAAAGGAGCTGCTGTGGTTTTTATTCTGAAAGCTGCTATTTACACACAACCTAGAATTCACTTTTATCACTCCTCTGGCCTTTCAGGGGGTGTCTCATTGCCACAAACTTCGCCTAAGATTAAAAAAAAAACCCTACAAGGCAGAACTAAGAAAATTTCCAGTATCTGTTATCAAGCAACTGCCATAAAATGAAGATACAGGGAGGTCCTGCAGTCTCTAAAAGTCATCAGACCTCCAGACTATTTCTGGAGCCCATCTGGGCCCTTCTTTCTGATCCCATGATGTGGCAGCATCTGCCTGGCTTCTGTTTTTGGGGGAGCACTACCTGCTCAGGGCTGGCTTCAACTTCTTACATCTGTGGCAGATCAGAGTCACCTTGAGAGTAAGAGAGAAACGGGCTGTGAAGCTCACTCACCTGCTGAAATAACTGCTACAAGGTGAAACTTCAGGTGTGAGCATTTCAGAGTAGAAACTAAATCAAAAGTATGCTTTCTACAACAGCCATCTCAGTTTTCCTTCTTTTTCTCTATTTAAGTTATCACTGTGTGTGATCACTCCTCACCCTCACGTGCCCCTTGCTAGACAGGAGAATTTACATGCACTGAAAACGAATGCATAAATCCATAATCTAAAAAGACATGGAACAATTTCTGGAGAGTTGTTGTAAAGGAGAAGCAGGTGAATCAAAAATCCAAGTTCCACACAAACTGAACCAGAGACGGGCCCTTAGAAAATGCCTCCCCCAAGAATATAACAGGAAAGCAGATCACAGCATTTTGACAACGAAATCTTTGACCTTCCTCTTGTTAGACAACAGCCTTTTTCAAATAATATCTTTAGTGTTGTGGAGCAACAAGGAAATTCAATATTACCATGATAACACCCAGATAAGCACTGTAACAACACTGCCTGCACCTGGGAGTTTGACTAAATATAAAATATGAAATATCCTCCTGCAAAACATCCAAGCCATAAACATTTACTTCCACAAAGGACTGAAAATAACATGAATAATGAAAACCACGTTTAAGGAACACATGTGGAAGCAGAGCTGCCTCACTTATGGCACAGCAACCAGCAGCCATTCACCCATGTGGGAAAACCTGCAAAGCCAGACAATAAAACCTCGTTTTTGTGAAATGTGGGATATCTCCTCACTTCTCCTGAGCAGCAGCAGCCTCCAGCGTTTTTGGGGAAGATCCCATGGAATGTGGCTCCCTGCTGGCAGCCAGATATCCCAAGGAAGTTGTGGCAGCTCCCAAGGGCAGCGGAGTGTGTCGGCTCACACAGTCAGAGCAGATCCCTCCAGCAGGTCCCATCCCACCCGCATTTCTTAGGGAGAGTTTGCCAAGAGGCCATTTCAGCGAGTTATTCCCGTGTCAGGGCCCTTCTCCCATCCTTTCTGTTAGCAGGGGAAGGTGGAAGGCCGAGGAGCTGCGCCGGGCAGTGAGGATGGGCTGAGGAAGAGCTGCCCAAAGGAATTTCCTCAGGCAGCAGCTGCCAGCTCAGCCCAGAGCATCCCACCACGGATCCACAGGGCTGCGAGAGACCGTCCCATCCCGATGGAAACCCACCGGGATCGCGCTGCACGATACTGTGTTTGAATTAATAAAAAAAGAATTAATACAATGCAGAAAAAGCTTCAAGGAGGACCGCGCACCTCCTGTAACCGCGCGGCTTTGCCGAGCGCTTCGGAAGCCAAACCAACATCCACGGCCCCGCCAAAGCCAAAGGGAACAGAGAGCAACAATCGAGCTTTTAACGCAACATTCACTTTCACCCTCGGGGTCTCCGCTGCCTTCCTACCCAACTTCCTTATGGCCTCTTTGTGCATTTCGCTCTCCTCCTGCTCGCTCCGGGGCTGCGAGCCCGCTGTGCCCACCCTGCCCGTCCCCGGCCCTCGGCACTCACCGCCCGCGGCTCCCCGGGCACCGGGGCCGCCTGCGACCCACGCGTGGACAGACACAGCTACAGAGTGACAGAGGCACGGACAGACAGCTACAGACACAGTTCCAGGGGCAGGGCCACACGGAAGAAGCGGCCGGGCCGGGCAGCACCGCCCCGCTCCGGGCAGAGCCGCGCCCCTTCCAGCCCCGGGCCGGCTCATTTCCGAGCGGAGGCCCCGGGAAGGCTGCTGCTGGTCTTTTATTGGCACTCAAGCCTTTGAAATTACAGAATTATAAGGCTGGGAGAGACCTCCGAGATCCTCGAGTCTAATGTAGCCGTAACATCTCAACTAAACCACGGCACTGAGTGCCACGTCCAGGCTTCCTTTAAACACACCCAGGGATGGTGGGTCCATCGCCTCCCCAGGCAAACCAGTCCAGTACTTTAGCACCCTTTCCGTGAAAAACTTCTTCCTAATATCCGACCTGTATTTCCCTTGGCACAGCTTAAAGACTGTGTGCTCTCATTCTGTCAGCTGCTGCCTGGAGAAAGAAAGTGTAGGGTTAATAGTGGGAGGTGAAGTGAGATTAAACTTGGTGCAGGTGGGGAAGCGTGACACTCCCCGGTCTCTTTTTGCTCCGGGGTACCACTGGGATTCATTAAAAAGCTGGGAAGGATGAAGGACCCTTGGCAATGGGGGTATTTAAAATCCCAGGTTTCTGTTGAGTGCTCTGCTCTTATCTCTGGGCTGGAGGTTCAAGGTTGGAGGGGTCATGCCCAGCCCTGTCTGCCTTCCCTTCCCGACTGCACAGAAAAGCAGACGCTTCATCTGAAGTCAAACATTGCCCAATATTTGCATTCCAGGTGGAGCCTTGAGCTGTCAAAAAAGCCCATCAATACAGGGTTGGGGCAAATGAAGACGACTTCAAGCCTGCAGGATTCATGCTCTTGTCTTTCAGTGTTAAGCAAATACTGTGGATCTTAGTGCAGAAATACTGGATATTTCCACTGAAAACGCCTCCCTTTCTCCGTGAGGGTTTATTAGATGTCATGGTAACCAGAACAGGCAATTGCAATGGAAATAGAAGAGCTCCCTCCCTCTCACCTGACTGTCCATTGTCAAAAAACATCAGTGCCTGACTTCCCAATCCCTTTAGGGACTTCCACAGGAGTTTTAATTGAGTTTGAAGTATATGGTGACTCCAAGACAAGCAGAGCAAATCCTTGGGAGGAGTGACATCTATGACAAAGGTATTCAATGCCTTTTGTTTAGGGACTCTGCAGAATCCTAATAAGAAACCACAAACCCAAGCAACGAGTGATCCAGCATTTTTATTCTTGTTCTAGAAGCACAGGCTGTGGAAAAAAACTTGGATCATCCAATACATCATGTCTTCATGGAAGAAACAGGGAAACAGTATCTTCTTGGAACATGATATTAAAAGAAAAAAATCCCAAGAATTATTATTTTTCCAGATCTAAAAAAAAAAAAAAAAAAAAAAAAAAAAAAAAAAAAAAAAAAAGTTTTTTTTTTCTTACTCTTAGATTGATTTTCTAAAAAACGGGTGGAAAAAGTCCAAGCAATTATTTAAGATAATTAAATCATTTCACTTCCAACTGCTTTCCTCTTCTCGAGGTATATTAAGCTTTATGGTTAATATATTTCTGTGCTGAGGGAACCTTTGGCCTTTGAGAAATGTGCCTCTGGGCTCCTCACGCTCCAGAATCTCCTGCCAAGGACCTGGGGTTTGCTGACACACAAATGCCAGTGTGTACCATCTGCCCATCCCACTCAGCCTGCCTGGCAAACCTGCTGCTTCTGCGGGTCACCACATCATCTGTGGAATATCAAATCTCTGCAGACCAGTTGGTCAGACTGCAAAAGAGTCCTGGAAATTGCTTTATTCCACTGAGCAGGTACTCCTGGGCAGCCCTGGGAGTCCTCCCCCTGGCCTTTTGCCCAGCAGCTCCTGTCCAGTGCCCTGGTACCATCTGGCACATTGCTCTGTGGGCTGCCTGTGATGGTGTTATCAGCCCTCTGGCCATAAACCCCACAGGCAGAGACTCTTCCCAACCTTTCCCTGCTCCCAGCTCAGTGTTACCACTCAGCAGATAAAAGCAGCCTGTGATTTCCCCCAGCTCTCAGCTGCTTTGTGCCACCTGGCTCCCAGCCTTGTGTAACGAGCCTCCAGCCTTCAGTCCCATCCTGCTGGCACCTCCTTGCCCAGTGCCCTGGTCCTGCTGCTACAGCTCCGTGGGAGGATGGCTGGGTTGTGCTGGAAGTGGTTAAAAAAGGGTTATTTTCTCTCCTTGCCCTTCCCTCCCTTGACAGCTGGCAGTGCACTGAGACTCAGCCCTGAATTTGCACACTGTTGCATTAAGTTTGGAGATGGAGAAGATGGAACTGCCTGGTTCCCTTCTGTGAGTTCTGTCAGAGCTGGGACAAACCTTCTTCCCCACGCTGACCTGCTGGGCTTGGAAGGCCCAAATTAATGTCACACACACAGAGGTCTCCCTGTGGCAGGTCTGACTTACTTAGAAAAGCCATCAGACTAAGTAACAGGAAAAGGCCCATCCTAATGCTTGAAATGCATTTAATTTAATTCAGTCACATCGTTCAGTGCTTGGCAAAACCAAAAAAGAAGAGCTTAAATGAGCTGCTTTTAAAGGCTTCCATCAAGGATGAGACAAATGCCAAGTAAAAATTGAGTGGTTGGAGGGGAGAGGGCGTAATACAAAAGGAGAGATGCAATGAATCAGAGTTCTTAGGTAATCAAAATAATTAAGCCATAAAGATATCAAAAAGAAATAATCTCTGTCCATATCTCAGGAGAATTATACTGCAATCAGAAAGAGTGCTCTGCACAAACATCTGTGCAGAATTGCTGCACTCTCAGTGTGTCACAGTCCAATGTTGTCACCTAGAGTCAAGAAGTAATTAGGTGATAAAATTTTCAGTGTTGATGTGTGTCAGAAGGCTTAGTTAAATAATTGCTGGACTTAATGTGTTTCCTCACCCTGCTTTCATGCAGTCTTTCAGCCCTTTGCTTCAAGGAACATTAAAACAAGTCACAAATTCCGAGGAGCCTCTTTGCAAACAAGCAAACGCATGGGGGAATTAAGCTGCACCATCAACATCTACCTCAGAAATTCCACCTTCCCAGATGCTCCTTTTCAGCCAAAAGCTTTGTGAGCCTGCAGCAGGGTTACAAATCCCACGTTTGAGTGAGGGTTGCTGTCTGCAGGGATTTGCAGCACTGCAGGAACTCTGCAGCAGCACTGACCTGCACTGGCTGCTCCCAGCTCCTTCAGCTGGCAGCCAGAGAGAGAAGCCCAGGTGAGGAAAGCGCTGAAGGACAGGCTCATCATTCTCTTTTCCCTCATCTGAGTGCCTGAGAGCAGCTGCCCTTTGTGCCTTGCTGGCTTCCAGCAGGAAGGAATATCTGCAAAGTCACCTTGAGCAACCGCTGAGCTCCCAAAATTTGGCCACGCGCTTTCTGCTGTGCTGACAATTGATGGGTGCAGCAGAGCCAGGGCGGGGCACACAGCACAGCCTGGAGGGGCCATTTAAACCAGCAACAGAGACCTCACTCTAAATCTCAGATGGATTGCTGTGTTTGTTTTTAATCCCTGAAATCATGTGTTGATGATCACAAGTGACAGAACAGAGCTGTAGCCACAAGTGCTGTAAAAAACTTCAGCCTTGATTTCCTGGCAGTCTACCCACAAAAAAACGCTTTCAACAGCTAATTCCTGGTGATGGCATGAAATCCTCCAGCTTTGCTTATGTGTGTCTAGAGTCATTTATTTGCTTATTCAGCCACACAGTGACAAGAGTCACCACAAATCACCGTACAAAAGTATAATTAGACCCATGAGGTGATACAGTCCACAGTTTGCAATGCAGCAGCAGTTGGAGACTTCATTATGTCCATGTTAATTCTTACCGTTACAATTAAATTTTCACTTGTTACAGAATTGATGTGAATGCAGGGTAAGAGGGGAGATCAAAACACGTGGCGGGTTCTCATAATTAGAAGTAATTTTGGATAATATTGAAGTTTTTCTTTCCATCTCATTTCTGATGTCTCTTTTTCCAGGCTCTCTTGTATCTGTGCCCGAAAGAATCCAAGCAGAGTGGATCTTGTTCCTCCACAACGACTCTTTTCTGCAGTAGGAATAAGCAAGATGAAAAAGTTTCACTTACTGTAAAATAAAGTAAAATTTCATAACATATTTGACAAGGTGCTTCCAAGTAGAGAACTGCATTGTCTCAGGAGAAAATATTTCTTTTCCCTGACCTGTGTTGAGTAACTGTCTGGTTCTGTAGAGAGCACAGCCACTGACTGAGCTCACGAGACAAACAAATGGACATATAAACTGATTAAAAAATGTACCTCTAGATTTGCTCCAAAAATTAAAAAGTGGTGAATAGAGTAAGATTTTCTTTTGAGTTTAAGAATTAAGAAGAAAATAATTTTCAAACTGAACTTTAGTTGCAGCAATTAAAAGAATGATTTAATAAAATCTTTTGTATAACTTCTAAACAACATATATTTTAAAAAGTTTGTGGAAAAGATGCCCTGCTGTGCTCAGCAGATACATGTTTGAGCACTAGATTAGTGCTAATTGCAGAGAAGTACTGCTCACACATTTCCTATCTCCTGCAGCATTTGGATTTGTCTAGGGAACGTTTTCAGGTACTGGGTTTGCTCCAGCTCCTGCCCAGTTGGTGGGAACCCCTCTGTGGTCTTTCCTTGGAACAGGCTCAGAGTTTTCCTGAGTGCTGAAGCAAAGGCAGTGTCTCCCTCAGGCTGAGGATAAATGATTTCCCTGGTGAGCTCCCAGAGATTTCTGCCCAGTGCACATTTTGAGAGCTGTGAGCCCTGAGGCTGCACGCTCTGGCAAGGACAGGAGATGCCTGCAACAAAATGCTGATCACATTGTTAGGTGGGAGACTTTCCCTGCAAGGCTCACTGCCCCAAGCCAGAGTCCTGAGGAATAAATGGTAGATTTGAACACTAATATTCTGGAGAGGTATCAGTAGGTGAAGACTCACCGTAAAGAAATGGTGTTCAATGTTAGAGCCTTGTAAATCACAAATCACATCTTGTTAATAGCAGAACAGGAGATGTGAATAGATCTGACTCCCTTCTTTTAAGGTGAAGGACAGCCTTAGGCCTGAGACTCTGCTTAGGTCTCCCTGAAACTGAACCAGGAAAGTGCAGGACACAGTCCTTAAATGAACAACTGGAGAAATTTGCAGTGAGCATTTTTTAAATAAAGAAAAGGATTTACCTGCTCCTGCTCTGCTTCATTTAAGTTGGTGAGTTTCTCTAGGAAAAAAAAAAAAATAGAGAGAGAAGAATGATTAATGGTTAACAAAGCTGGCAATGAATTCAAGTTTAGGGCTGGGTACTGTCCCCCTGGATGTCATGGTCAGAGATAAAGCAGGAGGGGATGGGGCTGAGCAAACACAGAGGCTGTTGCCTGACAGCAGGACTGAGAATCCAGAGCTTGGGAAGTTGATGGGAGCAGGAAACCACATCAGAGAGAGGAGAAACTGGCCTTGCACTGCTGAGGAGCAAACCTCATCCTTGTTATCCACAGAACCCTGTCCCCTGTCCCCTCCCCAGCACTCTGAGGACCCCCCAGCAGCCCCTCACACCCAGGAGGAAGGAGCTGCCACCAGCCAGGATTGGGGTCGGGGCCGCTCACCGCGCACGTCCTGCAGCAGAGAGTCCAGCTGTGACAGCAGCTGCTTTTCCAGCCTTTTGTACCGGGAAATCATTGCCCAATCCAGCTTCACTTCCCCCACATCCATACTCTGAGTGTCCAGATCCAGACTCGCAATCCTAGGGCACACAGAGTCATTGCACCAAGGAAAACCATCCAGCATCCAAAGGTAACACAATTCTTCACTAGGACAGAGTCTGCAAAGAGGAGAGTGCTTTGGCAACATGAATTAACTGGGTTAACAGCTCTTTGTCAAGGCTGAATTCCAATTGTTACATTTTGTTATTTATTTGGTAATGCCTCTCGCTTACCGACCTGCACTGGAACTTTGAAATGCTGATCATGAGAGAGGAGGAGGGGTACTGATTATCCCCATGTGTGAACAAGGCCTTGACTTGCTGCAGGCAGGCTCTTTACTGTTGTAGCAGTGACAGAACAAGAATGCCAAACATATTAAAGGGTGTCCAGGTTTCTGGAAAGTTATCTGGATCCCACGGGCTAGGATGTGACTTGTGGCACAGCTGAGAGTACACAGTGATCCCCAAGTTCTCCTTACAGCCCCGGTTTGAACTCAGCTTTAATCTGTGCAAGTTACAGAGGTGACATCTCAAATGCCAGGTAGATGTTTGAGCCAGCCCTTCGTGCAGCTGGGGCCTCCAGTGCTGCTGCAAAAGCCTCTCGTGAATCTGGAACTGTTGGTGCAGTGCTGCACCACTGAATGACAGCTGACACCCAGGCATTGCATAGGAAGTGGTCAGATATGAATTAAAGATATCACTTGCAAGAGAAGTGATAATAAATCTTTCTAGCTACTAAGCTTGTCCACAACTCCAAAACTCGGTGGGAATGAGCTGGTTACCTCTGCTGTCAAAGGCTGTTCCCTGGGAACTCAGCTGAGGGAGGGTCACCAATGTGCATCCAAGACAGTGTTACTGGAAACTGAACCCGAGGGGCTTCATCTCTGATAAAAACAGTTTTCTGCTGATAAAAGCCAGGGGTTTTCATCAGAATCCGGCCAGGAAACCGAAATTTAAAGGGATAAGTGTAACAGCAGGCAGGGATCTCTCCATGCCTGTAAATTTTGGGGATGTGGTGCCCTCTGGCTCAGCTGGAATAGGGAGCAGCTTTGCAGCACAGCGTGGTGGGACAGAGGGGCACATGCAGTGGGGTTTGATCCCATTTATCAGCACCGTATTTTTTCAAAGAAGACAAGGGTTATGAAGTGGAACATACCTGTCTGTGACCAGTTTCAGATCCTTCCAAGAGGATTGCAAAGAAAAAAAAAAAAAAAAAAAGGAAAAGAGAGGAAACAAAGGGAAAATATCATTAGTGTGATTTTCAGAAGGGTCACTTGGCTGAGAAAACAGGCAGATCCATGAAGAAAAGCAGAATACCACTGCTTACTTTGAGGAAGAGGAAAACATCTGGTTGCTCTTTTATCCTCTGCAAAGCCTGAAGATTCTCCTCAACCTGGTCTCTCTTCTGTTCCATTTTGTTCCTCAAGTTGGCAACGACTGCCAGATCTTTTTCCTCTTTAGACAGAATGTCACTCAGGATCATTGTCTTTTTCTCCTGAAGCTCTGTCTCTATATCATTAAACAGCTCATTAAGTAGCTTAGAAGTCAGTGTTTTGGTACTGATCTAAAGGGAGAGAGAAGAAAAAAGGGCGGTGGCTCAGAAACTCCACCTTTCAGTTTAATGGCTTATCAACCGGGATTGTATCTGTCCTTTCCACTGGCTCTGGAAGGAAGCAGACAATAAACTTTTGTTTAGAATGCCTGATTCAACGGAGGCTTTTCAAAATTAATCCTGGTTAGTAACAAAGTCAGATGAATTTCAGCGAACAATGTGGGAGCTTATCGGTACACACTGAAAACCCCACTTGTTCTTTTATTAAACAGGTAGAAAACTTTAAAAATACATGATCTTATGTACAGCCTGTGGGTTGCCAGTCCTGCAACCTGGTCTGTGCAACCACAATACACAGTGGAATTCCCCAACTGTTCCTCCTGTGGAGGAGCTGGAAGGTGTGATGAAAATTGGCTTCTGGCAGTTTCTCAAACCACTCTTTGCCCTTTCTATTCATCAGCTTCTAACGGTAGAGTTACCACCACTTATTGCTGGGAAACTGTGAAGGAAAGATGCTCTGAATTAGCAATAATCTGTATACCAACCTTGACCTGATTCTCGCATTCCTGAAGCCCTTGCAGGACAGCAACTAAATCACTTTTAGATTTCTGCAGCTCTGTCATGGTGCTGGAGAGTTTAACCTGGCAGAAGGAAAGACAGCACTGAACTGTGGAGGAACAGTTTCACACTAGACTGGCAGTTTGTGGAGCTGCTGAAATGGCCATTGTCTCACACATCCCACTTCTGCTCAAAATTTTGCCACGAAACTTAGGGGAGGAAGCTAGTCTGCAATCCATGTAATTGCAAAGGATGCTTCTGCTAATTCCTGAGGAGGCTGTGACCTGTCCTGAGGTGAAGAGAGAGCCATCTCCTGCCCATGCACTGGGTTCCTGCAGGGTTTTTGCTTGGACTCTAAACTGAGCCCAGATATCTCAAATGCAAGGCAGTGAGTGAGCAGAGGAAATGCGTTTTATCCCCTCAGTCTCAGCTATTCTGGAGCATTTCAAGCAGCTGGACTCAGAGGCAGGAACAAGGCTGGACTCAAGAGGCCTCATGTCTCTTGTTTCTGCTGGGACACTGGCTCTGTAAAATTTGTGGCAGAGGGAGGAATCCCAGAATCACTGAAATCGGAAAAGACCTCCCAGCCCATGGAGTTCAACCTGTGACCGATCCCCACCTCATCACCCAGCTCGGAGCACTGAGTGCCACGTCCAGCCATTCCTTGGACACCTCCAAGGATGGGATTCCAAACCTCCCCTGGGCAGCTCCTTTCAATGTTTAACAACCCTCCCGGTGAAGAAATTCCTCCTGATTTCCAGCCTGAACCTCCCCGGCACAGCCTGAGACTGCGTCCCCTCAGCGTGTCTCCGGTGATGGGGGAGCAGAGCCTGATCCCCACGGCGCCACAGCACGGACCGAGCCCAAGGCAAGGACCTCGAGAGGGAAAACTGCCTTCCTCACTCAAACTTCAGCAGCAATGGGGCTCTGTGGAGGGATTTTGTGACTGATCCCCGCAGGAATGTGGCACAATGGCAGCCATGCACGCCGCAGTGAGGGGCTGCCGTGTCCCCACACCCTGAGGGACCGACCGACCCACGGCCAGCCCCAAACACCTTTCTCCTCTCTTCTCCCTCTGCTTAGCGCTCCACGCCGCTCTGGCAACACGCAGGAGGCGATGAAAAGCCACTTCCAGCACAACGCATCAGTCCCTTGCTGGGGCGGAGAGGAAATGGCCGGAGCTGCCCTCACGCCCATCATCCCCATTCCCTGTGAAAGCCCCATCGCCTTTCCCTGCGGCATTTCCCCCCTTTTCCGCGGCCAGGGCAGGGGCCATGGGAGAGGGAAGAGCTCCTCACCAGCTGTTTGTCGTGTCCCTCCCTCATGGTGATGACCTCGTGGCCTCTGTGGGCGCCGGCGATGGAGCAGAGTATGCAGACGCACATCTCCTCCCTCAGGCAGTAGCATTCCAGCAGCTTGCCGTGATGGGCGCACCTCCTCTCCTCCGCCTGGCCCGCTCCCACCTCCACCAGGACGTGCTCCTGATGGAACCCCTTGGCGTTGTGTTTGCTCAGGTGGGCCTGGCACAGGGAGGCCTCGCAAACCAGGCAGGTTTTCACGGCCGGCTGGGAGCCATCCAGGCAGTGCTCACAGAGAACCACGCCTGTCTCCTCCCGTTCGAGGCTTTCCCTTCCAGCCTGCTGTCCTTTGGAAGTGGTGGCCTGAAAAGCCTCCAGGATGCTGCCAAGCTTGAAGTTGTTCTGCAGCTCGGCGGTGGGCCCCAGGTGGGCCCTGCAAATGGGGCAGGTAGAGGGGCCCCGGGAATTCTTCTGCTGAGCTCCCAGCACCTCCTCAATGCACTGCCGGCAGAAGTTGTGGCCGCAGCTCAGCGACACCGGCTCCCGGTACAGTCCCAGGCAGATGGGGCAGGTCAGCTCGGCCTCCAGGCCCTCCCCAGCTTTTGCCATGGCTGCAGCGGGAGAAACGAAACAAAAACCAGAGGCGGGAACCCAGCCCCGAGGCTCCAAGCCCTTCCCCTCCAAGCCCTTCCCTTCCCCTCCAAGC
The DNA here is from genome assembly GCA_014839755.1 of Sylvia borin. Taxonomy (NCBI): domain Eukaryota; kingdom Metazoa; phylum Chordata; class Aves; order Passeriformes; family Sylviidae; genus Sylvia; species Sylvia borin. The sequence goes on along the minus strand of CM025970.1, from coordinate 16,862,277 downwards.
CCTTCCCTTCCAAGCCTTCCTCCGCCCCACGCCGGGCAGAGAAATGTTCCCTCTGCCGGCTCCACCCTTCCCTGGCCGCTGCAGCCACTTCGGGAAGTTTCCCCTCCATCTCCAGCAGAAAATGCTGTCCAGCCCCTCCTCACTTCCCAGAGCAGCTTTGCTCCTGCACTGCATGAGGCAAAAGCTGTTGCCTTAGATCAAAGATCAGCATTGCTGCTTTCTAGTCCTGTAGCAATTAATGTTGTGCCGTCAGCTTTTAGAGAAAATAAATTGCCGTCGCGTTTTGCAAGCTAACAACATGACTTTAATGACATGAAGCCAACATAGTACTTGATACAGCTGAACAAAAATCAGTAACTTAATGGTATTTTCATTATAACTAACAGAACAAATGAAAGAGGAGCTCTTGCAGGAAGAGGCAGGGTGCTGCGATATACCCCCTGTCACAGCAGCCCACAATCCAATTTCTGATATGCCAGCTTGGCACAGCCTCCGTGCAAGGCTCAAAATTTCTAGGCCTGGAAATGAAAAATTGTCCCCACATCATTATAGGAGCTTCAACCTGCTGGTGGCAGCATGGATGGGACACTTCAAAGGGATGGTTCCTGTCTCTATAAGCCTGAAGTTCTTAGCAGGATGTCCAGCCTTGATAGATACATCATGGAAAGACAGGGTGTTTCTTCTGCCGTTGATGTCTTTAACCTATGGAACTCAGAGGTAACTGCGAGGCATTTGCAGGCAGCATTCAAACCAGGCACAAACAGTTCCAAGCTTCCAGCAGCTCTCAATGCTGGTGTCCTCCTCCAGCAGCTCTGGTCGCCCTGCACGTGTGGGATGGCACTGTGTGTATTGGAGTCCTGTCCTGGTTTGGGCTGGGATAGATAGAATTCATCTTCTTCTCAGCAGCTGGTACAGCTCTGGGTTCAGTAGAGAATAACATTGATAACACACTGATGGTTTGGCTGTTGCTGAGCAGTGTTTAACCTGAGCCAAGGACCTTTCCATGCCTCATGCTCTGCCAGCCAGGAGGTGAACAAAAAGCTGGGAAGGAGCACAGCTGGGGCTGGTGACCCAAACTGGCCAAAGGGATATTCCACACCGTAGAACACCATGCCCAGTATATGAACTGGGGGGAGATGGCCAGAAGGAGCCAATTGCTGCTCAGGAACAGTGGCTGGACATCAGACAGCAGGTGATGGGGGAGCAGTTGTGCTGTGCATTGTTAGTTTCGACTGTGTTTTCTCTCTCTCTTCCCTCCTTTCTATGATTGTTATCATTATGACTGCCACTGAATTTGTAGTTCGTTAGGCTACTTGAAAATAAAACTATAGTCAGGTCCAGATGTGGGACCATAGTGGAATCCACTAAATGATCTGAAAGCTAAACAGAAAAAAAGCATTATGATTAAGAGATAATTGTGCAGATTTGGAGTCTGCCTCTGTCCTAACCCGAAGCTTGCTGCCAGGGAGGGTTGAAGCACCATCCAGAGAGCAGTACCCAGGGAACCCTAATTTCATCAATTCAGTCAGACAAATGTCCCACTGTGCACAGCTCTGGGACTGTAGGCTGAGCTTACAAAGCATTGCAAAGGAGTAGAAGTATTTACACAGAAAGAGCAGGTTATCTATGTCCTAAGCAAACTCCACCGTGCTGCTGCTGTGATGAGTTCTTAACTTTCCCTTTGAATCAAAGGGATGCCAGAGAGATATTCTTCTTCTTAATCCTCTCAAAAAACTCCTGGGACTTTCAAGCCTTTTTATCCACAGCCTGGTTTAACAAGGTGTATTCAAGGCATGCCCCAAAGCCCTGAATTCCAGGACCAGCTCCCTTTGCAACACACACACGTGCAAATAAACACACAGTGTAAGGAGTCAGCACTCCTAGAAGTACTCAGTGTACTTGGTATCTCATTAAAGTTCTGTCTTCAAAATGTTTTATGGACTTCTCCATCTTGCTTTTGACATAATGAAATGAGCACTTACTAGGAGGTGGTGGTTGATTAAATGATAATGTTGGCTTTGGCGGTGGCTTAAAGGAGCGCTCCATGTTTGAGACAAATTGGTGGAAAGAAGACTGAATAGCATCTGTTGTTGATTTATCCAAAGTAATGGGTGGTTTGGGCACCGTCACACCATCCATCCTAGGAAGTGGCTTGCGTTGCCTAAAACATGCAGAAGGAATCACAGAACCACAGAATCACTGAGGTGGGAAAAGACCTCCAAGGCCATCGAGTCCAAGCTGTGCCCCATCCCCACCTTGTCCCTAGCCCAGAGCACTGAGTGCCATGTCCTTAGACACCTCCAGGGATGGGCACTCCAAACCTCCCTGGGCAGTTCCAAGGCCTGGGGAGCACTCTTTCCATGGAGAAATTCCTGCTGGTGTCCACCCTGAGCCTCTCCTGGCCCAGCCTGAGGCCTCCTGTCCCTGTCCCTCTCCTCCTGTCCCTGTCCCTGGGAGCAGAGCCCAACCCTCCCCCGGCTGTCCCCTCCTGGCAGGGACTTGTGCAGAGCCACAAGGTCTCCCCTGAGCCTCCTTTTCTCCAGGCTGAGCCCCTTTCCAGCTCCCTCAGCTGCTACAGCCTCTTCCCAGCTCCATTCCCTTCCCTGAGGACTCTTCACCCCTCTGTGTCTCTCTTCCTTGGGGAGTCCCAGAACTGTTCACAGCACTCAGGGTGTGACCCCAGCAGTGCCAGCACAGGGGACAGTCACTGCCCTGCTCCTGCTGCCACACTATTTAGCCTTCTTGTCCACTCGGGCTCATGTTCAGCCAACACTGAACAAAATTCCCAGCTTCTTTCCTGCCAGGCAGCTTTCCAGTCACTGCTCCCCCAGCCTGGAACTGCATGAGATTGTTGGGACCAAAGTGCAGGACCTGGCACTTTGCCTCATTGAATCTCACACTGCTGGCCTTGTCCCATAGATCCTCACCCCTCTGCAGAGCTTCCTGCCCTCCAGCACATCCACACCCCGGCCCAACTTAGTGCTGTCTGTGAACTTACTGAGAGTGCACTCCATCCCCTCGTCCAGACCATCAGGAAAGATATTAAACCTCAGGAAGAGCTTACCTGGCTTTAATTGCTGCAAAAGCCTGTAAAGACGTTTTGAAAGCACAGTTAGCACAGTGCAGGCACAGGCCAAGCCTGGAGCTCTGTATCTCTGGGATGGGAGATGCTGATAGGTACCTTGGTGAAAAGAAGGGTGTCCTTCTGCTTTCTCAGAGCCTCCAGCACCTGAACATCATGGCTGGCTGAATCCTTCTCCCTCTTCTGATTATTCATCTCTGTCTGAATCCGACTAATTTGTTCCTCCTCGTAGTCATTGAAAACTTGCAGGACCTCTCTTTTTTTATTCTCTAGCTTCTTATGCATCTCCTTGAACAGCTTCTCCAGCTGTGCCCTCCGCTGGCTATCCTCACTCTATTAAGAAAACAATTTCAAAATTGTAAGGGATATTTTCCACATGACTCTCACTCAGAACGAGCTCTCGCTCTTTTTTTCTGGGATGAGAGAAGTAACTAAACATTGAAGGTTGGAAAAATAAAAAAGCCACACACCAACCACTCATCAAGAGGCACAGACTTTCAAGCTTAATTAAGATTGTACCTCCCAGACTGATGAAAAGGTTATGGATCACCCTTCCTCAAAGAAGAAACCTCAAAAATAAATGAAAAACCACCGGGGAACTAAAAAAGCTTCAAAATCCATGATCTGGAGAAGGGCAAAAGAAAACTTTATCTCATCATTTATCAGCAAGCAACCACCCTAAGGTGATATGGGACCTTGAAACAAACCTTTAGTCCCTCCAATTGTTTCAGCAGGTTTGCTATGGCTTGATCCAGGGCAGCTTCATGGCTTTTCAGTGTTTCCAGAGTTCCAGGATAAGATATCTACAAATATAACCAGAAGGAGATATCAGGATAAGACTGGCATAATGCACAAGATCAGCAGTTTTTTAAGTTTTTAAGTTTAGTCTTTTTAAGCTAGACTTGCGAAAGATTTGCTCATTGAATGCTCTCAGGACAAGTCAGTAGATAAAGGTTTTATCCCTGAACAAATGCCACAATTACAAGCACTACATAGACAATTTGAAGCTGAAAACTGTTCATGTGCACTAGCCACATATACAGCTATTTCCTCTGTGGGCACCTTTCTTCCTGTTACTCTGTCATTAATTATCTTTGCTTAAGTGCAGCTCAGGCTCATCTTCAGCTTGGAGGTGCACCAAGGGCTAAAACCTTGCAGGAGCACTCAGTCCCACCATTTTGGGCAAAGTTTTTCCTCAGGAGGGGAAAAAAAAGCACTCGTAACATCTTGTTTTATATCTCAAGGGCCAAACCCAGAGAGAATCTGGGACAAAACCAAGAATAAAAGCCCAGGATTGCAATTTAGCCCCATCCTGGGTGTGCAGTTCTGGAACTCAGGAGCTGCCCTTGTGCCATGGGCAGCTCTTTGGGGGTTTCCTGTCCCAGCAGCCTCTTACCTGAGCTTCGCTGAAAGCCTCCTCCAAACTGATGATGTCGTGGTTCTTGTGGGAGACGACGGAGCACATGATGCAGACGCATTCCCAGTCATTCTTACAGAAGCACTCCAGCAATTTGCCGTGCTTGGGGCATTTCCTCTCAGCCAGGAGCTGGGCATCGCAGGGCTTCACCAGCATGTGGCTCTGGGCGTTCCTGCTGTTGTGTTTGCTCAGGTGGGCTTGGCACAGGGAGGCTTCGCAGTTCAAGCACGTCTTCACTGCGGGCTGAGGATCCTGGAGGCAGGAATCACACAGCACAACCTTCTCCGGCTGGTCCGAGCTTTCCCCTTTCTCCTCGCACTGCCCTTCCTGCATCTGCTCCTCCTGGTGCACGGGAACATCCATGAACTTCTGCACAATGCTGCGCAGAGGGAAGTTGGGCTTGGGCTCCCCGACGGGCGAGAGGCAGAGCGGGCAGCGGCCAGGCTCCTGCTGGCTCCGGAGCGTCTCCTCGATGCAAACCCTGCAGAAACTGTGGCTGCAGCCCAGCGACAAGGGGTCTTTATAAATGTCCAGGCAGATGGGACAGGTCAGCTCTTCTTTCAGCCCGGCCACAACCTCCGCCCCAGCCATGGCGTCGCGGCTCCGGGGCCAGGGCTGGGCTCCAGAGGGAGGGCTCTGCTGGGAAACGGAACAAAATCCGCTACGGAAGAGAAAGTAACTTCACCCTCGTCAGCTAAAAGCTGCTGCCTCCTCCCCTTTGGAAGGGAAAAGTTATCCCTCCCCTTTCTTCAGCTTCCTGCCTCTCCCTGCCACGTGGGCGAAGGGCTGTGCTCGTCTGTGTGTTGAGGAAAAAAAATATGTTATAAGTCGTGTTTAATTAAGTCTTGTGAATTCCTTTCTGTTTATCCGGCAGGGCTTTGTCCTGTGTGCAAATGGTTATCTGAGCTTACAGACTATGAGCCTGAGCGATGCTGATAAGAAGGAATATCCTGGTCAGACCACAGCAATGGGAGAGATGCATTCAAAGAGAAGAAACGATTTTTGGAGGACTGTGGCCAAAAAAAGAATAATTTTGGAAGAATGGGGTGTTCCCCAAACGACCACCCAAGACCCTCAAAAGAACCCTACTCCAATGAAAACAAACTCTGAGAAGTGATTTAAATATGCAGAAAATTCAGGGAGTGTTTAGCATATCGGTATGAGTTTGGGGAAATGTACTGAATATATAAAAGTTACATCGATTTAAACTGGTCTGTTAGCAAGGTGTGGTGTGTGCAATAGGGAGTTATGCCCCACATGCCTGAAATAAAGTAATGCCATTTTCTAATATTGAAATTACAGTGTTAGAGAGTTTAATTCCCCATTTTCAGTGACGACAGGACAAACTGTGCAGCAGCTCAAGGCTGAGAGCTCGGACACTTCAAGGGGAACGTGGCAGAAGGTCCAGCCCTGCTTTGATGGGTCAGGAAATGAGGCAGGAAGGAAAGCTGGGCAGAATCCTTGTGGGCAGGGAGGCTGGGACAACTCCCAGGAAAAGGAGCCAAGCCTTTTCCCCTTTGCAAAGACACCTGGATGGACCTGGACACCAAGCTGGGACTGATAAATGCTGAGTGGGCAAATGCATGGGTTACTTGAAGTGCAGCCTCCAGAGCCCCTGGGCAGACCTTGTGTGGCACAAAGCTGAGGCCTCTGTCAGGGAGCTCCTGTGCCAGCAGAGCCCAGGGCAGGATTTGGTGTCAGATGTCACTGCTCAGGGCACAGGTGAGAGCTGAAACTCCAAAAAGCAGCCCAGGACAGCTCAGCAGGCAGTGAAATGAAGTCCACTCAGTGGGCATTCCACACCGCTCAGGAGCAGCAGCCTGGGGTGTGCTGCCCACACTGCCAGGTGCCAGCCAGCCCAGGGCAGCACCCAAAGCTGTCCCTGTTCACAAAAGCTCCTGAGTGACTGATTTTTCCCTTCCATGAGGCACACTGTGCCAGGAGATAAATAACACTGCCTCCCACCCCTCCAGCAGCCGCATGAGCTACTCCAAAACAGTGCCTGTCTGTGTGAAAAGTTGTTTTATCACAAAATTATACCAAAATAAAAACCATCCTGCTGGGATTTTCCCAAATGGTTGGAAGTAATTGCTGGGACCAATGGAACTGTTGAACTGATGTCAACGTTCACCAACAGCTCCCTTCAGACTAGGTCTGCTTGCAGGAATTATCCTCAATAAACAATCATATTCAATAAACAGTATCAGTGCTTTGTTTTCCAGGAGGCTGCCTGGGAATGCAGTGTTGGAGACACAAGTTGGGCTGGGAGGACAAACATTGGCTCTGGGTCTGTCCCCCTCCCTGCAGACCCTTCCTTTGTGTGCCTCTCTCCTTCCTGGGAACCCACTCCTGTGTCTCTGCTCACCCTGGGCACCCCATCACTGCCTGTCCCAGCTGCATTCCCACATTTCCCCCCTCCAAATTCATGTTTTCATCCATCTGGCCACTATTGGCATCATAGTGCCTGATGTCTCTCAGAAAAACATTTCTCTTTGGTGGCCTTGAAGCCAGCTGGTTTTGGAAAGCAGCAGGGAGTGGGCTTCCCACCAGCTCTCCACTCTGGGTGCAGCAATAGCAGGGATGAAGGGCTGGGTTTGGGGTGGGAGGCTGGTTCTGGCTGGGGGACTCCCACTGGGCTCCCACACATGTGCTGGAGACAGGCAGGGGTAGAACTGCTGCCTCAATTGGTGCAAATCAGCCAAAACCAGCAGCTGGCACAGCTCAGCACCTTGCAGAGCTGCTCCTTTCGGGCTGCTGGGATCCTCCAGCCTGGCAGCATCATTGATCCATGGGCTGGATAAAATCAGTGCAACCTCTCTGGCCTGGGGAGCCCTCCCAGGGGCACGGCTGCCATGGGGCTCCCGTGTGCCTGGGGCAGCTGTGCCCCTGCTGGGCCTGCCCAGGCCTTCCAAACATCCCTTCCACAGCCTGGACTGCCACAGGGACCAGGACACCAGGACACCAGGACACCAGGACACGGCCGTGCCCCTGGGAGAGCAGTTCGGCCTCCAGAGCCTGCTCTCCTGCTTCCACAGATTCTCCAGGTGCCGTCCTGAGCCAGGACACCACAGCCATGTCCCAGTTTGGCTCCCAGAGCCTGCTCTCCTGCTTCCAGGGGCTCTCCAGGTGCCATCCTGAGCCAGGACACCACAGCCATGTCCCAGTTTGGCTCCCAGAGCCTGCTCTCCTGCTTCCAGGGGCTCTCCAGGTGCCATCCTGAGCCAGGACACCACAGCCATGCCCCAGTTTGGCTCCCAGAGCCTGCTCTCCTGCTTCCAGAGATTCTCCAGGTGCCATCCTGAGCCAGGACAGCACAGCCATGCCCCAGTTCGGCTCCCAGAGCCTGCTCTCCTGCTTCCAGGGGCTCTCCAGGTGCCATCCTGAGCTACACGACTGCTGCATCACCATCTGGACTCTTTTCATGTTTTTTTTTTCCCTGCTCTCTTTTTCATCACTCCAGCAAATCTGAGGATTCTCCATGCTTCACCCACTCCATCTGGGGAGTTTCTTCAGCCAGGGGTCCTGTGGCAGGGGCACCACTCGAAATCCAGAGTTCAGAGCCCAGGTTTTTTCCTGCATGAGTTAAACTGGGAGAAGCCACACTTCAAATAGCAACACACAGGGATATTCCCAGGCAGGAGCTGCATCCCTGGCAGCTGGGAGGCTCTGCCACCTCCTTGGCCCTGGCACAGCCCCACTGCCAGCCAGGCAGAGCAAGACACCTCACCCCGAGCAGACCTGCACAAAAAACTAAAGCATAGCAGCACAAACGTCTTCCTTTTTTTGTTCTTTCCACTTTATAGTATATATGTTATCGTTTATTTATAGGCAGATCACTTCACTATTTACAGTACATGAGCGTAGAGATTCTACAGTCTTTTGGATGTAAACAAGAAACTCCACGGCAGGGGAGTCTGGAAAAAGAAGCCAGTTCTGAAGTATTTACACAATTTAAAATAGAACTTTTATACCCACTGGATAGATATAGAGAATACATTGAGCGATTTTGGTTAAATTATCTATGAAACTATAGAATCTGACAATGTAAAAATACAAGAAAACGTTCTCTCATTTTAGAAGGTAGACAGTTAAATCACACTAGAAATAAATCTCTTTTGTTCTTTTTTTAAAAATAATAACAATAATAATAAAGGAAAGGCATAAGAATCCATGCCATCTCTTAAGGTTAAAGTATATTACATAAATAAGGACACAACAGAACGGAACTGGGGGAAAAAATTAAGTGAAATATAAAAAAAACCACTACCAATTTAAAAAAAAGTACTAAAAACTTGATTCTTAATCATGGAGGGATCAATTCTGCTGCTTTTACTTACTCTGCAAGTAGAAAATTGCAGAGTTAAGTAGTACTTTCTCAGCATGAGCAAAGGAGGCAGAATTGGCCCCTAATAATTATGAGCAGTGTCCTTTTACTAAAAAAAAAAAAAGAAAAAGAAAAAAAAAAAGACAGAATTTAGCTTTTTTTTTTTAATATAAATAAGAAAGCAGATGTGCCCCTTTTTAGGTGAAATTCTTACACCTTTCTCAAGAAATGCATCAATTGAACCGTTCTCTCTCTTTCTCACATGCACTCACACACTCCCTCCCCAACTCCTGCTGCTGCCCCTGGCCCCGGGGAGGGCGAGGGAAGAGGAATGAAACCCCAAAATGAACCCCCAAGGCTGCATTTGGCTCTGTATTGCTTGAGATTGTCAGGGATGCACTAAGAACAGAACGTGTGTCGGCTTCAGCTCCAACACCGCTGTATCTCAGGACTCAACAGACCCACAGAAAGAGAAAAAAAAACAACAAACAAAACCCAAAATAAGGGAAAACCGTGTTGATCTGTAATTGCAAAACTCATTTGCATGGCCCAGAGCTAAGCTCAGACTCAGGGCTGTAACGTGGTGACTGAGCTGCTGCTTCCTGACAGATGTGCAGCCCAGGCAGCTGCGCTGAGGAATGGAGAGAAACCTTTGCTTTGGGGCAGCATCCAACCTAAAACCTGGGATTGTCCTCTGCATTCAGCCCACACACTCAGAAACGTTTGCTCCTCCCTGCGGAGCCTCAGGGACACGCTGGATTCCAGCCAGAACCCTGCTGCCCACCCTGAACAACGAGTTTTTTTCTGGGGCAAACCTGTGCAAAACAAGCAAAGGGGCATTTCATCAGCAACTCTTCACACATTCAGCGTCTCCCCGCAGCACCTGCAGGAAACGGCCCGAGGGGACGTTCTAGACTTTACACAGTTTTAAAAAAATAAATCTCCTCCTGACTTATTGCCTACCAGAATAAACCCTTTTGCTCCCAGTTTCTCCTGCCCATCCCACAGCCCTCGCAGGGGGCTGGGGGGTGAGGGGTCCCTTTTTTGAGGGTCACAGGTTGGGATGGAAAGGCAGTCGTTGGGAAAAGGGCAATGCCCAGTCCCTGGCAGCTCGTGCAAAGCTCTGGGCTACCTCCTGCTAGCAGTGCCTGGGCATTGCTTTGCTCCTGGCCCGTTTCCCTGTCAGCATCCAAACCTTAGGCAGCTCAGCAGGGAGCTCTCAGCTGCCCCTGTGCCTGACCCACCTTCCTGCAGACTGTGAGCTAAAGACACCTTTAGAGTAAAAATAAAAAACCCCAAAAAATTAAAAAAGAAAAAAAAAATCAAGTGGAAATTTATTTTTCACCCAGTCCTAAAAGGTGGGGGGAAGCCACAGGGCAGGCAGGCAGCACACAGCCCAAGGGGCTCTGAGCATAGTGCATAAGTCCTGGAAAAGAAAGATTTTTTTGGGGGAGGAGGGAAAATAAACCATCCCAAGCAAATGGGAAAAAAAAAACCAAACAAACAAAACAAAAGTAAAAATCCAAACCAAAAAGAAGAAGACCCAACCCCACTTATAGGCTTCAGGCACCACAAAGACCACTTATTGCATCTGTTCCTCCCCTAGGGCTGCAGTACTGATGAGCTCTGTGCAGGACCAGCCCTCCCCTTCCCCAGCACTGGCTCGGGGCTCACCCAGCCACAGGGAAACACTGGGAAATTCTGGAGCTGGGAATGCCAAAACCAGTGCTTGGGAAATGACTGAGTGACCCACTGGAAAGGGCTGGAGCCCCCCCAGCTCTGCACTAACCCTTCCCCTCCACCACCCTTGATGCATCCCCAGCGGGGCCCGGCCATGGGTGCCTCCAGCTGAGTGGGAGATGGAAGAATTCCACTTATTTGCCTTTTTTTTTTTTTTCCTTTTTTTCTTTCTTTCCATTTTTTTTTCTTTTTTTTTTTTGGTTTGTTTTTTTTTTTTTTTTGGGAGATTGATCGTTTTCTGAAAAACATCAGCACAGCACAGGACAGTACTACCCACCCTAAATGTGTCGCTATATACATTCTACATAAGCTCTATAGCAATCACATGTAAACATCATCATCGTGAGGAAATACTAGGACAGAAAAAGGCAAAGCTACAATGAGGCAATTGCCAATAGCAGATGCTCAAGTCTCGGCCAGAGCTGCTCGTGGTCGCTGAGGTGGGATGAGAACAGGGGGATTTTTGGGGCTGGGGAGAGACGCCAGGTTTCGCTGCTGAGGCTGAAATGGCACAAGGGCTGTTCCCTGGCAGTGACGGTCACCGGTGGTGGGTTGGGGACCCCGCGGTGGCCTCCAGGCCCTGGCGCTGCCACGCTGGGTGTTGGCAGAACCACGGCTCTCCCGAGGGGAACAGCCAGGGAACTGTGCTGGTGTCGGCATTCCTGCTCCTGCCAGAGCCCAGCTGCACCCTGGCCCACAAGGTGCCACCCTGGCAGGGCTCCGGCTCCTGGTGTCACATCTCGTGCCATTTCCGAGGCTTTGGTCACTCCCCATGCGGGACGGAACATACCCAGGGAAGCGGGGATAAAACCCCCAAGTCGTGGGGAGGGGAGACCCCAGGAGACTCTAATCTATCTATTGGCAGAGTTAAGGCTATAATATTCTATCTACAGAGGATGGCTGAATCCCTAGTGGTCTCTGGGGCTCAAAAGAATAAAAGGAGAAGGTGGCAATGGCTTGAGGAGCAGCAAGATTCCCGCTGCCTTGGGAAAACAGTGCCTCTGGCCGGCTGGTGGTGGGCTTTGCTCCGGCTGCTGGAGGGCTGTGTCCCCATCCCAGCGCACCCACACATGGAGGGCAAGTCCACAAGTGAATTTTACATCTCATCCAGCCCCGAGGGCCCTTGGCCAGAGGCAGAGCTGTGCCCTGGGGCGCTGGCGGGCGCGGGACGGATGCGGGGTGCGGGTGGTGCTGGGATGTGTATGGCTTATCAGCTACGGAGCAGGGTGATGGGTGGGTGTTCAGTGTGGGTGCTGTGCCCCCCTGCCTCTCTGCATTTGGGGCTGGACTTTGGGCTGGATGTGGGGCTGGACTTTGGGCTGGATGTGGGGCTGGCTGCCCAGTGGGAAGCACGGACAGGTCTTCTCACTCCACTTTGCTTTGCAGGGTGTGGAAGCGAGTGTGGATCGAGCCACAGGGCCTGGCCAGTCTCCAGCCATCCAAGGAGCTGGAGAGCAGCCAGCTCCTCCACATGGACCCAGAGACATCCATCCTCCCAGGCTGTGCCAGCAGCACCCACGGGATCAGGCCTGGCCCAGCCCCTCTCTCCTGGCCCCAGCAGAGGCTGGAGCAGAGCTGGCTGCAGGCAGAGCATCCCCCTCCCACCCTCTGCAGCCTGCAAAGCTGCCTGGCCCCGGCTCCATCACCCACCAGGACCCAGCTCAGCACGGGGGTGATGCTGGGGGGCTCGGGCCACCCCAGCACGAAGAATGGCTTTGACAGCAAAGTGGGTGACCCCGGGGCAAGCACCAAACACCCCGGTTTGCCAGCAGGGGAGGCAGGGGAATGTCAGCTCTGTGACTGCTCTGACCCCCCATTTGCTGAGTGGCAAGTGCCTCATTACAGTGCATAGTTAAAAATCAAGGAAGCGGTACAATAAATCTGAATTACAGTACATCTGAGCCATAAATACATTTTTTTTTAAGTATATACTTTTTTTTTTCTTCTTCTATTAAAAATTAGTTTATAATCCTGATTCTATTCACAATGAACAATTTCATCATCACACACTACGGACAAAAAAATGTTATGGTGAACACAGCTGCAACTCCACGGCGGGAGCATGGGGAGGGCCAGGAGGGGGAAGAGGGGCAGGGGGGCTCCTAGGCTCACCCTAAAACAACCAGTCAGAAGCAGAGGGGGAACTAACGTGTGGCAGTGAGACATCAACACCATGGGGACTCACAGACAGAAGCAGCTTTGTTCAATGTAAACATCGATCAGGGGACAGCAGTCTCTCTCTCGCGGGCGTGCTCTCGCTCTCTCTCGCTCTCTCGCTTGCCATAGACTGAATAATTTCTTTGAAAACGTAAACATATTGGAAGTGCCTTGACTGAGGTATTGAGGTATTCCTCCAAGGTTAAGGCTGTTACCGATGCAGGCTGAGCTGGGCCTCCTGCAGCAAGCTGTCGAAATCCATGGTCTCGTACTTGCTTTTCACCGGAGCCGGGGACGACTCGTCCGTGCCGCAGTCTGGGGATGGCAGGGACAGAAGGCAGCCAGGTCAGGGATCAGAGGGGGATCAGCGTCCTCTCTGCCTCATGGGGAGGGAAACTGAGGCACAGTAAGTCACTGCTCACTGCCCTGTTACTGCACAGCCAAGCTGGACACAAGTGGTGATGGTGACAGAACTGGGGACACTGAAAAGAGCCAGGGCAGAGGGGCTGCAGCCAGGCCCAGCTGGGCACACATCACTGATGTGCACACATCAGTGCACACATCAGGGCACACATCACTGACATTCACTGCCAGGGGTGAAAAAAATCTGCTGGGTGCAGCTGAATTTGGAGGGGCTGACACAGAGCTATCCCCACGGGAGCTGTGCTGGTGGCAGAGCCAGCCTGCTCCACTGCCAGCCCTGTGCCAGGAGCTGAACATGGAGTGCCCCTAAAAAGCCCAGGGAATTCAGCACGTAGCAGAACTAAGGCTGTCTAATTTCACAGTAGCTCAACATTTTGGGTGCATATTTTTGAATGGTGTGATTGCATTTCACCTCTGTCTGGGGGCTCCCTCTCTCGTCCTGCACCAGGATGAGCAGGGGTTTAGGAATGAGCCAGGCTGTGCAGGAAGGGACTGGTGGCTCTGCAGAAATCAGGTGAGGAGCACTGAGGGGGCTTCTCTTATGCAGGGGGACATCTCTGTCCCTCCCCACAGCACTGCACAGTCACCATCTTCCTCATGAGGTGCTCCCTGGTTCCTAATTTCTCTGTGCCCAAAATGGGAGGCTCTGGGATTTATTCAGATCAACAATGGACATTTCTGCCCACAATCAAAGTCAAGGAATGGCTGCTCTAAGCAGAGCAGATACTGCAAGGTGATAAAAAAATCAGGGAGTACTTGTATCAGATGGGGCATCTGGAGGTAAGTCAAGACTTGGGGCTTTATTTTCTGGACCTCAGTCTTTCACTCATCAAGTGGGATCCAGAACCCTTCAGCCCCTGCAGAGGGTACAGAAATAAACATGCAGTGTTGGAGAAACACCTGAAGCAAGGAGGGCGGGGCAGAGCCTGGGACACATTTCTCTTGCAGGATTAGCACAGGGTTTGGCTCCTGGCCCTCAGCTCAGGCTGCAGCCCCGGTGACACAGTCACTGAGACCTTGCTGAAGCACTGAAAGGATTAATGTGACCACAGCACATTTCAGTGCTGTCACTTTGGCTCCAGAGTGCATGTGCAGCGTGGTGGATCTGTCCTGCAGAGCAGCAAACCACCCACATCACCTCTTGGGCTAATGAAATGTTGCTGACTGCCTTCTCTAATGCCTGGGAAGGGAGTTTTCTGCTGGAAAGCCTCCAGCACTGTGCAGAAACTCAGCAGACACAGGATGGGCTGCGCTCAGCTGAGACCCGGCAGCTCTGGGCTGTGATGCTACATTTTACAACCAACACACCCTGAAGCCTCACACCAGCTTTTTTTTTATTTCTGCCCAGTTTGCCAATCCACCTGTGTGAGCCATAAGCAGCTCCATGAGCCATAGGAAAAGCCAGAGGGCTTTTCCTGCAGGCTCTGAAGGCGTTTGGGATCCCTGTGCGACCAGGGCTCAGCGGTGCAGTGTGCTGTAACAGCTCTGTGCTGATAAGAGAGACAAAGCAGCTGCTGCTTCCTCACCCAGGTCAGCGAATCTGGTCCAGAAGAAGCGCCCCAGGCCACCAGAGCTGAGCTGGAAGGAGGGCTCGTTCCTCTTCCTGAGCGAGGGGCCGTTCTTCAGCGATAAGGCGGCGTGCTCGGAATACCGGTACGTGATGAAGCCGTACTTCTCCCCCCTGAGCAACCAGAGAAAGAATTCAAGTTGTGATGAGCCCCACAGCCCTTGTGATGCAGCACTACACCCCTGGCCCATCATTCTTCCACTGCTCCATCCCACAGGTGCCCTTGGATCTCTGGACACACTGAATCTCCTTGACAAAAGCACCAAGACCGAGGGCTCGGCTGAGCCAGGGCATTGACGTGGCACTGCCTGGCAGTGCTGTGGGGCTTAGGGAGAGGAGTTGCCTGTAGCTGCTGGAGCCCTGGACCACAGCTCACTGCCCACCCACCTGTTAGTCCTGGACAGGACCTGACACTCCACGATTTCACCAAACACCTCGAAGCGTTTCTTCAGCTCGCTGGAGCTCATGCTGCTGGAGAGGTTTCTGATGTACACCACCCGGCCTTCCCCCTGCCAAAGCAACCAAAAGCTTTCAGGCTTGGACCCTGCACCTCCGTGCTGCTGGTGGGCTGTGGAGGAGCCCCTGCAAGCCAGCACTGGGAAGCACTGCCATGGACACACTGATTTCTCCAGGATCTGGCTGTCTCCACTCCAGGAGTCCAGCCAGGTAATTGTGTCGCCCCCAGGACAGCCATAAACCAGGCTGGAGCAGCCACCGCCCCCTTCTTCTCCTTTAAAATTCTCCTGCATTCTTGCAGCTCTTTCAGCTTCTCCTGGCAAACGTGGGATATATTCCAAAAGAATTGCCAGGGGCAAAACCCAATTGCATTGCAGGAAAAAGTGCCAAAGCAGCATGTGTGAGAGTGTGTGCGTGTGCACAATAGTAGGGAGCACCAATTGACTCTGCCACGTGCCCACTCCTCTCCCAGCTCCCAGCATGTGCCCACAGGTTCTTGGTGCATGAGGCCCACATCTGTGACAGCTGAGCAGCTTCAGGGATTCCCCAGTTCACCCCACAAACTGCCAGTGCCAAGAGCACTGAGGCACCGGCGTGGGATGCTCTGGGCATCCCTGTGCCAAGGACTCCGTGTGTTGCCAATGGCTGGCACGTTGGGTTTTCCTCTCCCCCCTCCACCCCCATGTCCTTGTTTAACACTGGCCTCGCACCAAGGGATGCTGAAGCCAGAGCTCCACTGCTGCTTTTAGGAGCAGGAGATGAGCTGAGGGCTGGGGTTGCTTTGTCCTTGTTCACTTACGATGGCCTTTTCCCGTCTCTTCTTCAGCTGGCCCCGGTGCCCGCTCCCGCCCTGACACTGCTCGCCGTTCTCACACCTGCAAGGGAGGGACAGGAGGTCAGCCCGGGCCTGGGGGAGCTGCTGGGAAAGCTTCAAAAATCGCTGAGAAGCTGAGACACCCACAGGAGTGAGTGGGAAGCTGAAACACCCACAGGAGTGGGTGCCACTGAGAGCCAAGGAGAGACTGGGGGCTGTAAACACTGGAAAGGACACTGGGAAGGTTTTTCTCATAGATGCCAGGCTGTCTCCAGCCAGGGACTTGCCCCTTCCCAGGCCTGGCTTGGTGCCTGCCCATGCCCTGTCACCCATGGGACCCCTTGGCTGCTTCGCTCTGCCACTGCTTCCTCAGGCCATGGCTGATGCTTGCAGCAGTGACTGCTGCAGTACCGACTATTTCCATAGTTTTTCTTTCATTAATTAGCATCTTTAGTGCTTGGGCCAGCAGAGCAGAGAGCACTGGGGTGGCCCAAAAATTCAGGGGGCACACCCAGTCCCGATGTCCCCGTGCCCCCCGTACCTGAAGGTGCGTCTGCTGGCAGGTGACCGCGACCGGCAGCACGAGGAGCCCGAGCTGGACCTGCTCCTGGAGCAGTAATGCAAACTGGTCCTGGAAAGGGGGTTTCTCCTCAGGCACAGCTTGGTGTTGCCATGCTCCTCCTCCTCCTCTTCCTCCTCCTCCTCCTCTTCCTCCTCATCCTCCTCCACAAGGGAGCCGCTCTCGCTGCAGCTGTCCTCAAAGACGGTGTCGTACTCGGGGGTCTTGCAGAACAGCATGTCCTCGTCGTCGAGGGCACTGTCCAGAAAGCCAAAGTGCTTTGTTAAGCTGGCTCTGATCTCCTGGTCTCTCAGCTGCTTGACGCCGTCCTTCCACAGCATCTCAGTGCCCGGGTCCTTGCCGAGCTCCAGTCCCTGGTAGTGGGCGGCCGGGACCCTCCTCTTGTGCTCCGTCTCCACCTGGCTCGGCGGCTCCCACGACTTGAGCACCTTCCTCTGCAGGGCGGCCTCGGGTTTCAGCACCTGGCAGTAGTCGTGGTCCCCAAAGGAGCGGGAGAAGGGCCTCTTGAGCAAGCCCTGCTGCTCGGGGAGCGGGCGCCCGCCCGCCCGGCTCAGGTGGGCGAACAGCTCCGTCCTCTCCGGGTGCTTCCTGGGGGCTTTCCTCGAGGCTGCCACGTCCCCGGCGCCCCCGGGGCTGGGGGTCATCCCCTCCTCCTTCCCTGGCTCCTGGGGGATGTCTGGCTTGTACAGGTCCTCCTCGGCGGGTTTATATGGCGGAGTGGTGGGCGGTGTGAGACCTGAGCGCCCCAAACAAAGGGCAGGAGTCAGCTCTGCCCCCTCCGTCCTGCCCTCCTCCACCCCGGTCCTGGGCTGCACCAGCGGCCCCCACAGCCTCATCCAGTGGCACTTGGGGGAACAAGAAGGGTGCCTTGATCCCAGCAGGGACCAGAGGACTCTCCCTGCCCTCCTGGCTCATGCAGCGCCCCCCTGAACAGCTCGTCCCACCCCAAAGGCACTCCCCTGAGCTGCTCATGGGGCTCGGACATGGCAGTGCATAGGGAGGCTCCTGTGTCTGCAGTGGGAAGGGGATGAAGGTGCCCCCTTGGCTGGGTAGGCTGGAATTGATGCCTCCAGGCTGAATCCAGGGTAAATGAGCCCCCTCCTAGAGGAGATCTTAGCAAAACTAAAGAATTCAAAGCCTGTCCTACCTGCTGTCCCACACAGCTCCACAGTCAGCATTGGCTCAAAGTTTCTCTTCCCAAAGGTTGGGTCACTGGAGAAGAGCAGAAAATCAGGAGAGAGAAAGTGTTTAGGTGAACCACAGCCCAAAAATCCAAAAGAAAGCTGAGAAAACGCTGCCCACAAGTGAACCCTCCCACTTTGGCTGGTGCCTGACTGAGTAACCCCACAAAGGCAGTGGGGTGAGCAGCTCCAGGGCACACACAAAATGCCTTGCCCTGGGCATGGGACTCTCCCAGCTCCTTTTGCACCCTGTGGCTCCCCACAGGGCCGTGCCCAGCAGTGCAGTTCCCTGTGCTCTGCAAACACAGCTCCCTGTGCTGGCTGCAGAGGCCCTGCCCAGCCACACAACCCCAGGCAGTTTCCAGCCCCAGACTGGTTCACTCAGCCCCATCTGCACTTACGTTTGTGCCAAGGACAGCGTGAGACACCTGGGTGTTTCTGAAAGGCAGGAGAGAAGCAGGTTACCTGTGGAGCTGTATCCCTGCAGTGCCCACCGAGGGCTTTGCCCCGCTCAGAGGGACAGCTCATGCTGCCAGGGCTGAGCCATTCCTGCACTTGCAGCTTGCTGGGGTTTTGGGGCACCAATGCAGCTGAACCCAGAGCCCCAAGGTGAGCCCACGGGGAAGAACCTGGAGGGATGGGGCAACCTGGTCCCTGCTGAGGTCACACCAACTCCTTCACCTCATTATAAGGGTGGGGAAACTGAGGCAGAAGATGCCCGTGGATTGAAAAAGCACCCCAAAAGAGAACAGAGCCCCAGCTCCCCATGCATGGCAGCAGGGGCAGGCTGGGGAGGGTGAGCAGTGACAGTCCCGCAGCCCCTCACCTGTTTGCTCCAGGAGGGCACAGCGCCGGCTCTCGGTGCCCACCTCGCCATCCCCCAGGGAGCCCAGGCACAGGGGCTGGGGCTCTGCCGACGGGGCTGGGCCCCCCACCTCCACTTCGGCCGCCGGCTCTTCGGCAGAGAAACCCTCCAGCACGGGGCACGATGCGGCCTCCCTGCAGCCCAGGGCCACGGAGGCCTCGTGGTGAGGCTCGTCGAGGAAGGAGAGCCAATGCCCGAGCTCGGGGTTGAGTCTCTTGGAGCGGCGCACGGCGTAAAGCGCGCTGTCCTGCCTGCGGGCCGCCTTCCCTGCGCCTCCCTCCTGCTTCCCAGCATCGTCCTCAAGGCCGCCCGGCTCCCGCGGCTCCTCGGCCTCGGGGCTCTGCCGGGGCTCGCCCTTCTCCGCTGCCGATCTGGCTCTGGATGTGCAAGTCCCACCGCTGTCCTCGCCGTCGGGCGGCACGGGGGAGCAGGAGCCGGGCGGCCGCGCCAGGGCGGCGTACACGGGCTGGCCCAGGCGGTATGGCTTGCTGACATCGCACAGCAGGTCCCGTGCCAGCAGCTCCTTCAGGATGGAGAAGGACGCTCCGGGTTTCTTTCCTGCTGCCTGCCAGGCGCAGCCCGGCCGGCCGTGGGCGCTGCCCGGCGCGGGGGCACAGTCCGCTTTGGCTCTCTTGAAGGGGCTGCAGGGCTGCGGCTTGCTGTCGGCGGGGTCGCGGGCGGGCAGCTTGCGAGGGGGCAGGCAGTAGGTGTGCATGTAGCGGATCAGCTCCACCACCGAGTGCAGCTCCCCCTCGCACGGGAACTGGCTGCCCGTGCCGTCCTCTGCCGAGGACAGGGCGGCCACCGAGTCGCCGGAGCTCAGCGAGTCCTCGCTGGAGTCGCTGTCGTCCTCGTGGTGGGCGCAGTCGGCCGGGGAGGGGTGGTGGGCGCTGCCGGGGCACTCCTCGGGTGCCTGGGGGGCTTTGGTCTGGGAGCAGGAGGTGCTGGAGGTGAGGTGCCGGTGCAGCTCCGTGCAGCTGCGGCTCTGTGACTGCGGGACGCTCGCCCTCCTGTCCCGGGGACCCTCCACCTTCAAGAGGAGAGAGGAGAAAGTCAGCCCTGAGCCCCAGAGCCACCACCCTGGGGCAGGCTTACAGAGGCATCCCACACCCTCAAATCCCCCAGTTCTGGCTCACCCCGACCTCACTGGGGTCAGCCCCGAGTGCTGCCCCTCCTGCACACAGTGATGCTCCTTGTCCCCAGGAGGGATGTGCTGCTCTTCCCAGGCAATCTGATTTGCCAGGCCTAATGCACCGCGCAATTACCATTAGCAAAGTAGGAAAATCTCTGATGGCACCTTCTGCCGGGTTTCAGCTCTGCTGAAGTGTTGGGTGGGCTCTGCAGGATGACAGGCAGTGACTCCTGGCCAAAAGCCTTGCCTTAGGCTCAGAGTCAGCAGGGACTGGGGCAAGAGGGTGCCCAGGAAGCACCAGGGACCTTCATTTCACAAGTGGGTGCTCAGGGAAGCTGGGAGAGACCAAACCCCCCTGGGTTCCAGTGAGATCCAAATGCACAGCACAAAGTCTAAAGTTTTGCAGAGCCCAGACAGAGATGGGAGCACTGCAGGTGACAGTCCCTGCCTGTCCCCAAGCCCTCGCCCAGCCCAGAGGCTCCCCATCCTTTGGGACAGCTCCCAGGAGGTGTGTGCTGCAGGGGCTGGAGGCAGTACCTTTGTGCAGGGCCGGGCTGGCCGGGATTTTGGGGTCCCCGGGCGCCGGGCGCTCCCGTCCCGCTGGGCCTCGCCGCTCGGAGGCGACGGAGACAGGAGCAGCTTCTTCAGCTGCAAAGAGAAGGGGCAAGAAAAGGAGTGGGCATCACAGCGAGGGCAGGAGAAAACACCCAGGGGGCCACAGCCCCTTGCTTCGTGTGTGAGCACATCCATCACCGAGCATCCGACCCAAAAACGGGGCAAAAAAAAAAAATCAGGCAGTGAGAGTTAGGGTTAGGGATAGGGTTAGGGATTCCCACCTCCTTGTGGCTGTGGGGCAGGTGCCTGTGGGGGTCGGGGCTGTCCCCAAGCACTCAGCTCAGGGACCCCCAGGCAGGCTGGGACAGGAGGGAATTCCCTTCCCAGGGACAACCCCACTGGTGTCAGACACACAGGAGCTGCCGTGGCATCCCAACTTCTCACTCCACCAATTCTGCCCTGAGGTGACAGAGGCTTTACAGTGGTGTGAGTGATGGGTTTGGACAGCTCGCTGTCCCCTTGCAAGGCTCATTTAGCCAAAACGTCCAGAGAGGGCCTCGACTCATTAACGAGCTTTCAAGGCAGTGCTGCAGATGCAAATCCCTTGGGGGTGTCGAGGATCTCCCCCAGCACCGTGCCAAGCCCAGGGGCGCTGGGAGCAGGGTTTTCCCCAGGCCACCCGCAGTGTCACCTCTTCTGACAGCAGCAGGGTCAGCACAATGTCTTCCTTCTACTCAACCCCGATTTTGATCAGGGGAGAGGGAGAAAAAAAAAAAAAAAAAAACAAAAAAAACCAACCCCAGACCCCACACCCAGCAACGACATTTGAGATTGTGCCCAGAGGCGACAACAGCTCAACAGCAAGACGACTGCGTAGGCACCGGGGACTGCAGGAGAGACAGATCTGGGGCTCCCGGGGGGCACCGAGCCCGGGGGGGGCAGGAGTGATAGAAAAGGGGTGCCCGGGGCAGGGTCTGCCGGGCGATGCCAGCCGGGCCACCAGCAGCTTTAGGAGTGAGGCTCCTGTCGGTGGAAGTGCCCAGCACCCTTTTCCCCCCCGCCCCTGCAACGTATACATCCTATATATACACATACAGGTCATGTGTGATATATACCCCTGCGGGGCGTGGGCGGTGGAAATGCACGCTGTCACCACTGGATGTCACTCCTCCCCTTCTCCTGGGTGGCTGGGGACACCCCGGGACCGGGCGGGGGGCTCCGGGGAGGACTGAGAGGCGCAGGAGGGAGCAGGCTGGGGGTCCTGTGCCAAGGAACCTCCCAGGGATGGCAGGAAACGCTCCCAGTTCATCCTGGCCGGGAAGGGGAGTGGGGCTGGAGCTCCACTATGGCAGGGAACCAAGAGGGATGCTCCAGACACCCAATCTGCAGGGACTGGAGGCCACACAGCCCCTGAGGGGCTTTGCTGGAAGGCACAGGGAGGGTCAAACCCTCCCACTGAAAGCCGGGCACAGGGGCTGACACTCAGGCAAGCCCTTCTTGTGACAGCAGGGAGCTCAGCCCGGGGCAGAGCCAGGGGAAACAGCCACCACTGCCCACGGGCACGGGGCTGGGATGAGCCAGGGAGAGCCCCGGGCAGCCCCACACCTGCAGGTGGCATTAAAAGCAGGTGTGGGTGTGCCAAAGCAAACCCCAGCCCTCTGCCAACCCGCCCCCACCCCGTCCGGAGAGAGATTTGTATACACACAGCTCGTTCCCGTGAGGATGGTGATGGAGGTGACAGCAATGATGCAGAACATGTATACGTATACAATACAAGTATATGCTTTGGTATTGACGGTTAAAGAGAGTTTTAAGCCTAGAATGAAAAAATTCAGACCTTGGCTTCCTATCATACCCATGCAGCCGGCTTATCTGGGGCTCATCCAAATCCACCTTAAACAGTAGGAAGTGGGTTCTTACTAGAGACAGCTCATCACACTCGGGGGCCGGGGGCGGCCCCCCCGTGACCGGGGCGGTGGGTTTGGGGGAAGGGGCAGGTGAGGTGGTGGCAGAGTTGAGCGTGTCCCCCTCTTCCATAGTTCTGAAGGCAGCCAGGCCCATGTCATCTCCCTGAATATCATCCAAAGTCTCGGTGAGGGCTGCCAGCAGCGCTTCGTTCTCGCTGTCTATTATCTGAAAAGGAGCAGGCAAGAGAAGAAAGGGGGTGTTAAGTTGGGCAGAGGGTTCCCGGGATGCTGGAGAGGGGACAGGGAGCAGCAGAGCCACACCAGCTCCCACATTTCCCCTGTGAGGGCTTTTCCCCAGCACAGCACGAGGATGGGATGAGGAGAGACCCAAAAAAGGAGCATCAGTCTGTCCACCTGCACCTCAGCAGGAGAATGAATCAGAGCATCTTCTCTCCCTACAGTCCCTCCACCCCACCATGAGGCAAACAGCAGCAGATAAAGGATTTGTGAGGAAAAAGCTCCTGGCCCAAACCCTGCTGGACTCTAGGCTGCAAGTGCAAGAGCTGTGAGCTCAGCCAGGGCTGCCCAGTGGGCGAGAGGGCACAGCCTCCCAGGAGGGCACAGCTTGTGCCAACAGCCACTCTGAGCCCCCAAACACGGGCACCTCCAGCTCCTCAGGGGCTCTCAGCCCTCACACTTGAAGTTGGAGAGACCCTGTCCCAGAGCACAGCCCCAGTCACTCCCAAATCTCCCATCAGCATCCCCAGATGGTGCTGCTCACCCCAAAACCGGGTCAGGGGAGCTGGAGTGCAAGATCCATCTCACTCTGGGCCAGGGGCTGCTCCTGCCTCCCCACTGCCCCCTGCTCCAGCTTGATTTGGCTCCCTCTTTTCATCTGGGCTTTGGCTTTGCTGACGCACCTCCAGCCTTCCCAGTGCCCTCCCAGCCCCACCAGCTCCCTTCCAGTCTGGTAACACAGTGCTGAAGCCCAGAAGAGGATGCAGAAGCTGAGGAATGGCTGGAGTGAGCCAGGAGCTCCTTCTTTTTGGTCCTCCTCCATCATCATCTGAATGTAAACCATGTCCAACGAGAAGCAGGCTACCATCAGCGATAAAATTAGCACGGGGGTAAAGTCAGGCTCACAGGCAGGCCTGCTGCCTGCACACAGCCTCCTGTGTTTCTCTCCTCTTGTTTGAAAATTAAACATCTTTTGTTCCATGCCCTAACCTTGCTCGCAGTTACTAGAGCAGGCTCCAGGGAAAGGCAGCAGGATGCTCCATTTTTGGCTCCGTTTCTTTTTCCTCCTGTTATTGGCACGAGATTGCTGTGCATACAAGTTCAGTGGGATACATTTCATCATAGTCCACTGCTCCTCATCGGCCTGGCTTTTGCATTTCTTTTTCTGTTTATCTTTTCCCCAGGAAGTTCACGGAAAATATGCAGCTCGTGATGAAGGTCCCTCAGCTGGACTGGACCATTTTCAAGCACAGCATCAGCCCAGCACAAAAGCCAGAGGGTTGTTATTATGGGCAGGTTAGAAAATATTGAGGCTTTTTTCTTTGTTTTCAATCTCCTTGTTTAAATAGAAATCCTCCTCCCAAAAATGTAACCCAGGCTTGGTGATTAGCTGGTACCAGTGGCTCACAACTTCTTTGTGCAAAGGGGTGAAGGCCTGGGTGCTGCTCAGGAGGGCACAGAGAGCCCCAGCCCCAAGGACAGGCACACCCAGGGCATGGCATGAGCTTTGGGCAGGGTGAGGGGGCTGCTCTGTGCCCAGTGCCCTCTGCATGTCCCTGCTTCCAAGCTGTGTGCCCACAGCCCTGCAGGAGATGAAACAGAGACAGGAGCAGAGGGACGTGGAGCAGCCCTGGCCCAGCTTTGTGCCGAGCTGCCACAGCCCAGCCCAGAGCTGAGGAGAGGAACCAGCCCCTCTGCCAGAGCCCCACACAGAGGGGGCTGTCAGAGCCTCTTTTGTTTGCCCAAAGCAGAGGCAGGGGCTGCTCTGTGCTCCTGGGAAGGGAATTCTCCCAGCGCTGAGACCCCCGCACTGCCGCCCTGGCATTCCAGAATGGAACAGGACACGCTGCACCCCGGCTGCAATTCCCTGTGAATAATCCAGCACAGGAGGGCTGGCTCAGCAGCCTCCTCCTCCTCCTCCTCCTCCTCATTAGCCCTACTCCGCTTGCCCCATTTAGAGCCGGTGCCACAAATTAATGGAGCACTAATCAGCTGGGGAGGAGATATTAATAGTTGTGTGTGTTCCCTCCTCCCACCTTCCTTCTCCTTCTCCCCCTGCCTCCGTGCTGGGAGGGATGAGGGTACCTGGAGGAGCTCGGAGTCGTCGGTGCTGTACTGGCTGGAGTCTGTCTCCGAGTGCTCCCCGCCCCACTGCAGCTCGCTGAAGCAGCCGGCAGAGTCCAGGTCTCCGGCGTCCAGCTGGGACAGATCGATCTCGGGGAAGTCGGAGTAGAGGTGCTCCTCTCCAGACACCTCATACTGCACACGGGAAAGGAGAGAAACGGGCTGAGCACGCCGGTGCAGGCAGCAAAGACAGCAGCATCCCTCCACAGGGGACAGCCAGTGACCCCAGCCCCTGGGTGCACCCAGCCCCAGGTGATCCCAGCCCCTGTCCCCACTTCTCCAGGGGCAGTGACAGGGTGCTGGTGGGATGTGCTGGGCACATTGTCACCCCATGGATCTGCACAGCCCTGGTACTCCCAAGCCCCGCTCCAGCCCCTGTCCCCACTTCTCCAGGAGCAGTGACAGGGTGCTGGCGGGGTGTGGTGGGCACCTTGTCACCCAATCTGCACAGCCCCGGTACTCCCAGCCCCAGGTGATCCCAGCCCTGCTCCAGCCCCTGTCCACACTTCTCCAGGAGCAGTGACACAGTGCTGGTGGGGCGTGATGGGCACCTTTTCACCCCATCCATCTGCACAGCCCTGGTACTCCCAAGCCCCGCTCCAGCCCCTGTCCCCACTTCTCCAGGAGCAGTGACACGGTGCTGGCAGGATGTGCTGGGCACCTTGTCACCCCATGGATCTGCACAGCCCAGCACTGGTCACTGTGAGCAGCCCCAGAGCTGTCACCAACCCCTCTGGTGTCCCAGCTGTGGCAGAGGTTGGAGCAGCAGGAGCTGCGTGGGAAGAGCCTGGTGTCTCCCAGAGAGATGGTCAGGGCACAGCACAGCACACCCCCCGGGGCTCTTAGGGGCAATTCCTGCCCTTGGTGCCCTAAAAGTGACATCCAGGTTACAGAGGTGGCCTGGCCATCAGCACAGGAGACCTGGGACAGCAGCACACAGGGCCAGCCTCACACCTGGTGCTCAGCCTGTCCCCAGCACATGGCCCTGAGCCTCTCAGGACACCCCTCTGGGGAAGCTGCACATCCCAAAGCTGTGCCAAGGCAACCCAGACCCTGCAGCATGGAAATGAATGGCTGTCACGTCACAGGGGGTGATGTGAGCTCTAGGAACTGAGCTAAAAATCTCCATTTAACCACAGAAAGGAGCTGGCACCTGCCCCACTTGGGCCTGGCTTCCATCCACGGCTGCATCCAGCACCCAAGGGAGCCAGAGCTGGCACCAGCACCCACTGCCTGCCCTGGCATTTGGACCGTGCCTGGTTGTGCCTCGGTGTCCAGGCTAAAACACGGAGGGGAAAGGTCTGCTGCGACTCCTCCCAGCATTGGCTGCCCAAGGGGAGGTTTCTGGCAGGGAGGGAAGCAAGTTTATTTACAGAGCAAATGGATTTTGGAGCAGGCAAACATCTGAGCATGTGAGAGAGGCTGCAGGGGAGCGCGGGGGCCCCTCCTCCTGAAGAGCCCTGGAAGGGTCCTCGCTCCATGGGAAGGAAAAAGGGATTTCAAACCCAGCTGCAGGAATGGAAAATACAGCTTTTCTCTCCTTCTCTTCTCGTTTTTTTGTTTCTCCAATTGGGATAATCTGGGATTACCCAGTGTGTTGCCCCAGGCTGATGAGCCTGTCTGCCACGCTCCCCACCACATCCAGGACACTCCACAGGACACTCCCCTGCACACAGCTCACTCCCATTTCGCATCTCTCACCTGCTTCCCACCCTGCCCAGCCCCAGGAGGGGTGGAAAACAGGGAGAGCACCTTGGAAAGGCACAGCACGGGCAGGGGAGAGTGGTTTTATGGCCTGATGGGGAGCCAGTGCCATGTCCCAGCCATGCCCAGGGGCTGCACTGGGGCTGGGGGACACAGGGAGCTGCTGATGCTGCCCCAGATAAAGCTCTGGGAGCTGTCCCCTCTCTGAGGGATGCTCTCCCAGCAGCCTCCTTTCACCTTTTTGCTGCAGGGATGTGTATCAGGTAAACACCACAAGTGTGATGCCATGAAGTGTCTCGGGCACCCCTGAGTGGCTCTGGGAGCTCATACTCCTCACTGGGCCCCCAGGGATGGGGATTTCCTCACCTGCCTTGGAAAAAACCTTTGTTCCCAGGTGTCAGAGCACGTGCAGCAGGTCAGGAGTCCCCACTGCCAGCTCTGGGGACACAGATGCTGCCCTTCCCCTTGTTCTGTCCCCTCTGCTGAGGGGCTGCTCTGGGATCAATGTCCTTTGGCCTTTCAGACGTGTCCCTTTACCTGCTGTGGCTCGTCCCTGCCTTCCTGTCCCTGCTCTAGCTCCTGCTCCAGAAAAAAGTCTTGTGACAACTTTGTCTCCCCCTTCTCCCCAAATCTTCCCATGGGAACACAGGCAAAGGCTTTTATTTTTAGCCAAGCCATACATACACAGATATACGTGTGTCTGTGTGTGCGTGTGTGCGTGCAATTAAAAATAGCAGAGCAGCCAAATTCTCCTGCTCCTTTTGATATGCCACAAGGGAAAAGATCCTGGTGCTGAGATCACAAGGAGCAGCTGACACCGGTGCTCGGGATGTCTTTTGATCAACTCCACAGATGTGACATGTCCCCACTGGCAACAGGGCTGGGTAAAAATAAACTCCTGCAATCTAATGCTGCTGAGCTGCCCTCTCTGGGCACTCCAGGGCAGGACTGCCCCAGCACTGCCACGCTGGGGATGCTCCCAGGTTCCTGCCCACCACCACAAGGAATGCCCAAAACTCAGCTCTGTCTGTGCTGAGCCTCGTCCTCCTCCTCCTGGAAAAACATGGGGACAGCTTTTGCTTAGTGGGGTCACCCATGTTGTCACCTGGGTGGGCACCTCTGCCAGGTAGTGGCATTCACCCAGCCCAGCCACCAGTTCTCCAGAGGGATCCCATCACTCCCAGCTCAGAACCCAGAGCCCTGAGAGCCCCTCGGGGCTGCCATGGGGTGGGGAAGGGCCCGGCCCCCTGCCCAGCTCGGGGCTGGCAGCAGCCACGGGGAGGCTGCCCTGTGGGCACGGGACCTCCTCTGCTCTGACTCTCCCTTTTCCCACCCTTTGCACTTCCTGCTGCCTTGGGAGAGGAGTGAACTTTCGTTCTAATTTTACTCGGGACTTTGTAGGAAGATCAGCCATGGGTTCTTGGTGTGCAGCCAGCAAACACCCATGGAGACATGCTCAGAAATTCGGAGGCATCCTCCAGCCCAGACACCTGGGCCGGGTGTGCTGCAGCAAGGGAGCTGCTGGCAGTGTCTCAGGAGTCCCTGCTGCAGCGAGGAGAGCTCCTGCTGTCTCCTTGGTCAGCATCCCTTTGTCTCCAGGCAATGCGAGAGCTCCTGGGTGCTCTGGGGTTCCAAGCAGTGCTCTCACTCCCTGTCCCTTTGCAATGTCCCCAGTCTGTCCTTCCCAGCGCAGTGGCAAGGAGAGGCAGCACGAGGAGCTGGCACAGGGGTTAGATCCATCTCTCTGCTCGGTTGTGAGGGTGTTCAATGCAGGCCACTGTCTCTGGTGTCCCCAGAAGCTCTGGGGACATGTCCTGGGCTGGACCAGCAGCCACATCCAAGGATGTCCCAGCTCAGTGCTGGCTCCTGACACCCTGGGGACAGCAGGTGGGACACTGCTGTCCCTTTCAGTTCTTCTGGTTTGGAGCAGTGTGGACTCTGGCACGTGAGGTTTTATCTCTGAAGAGACACGAGGCTCCTCCCCAAGCCCAACTCTAACTCAAACACTGGATTAACGAGACAGGAAATGTTTTTCCTCTTTTCCAGTGTCAACTTGGGCTCCCCAAACTAAACCCCCGCAGTCAGCAGGACTGGAGAGGCTGCCTGGGGTCAGGCTGCTGGCTCCTGGGGACAGCTGTATCCACGAGCCCAGGGAGAGCAGGAACAACCAGGGAAGAGCAGCCTGAAGCAGGGCAGGGGCTCAGCTCATTGTCTGCTCTGCTGAACTGGCTCCAGGAGCTGGGCACAGCGCAGTGACCGTGACACAGAGACCTGCAGGTGCTCTCCCCTGTGTCCCTCCAACAAAAGCACAGGTAGAAATCACCCTTATCTGCAGAAGGCTCCAAGCCCTTGAAGTCATGGCCAAGAATTCTGGCCTGGGCTGCGGGCACGGGGGGTGATGGCACAGGCAGCAGAGCCTGTGCTCACTCAGCTGCACAGAGGCAGCCTCTCTTGTGCCAGCTCTGGTGGCAGCACCTTCCAGGAGCCTCCTCCTGCCCTGCCGTGGCCCTGTCACTCACGTGCCACCCTGCTGCATGGAGAAAAACGACGGGAAGAGGCAGCCCCACTCCTGGCTGGGGAGCTACTGGTGACTCAGCTCCTCCCTGCACAGCCAGGAGCCTGCCCGCAGCATTAAGGGATAAATATACACCCACACGTGCTGCAGGCACTGCCCCAGAGCAGCCAGTGGGGCTCAGGCTGGCACCCACAGCAGCAGGAGGTGAGAAATGCTGAGAACACCAAGTGCTGCTCCCACCAGCCCCACGGCAGCTTCTCCCTCCTCAGCCTCAGCCGGGCCTGACTCGAAACAGGAAAGAAAATCCTTGGGCAGGGGTTTTGCAGAGAGTTGTCTGGGCTTATCAGGGAAATCCGTAATCACAGACTGCTTCAAACGGGGATTACAGGGACACTGTGGGGCTGCTCCAGGATGGGCTCTCACCGCGCAGGTGACACTGGGCTGGTGTGACACTGGGCTGATGTTACACTGGCTGGTGTGACACTGGGCTGATGTTACACTGGCTGGTGTGACATTGGGCTGGTGTGACACTGGGCAGATGTGACACTGGCTGGTGTGACACTGGGCTGGTGTGACACTGGGCAGATGTGACACTGGCTGGTGTGACACTGGGCTGGTGTGACACTGGGCTGATGTTACACTGGCTGGTGTGACACTGGGCTGATGTTACACTGGCTGGTGTGACATTGGGCTGGTGTGACACTGGGCAGATGTGACACTGGCTGGTGTGACACTGGGCTGGTGTGACACTGGGCAGATGTGACACTGGCTGGTGTGACACTGGGCTGATGTTACACTGGCTGGTGTGACATTGGGCTGGTGTGACACTGGGCTGGTGTGACACTGGGCTGGTGTGACACTGGGCTGATGTTACACTGGCTGGTGTGACACTGGCTGGTGTGACACTGGGCAGATGTGACACTGGGCTGATGTGACACTGGCTGGTGTGACACTGGCTGGTGTGACACTGGGCAGATGTGACACTGGCTGGTGTGACACTGGGCTGGTGTGACACTGGGCTGGTGTGACACTGGGCAGATGTGACACTGGGCTGATGTGACACTGGCTGGTGTGACACTGGGCTGGTGTGACACTGGCTGGTGTGACACTGGCTGGTGTGACACTGGGCTGGTGTGACACTGGGCAGATGTGACACTGGCTGGTGTGACACTGGGCTGGTGTGACACTGGCTGGTGTGACACTGGGCTGGGGTGACACTGGGCAGATGTTACACTGGCTGCAGTGACACTGGGCTGGTGTGACACTGGCTGTTGTGACACTGGGCAGATGTTACACTGGCTGCAGTGACACTGGGCAGATGTGACACTGGCTGGTGTGACACTGGCTGGTGTGACACTGGGCAGATGTTACACTGGCTGGTGTGACACTGGCTGGTGTGACACTGGGCAGATGTGACACTGGCTGCTGTGACACTGGCTGGTGTGACACTGGGCAGATGTGACACTGGCTGGTGTGACAGTGGCTGCTGTGACACTGGCTGCTGTGACACTGGCTGGTGCAGCCCTGGGCACAGCCACTCACCCCTCTCAGGCAGGCAGGGCTGGTGCCTGCAGACCCCCAGCAGCCCCCTGAGCTGCCCCAGAAGCAGAGTGAGGAGGCTTTTGGGGCGTGACCCACACTGGGACCAAACCCAGGGGTGAACCCTGCTGTCCCCACAGCTCCCAGCCTGGGGACACTGTCCCCATGGGGTCAGGTGCTGCCAGCCCCTCATCACCCCCAAGGATGTCCCAGCTCCATCCCAGCCCAGGGGGATGAGGGATGTGTGGGGTGGGCAGCCTCCAGCACCAGGGAGGAGGGCAGAGGTGGGAATGGAGGAGAGAGCTATAAATAAGTGTAAATACAGCAAGGAGGCACCTGGCCAGAGCTGTGAAGGTCACCAGAGTGTGTGCCAGCAGATAAGCAACCCCCCTTCCCCAGTGGCATTTGACAAAATGTCACTGTGAATGAGGGAGAGGTGGTGTCGGGTTGTGCCTTGGCCCTGTCACCCCTTGACAGCCCCAATATTTATAGCTGAGAGCCCCACGGGGAAGGGCGAGGGGTCCCTGAGGTGAGGGGACCCTGCCTGCACACACGGTGAGCACAGGGCCAGGCAGGACCCTCCTCCCCTCCCCAGGTTTGGGGGACAGGCACACAGGAGCTCCCAGGCTGCAGGGAGCAGGAGACACCTCGCTGTCCTGCCAGGCGTTTTGCCCTCTGCCCCCTGTTAATTTTTAATTACTTTTTTTTTTTTTTAACTTTCTACTAATCCGTTTTTCAACGATTCAGCCCAGCCAGCAAGAGGCAAAACCTCATTTAAAGCCTGGACTAAGCAAAGAGCAGCTCTTTTTTTCCCTCCTGAGCTACTCCCAAACTTTTCTGCTGGTCCCTCTGGGTGCAGCACGTGGGAGCTGCCGGGCCCCAAGGCTGGGCATGCTGTGCCAGCACAGCCTGGACTCAGAGCTCGGACTCAAAGGTTGCACCTGATGACCTCAGAAGTCTTTTCCAACCGAAATGATTCTGTGATTCTGTGGCACACGTGGGGCAGCCGCCCTCCCAGCACAGCCTGAGATGTGCTGAGTGGGAAAAGGGGGTGCAGAGTGGGGAAAAAGGGGTGCCCAGTGCCAGGCTCTGAGCCCCAGCCCCAGGCTGAGCACGGTCTCGCTCCCTGACTTTTGTCTTACATTAGAAGGGTGTAATTAAGATCAACCATGAGATGCCAGTAATGGGAAATATTAAACATTAACCGCAAACAATAAACATGAACTTGCCAGGATGACTTTGATATGGAGGAGAGATGGAAGAAATTGCCCTAAACTGTCCTTGAGTCACAGGACAGAGAAAAGGAGCCTGAGATACTGGTAATAATGCCCTGGCTAAACAACATTCTGCTGGAACACTTCAAACAAAGGTGTGTCGGGTTTAGGAAGAAGGGCAGCAGCAAAGTATATCACAGGTTACAGAGCTGCATGTTCACACTCCACTCAGCTCGTTTATTCAGGCTCCAAATTAGAGTCCACTTTGGTCCTGCCTGAGCTCCAGGAGCAGCCCCAGGGCTGCAGCACCCACCAGGGAGCCCCTGCAGCCCCCAAAGCAGCCCCCCAGTGCCACCAGGCACAAGGCAAGGGCAGGTGGTGGCTGTGCCCCGGGCAAGGAGCAGACACGGCAGGAACAGGCTGTTCCCAAGGAGCCTCCTCCTCTCTCAACACCACCTCATGGAAACAGCCCTGTCAGGCCGTGCTGTGGTGGCAGTGCCAGCACACCTGGGCACCCACGGCGTGCTCAGAGCTGTGCCTGCCCAAGTGTGACAGCCTCGTCCTGCACCCCTGGGGACAAACAGCAGCACCCCGTGGTCACCCACCCTGCCAGCAGCACCCCCAAACACACACCTGCCACTGGCTGCTGCCAGCCCTGTCCCTGTCACCAGCTCCCTGTCACCACTCCGTGGCATCAGCCAGGCAGGACACAGAGCCTGGGCTGAACACTGGTGAGGTTTTCTGAGAAATTCCTTCTTATCTCCCTCAAAACCAACAGCAGGACCAACGGACAGCAGCTGGCACGTGCTGAGCTGGGCACAAAGCACAGGGGGCACTGAAATGTCCCAACAGCTCCCCAGCCCCGCCAGGTGAGCCCCTGGCCATGGGGACAGGCAGGGAAGGAGCAGGAGAAGGGGCAGGAGGAGCAGGAACAGGAGGAGCAGGAGCAGGACAAGGAGCAGGAGGAGCAGGAACAAAAGCAGGAGCAGGAGCAGAATCACGAACAGAAGCAGGAACAGGAGAAGGAGCAGGAGCAGGAGAAGGAGCAGGAGCAGGAGAAGGAGAAGGAGCAGGAGCAGGATCACGAACAGGAGCAGGAGGAGCAGGAGCAGGAGGAGCAGGAGCAGTCAGGGCTCCCTCAGCACCCCCTCAGCTCCTTCCTTGCCTCGTCTGTGCAGCAGCACAGCCTGGGTGGGACAAGGACAGGGCAAGAGGTGGCACAAGCCCTGCAACGCTGAGAGGACGCCCAGTGGGACTGGGAGCACTGAAATCCTTGGGATTGCTTCCACTCACACAGGGCTGGAGGTGGCAGGAGAGGCTGGCAGGGCAGGGGACCAGGCTGGGCCATGACAGGGGACACGTCCTGACTCAGGGAGGAGATGACTGTTAGCCACCTCTGCTGGTCACAAGAATTCCCCACCATGGCAACTCTCTCCTTTTGTAAGGAAAACATGAGGGGGTAATTATTTTCAGACCTTCCTCCTCAGAGGTCCCTGCAGCCAGCAGCCACATGACTGATGTGGGCACAGGGACACCAGTGGGGAGGAGCAGCCCTGTCCCCACCAGCCCCTTTGGAGGTTTGGTGGCCAGCTCAGAGGCTGGCAGGCCTCCACGAGGCCCTTTCTGTCCACAGGACATTGCAAACATCCTCCCATGGCACAGCCTGTCCCACCTAAGCCCAGCTCAGCTCCACGGGCACTGCTCACCCTGGCACTGGCAGCTCTGCACCCTCAGCCAGCTCCAAGAGCAAATCCTGCCTGGAAGCAGCAACTGTCCCTCCAGCATGAAGTCACAGCTGGGGTGGCACTCAGAGCCACTGCCCAGGGGGACATCACCCCCTTGTGCCACCCAGCCCAGCAAGAGCCGTGCTCCCTTCCCACAGCCACAGCTTTGGCATCTTCCAAGCTCCCCAAATCTCCCCTTGGCTCTGCAGGAGCCACAGCCTGGAGTCCTGGGAATCCCTGACCTGCTCCAGCTCGGCAAGGGCTGGAATTCCCAGCACATTCTGGCACTCGGTGTCACCCTGTGGGTGACACGGAGCTGAGGTTACACCCGGCCCAAGCCCTGCCTGAATCCTGCCCTTTCACACCTGACAAGGAGCTGGAGGGCAGCTGCTGCCTGCCAGCCACGCCAGCGTGGTGTCACCCCCCTGCCAGGCCTGTCCCCATCACCTGCACGACGCCCTTCTCACACAGGTGCCTTTCCACCCCTGGCTGATGCTCTGCTGAGGAGCAGGGGCCGCCTGGACAGCGTGTCCCTGTGCTGGGAGCACTGCCAGCCCCTCCTGCAGCACTCCCTCCTGCTGCCCCTCTGCCTCTGGGGCTCAGGGGGATCCAGGAGTGCCCTGCCATGAAGACACCGTGGGCTGGCACTGCCCAGAGCTGCTCGTGCCACCAGCAGCCTCTTAGTGCTAATCAGGCACTAAGGCAGGAGACGGGGAAGGTTCAAGCTGGGGTTAAGAAGGCACAAGGAGGATCTTCCTGCATTAGCCTGACCTTGTGGCTGCTCCAGCTCCAGCACGCTCCAGGGATGGCCCTGCCCTGCTGGGGGTCAGGCCACCACCACCAAACCCTCCCTGTCACCCCCCAGGAGCCTTTCACCTGCTGGACACAGGCTGTGGGAGCCCCCCCTGGAAGCACGAGGTCCCAGGGGATGCAAACCTCTGTGCAAAGGGCAAAACCCACTCAGCTCTGTCCTTACCCTCCTGCCCAGCCTCTCCAGCTGTGTCCATGCCCGTATTTCAGGGTGGGTGGAAGCCCAAGCTGTGCCCATGCCAGCTCCTGCTCCTGCCCTGCACACCTGGCACCCCCCTGTCCCCTTCACCTGGGGACAGCAAGAGCTGGGTCCCCCCCACTTCTCCTCCTGGATCAGGGGCTCCCTCTCCTCCCCCATCCTGCTCCACCCAAATAAATTATTGCCCATTTTCTGAGGTGTCCTGGCCAGAGGGGACTGTCACCACCCAGTGTGGTCACCTCGTGCCTCTGTCCCCACACCACAGTGCCCAGAAAGCTGCAGGGGAAGGGGAATGCTGACAGCTGGGGATTTTCCAGGTGGGCATCAGGGAGTCCCGAGGAGAAAGTGATTATCAGTATTGATTCCTCTCCATATTCTGTGGGAAAAGCAGGCTGGGAGAGGAGAGCAGGTCCCAGCAGGTCTGTGGGTGCAGGGACACGCTCACAGGTGGATGGTGCAGGTGAGAACCCTGAGCAGCACCTCTGGGCAGGAGCTTCCAGCAGCACAAGCTGTTTGCTCTGGGGATTTCCTGAGGCTGCACAAGGCTTTGCTGTGTCCGGGTGTGCACCCAGGCACTGTCAGCTGTCCCAGGCAGGCCACCTGCCCCCAGGGCTGCGCTCTGTCCCTGCTTTTTTGGCTCTGCAGGGAGCATTTCTGGGAGCCACAGCCCGGAGCTGCTGCTGCCAGCCTGCTTTCCTCGGGCTTCCTACTCTGCAAACAACTGACTCACCCTGGAAAGAAACTGCTCCAAGATCTCCAGATAGAAAAACCTCTATGAGGGCATGAAGCTCCTTCAGGAGCACAAGCAAACCCACAATCACAAAGCTTTGTTCTATTTCAAATTCTCCCCTGTGAGGGACCACACCTTTCCCCTCCCCAAAACCCCAGGCAGGCTCCGACAGGGCATGAGAGGAGGGGTCTGGGCACTCCCTGTGCCAGCAGCTCAGGGCTGGGGCCCCTCTCCTCCTCCCAAACCAGTTGGGGGCCCTTCTGCTCCTCCCAAACCAGTTGGGGTGAAGGCCACGAGCACGAGTTCTTCCACTAAATCAGATCCTTTAAGTGCTCCATGTGCTGTGCTGGCTCCCTCACTGCCCTGCCCTGAGCTTGTCTGCCCCCGGGCATTGTCCCCCCTGGTTTTGACCCCAGCTAATCAACAGAAAGCCAGAGACCCCAGGGCAGGCTGAAATGCAGCCTGAGCTCGAGCTGACAGCAACTGGTGTCACCCAGAGCCACCTCTGGGTTGGCAGCACCAGAGCCAGGGGTTTGCTCTGGTGCAGGGGAAGCCACTTCTACCCTGGCAGTGCCACATCCCAGGTGGGCTGAGAGCCCAGGCAGGGCTGGGGGGGTTCAGGCTCCTCTGCCCTGCCGTGCTGTGCCACCTCCATGCACTGAGCATGGCCCAGAGCCTGGCAGCAGCTCCTCAGTCATGTGAGCAGCTCCAGTCTGCAGCCCTGCGCCTCGCTCTTATCCACCCCTCTGCCTCTGCTGCCCCCGTGTCAGGGGCTGCCATGTGGGAGGGTGGCCAGGTGTCCTTGTCACAGCCTCCAGTGTCACCTTGGAGGGCTCCTGCAGGGAGCGGGGCAGTGCTCAGGGTGGCACTGCAGGGGGACACTGCTGGGCCACAGCTGGAGGGAAACAGGCAGCCCTGCACCTGCCAGCCTGGCAGGAGGGCACAGAGGGCAGGGTGGGCAGAGCAGGCAGCCCCCGAGCTGTGTCCCCAGCCCTGGGGAGCAGGTGACACCGTGTGCACCCAGAGCCGGCCGAGCCAGCCTTGGTTATGCAAAACCACAACGGGAGCTGTTTCAACCAGCTGGACTGCTGCCTGGCAGTCAGGTGCCCTCCTCCTCCTCCTCCTCCTCCTCCTCCCAAAGGGCTGCCAGTGCCCTGGGCAGCTGCCCAAGCTCTGTGGGTGCCTCTGTCCCCACGTGTTCTGCTGTGGGCGAGGGACTGTCCCTCCCTGGGGTGCCCCGGGATTTGGGGCTCAGTGACCCCCAGCACCATGTGCTGCCCTCCCCCAGCTCAGCTGTGAGCCAGCCCTGCCAGTGGGGTGTCCTTGGGGTGTCCTCAAGTGTCCCTGTACTGCCAAGGCACAGCTGGCACCGTGGGTGAGCACAGAAAAGGAAGGTTGTCCATGCACAGAATCATGGAGTGGTTTGGATGGGGAGGGGATTTTAAACATCTTTTTCCAGCCCTCAGGTTGCTCCAAACCCCATCCAAGCTGGCCTTGGACACTTCCAGGGATGGGCTTCCATCGTGCCCAGCTGGGAGGAAAGATGTGGGGCTGTGCAAGGCCCGGGGTGCAGCAGTGGGAAGGGGCTGTTTGCCCCATGGCTGGGGAGTTTTACCCACCACTGTGCTCTTGTTGGCATTTCCCATCCCTGGGAGGTGCAGGAACCCAAGCAAAAGATTTCCTGTGGAAGGAAGGATGCAGGAAAGAAGTCCTGGTGCTGTGAGGCACAAAGGAAGGCTTTGGGCAGAGCTGGTCACTGTTGCTGTCACCAGCTGCCTCTGCCACACTCACACCTCGTGGCAATGGCTCAGTGTTTGGCTCTGCCTGGAGAAACTCTCCCCAGGCCAGGAGGAGCCAGCAGTGGACAGCATCTGTTCCCAACATCCTCTGACATTGCAAAATACGGGGAAAATCCCAGATCCCAGCACCGGGAATCTTCATGCAAATCTCCTCGTTCCCAAGCCAGTACCAACCCTGCACTCAGGAAAGCCACAGGCTGGCCCTGCACGGGGCTCTGCAGCCTTTGCACAACACTCCAGCCTCTCCTGGAATTTCAACACGGATTACCAGGCACTGATTGAGTCAGTGGAGGCCCAGCAGCCCCAGCTCCATCAGGGAACTGTCCCCTCCCCACCATCAGCTGCTCCTGGCAGCTGCAGTGGCACAGCCAGGCTGCTGTGGGGGTTTGGGGACCACAGGGATCAGCAGCTCCATGGGGTGAGAGCAGTCCTGGCTGCACCAGCAGCAGCTGGGATAGGAGCTGCCACGGGGCTGGGGTGGCACAAGGGGTGGCTCCATCCCTGTTTTCTTTACTACCAAATTCTGTGCAACAAAAATAAAGCCTTTGCCAAAGGAAATGGGCGCCAAGCCAGCTCCTTCCAAGGCTCCCTGGAACGCTCTGCTCTGTCATCCCTCGGCAGGCACTGACATTTTGTGCAGGTATCAGTTTTTTTCTGTTCAGGATGCTTTTCCAGCTGGATGTCTTTGATGAGCTTTTCTGCAGAGGTGGCATGGAGCTGGAGGAGCAGGGAAACCTGCCTGTGGTGAATGGTAAAACCCTCTGGCAACGCCGTGACGCTGCTCCAGACACAGTGTCTAAATATAGACTCCTCATTTATTATCCTGCAGCTGCTGGGTTTGGTGTGAGAGGAGCCAGGGGCTGCACTGGTGCTCCCCTCACCCACGGCTGGGACAGCCTGGACACATCCACAGGCTCACACTGGCCCAAACAGGGTGCAAAGCATGAAATAATCCAAGAACCTTTTCCCTGGGTGTTTCCTGAGAGACAGGACTGAGTCTAAATCCCCCACCCTGCATCCCATAAGGGTTTAGGTGTGCTGCCATGAGCGGTGCCTGGGTGGGAAGGGATCCCCCTGCTCCTGGAGAGGGCAGGAGTGGTACCCAGGCTTCTGGCAAAGGACTGGGTGGCTTTCCTGTGCCTTCCCCGCTGCCAAAATCCAGGGATCTTCCTCAAGCAACCCAGCCAGAGATGGAGCAGAGAGGCAGGAGGGGCAGGGAGCCACGGGTGCCATCGAGTGCCAGGCCTCCATCTCCTTCCCTCTGGGATGTGCAAAAGAGATAAATCCTGGTGTGACCCCGGTGCTTGGCAAAGGATCCCCTGCCTGTAGTGCCAGGGAGACAGCAAGTGCAGCCAGGTTGAGCACTGGCACCCGTGGCTGCCCGGGGTGAGGAGACATCCCTGCCTTCTGGAAGCCACAGGAGAGGCACCCATGCTTTGGCAGGAGGCCTGGCTGTCTCCATCAGCACATCTGGCAGAAAAGGGGTGGAAAGGAGGGATGCCCTGCGTGGCCAGGCCGGGCTGTGGCCCTGCTGGGACTGGCAGCAGCCATCCCCCCACTCCTGGCACTGGGTCCTGTTGAGACGGCGCCAAGCAGGACGGAACTCCAGGCATCCATCCTGCCTCCCGGAGCTCCCAGCTGGGTCACACTGGGACACACGGCTCCCTGGGTGGCCAGGACCCTGCCAGCCCTGCCCTGGCCAAAGGAACCAGCCCCCAGCTCCCCAGCCTGCCCCCCACAGCCACCACACCAGCCAAGCTGGAGGCTGGGAAGTGCTAGGAGAGGGTTAAGCCATTCATCATCCCTGCTGGAGAGCAGCTGGACCCACAGCAGCAGCACTCCTGCACCCTACACACTGCTACTGGGACCTCACAAGCCGTGGGGTCTGCTGGGGCTGCCTCACCCCAGCAAACACTCCTTGGGGACAATGGGATGGAGGGGTGGCAGCAGCAGAGGCAGCCTGGTGCCCACTGTGCCTGTGCCACCTGCTCGGGAGGGGACAGGGAACCTGCCTGGCTCTCCTGCTGCACACCCAGCCTCACACAGCTGGGCTCTGGGAGGGTGGGACACAGCCCCCGGGGACAGAGGTGACAGTCCCTGCTGTGAGCATCCCAGCCCCCGGCTGGAGGCTGAGCCGGGTGGCTGCAGGAGCACAGGGACACAAACGATCTCATGGCCCAGGCTGCTGTCCCCACACAGGGACAGGCAGGACCAGCCATGGGGCTCATGAAAAAGCCACTTGGAATGACGGGTCCTTGACCCCCCCAAAGTGTCCCCACTGCCATGGGGGCTGCAGAGAGGCCGTGTCTGCCAGTGACCCACGGGGTCCTGCAGCACCAAAGACCTCCCTGCTGTGCCTTTTGGGGCTGCTCCCCCTTCTCCCCTCATTCCCTTTCCAGGCACCATCCTATGCACGGACTTCCAGCAACCCAAAAAATCCCTCGAGTGATCCCTGGGTGACCTCCTCCTCCTCCCTGTGCTGACATCTGCTGAAGCAGCACAGAGGGGACACAGGGACGCTCTGTTTCTGCCTCCCCCCTCGGCCCCAGAGGCCTTTCCCCTGCTTCCCCCCGGTTCAGGAGGGGCATAAACCCTTGGGCAGTGGCTGGTATTTGGGTAAGAGGCCACACTGGGGTACAGAGCCAGGAGCACGTGCTGCTGCTGTCCTGACACACAGAGGGCTGGGGCTGTGCCTGGCCATCAGCACAGGCTCCAGCAACTCTCCCACGGCCGCCAGCAACACCCCCGGGAGCCCCGAGCCCAGCTGTGAGAGGTGACAGGCAGGGGAAGAGCTCAGTGGGGAGCAGAGCCTGCCTGCCTGAGGCTCTGCCCTCTCTGCCTGCACTGGAAGCCTTCCCACTGCTTTTTCCCCACTCCAGGACTGCTGCTGTCCTGCTGGGAGGAGCCTTGTGCCCATTTCAATGGGATACTCTGCCACAGAGCTCCTTCCTCTGCCACGCTCCTCACCCTCCTTTGGCTTCCAACCCCGACCCTCTCCCACCTTGATTTTCTTAATGCCCACCAAGGAGTCTGCAGGTATAAAGTGCTCACTCCATGCTATTGGTGCCCGGGAGCTGCTGGCATCCACCTTGGCATCTTTCCTGGAGAAAGATGGGCTAAAACCTCACCCTGGCACTGCTGAGGCCAGCCCTGGGCAGCCCCTGGCCCCGGGCATCCCCCTGGCCAGGGGCACGGGTCCCGTGGCAGGGAGGCAGTGCCTGGGCAGCCGGAGCAGGGGACATCCAAAGAAGGAAAAGAGTCGGATGGATGGAGGAGCCCTGGCCAGCCAGCCCATACTGTAAAAGGAGCGGGAGCAGGGAGTGCACAGCTCTGGCTCCAGCAGTTTTAAGATGGCTGTGAAGCTGAGAGAAGGAGGAGAAGAAGAAGGAGGAGGAGGAGGAGGAGGAGGACATTAACCCTCCCAGCACTGCGCTGCAGCCAGGAGCACTGCAGGGAGATGAATGGCAGCTTTCCAGAGGCTCCACTTAACAGTAGATGGATTGGGGACCACTCAAGTCCCACCCAGTAAAATCCAGCGGGTGATGCTTTCAGGCCTGGCAGGGAGATGCTGACCTCAGACAGGCTGTGGGAAGGAGGAGGAGAAGGAGGAGAAGGAGGCACATGACAAATAAAGGAGGTGACCCACCATGGGACAGGACGTTCAGCAGGACCTTAAAGACCCCTTAAATACGGACTCCCTGAAAAGATGCTCTTCCATCCGTGCTGCCCCTGGGGGCTCTGCACACCGGAGGGGCAGGAAAGGGGCACCCCTGGGTGAACCCCCTCTGGGTGCCTGCATTGCCATCCCTTGCTGGCTGCTCAGCAGGGAGCAGCAGAGCCAAGTGACTGCTCAGCTTCCCTCCTCTTGTCCCCGCGGACACTCACGTGAATATTCACGTTTTTCCTGCTTAATGTTTTTCCTTTAAAAACATCGGGCTTGGCCCTCCCGGTGCTTTTCTGCAGGATTCATCAGAGCTGCAGCGACTGGAGGAGCAAAGGTATCGGGCACTTAACAACAACTTCCCTTCTCCAAAGTTTTAATTGGTCATTGACGTCAAGTGATTATTGAGAATTATTAATTAAGAAAGCATTTAAGAGCCTGGCTTTTGTTGAGGTTTTGCCATTACAATTAGTTTATCGGCCAACAGGAGAAACATCAGCCTTTGCAGTCGCTTGGAGTGCACCAAAGTGCCCGTAATTAATTTCCCTTTCCGCAGCAAGTGCTTTGCTCTGACCCGCCTTGGGGACTCGCCTTTCTCCAGGTGTGCCAACCACAACAGCCCTGGAAACACCCAGCCACGGGGACATCAGGATGGGAACACCATGTCCCCTCCAGCCCCTCACGGGCAGGGATAGCGGCTCTTTTCGGGAAAGCATCCTGGCCACGTGCCCTGATCCTGGGGAGGAGGCCACCCTGCCTTTGAAAGAGATTTTCTTTTCATCTCCTTCCTGCCCCGGGGAAGCAGCTGCCTCGCAGGTGCTTGGCACTGAGAGGATGTGTTTTGGCAGCCCAAAGCTTTCCAGGAGTTCCCTCAAGCCCCTCACACACCGG
Organism: Sylvia borin; assembly: GCA_014839755.1. Taxonomy (NCBI): domain Eukaryota; kingdom Metazoa; phylum Chordata; class Aves; order Passeriformes; family Sylviidae; genus Sylvia; species Sylvia borin. The sequence continues at coordinate 16,820,930 of CM025970.1, read as the reverse complement.
CAGCACCCACCGCAGACAGCAGCAGGATGCTGGCGGGGTGAGCTGAGGCTGGAGAGGCAGGATAACCCCATGGGATGCCTCCAGGAGCGGGGCTTGAGCACTGCCTGATCCTGCCTCAGCCTGTGCACAACCTCGGGCTGCTCCCTGCAGCAGCAATTGCTGCCTCTGCACCTCTGCTGGGGCACCAGCAGCTCCTCCTTCCCTGGGGGATCTGGGGTGCTGCTGGATGGATGGGGGAGGCTGGGAGAGGTGCTGAGGGGCTGGCAGGCTGCAGAGTGGGTGCCAGCACTGTCCAGCCCTTCCAGAGCAAGCTGCAGGGACACAGGGATGCAGGGATGCAGGAATGCAGCCCAGCCCTGCACTCCCAGAAGGATGCTGCTGCTGCTGCATTCCCTCACAGCACCCCAAGTGCAGCACCAGGAGGGACCAGCAGCCCCCGCTCAGCAACTGGGTCAGCTAAATATAAACGGAGCAGCCCCAGAACCAGGCACCTTCCTGCCTTGCATCAGTGACACCCTAAAAACCACGGCCTGGGGACAGGGGCTGTGGCAGCCTCGAGGAGCTGCTGCCTCACCAGAGGCTCTGCTGAAGCTGCTCCTTTGTAGCCATCACTCCAAGGGCTCCCACCCCTCGCCCTGCTCACCCAGGGCAGCCACCACGGAGGTGGGGGACCGGCTGGGACAGATGCCTGCAGGACAAGGGGACCAGGTGGGACAGATGCCTGCAGGATGGATGTTCCCGGGAGGACACTGCTGCAAGCTGCGTGTGCACTCCTCCACACAGAGCAAGCTCCCAGGAGGGAGATTTTCACTTCCATTTATCCAAACCACGACCAGCTCCCAGGCACCAAGGCAAGCAGCTCAAACCCCCTCATTAGGGCTGGGCAGTTGCCTCCCAGCCCAAGGGGTGCAGGTCAGTAGCCACAGGTTCAGTTCCTTAGGGTGAGGTGCAACAGCCCCAGTGCTGCACATCCCTGGGTAAGAACATTTTGTAGGAAGACTCTGCAGCAGGATGGGTTAGTCCCAGTATCCTCAGCTTGCTGCACCCCAAGGGCAGATGCCAATCCCAGTGCAGTTTGTGGGTGCAGTAAATCTGGTGCTGGAGCCCAGGAGAGGCAGGTTTGGGATGCTTTGGGCTGCTCCCTTCACAGCCTTTTTGACACCGTGTGGGAGAAGAGGGATGGTGCTCATCCTGCACCCCACACGCAGCCTGAACAGCCCTTTGCAGCCTGCAGGTCTCCAGCTGTCTGCAGCTGAACATCACCCAACCCAGAGGGTTGGTTATTAGGGAAAAACACTTTAATGAGGCAGCTCATTAAAGGCAGGAACAGATTAACCCAGGAACCTGAGGAACTCGGTGACTGTTGAGTTCAAGAATAGGAGAAAGAGGCCTTTGCCTGGCAACGGTGGGAGATGCTGCCTCAAAGCAGTGGGATGAGCCCTTGAATCCTCAAAGCCCTTTCAAAGCCCTGCACCCTCCCAGGAGCTGTGTGAGCTCTGGAGATGAAAGATGCTGGGAAGGGTGGACCACAGCTGGAAACCTATGAAAACACCCACTGAAATACAAGCGGAAAATACTCCATCCCCAATAGTCAACTTCACGCACTGCCTCCTCCACTGATCAAGCAAAATCCCAGCGCCAGTGTGGACTTCCAGCAGGGATGCTCCAGGGAAAAAGCCTTTGGCAAGGCACAGCCCTGCTGCACAGGAGCGACGTGGGAGGAGAGGCAAAGGCAAGCAGAGTTCAGAGTTACGGTCACGGCAGAAAAATGAACCCTGGCAAAAAAAAATAAAAATAAAAATCCAGCTCCATTTCCCTCTACGGGGAGAGGTTTGCAGCCCATCCCTTTCCACAGGCAGAGGAAAGGCTGGTGAGTGGTAGAGCAAGGGAGGCACCTGAGGATGCCGGGGTTACCTCGAAGCCACTCCAGCAGCAGGGTTTAGAGTCAGGCCCTGGCTGTTATGAATGAAGGTGGGAGCAGTGCAGCAGCTAAAGATAACTTTGTGAGCAGGTACTATTAATAGTGATACTCTCGGGCTCCCGCTCCGCGTTTCCTGCGGGGCTCTGCGGGATGGAGGAGCGCTGATGGATCGGGCCCAGGCCGTGAGCATCCATCCCCGAGCCCAGCCGTGGCACTGACGCCCTCGAGGAACGGGGACCGGCAGCGGTGTCACCGGTCACCCACCACCACCGGCGCGGCACCGGCCGGGCGCTGGGAGCGAGGATGCTGGCGAGGCTGCTGCCATGCCGGTTTCCATGGCGACTTCAGCACTTGGCGCGAGATGGAGATGACGGGATCAGCCAGCGAAGTCACTGAGCGGAGCTGGCGGCCTCCGTCTGCCGCGGCCCCGCCGGAGCGAGCGGCTGGCACGGGGCGCGCACCCGGCAGCCTCGGGGCATCTGGGTCCCCCTGCCTGACAGCCCGCGTGTGGCTGCCACTTGGCCTGCTGAGGCAGAGCCTGCACATCCCGCCGGGCCTTCCCTGGCACCTCCAGGAAAGCTCTGCCCAGGTCCTGACCCCAGCCTGCCACCCAGCACTGGAGCACCCATTCAGGTCTGCGCCCCAGCGCTGCATTTCCATTCCCAGTGGGGCTGTCTCCCCGTCAGCAGGACACACATCCCTTCACATCCCAGTTTGTGGCATCAGAGCCCGCTGGCACAGCCTGGCAGAGAGGTACCCAGCTCCTCTCTGCAGCTGAAGGAGATGCTGCAGGCTGGGGCTGAGCTGGCACTGGGACAGCCCTGATCCTCACTGGCCCTTGGCCTTGCAGAGGCTTTCCCTGGCTTGCAGGTAATCTAAGATCAAGGGCTCCAGCCAGCCGTGCCTGGTCAGACACATAGGGACACCACGGAGCACTGGGGAACCGAACACCTGCAGCATGTGACTCCCCAGCTGGCTCGGCCGCCCCAGCCCCTAAAGAGCCCTCCCTGGGGACTCCAGCCCTTGCCAAGCTGCCACACGTGGCCGTGGCATTCCCGGGCTGCTGGCAGGGAGCACACGGGGCCGGGGCAGGGGCAGGGGGCTGGGACCCCCGACACCCCCTCCCACCCCCACGCAGCATCCTCGCCTCGCACCCTTTTATTCCAGCAGTGCAATTAGCCTTGCTGACCCCTGAAATCCTCAGCCTCTCTAAGCAGCCATGCATTAAATCCCGGATCCAAGAGTGGAAATAGACTTTGTAAAAGGCTTATGGCCCTATTTATTACATTTTACGCATGACGGAGCCGGACAGCGCGGCAGCGGCCGGCACCGGCGCTGCCTCCACGCCGAGGTGGCCGGACACACGGACGGGCAGGGGCTGCAGAGCCTTGGCAGAGGGTGTCTGCTCCAGGGCAGGCTTGTGCTGCCAGCTGAGCGCTCCTGCAGACACAGGCCGGCAGGGATATCGATCTAGATGAAAGCCAACACCGCTGCCGGGGCCCGGTAACCGTATCCACCGCACATTTGTATTCCTCGGAGCAGGGCGGGAGGGCTGCAGCCATCTGCCAGGGAGCTGGGGGATCCTGGGGACACTGCGAGCATGGAGCCCCACTGTGCAGCCTCCTCCCCTTCCACTGCACGGCCTCTGCCTTTCTGCATTTCACCTGCACCCTGCTAGGGCCAAACGACAGGGACCTGAGCAGGGCATCACCCTGACAGGACCTGCCTGCTCCCTGCGGTGTGATGGGAGCTGAGGGGACACTGCACCGGGGCTCACAAGGTTGTCCAAGGGCACTGTGTGAAGGCAGGTGTTCACTGACACATCCCTGGGGTCCCTCGGTTTAGCCAGGTGGCTCCAGCCCCGGGGGGATGGCAGGGGACAGAGGAGCCTGTACATCACAGGCTGCACAGCTCTGAGCCGGGCACAGGGATGGGCAGCAGGGGGATGAGGTGCGCAGGGAGGCAGAGCTGCTGTGGGCAAAGGAAGCAACACCAAAAGCACAGGGGAAGTGCTCAAACAGCTGAGGGACCCTCTGCTTTCCTGCTGGAAACACTGGGCAGCTCCTGTGTGTCTCCAAATCCCGAGGAGCCCCTGCAGCAGCACCAGGCTGGGGAGCTGATCTTGTGTCAGTGCTGCAAAGCAGGCAGGAGCAGAGGGAAACACAAACGTGTTCTCTCCACACTCTTAAAATGAGCCAGCTGCAGAGAGTCCTGCAGCACGTGTCCCCAAGTCCCTGGGACACCAGCACACACACACAGACAGCTGCTCCCCACTTCCTTGGAAGGGGCACATGGCACCCTCACTGCAGGGCAGCTGGAAATGTTACAAGACAAAAGCAAAGGTCGCCCTGTGCACTTCTGAGGAGCTCAGTTTCCGTCAATGCTTGGTGCAAGGTGCAAGCCTGGCTGATCCCAGGGGTGCACGGGAGCCTCCCCACGCCACGTGGTCAGACCCATCTCTTGTGCCCACTCCAAAGGCTAAGAGCTCTGGTGTGAGTGGAGATGCAGAAGTGGGTCCGTGGGATGTGCACAGTGCCCGGATTCTGCCAACACCTGTATCCTGGAGAAGTGCACAGACCCTGGTGCCCAGGAGGGTGAGTGTCCCTGAATGCCCGTGAACATCCCTGAGAAGGGGAAATGGCACCTGTGGGGTGTCCCTCAGCCTGGCATTTCAAAGGCTTGGTCCCACACCTTTCCCTAAAGGTGCTCAAGGGCTTTGCTGCTAAAGGTGCACCTAAGGACAGAAGGACCCTTGCACTTCCCTGCCTTTCCACCCAGCACCACGGTGTGGGGGTGACTCCTCTCCAACAGCCCTGACTGATCACCCCGAGGTGCTGCAGCCCCACGGGGCCCTTTGGCAGGGCTGGATGTGGAGGTTTCATCCCGTAGCTCAGCTCTGCTTCAGTGCTGTGGAGCACAGATCCTCCCTCCAAGGGGAGGCGATGGCACAACCACAAACAGCGTGTTTGGGCAGAGATGGGCCCTGGCCTCAAAAGGAAAAAAACCTGCAGCCCACATCTGCACAGGTTTGTGCTTCCCAACCCGGTCACTGCCGTGAGCTCCCCGCTGACCTGGAACACTGCAAGCCCATGCTGATTGTGGCAAGGGGAATAATCCCCCCCAGGCCCCAGTGAATGAGGTTTAAACTCCCCATAACACCCGTGCACAAAGGTCCCATACCCGCCAGAGCACTCGCAGGCTAATCCTCCCTCCAGAGCAGCTGCTATATTTAGGTATCTAAATGAGACAGAGTGGCTCTTTCCAAAAAAGAGTTCGTTTGGGTTACATAAATACAGAGAGAAACTTGAAAGCTGTATTTCCAGGTCCTTGCACTGCCATAAGCGAGCAGAGATGAGGACAGTCTCCCCCTGATAATCTGCCTTTCATGTATTTTGGACTCAGCTGGATGTGCAGACGGGTTTCCAGCTCCTCTGGGCAGATGGGCAGCGGGCACTGCTGGACACTGAGGTGGACACTGAGGTGGACACTGAGAGGAGGCAGCCAGGGCAAGCAATTCTCAGCTCTCCCCAGGGAAACCACTCTGCATCCCAGATGCAGAGGAATGGAGAAGCCAGCACTGCAGGCAGCCCAGGCAGCACCACTCACAGCATGGGCAGGAGGAGTGAACAGGAGTAAATAAAGGCAGCAGCTCCAGCTCTTCCCATCCATGCTGTCCCAACATTCCCTCCATGACATCGCTCTCCTCTCAGCCACCAACTTCCTTCCTGCTGCATCCATTTCCACATCCTGAAGCCTCTGGAGGTCCCATGGAGAATTCCCAAGAGAATGTCCTGCACACCTCCCACGGCTCACCCCAAGCTCCAGGGGCTGCTCCCCAGTTCAGCTGCTGGGAGAAAGCAGTGTCCCCTCCACAGCTGGGTGACAACATGTACCGTGAGGGTTTCTGGGGACATGGGCCACGTGCTTTCATTTTCAAAATATATATAAATAGACATACTTATTCCTTCTTAAAAGGACAAGGCAACAAGGGAAAAAAAAAAATAAAAGCAGCTCAAATACCATCCAACCTTTCAGCCTGAGAAAAGCACACAGTTCTCACAGGCTTGAGTTCTGTTACCTGGGAAATGGGTTCTAGCACTGGAAACCCGCATGCGCCAGCCTCCCTGTGGGGCCCACACAGAAACAGAAACTTCCTTTTTAAGAAAAAAAAATTGCGATTTTTTTTTTTCTTTTCATTATCGGCACGGTTTGGTCGTGACTGTGTGCAAGCCTGCTCGAAAGGAGAAACGATGCTGGTGGTTTAAATCTCCAGCTCTGCAGAGCTCTGGGGTTGATGCTGTCGGAGGGGAGGTTTGAAAATCCTCCCGTCATTAAGAAGTGGGAAGGTGGCCTTGAGCCACACACACCTGGCACGGGCAGAGCCACAGGTCCCTGAGCCCGGGGGCAAAGGGAAGCAGCTCGGTTTGCAGGGAGCCAACAGGAATGCAGTTTAATTAGCTGGAAGCCAAGGCCCGTGGAAGTTGCAAACATTTGCACCGAGGCAGGGGAAGTGCCAAGAAATCAGGACAGAGAACTAAAGCTGGACAAAGTTCAACCTCGCTGTGCTGATGCCTGGTGAGCACCCTGTGAGGGCAGGAGTGGGTGCTGGCAGTTCACCTGGCATGAACCGAGGTGCAGCCCCTGGCCAGCTCTGCCTGCAAGCCCTGATCCCACACACGGGCACTGGGATCTCGCCCTGCTCCCAGCCCAGGAGCGTGGGCTCTGCCTGCGCATCACACGTGGAGCAAAGGCCACCAGCTCTGTGCCCACCAGTGTCACCACACCATGCTGGCACCATGTCTGGCCTCTGCAGGGGAAAGAGAGCCAGAGCCTGGCCCTGCTTCATCCTTCCAGGAGAGCCGTGAGTGCCATGCTTGTCACCTCCAGCTCCTCGCTGTCACCCCGGCACGTGCACAGCCGTGTCCCCAGTGTGACCAGGGCTGGTCTCAGCTCCAACCCAGCCTGGCTGCAGCCCAGCCCTGCCAGTCCTGCGTGCATGCAAGGGGTCATGGCAGTCTCCTGAACACCCTGCAGCTACAGATGCACTTTCTTCATGAAAAAATAACAACGCGACTACCTCCTAACCTAGGAACCGGGCTAAAAAAAAAGTGCAAGAAAGGCTCAGCAAAAACGCTGCTCGGGCAGCTCCCCTGCAGCCCCAGGGACAGCTGGGGCTGCTCCAGCCCTGGGTCACCTCGTGGCAGGACAGCCAGGTCCCCAGCTGTCACTTGTGAAAGCCACATCCCCCCTTGCAGCGCGCAGGAGGGAGGAGAACAAACACGAGGAGAGGCAGCTGGGCTTCCTCCCATCCCCACGGCCCCGCCGGCTGCCCCAGCCCCGGCTCAGGAACGCTCGGCCCTCGCCACAGGATTTCCTTGCTCTTGACGTCCGTGAAAATTAGGAAATGAGGGTTCCTCGGGGAATAGGTGGGGAAGGCAGCTTTTTGGCAGCGGGGGACAAAGGATGACACTTCCCACACCGCTATGCCAGGGACAAACAGAGTCCTGCAGCCTCCCCAGGCAAAGAGGGGGAGCAGAAGTGACAGCAGCGCTGAGCTTCTGCTCTCTGAGTCAAACTCGCAGCAAACTGAAACAGGAACCCGGGGGCCTGGCCGTGCCTGGCTCAGCACAGGGGCTGCGGCCGCAGGGCGCACAGGAAGAATTCAGAAAATGCATCTCACTAAAGATATGCTGCTGCCCTGCAACTGTAGTCCCTGCAAGAGCTTGAGGCGCCACCTCAGCACAAAAACATCCATATAAAGCATGTGCTGCTCATCCCAGGGGAGGAGAGAATTGTCACACCAGCCCTCGATGGTCTCTCCAGCCTTTGTCCCCATCGGCAGGGTCCTCTGCCAACTGCTGGGTGGGCATGGGGACAGGGGGGACAGAGATATAAAAAGCTCCTTTTTAGCCTTCGGCATCACCATGCTCCCCCAAGGAAGCTGCTGGTGCTGGGGTGCCCACCCAGCTCCCAGTGCCTGCCGGCTTTGCCTCGGGACAGCACGATGTGAGATAAGAGAAGTATTTTCCCTAAGCCCCACATTGCTGCCCAGGGCCCGCAGAGATCAAAGGTTACTCTGGCTACTGGATGGGGCCGTGTCCCCAGGGCTGCCACCTCCTCTCCACATCCCCCACCAGCACACAGACCACGCTTGCCACATGCACAACCGGGGGTGGGGGTTTCCACATCTCCCAGGGCCAAAGGAGATTTCCTGCTTTTACTTTTCCCTGCGTTAATTCAGAAGGGAACCGGTTTAATGCAGCAGCTCGGCCTTGGCTGTTGCCTCCACGTGGAGAAGTGCAGCGAGACGGGGCTGGATAAGGACAGGGCTGACTGAGACCCTGAGCGCAGCCAGATCTGTGCAAAGTCCTTCGGCGTTTCTTGGAAGCTCCCGTTATTGAAACAAAAAAAAAAAAAAAAAAGGACAAAGAAAAAAACAAACAAAAAAACAAAACTCCAACCGCCATAAATAGATAAATAATAATTTGCGAGCCAGAGTTCAGGAGAAGTGCTGAAAAGCAGAACGGCCGAGCGATAAGGGAAGGGAAACACATTGGCTGGACCATCACGGTGCCGGTGCCCCTGGAAGTAGGTCACTACCTCACCTGACCACCCGCCCCATTAACTTCAACCTTTAGTCCCTGGCTCCTTACTACAAGACAGCTCAGAACATGCTTGTCGGGGAGAAGGTGGCCGTGGTGGGATCCTGCCTCCGGCCGCTGTGGGAAGGGGCTGCCCGGGGAGCTGCAGCCCCGCACGGCCCGGAGCGCTGAGGGCACCCCGGCCCGGCCGCGCTGCCTCCGGCGAGCAACAGAGTTGGTTTTTTTTTTTTCCCCCCCCTCCTCTGCTAAATCACTTCAGGCTGCCAAGCAGTCACGAGAAATATAAGCCCGCGCCGGGTTGCCATGGAGCAGGGCTCAGCTGCGGGAGCCTGAAGCCGATTCCTCCGGCAAAACGTGTCTGCGGCCCAGGCCCCGCCAGCGCCTCACGGCCCCGCCGCCGCTGCCGCATCTCTGGGCTTCGCTTCGCTGCCCCGGCACAGCCCCCACAGGCACGGTGCCACTGGGCATGGTGACACCATCTCCCCCCAGGGCCATGGGCACGCTCAAGGGGTGGCTTCGGTGGTGGCGTTTTGGTAGCAACAGCACGGGCTGGCCCTGCACAGTGCGTGTGCCCCAGTGATGTCCCCGGGGTGCTGGCACATGCTGCCCAGGGGGAATGATGTACTTCATGGGATCATAGAATCGTTTGGGGTGGAAGAGATTTGGAAGCTCATCTATTCCACTCCTTGTGGTGGGCAGGGACAACTTCCACTGTCCCATTTTCAAAATATATCTAAAGCAAGTCCCATCCAGCCTGGCCTTGGGCACTGCCAGGGATCCAGGGGCAGCCACAGCTGCTCTGGGCACCCTGTGCCAGGGCCTGCCCACCTTCACAGAGAAGAATTTTTTCCTAATATCTACTCTAACCCTACTCTTCAGTTGGAATCCATTCTCCTTGTCCCATAATCTGCCACGGCCCCCAGCCCCACCAAAGGGGACCTCAGAGCCTGGTGGGCCCCTGCCCTTGGCACCACAACAAACCATCTGCCAGGAGCCAGCCTGTGACATCCCTATCCCCAAGCCCTGCACCAGGGACATGGGATCCACTCCCCAAAAACAGGAGTTTGGGGTTGGAAGGGGCATTCCCAGAGCATTTTTAATTAGACAACCATCCGTGCCAAACAGCTCGTGTAAGTGGAGTTCCTCCCTACAAAAAGGGCTTTTGACATTGGAAAGGTTAATGTGAGAGAGATCCCTCTCCCTCACAAAGCTCCCTTTGCTGGAGGCCCTCGTTGAGCCCTTAATTATTCACCTGTTGGAGAGGTGCCTTTCCATTACGGCATGGGAGCAGGGCAAGGATGTGCAGGCAGGCAGGTGGGAGAAAACCCCCGGCGTGGGGCACCCCTGGGGCACTGCCAGGGTGGGGAACACCGCTCAGAATTCGGGGGGAAGGCAGGCAGGTTGGTGGGGAGGCTCTGAGGGGCAGGTTCCAGCCCTCCTCTCCCTCCAGCTGCTGCTGGCTGCTCTCTGTCTCCTGGCTCAGCTCAGACTCTGCTGTGCTCGCCAGCCTCCGCAGCCTCTGCTGCGGTGGGGACAGCCACCAGCACCCCCAGCACCCTCCAGCCCTGCTCCAGCCCGGTGACAGCCACCAGGACACAGCCACTCTGCTTCCCAGAAACTCCAGCCTTCTCCAGCCCTGGCACTGCAGCAGCCCTTCGACCCATGCTGCAGCAATGCAGCTGAGGATGCATTTTTGCACAGGCTCTCTGGCTGTCTGTCATCCAAATCCACTCCAAATCTTCGAGAGAAAAGCCACAGAAAAAGCAGGATATCGGTCAGCTCGGTGAGGACTGTCAAAAATTAGGGATGCATCCCCACTTCATCACGAGAAATGCCAACCCAGCGCGGGCTCGCTGTGCCTCCTGCACTCATCGATGGATTAAGCTGTTAGCAGGAGGCTGGGAAGTTAAAGAGGGAATATTGTATTTCAGTTTACACAATCTTTAAACATCCCTCTGAGAAGCAGCCTGGGATTTTGGGGTTTTTTAAAATTATTATTTCCTCCCCCTCGCTGCACTTTCTTTGGGGTTTTTAAACGAATTGAAGCCGTGAGAGGCACAGTGCTCCAGCCTCTTGCAGGGATGCTGAGAGCTGCTCCGTGGTGCTCTCGGCAGATCTGCCTGGCTGGCACTTCCCAGTGCCTGGTGCCAGCAGATGAACCAGCTACAACCAGCTTCATACCTCTGAGCAGCACAGTTGCACAAAATGGATTAAGCAGGCCCAGAAATGACACATTTTGAGGCTCAGCAGAACAAAATCACAAAAAAAAAGGAGGAAAAAAAAAAAAAGAAAAACGGAGTTGGCAGGAGAAAGGCAGATATCAAGTGAAAAACCCTGATTTTCTTTCTGTAGCAATGCAGGTACCATGTGAATCATTGCTGTCCTCGATATGTAAATAGAGGTTAGCAGGCACCCTCAGCACAAACCCTGATGAATAAGGGACTGATGCAGATACCCCTGCCAAACCTTCCCCGTGCACCTTCCCGAGAGCCTTGCTCAGGATCCCTCCCCTGGAGAGGAGGGGATCACCTGGCACCTGCACCAACTGCGCCTTTCCCAAAAACCTGCTGCAAAAGCGAGGACTGGGGAGGAGCATGGGCGACAGAGCAGGAGAGTCCCAGTTCCTCAAAATTTCCACGAAGGAAACGGCTCCTATTCATCATCCCGTGGCCTCCTGACGGCGCAGCCTCTCAGGGTGATGTGCTCTCGTGCTGGAGCGCTGGGGCTCTTTGGGGAAGCAGCTTTGGGGCTCCACGGAGGAGTCAGTCACCCAGTTGTAAGCAGAGGCTCGTACAGTAGTAATGGGGAGAGACGTCAGCGCCAGCCCGGCCCGCCTCCCGCTCCCAGTTAGAAGGCAGCATGTGACAGAGCCAGGGCTGGAGCCTTCCCCCAGTTTCATCAGAGGTTAAGGTACAGGCACAACACATGCTTACAACTTCAGGCGGTTCTTAAGCAAACGCATGCAAATCATAGCTGAGGGGGGCTGTTTTTTCTTCCTTTTTCCTTCTTCTCTTTTCTCCCCATCCCAGCCCTGAGCCCCTCAGCACGTGTGGGGGACAGAAGAGGAAACGGAATTATCGAAAGCAGGCACTGGATGGGAGAGCACAGAGGGGCTGCACAGGAGCTGCAGCGAGCTGCAACGGTGCCCTCGCTGCTCCTCTCCTCCCACACCTGCAGACTTCGGACCAGCGTTACCTGTGCTGCTCCCTCCAGCAGAGAGCACGCCGGGGACAGGGAGAGAAAACAGGGGACACAGCCAACTACGTTTCATCAACGCGGTCTCATTTCAGCACAGGCCATTTCACAGTTCCAAATTTTCCACGGAATGTTCGCAACATGGTGGGGCTTGCACCAGAGAGGGATGACAGTTCGTAGTATTTTTTTTTTTTCCCCTCCCTTAGCAGTCCCTTTTTGGAAGAAGATTCTTAAATTGGCACATCAAATGCTGACCAAAAAGCAAAGAAAAAGAGAAACAAAGCTCCAGGCACGTGCTGCAGCCATAAGGGCGTTTTTCATGTCGTGGTTAACACACGGAGAACAAGAGGGTTATCACAGGGAAGTGGAGCCAGGAACTTTCACCTGCTCAGGGAGCAATGGGGCAGGTGAGAGCTTGCAGCCTTTCTGCCGTACTTCCAGGGAATGGCATCCCACACAAGCAGCTCACTCCGAGGGACAGCGTCCCACACAACCAGCCGACGGTAATCCCTCAGCAAGAATAAAATGGGGAAAAAAAACCACCCCACAAACTCGCTTACAAAATCTCGGCCCGCTTCTCACCTTTCCTGACCCTTCTGCTGTAATCAACCTGTCAGCAGCTCTTGGTTAAGGAGGCAGGCTGCCTCCCCCCTGCTCTGCCCCCGGTCCCGTGCCAAGCCGGAGCGCTCTGGCGCTGCTGCATGCTGAGCAGAGGTGCCGGGACTACATCAATCTGCCTGGTGGCAAGCCCTGCCTGGTTCTGTCTGGCACACGCACCGCGGGCAAATCTGATTTACCACGTCTCGAGCCCTTGTTTGTTTTGAAGCCAAACGGCGGCAGGATTAGCCCCGGTGCTGTGTTCCCCACAAACACACACGCTCCTTGCTGTTTGCAATCGCGGGGCTGGACTGGGGAGAGAGAGCAAGGGTTGGGATGAATGTGCTCGCTTCACAATCAGAGCTATTTTGTAATGCGTGGTTATGAAAGTGAAGGGTCGGGGGGGGATGATACATAACTACAGAAAACTCTTCCCACTTGCAGCAGCCTCATCGAGCCGACTGCGAAATGCGCGGCCGTGCTCGGGCTCAGCCCCGGCTCCTGCCCGGTTTATTGTATAGCGCCTCTCTTGCAGACCCCAAAATGGAAAAGCATGCGAGCCCTATAGCCAGCACGGCTCGCTCTCGTGATCCCGCCGGAGCTGCCAAGGAGCCTTAATCTGATTTTAATACCCAGCTCCGTTCAAAACACAGCCCATCCACATTTTGGAGCCGGCGACTCGCAGCACCGAGACCCCTGTCACTGTCGCACCCCCCACCCCCCCCCCCCCTCCCCAAACCTCCATCCCCCAAAATCCCAGCCCGTATGCGTGGAATTGACGCTCGGCATGACTCATCCCACAGCCCGGCTCTGGCAGCCCCCACCGCGCAGCCCCCTGCGGAGCGCCCCCCCAGCACCGCCCGCACCGCGCCGCCCCCTCCCCACCTTTGGGGGAGCCGCAACAACCGGGAGGGGGTGCTTCTCCACCGAAACCCATCGAGCCATCAACTTGTCCCCTGTCCCCCGCACAAACCCCCGGCCCATGGGGGAATGCTGGTGGTGGTGGGGGGGACGCGGGAGTCCACGTGCGAGTGGTGCTGAAAGCGCCGGCGGGGCTGCGGGGCTGCGGCCGCCCGGGAGGGAGCCCCGGGAGGGGCGCGCACAGCGCCGCGGGCGGCCACGGCTCCGCAGCGGCGGGGACAAGGGCCCCGCCGAACGCCCCGGGCCACCCGGAGGGCCAGCCGGGCCCCGCAGCCCCGCTCTTCCCGCGGGGTGCCCCGGCATGCAGCGAGGGGGGCTCTGTCCGTTCCCCCCCGTTCCAGCTGCGGCGCGCCGCGCAGCAGAGTGTCCCCGCGCTCCGTACCTGGCTGTCAGCTAGGTAACTGAAGACGAAAGACGAGAGATCCTCGTCGAGCAGAGAGCTGCAATCCGGCCCCGGCTCCGCCATCTTCCACCTCCGGCTGGGGCTGAGCACCGAGCATGCAGCAGGCGCGGCGGCGGCGGGAGCCGGGCTGCCGGCGGGGCGGGGAGCGCGGAGCGCCGGGGCGGAGCCGCCCGCAGCCCCCGCCCGCAGCCCCCGCCCGCAGCCCCCGCCCGCAGCCCCCGCCCGCAGCCCCCGCCCGCAGCCCCGCCCGCAGCCCCCGCCACGGGTGTGGGGGGGATCGCTGCGAGGGAGAGCCCCGAGGGCTTCGCGGACACGCGTGGGACACCGCTTTGTGTGTCCCTTGCAAGTGCCGCCCCGTCCAAGTGGGGGCTGCACGGCCCCCTGGGTGGCTCTGAGTTTAGATGTGTAAGCGCTGGGTGCAGCAAGGGGGAACATCCAGGCTCTCTCCGGGGCTTTTAAAGTGCGCAGTAGTTTCTGCAGGAACACTTTCCTCAGGGACATGCACGCAGAGGGAGCCCACTTTGAGCAGTGGCACTGCACGCACCTTAGAACTGCCAGCGTTTAAAAGTGGGAGCACCCAACAGCACCAGGCACCTCTCAACAGTCCCCAGATCACCCCATGTGGAGATACAAAAAGCCTGAGGGCCGTGGTTGGGCCAGGGGTCACTTCTAGGCTCTGTGGGTCTGCATTGAAGTGGGACCAGGGGACTGCAGTAAAGAGTAAAAAGGAGCAAAAGATCTTCTGATTTTCCTTGTTTTCATTTCAGCTGCCGCTGTGAGCATCTTGATGTCACGCACGTCATCTTTCTGTCTGGGGTTTTGAGGCGTATCCTAAAAGCCCTTTCAGAAATAATTAATGATGGGACCAAAAATCTCATGAATGTTCTATTTACTTACCCGTAGCAATTACATGGGAAAGAGCAGGGCTTGGCACTGCAGCCTGAATTAGCTGATACACAACCAACCAAGTGGCAACACCTGCAGCCTAATGGCTCCAGATCCTTGAATCCCCTCAGACCGCCTAGACAGGCCTGCAGGGTCACTGTAAAGAGCTCTTGGAGCAAAGTGATGTGGAGCTATCGGGGTGGGGAGCTCTGTGCCAGGCTCTGAGGGGTGAACAGAAAGTGCTCCTTCCTCTGGCAGGAAAGGCCCACTGCCCACTCGTGTTCTCTTTGCTGTTGTTTCAAAGGCAGAGCTGTTTCCAGCCACTCTTTTAATTCCCTCTGGCCTCCCTTTGGTTCAGGACATGTGGTGAACACCATGCAATGTGGCAACACTGGATTTTCCCTGATGATGCCAAGCTCTGCTTCGAAGGGAGATGTCAGGGACAGCACCAGTTGTGTCACACTGATGAGAGCTGGAGGCCAGGGTGGCCTGGCTGCTGGGATGGGACAAAGCAACTCTTCCTCATTGCTGCGCACTCTAGTTTTAATTACTGTTATCAAGTGCCAAAACACTTACCCAAGGTGCTTTTCCGGCTACCCTGCCAACAGTGAAGCTTCTCTTCCCGTGGGTGGGAGGCCTGGGCCCTGGAATGCCCTGCCAGGATTCCCAGCTGTAGCTCACAGCGGGCACAGCACAGTCAGCAGAGCCAAGGAGGGAAATCACCTTGCTCTGGGGCACGTGCAGTTCCTTGAAGACTGAGACTCAAATTCCCAGGTGACCAGTGATCTGACATGCATTCCATTCCTTGCAGAAGATACAAGTGATGAAGGCTACAGGGTGATGAAGATGAGCTGAGAACAGAAGGGATGTTTGCCCCATCAGGGCAAAAAGCAGGGCTGGAAGGCCTCAGCACGAGAGTAGTCCTTTGGGAGGAATTTGTTGCACAAAAGGCGAGGTTTGCACTTGAGTATCTCGTGATTTCCTTTGCACCAGCTGCACTCAAGTAGGAAGTAGCATTCGTGGGAATTACTTGAGAATTGTCATTCAAAAATCAAGCTGTGCATAGCTGGGTTTTTCGGAAATACCTTTTTCCTTCTGGCCCGTGTTCAAGCACATCCTCCTCCCTTGCTTTCTAACCCGTGGAGATGAGCCCTTCCCAGCCTCCAGTGGCCACAGCCTGCCGGACACCCACCCTGGCAGCAGCCACCCCCAGGCGTGGTGGAGCATGAGGAAAGCAAAGCCCAGCCTGCACTGCCCCATTTCTCCTCTGAACACAGATCAGGGCTTCTTCCAGCCCTGCAGGCAAAACTCGATGTGACATTGGGGTCAGGCTGCCCTTGTGGCAGGAGGGGGACAGAGGACAGCAGAGCGCGATGGGGGCATCTTGGCCAAGTGGATTTTCTGCTGCTCTGGGTTTCAGTGGGATCCTGTAGGATGAAGAGCAGTTGCTCACGTGGCTGCAGGTTGATGTTAACCTGCCCAACTTCAGCTCCTGACTGCTCTGGACTTTTGCACAGTCTGAGCATTTTTCTGTGCCTTTTGGTTCTTTTCACCTATGAAATGGAGATCACACCACTTTCCCTGTGCCCTGCAGTTTCTGGAGGAATTGGTTGAATAACACTCATAAAAAGGCCTTCGGAAGCACCAGGAGAGAGGCGAAGGAGGACAAGATGTTATAAGTGGTGTTGTCTCCACCTTCTTAGAAGCCAGTCATGTGGCAGCCTCAGAAACACCTGCGGTGGGTAGAGATGGTGTCTGGAGTGCCGTGGTGTGAATGGGACATCACATTGCCCGTGTCACACACGCTGCCCTGTGCACAGGAGCCGGGTAGCTCTGCCGTGTGCTCACAGCTCTCCTCCTCAGCCAGACCCTGAGCTTTGACAGCAGGCCAGCTGCCAGAGCTCCAAATTCTGTATTTATGGGCTCAAAGAGGCGTCAGGCACTCTGGAGCAGAGTTAAGCCCCCTGTGCCCGCCCTGGCCTGAGCAGCTCCGTGCCACCGCGCCGCTGCAGCAGCAGCAACCGCAACCCGATGCTCAGCCCGGAGGGGCTGGGGATAACATTACCGAGGTAAAATATAACAGGAAAAGCTCGCAAATGTCCTTTCAAAACAACAGCGAGTGAGTAATGTCATTGGGCCAGCGGTCAGCAGGGGACAGGGTTTGAAGGTAGCCTGAGCCTGCCAAAGGCCAGGCGTGGGACAGCGACAGGAGCCAATGAGCTCCGGCTGGGCAGGAGCCACCCCGGCCCGGCGACCGCCCGCCCTCGCTCTCACGTTGCAGCTGCCTCTGTTCGTGGATGGCAAAATGTTGTAAGGAGCGGGCAGTGAGAGGCAGCGGCAAATGGGGCTACTCCTGCGGGTTACAACATCCCCGGCCGCCGGCGGGTCCCCGCCAGTCCCCTGCCTGGCGACACTCTCCGCCTGAAATGCAGCCCCAGGAGGGGATCGGCGTGCTGGCCGCTCTCGCTGGGGACCCGGGAAAGGTTTTATGGGCTGTGAGGCGGTGGCTGGGGGCAGCTGAAGGGGAAGGTGTCCCCAGGCTCCCCCCGCAGAGCTCTCCATTCATGCAGGCTGCTGGCCGGGGCCGCGCTCCCCGCCGGGCACAGCGGTCGGCTGTGCCGTGCCCTGGCTTTCGCTGAGTTTCTCTGCCTGGCTCCTCTCCACCAGCTCTGCTGTCCCTTCCCCGCAGCCCTGCTCAGCGCTCGGCTCAGCCTCATCCTTCACCTGAAGTCACGAGCGCAGGGACAGAGTGTTGCTTTCCCTCCGCGCTTTCTGTGCCTCATTAGCTGTGTGCATCTGGGAGCTCCTGCCTCCTCCTCCTCCTCCTCAGCTGGTGACACGAGGGCTCCGTTATGCTTCATGGAGTGAAAGTCTCATGTCCTCTCTGCCACAGGGCTGAGGGAGTGGCCCCTGGGCCTGGAGGGGACTTTGGAAACAAAAGCGGATTTTGAAGGCGAGTGGGTGCTGGGTGGGCTCCTGGCTCTGAGCTCCAGCTTGTCCGGGGAGCAGGGCTGAGCCTCTGGTGGTTCAGAGGTTGCCAATCGTGCTCTAGATTCCCTCGGCATCATTGGGATGTCCCGCTGTGCCAGCAAAGCCCTCCTGCAGGCACACCTGGACACCACAGACACTGCCTGTGCTGTGGCAGAGCCCCCCAGGCCCCTCTCCTCCCCACCCTGTGCCACCTGCCAGGCTCTGTGCAGCTCTTTCCCTGGAGCAGAGACTGCTGCAGCTCCCTCAGACGAGCCTGGGGCCAGCACTGAGGGTTGGGGGGATGCACCCATGCAGGGGGATGTTGTACAGGGCTCCAACCTGCCCTATCCTGCAGCCTGCTCCTCTCCCAAACTGCAGCCTGGAGCGTGCTGTGGAGGTAAATCCACACGGTTACTGCAGAGAAAAACCCAGGAGGAGACGAATGTGGTGGCAAAGGAGCAAGAAGGGGGTTTTGTGGCTGCATCGTTGAAACAGATGGGAATTTCCTGCAGCAAGAGGCAGAGCCCAGGCAGCGGAGGGTAGGGAAGGCTCCCTCATGATGGCTCACGCTGCCCACCAGCTGTGTGGGCTGAGCAGGGGACCAGGATGCCCATTGACTCCTTATGGCACTTTCAGTGACTCATTTGTCCAAGGAAGCAGCACACCCACAGCAGCTGAAGCAGCCTGTCCTCCTCCCCAGGCTGCTCTGGCACAGCACGGCCAGCCGGCCCCTTCTGCCTGGGGATGAGAGGCTGGCAGCAGCCCAGGGCACTCGGCTCATCCTGTGCCTCGCTTCATCTGGGGGAAGGAACACGCTGTCAGAGACCTTGCACTGCTCTTTCTGCACTGCCTGACATCCCAGCCTGCAGCCCCAGCCTGCCCCTCGCTGTTGCAGGGTGGGTGTCCCCCCGTGCTGCCCCAGAGCAGCCTGGCACAGGGCACCAGCCAGCCGTGGGACTGGCACCATCCGCTTCGTGTCCCTCGTGTCCCTTTCACTCTGCCTGAGCTCGCCTTTCCCACAGCCCTGGCAGCTCTCAGGCTGTGCTGGCAGTGTCTGTCACAGCCCATCCATGTCACCCCACTGGCCTCTTGCTGTCCCCTCTGCCTTATCCCTGCCTGTTCAGCTGCCTCGGGTGCTGGTGGTGCTGCCTGGGCTCCCTTCACTGCCCGTCCCTGTCTGGCAGGACAGCACCAGGAGCTGGGCTATCTCCTGTATCCCCACCATCCTGCTGCCAGCTGCTCCCAGGAGGAGTGAGGGGCTTTGTGGTGGCTGGCTGAGACCCAGGCTGGCCTCATCCTCCTCTGCTGATGGCTCCGAGCAGGGCAATCCCTCCTGCCTCTCCCTGGAGGCTGCTCAGAGCCTGGGTGCATCTCCTCCTTTCTCTGGTTTAACTGCCTTATCCCTGATCACCAGAGCAGGTCCTGATCCTCCTGCACCAGCAGAGCTGGCCAAGGCAGTGAGCAGTGAAGGGAGACGCTTTGGATCTGCAGCACTGCTGAGCAAGGACTTGCTGTTCCCCAAGCAGCTGTTGCTGGCAGGGATGTCCATGGGCATCTCCTGGCTCGTGACTCCCAGCCTGCCAGGCTGGCTCTGTCTGTCCCTGGGCCTCCATCTCACAGCATCCCCTCTTCACTTGTCACCAGCTGTCCTCTGAGCATCCCCCACAGTGACTGGGGAGGGCCACCACTGTCCCCAGCTCCTGCAGCCCTGGCTGGGCACGAGTGGGGCTCAGGGGCTGGTGCTGAGCTCCTGGCACCCCCTGAGCACCGACACTGCTGTTAGTGTCTGAATCTCTGCACGTGTTCCCCCCTTGCCAGGATGTGAGCAAAGCCACCCTCAGCGCTTCGGGGCATTGGGGGCCAGGGGCTCAGTGGGGCTGGATGCTGGGGGGGGGGGCAGCAGGCACTGGTGCACTCCCAGCCCTGTGCAGACACTGCTCTGCTGCTCCTCAGCACTGTCTCCCTGAGCAGGAGACACTTCAGCTCCAGCCAGTGCTATAAATAAACCCACATTCTTTTATCCCGCCAAATAGGTTCTCATTGATTTTACCTATTCCTCCTGCTCCCCCCGAATCCCTTTGGAAGGTGAAGTCAGCTGTGGAGGAGCTTGGGGAGCCGCCAGCCCGGCTGGGGAAATGCCACCCCCTGCAGCCCCTCTTCCTGGGAATAGCTGCTCTCCCCTGGTTCTCTCTCTCTGAGCAGCCCGCACCACTGGAGGAGAGGAAACGCAGCTCCCCGGTGGAAGTTTGCCGGCTGATTATTTATTCATGTCCTGACAGTGCAATCGCCGGCAGCCAGGCAGCCCCTGAGCCCCAGGAGAAGGAGGAGGAGGAGGATGGAGAGCTCTGCTGCTGAGGCTTTCTTGCCGAGGAGCTCGGGATGAGCTGACACGGCTTTGGTGTCGGGCTGCTTCGGGTACCCACGGCTGAGATAAAGGGTCCCGGAGACCCCGGGAAGTGCTGAGGGCTGGTCCCAGGGTGGCCCTTGCGGCTGGTGGCAGCTGTGGGGCTCAGCCCCCCTCAGAACAGACAGCGTTTGGATGCTGACTTGCTGCAAGCAGCTCTTCTGCACACACAGGAGCTCCCCATGCAGGGATAGCAACAGAAATAATGCAGCAAATCACAGCTCGCACAGCCTCCTTGGCACTTGAAAGCATCTCGAGAGCTTAAAAAGCTGCAAGATGCTCTCATTCCCATCCTCTCCCTGCTCCTGAGCTTTGGGCCCCCCTTGCAGAGGACGGGGGGAGCATCCTTTCCCCCGGGCCGGGGCGGGCGCTGGCCGCACGGTGCGGGAGCGGGGCGGCCTCGTGCTGCCCGAGCGGGGCTCCGGCTGACTCATCGCCGTGCAGTATGCAATTACCACGGCAAGTGCAGGCCCCTGCTGTTCCGCACAGGTATCTGTGTCAGCCAGGGCTATTTCCAGCTCTTCCCCGCACTCCCGGGCTCCGGCGAGAGGTAAGAAAGAGCACAGCCGCCTCTCTCCTCCGCCTGCCACAGGGATGGGCACGAGTTTCCCGGGAGCGGAGAGGCTGGGGGGAGGATGGAGGTGGCATCCCAACAGCCCCAATTGCACAACCCGGGGAGGAGAGAGTGGCGTGCCGCTCATCTCTGCCCACGCGGGCCGAGCGGCGAGGGCACAGGCTGGGGCTGGCAGCGGCCGGGGCTCGGAGCGGTGGCACCAGGCACAGGGCAGGCTTTAGGGCTGGTATTAGGGAAAGGAGCAGCGGGGATGGGCTAAAGCACAGTTTGAGAAACGCTGTGGGCTGGAAAGGCAGCGGAGAGGAGGGAGCGGGGTAACGGGAGAGTCCAGCAGCTAAACGGGAGCTCCGCGGGGCAGCGGCTCTGCCTCCCCATCAGGACACCGAGTGCCGTTCCCCACCGAGCGGCTGAGCCGAGCTGCCTCAGAGAGTGACATTTTGGGACTCCCGAAGTGTTCACCTAAGATTTTGCTGGCTGCTTTTCCCGCTGGTTGCCGTGAGCTGGAGGCAGGGAAAGTTGAGGTGTTGGGCACGGCCTGGACAAGCTCTGAGCTCTGCAGGATGCAGCCCTGCAGCCACAGCCTCGATGGTGGCAGGGGTTTTACAGCTGGGGCTGTCCCAGCAGGGCAGGAGCTGCAGCCCTGTCCCCATGGCCACGAGCAGAGGCAGCTGTGCCCATGTCACACCAGTGCTCGGACTGGGAAGGACTGGTGTGCCTTCCTGGGAAGCCTGGGCGGGGTGAGTGTGCCCAGGGGGAGCAAGCCCAGCCTTGCACAGCCTTTGGGGGTTTTCCCCAGGTACTGGAGGTTTGCTCACCTTCATCTGGAGGCTGCGATGTGGGAGAAGCCTCCACATGTGCTGCAGATGTGCCTGGCACGGGCCTGCCCGGGATTGGTGACACGATGGATGTGTGGCATCCCCAGGGTGTGGGCTGTGTGTCAGGGGACATTCCGTGTCCCTTCTCACTGCTCATTCTCACACTGAGCCGTGTTCACCACCCAGCTGGGCACGCTGGGGGATACTGGGAAAAGCAGGGACAGACACATCCGAGGGCTCTGTGCCTCAACCTCCCTTTGGCCTTCACCTGACCTGTGTCCACCAAAGCCCAGCCTGGGACACAGCCTGGGACAAAGCACCCAGCGCCTTCATCCTTCCCACACCCATCAGCACGGGAGAACTGCTACAGTATTTCCCTGGAAAAAAAAAATCACATTAATCATCCTCAGCACCGCCTCCCTGGCCTTTGTCACAGTTTGGTGCCCCAGCACCAGCTTTAAAAGCATTATTTATTTTTAATAAAAGCTGATCTAAAGAGCGGCGTTGGCGGGATGATAAAAATAAAAATGCAGTGGTTGTCACAACTGTCAGCATCCCTGGGAATGGGGTCTGGCAGTGCCCGGCTGCCTTCCCCTCCAGCCTGAGTGGCTGCACAGGAAAGGAGGAAGCAGCCAGCAGCACATGCCTTGGGCAGCCTCTGTGCCAGGAAAGCAGCTCCTGCTCCTTATTCTAATACACAGGTGCACTTCCCTGGTGTATTTGCAATTTTCTAAATGTTTAGTAACTTTAATTTCATTTACTGCATGAATAAATGAGCAAATAGGACATATACAAATGTGGGGAAGTAAATTAGCTTAAGTCCCTTCATTAAAAGAACTATGTGTTATTAAAACATCTGTGTTGCAACGTGCTGGCATCACATTAGCAACAGGAATAAGAAATCCTGTTTATCCCTACGAAAGTAGATTTTCAGGGCACGGATCTGGCAGTGTGCACCAGGGCTGAGGCTGCAAACCACAGCGCCTGGCAGCATCTCCATTTCCCCAGGGAGCCGTGGAGAGTCACGGGGCAGCATTCCATGTCCCGGGCTCCAGGGGCAGCATTCCACGTCCCGGGCTCCAGGGCGAGCTGGGAGCTTCATCCCTTGGCTGTCCCTGGAAAATCCTGCCTGTAGTGTCCAGCCCCACGGCGGGGTCCATCGGGCGGGGGGAGAGGGAAGCACGCAGGAATTGTGCAGGAATTGTGCAGGAAGGATGCAGGAAGCACACCTCGCTCACTCCCTGACCATCTCTCCTCTTTCCATCACTTTTCCTTCTGGCAGACGGGAGCAAAGCTTGGCTGGATGCTTAGGGAAGAGCCCACCCCGGCTCCTGCACATCCCTGCTGCTGCAGCTCTTCCTGCACGGGTTTCTCTGCACAGCAGGGTCAGGATGCAGCACCGGGGCTCCTCTCAAGCTCAGGTTTCTCCCTGGCTTTTCCAAAGGAGCTCCATGCGCAGAGCCCCGTGAGCAGCAGGGTTTGAATGCTGCCTGGCCCGGGCAGAGCACAGCCATGGCTGGGACAAAACAAAACCAGCATTCACGGGCGGTCATTTAAATTCCCAGCAGCTGTTCCCTCCCAGCACACTCAGGTCTGCCCTCCTTTGCTGTCCTCAGGCACCTCCAGGGATGTTTTCCTGGGTGCTAGGGGGGACAAGCTCACCCACGGCCAGCATCCCTCCTCCTCCTCCTGCTCTGCCTGATAAAAACAAACCCTGGTGGGGTGGCACTGCCTGGTTCAGCAGGTCATTGAGGGCCAGCGGGGTGCTCCTCCCTGGCAGGACACCCCAGGGTCACCAGCACCCCCAGCCCCTGCCCCGCGTGTCCCACAGCCACCTCCTTGGCTCCAGCTCATCCCTGTTTCCTTCCTGAGCCCCTGAGGCCAAACCAGGCTGTGTGGGCTGCTGTCTCCATCAGCTCCCCACAGGGCTGCGGTGGGAGAAGCCCCGGGAGAACCCTCAGGTTCTGCGGGTCTGACACAGCCACAGCAGCCCGAGCAGGAGCTGAGCGCTGCCCCGGGCACGGCTCACACGAGGATGGGATGGCTGGGGCACAGGTTTTGGTCTGCCTGGGCTCCAGCCCAGCCCTGCCTTGCCGTGGGGCAGGCAGCGGCACGCCGGGCACGGCAGCAGCAGCCACAGGCACACTGCAGTTCCCAGCCCGAGCCTGGCAGCCGCTGCTAAAACGCTGCCTGCAGCCCCGGCACGGCTGCGAGCACAAATGAGTTTAGTGGCCTCAATTTAATTCCCATTTGGACACGGTGGGGGAAAAAAATAATAATATATAAAAAGAGGGAGAAGAGCAGAATCCCGGCTCGGCGCTGGGATGGGGATGGTGAGCCCAGACACATCGGGATGAGCCCTGGGGGAAAGGGGCTGTGCTGGCAGCGGGGATGGGTGGCACAGGGACAGCAGAAGGGTTGTCACTGCCACTGGATGTGCCCAGTTCGTGTTGCTGGAGCCAGCAGCGTGAGGGAGCACCAAGCACGGAGCTCCCCCGTGCCAGGAAATGCACGGGCTGCCAGGACAGTGCCCCTGTCTCCCTCCTCTCCTCAGCCAGGGTGTCCCTGGGGCTGGAGCACACTCAGCCAAGGGAAGGCTGGCAGAGGGAAGGTGCCTCTTCCAACCCTCAGGAGCCAGGGCTCCGATTTCAAAAAAATAAAGTGAGGTTTTCATCTGTATTTGCTTAGCGAGGTAATGAGTTTATTTCTGATTTGATGCTCCTGTCCCCTGATGACTCAGGCACGGAAAGGGAGAGCTGATAAGAGTGAAGAGGCCCAGCTAGAGAGATGCTGGTGGCTGCTCTGTGCCTGGCATTCCCCACCTGGATCCCTTCCAGGGGATTCCAGAAATGCTGTCAGCTCGGGGAGCTGGACTGTGGGCATGGGGAGGGCAGCAGCTCGAGGAGATGAAAGCAGCAGCAAGCAGCCCTGATAAGAGCTGAGCTCTGCCCCGTTATGGCTGTGGGGAAGGCACAAAGAAGAGCACAAGGTATTCCATACTTGGCCTGACCTGCCTGGATCACCCTGTACCTCCAGCCTCATCCTCTTTGGGAGAAACGAACCTCTCTGGTGGGGAGGAGAGGAGTTATTCCCCCTCCCTGACGTCCTTCTGTGCCCACCCCACACCCCTGGGTGGCTGCTGGGGCCTGGTAGGCAGCAGAGAATGCCCTTCCTTGGAGGATTTAATCACTCCCAGAGCAGCCCGGCTCCATTTCTCCAGCACAAGAAACAAACTGATGTGTTTTGCCTGAGGGAACTGCTTTAGATTGGGAGAGCAATCCCACTGCACCCAGTTCCCTCCAGCCTGAACAAGAAGCTGGGAAAAAAGACACATTTTGTGTGCTGAGGAGGAGGTTTCTCTTCTCCCCCATCAGTTGTTCCAAGTTTGCCAGTCCCACGGAGACACGAGCAGAGCTCTGTGCAGCTGCAGGGTTAACATCTCAGCTCTTCCAAATAAATAGAAAATGACCCAGTTTCTTTATTTTCCTCTTTTCCCAAAGTCCAAACACCCAAAAAATGAGATGGTAAGTGGAAGCCACAAATAGATTCCATGTATCCTGGCAGAGCTGGGAGATGAAAGCAGGGAAAACAGCTCCTGCCTCCCCTGCTCAGACCTGGGAATGGTGCAGCACATCTTGCCAGGGGTTGGTTTCCCTGGGTCAACAAAGCAGGAGAGGCTTTGGGTCTGATCCCAGCTCAAATCCTCACCCCTGGAGGACCAGGTTCTTCCCAAGCTCTCCCCAGTGCTGCTCCCATCTGCCTCGTTCCGAGCATTAAGGTGAGTGGCAGAATGTGCCCAGCCTTCAACTTATTCCTATCACGTCCCATCTGGAGACAGAAATCTGCCTGCTGGCTTTACAATTAAAATTGAAATGATTTGATTATGGGGCTTCATTAGTAAAAACAAACACCAGGCAGCCGCCCTCCCTCCGTCTCCCCACACATCCCCGCCCAGCCGATCCTCCCCGGGGCTGTTTTAGGTAAATCCCAGCCGGGATGCGGTCGGGCTCACAAAAGGGTTCGTGTCTGCAGCGTGCAGCTCCTGTCGGGAGCAGCCTGAAAGAGGCAGATTTCAGACCCACAAATCTCCTCCTTTGGGCAGGGATGAAGAAACAGCCTTGAAGGGCTGTGTGGAGTGCCCGACACAGCGAAGCCTTGAGGGGAGCAGGATGTTTTCCAGTCCCTCTGGATGCTTGTAGACTTTACCAAGGGATCCCCACAGCTCTTGGGGCTCCTGGCTGGGCTCCAGCCCCTTCATTCTGCGAGTCTTTGCCATGGGGGTGTGTTTGCACCTCCACACCAACGTGGCCTTGTCATTGCTGGCTCCGTTTTCCTTCCCTGCAGCTGGTGCATCCCACGGGAAGGGCTGAGCAGGAGCAGGCACGGAGCAGGCTGCCCGTGGTGTGTGCAGATGCTCCAGTCCCTAAAGCATTGGCAGTTCCGGGGGATGTAATTCAATTAACACTCGGGGCGTTGGGAACAGGCTGTGCAGGCTGGGAGAGGAGGAATGCCGGTGCAGGAGGGCTCGGGAATGCTGCTGGGTTATAGGGTGCACTCCCCTGGCTGCTCCCTTTCTCCAGCAGGGACGGGACAAGGGGAATGGTTTTAAACCGACAGAGAGAAGGGTTGGGTTAGATATCGGGAAAAAGCTGAAGTGTCACCGAGCCAGTGGCACTAACAGCATTGCTGTCCTACCCGGGCTTGCCTTGTGGGCTAAATCTTTAACCAGATCAAGGGTTTAACTTTATCAGCAGCTGGAAAAACGTGGCACCACTTCCCTGGGGCAAAGTATCTTGAGCTCTGCAGAAATCCCTTTTCCTGGGCCTCACTCAGCAGCTCCTTTGGCATGGAGACCCTTGGGAGCAGGGAGCACCCTGTGCCCAATGCCAGACCTGGGCTCCCGGCTGCTTTTGCCTCCAAAATCACGATTTGCACAGTCCCCAGAGCTGGCGCTTCCCGTGGCAGGGTGTGTACCTGCCCATGGATTGCCCTCCTGGTGGGCAGTGCAGGAGGGAAGCCACCACCGGAGCAGAGGCTTCTGTGTCCCCTCAGGGGAGCCCCCCCAAAATCCCCTGCCAGCCTCACCAGCTCCCCAGCCCTGGAAAACCTTGCACATCCCCTGCTCAGAGCAGGATGATTGATTATTGTTATTAGAGGTGGAGAACACTTTCTGTGCACAGCCAGGTGCTTCAGGAGCAATCCGTCACCCACCGGCGAGGGGGGCCGGGCTGTCCCTCTGTCGCTGCCGAGGTGGGAGCTCTCTGCAGCCTCGGGAGGCTCCGGGGCGGCTCCGGGCACGGCCGCATGGAGCCCGAGCTGATGGGCAAGGGCAGGGCTCTGGCAGCGGCACAGCCTCAGGGCAGGGCAGCGACCTGAGCTGATCCCCGCAGCCCCGGGGGATAACGGGGCGGGAGGGCACGGCAGGGATCCAGCCCCACGGCAGGGATCTATCCCCAAGGCAGGGATCCAGCCCCACGGCAGGGATCTATCCCCACGGCAGGGATCCAGCCCCACGGCAGGGATCCAGCCCCACGGCAGGGATATATCCCCACGGCACGGATCCATCCCCAGAGCAGGAATCCGTCCCCAGAGCAGGGATCCATCCCCAGAGCAGGAATCCGTCCCCAGAGCAGGGATCCGCCCCCAGAGCAGGGATCCATCCCCATGGCACGGATCCCCCATGCCGGTGATGCTCCCGCAGCAGTTCGTGCTGTCCCACGGCGCGGGCACAGCGGAGGGGCTGAGGGGCAGGGAGGGGACTCTGGGGACCCCCCAGGGGCAGGCACAGGGTCGCGGTGTCCCTCGGGGCTGCGCCAGGCACGGCCACAGCCGCGGGGCTCAGCTGGCAGCGCCGGGACACGGCGGCAGCCGGTGCGGGCGGCGAGGGGGGGCCCCTAATGACGGTCCAGCTCAGCAAAGGTAGCAGAGCATGAAAGCAATTTCACACTTTATTAGACAATTCAGGTGCCAGCTGCACCAGCCTGGAGCGAGCGCTGCTGCTCACACCTCCCCTCCTGCTCCGCAGCCGCAGCTTGGCTCAGCCCTTCCCGGGGCCGCGCTGCTCCCGGCGGGCACACGGGGGTGGGTGCCCGGGGGCTCGGGCTGCTCCCCGAGAGCCGCTTTGCTCTGCACATGGAACACCGCAGCACGGGCTGCCTCTGCTCGGAGCCACCTCAGCCTGGGCACAGCGGGGAACTCGAGCTCCGTGCCCAAAGCCACTCGGGCTGGCCGTGCCCTTCAGCCCAGGGCAGCCGCTCTGATCCTCCTGGCTCCTCGCTCCGACCCTTTTCCCTCTCCCTTTCTGCACGCCGCGGTGAGAGGATGGGTCTGGCATTGCCAGCCTGGCCTTGGGGCTTTTTCAAAGTGGCCGCTGCTTTTTCTCACACCTCCCTGCCCCGGGGGTGCCTCAGCGCAGCCGACGGGCACATGGGCACCTGGGCACTCGGCCATCCTCCTGCCGTCCCGGCATCTCACCTGGGATGTGCTTTGTGGCCCCAGGGTGCAGCAGCCGCGCAGAGCAGAGCCGGAGCCGCCCCGTCCTGGGCTGGCACCCGCGCCTTGGGGACACAGCCGTGCGCTGTCACACCCCGCGGGTGGACAATATCCAAATGCCTGCACGTCCAGGATATGAATCAGCCCGGACAGGAGCGCAGCAGCCGCTCTGGGACAACCGGAGCTGTCCCGGAGGCTGCTCCGGCAGGCGGGCAGCGCCGCTGCCAAATTCCCCGCGGGCTGGCGGGCAGGTCACGGGCTGCAGCGGCTGCCTGGCTCCGCTGTCACCTCCACATCAGCCCCGGGCACGGCAAAACCCCTGCCTGGCATTCATTCCCCTGCTGGCACGGCTGTTTCCCCGGTGCCAAGCCATGGCACGGTGGCACCGGGCCAGGGCCGTGCCTAACCTTGACCTGCCGTCCCGGGCAGCGGCCGGCCGTGCCCGGCTGTCCCCCGGTGCCCCCAGGCACAGGCATGTTCCACCGGGCCAGCCAGAGCATTCCTCCGGGGAGAGCCTGTCCTTGACGGGCTATTTAAAGGCACACTTGTGCCCTTTATCCCCCCTCATGTTTAGGCTGGAAAAGCCCCGTGCCCTCCCGTGACTCCCAGAGGGCACTTCCAGGCTCAGGGCAGCAGCAGCGCCACGAGTTCGGGTGGATTCCTGGGAGAAGGGAAAGATGCACGTCCTGCAGTCAAGTGCCAGGCCCTGTCCTGGGGACAGACCCCCTGGGGAATGTCCCCTGGCCATCGAGGCTGGCAGCAGGATTTGGGGGGAGCCCAGCTCAGCCTGTGGGATCCAAAGACTGGAGAAGCCACAGAACTCATTTCCCTCTTCCTGGCAGGAACCACCCGCTGCTGGATGTCCAGCCAAGCCCTGACCACCCCAGATCTCCTTCCAGCGGGAAGGTCGGGGTCCAGGCAGCAGCAGCCTCAACACTCTTTGTGCCACCGTCACCTTTAGCCCTGTGAAGGGTCTCAGGCACCAGGGCTGTGGAGCAGGACCTGCCCGACTGCTGCCATCGCCTGGCACAGGGCTGACCGCCTGTGCACCCCACTGAGCTGGCAGGAAGGTGACTCGGGAGGGAAACCCGACCTGATGTGGTTTGATTCGGGATGGAAAAATCCAGAGGAGCCATCTGCAGGGAGCTGGAGGGGCGAGCCCTGTGTCTGCAGGGGCTGGGCTGGGTGGGCAAGCACAGACACACAGCCCCTGCTCAATGACTCTCGTCCCCCAACATACTCCTTTTCCTTTTCTGAGGAACCCCTCAGTCTTTCCCAGGCCCGGGAGCATCCTCAGGACACGTCCCCAGCTTGGGCACTGCTGTCCCCTCCCAGCTTTTGTGTAACTGAGCATTTCCTCGGGCTTTCCAATGGCACCTGGGCAGAGGTGGCTGTCCCCGGCCACCCCACAGGTACGAAGGAGTGGGGTGAGCCCCGCTCTGCCCCAAACCAGCCCCCAGCCCCACCCGTGGGACGCCCAGGGCAGTGCCCGGGGGCTGTCCCCGCCTGCCTGGCACCTGCTCAGGGTTGGGTGAGGACGTGCCAGCCCTGCTCCGCTGCCCAGCCCGCAGCCACGGCCGCGCCGGGGGCCCGCGGGGAGCCCGTGGGTGGCCGGGCGTGGGCAGGGCAGGGCAGTGCCCGGCGTGCCAGCGCTCGCCGGCCGCCACGGGCACCTTTGATGTGGGCAGCTCCAGGAGCCCGGGGAGCCGGGGCGGCGCCAGCCGGGTGCCCCAGTACCCGCGGAGGGTGAGGGATGGGCAGAGCGCCGTGCCACTCTCGAGGGGCTTCCCAAATGCTCTCTGGCACCGTGGCGCGGCTGCCCACCTCAACCCCATCAGCATCTCCTAACAGTGCAACCACGGGGAAACTGAGGCACGGAGCTGGGATACCTCGGGAATGGTGGAAGGGAGGCTGTCTCCATCCTCAAACCGAGCCTTAGGTCAGGACCGACACAGATTGATTCTCCCAAAAACCCCTTCCACGGGACCTGTGCCAGCCGGCCGGGGATCTGTGCTGGTCGCAGGGGGACGGGGGGCCCCGGGGGTCTCGGCAGCGGCGATCTCCGTCCCCCTGAGCGGTGCGGACCCCCGGGGCTGTGCCCCCGCACCCCGGACCCCGCACCCCGCACCCCGCATCCTGCACCCCGCACCCCGCACCCGCACCCCGCACCCCGCACCCCGCACCCCGCACCCCGCACCCAGCACCCCGAACCCCGCACCCTGCACCCCGCACCCCGCACCCCGCACCCCGCACCCCGCACCCAGCACCTCGCACCCCGCACCCCGCACCCAGCACCCCGCACCCAGCACCCCGCACCCAGCACCCCGCACCTCGCACCCCGCACCCCGCACCCCGCACCGCGCACCCCGCACCCGCAGCGGCGCTCCCAGCTCGGGCCGAGGGGCACTGGGCGCTGGTGCGGGGCGCCCTCTGGCGGCCGCAGCCCCGCACTGCCACAGGTGCACTGTGCCCAAGGGCTCAGGTGCCCAGGTGCCCAGGTAGCCAAATTCTCAGGTGCCCAGGTGCACAGTTTCTCAGGTGCCCAGGTAGCCAAATTCTCAGTGCCTAGGTGCCCAGTTTCTCAGGTACCCAGGTAGCCAAATCTCAGGTGCCCAGGTAGCCTAATTCTCAGGTGCCCAGGTAGCCTAATTCTCAGGTGCCCAGGTAGCCAAATCTCAGGGGCCCAGGTAGCCAAATCTCAGGTGCCCAGGTAGCCTAATTCTCAGGTGCCCAGGTAGCCTAATTCTCAGGTGCCCAGGTGCACAGTTTCTCAGGTGCCCAGGTAGCCAAATTCTCAGTGCCTAGGTGCCCAGTTTCTCAGGTACCCAGGTAGCCAAATCTCAGGTGCCCAGGTAGCCTAATTCTCAGGTGCCCAGGTAGCCTAATTCTCAGGTGCCCAGGTAGCCAAATCTCAGGGGCCCAGGTAGCCAAATTCTCAGGTACCCAGGTAGCCAAATTCTGAGGTGCCCAGGTGCTCAGTTTCTCAGGTACCAAGGTGCCCAGGTAGCCAAATTCTGAGGTGCCCAGGTGCCCAGTTTCTCAGGTACTCAGGTGCTCAGTGCCCATCTGCCCAGTGCCCAAGTGCCCAAAGTGCCCAAGTGGCCAGGTGCTCAGTGCCCAGGTGTCCAAGTGCCTCATGCCTGGCTGAGGATCCCTCTGCGGTGCTGTGCCTTTGCTGCTCAATCCTGCTCTCACCAGGTGCCTCCTCACCCCCAGGACACATTTGCCACTTGCAGGGATTTCAGCCAACCCCTGGATATCTGCAGCCGCCTGCCCTCACTCCCTGGTGCTGCTTTGCTTTGTGCCAACACCCACACGGGACCTGTCACCTCCTGTCAAAAGGCGCCACTCTAGTGCCATCCTCGTGCTCACATCACCTGTCCCCCAGGTGCCTCCCACCACCTTCCCAGCCGGGGGCTGCCTCCCTCCAGCATCTCCCGTGAGGTGCCCTCAAGGTGCCAAGCTGCCTGCTCCCATCCTGTGCCCTCGGTGTGGGCTGGCCACGCTCACACGGGCAGGCTCCAGCCCGCGGGGTCCTGCACGGGGACGGTCACCAGGTAGCTGGAGGGGACGTAGCCCCTCTGGCCGTTCACCTCCACCAGGCTCCACTCCGTGCTGCCCTTCTTGTCGTGGGGCTCCAGCACCAGCACGGGCTGCCCTGCCTGCAGGGTCACCTCCTGCGGGCTCCTGGCTGCGAAGGAGAAGCCGGCGACCACCTGTGGGAGGCAGGGGAGGAAGGAGGGAGGAAGCCCTTGCTGGAGCTGGGAGTTAAGGATGTCGCAGGACAGGCAATTCTGAGAGGGCAGCTCAGCAGTGCCGCCGATGGAGGGACTGGGGACACACCAAGGACACCCTGGTGCCAGCAAGGAGGACACCTGGAAAAGCAGGTCCACCTTCCCACCCACGCAAAGACTAGCAGGGAGCTGGTGGGGTTGCTAGAAATGGCCCTGGGGATGTCCCCCACTCTCACCTGGAGCGTTGGGGTGAAGGTGGCCACCTGTGGCCTGGGAGCTTCAGGGAATTGATAGGAGTGTCTCCTTCTCTCTGTGCCAATGTCCGGGGTCAGCAGGTCCAGCCCAGGCTGCTGGACTTGTGGTGGGCTGTAGGGCTGGAGTTTTGCAGCAGGAACAAACCCTCGGGGACCTGCAGGACAGGGACACACACAGCCCGTGGGGCCCTGCTGCCTGGCACACGCAGGACTGGCTGCAGGAGACAGGAATGGCATCTTGGCTGTTGCCTGGCATGGCTCAGCAGCCCTGCTCCAGCTAGTCCATCACTAGGGGATATCCAGGAGAAATCCCAGCCAAAAATGGGAATTCCACACGTTTCTGAGGTGCATGGAGTGCTCCCTTGGGGAATCAGTCAGGACCTGAACCTGACAGCTGATGGCAAAGCTGAGGTGGCCTTGGGCTGAGCACAGCCTGGAAAGGAGCCCCCAGGAGACCAGAGCCTGCTGTTTCACCCAGGATAAGGAAATGTTTCGGGTGGAGCTGGGGCCAGGGTGAGGAGAGGCTGCCCACGGTGCTCTCAGTACCTCCAGCATCCACCAGCCACCTGCTCGTGTTGCCCTTGGTGTCGGCGCTCTGCAGCAGGGCCACGATCTGTCCCCTCAGCAAGGTCAGGTCCAAGTCCCTGCTGCCACTGATGTTGCTGGTCACCTGGTAAAGCTTGTCTGGGCCGTGCTTGCTCACAAGGGACAGCACCTTCCTCTCCTCAGCAGGGGTCAGAGGCTGGTGAGACACAGGAGCATTCCATCAGACACACAGGGCACTGAGGCCCTCCAGGTACACCTGCTCTGCTTTCTGCAGGATCCCAGGGACAGGTTCAGAGGAGAAACTCCCTCACACTCCCTGCTCCACCCCCAGGTTTGGAGACGAGTGGCCGGACCCAGCAGAGCTGAGCTGTTTCATCCCTGGTTATCCCCAGCCAGCTGCTCTCAGGGGCTCGGGAGAAATACTGTGGTGAGCCCCTGGGTCACGTTCTGGGGCAGCCTCCCCAGCAAGGGGGTTTTGTGCACTGGGAAGGCACAGCCCCATCCCTCTCTTTTATCCAGCTGGCCTAAGACGTGCCCTGCCCAGCCCCTACCTGTGTGCCAGGGCTCGGTGTGACGGTCTCAAAGGCCTGGCAGAAGGCACAGAGCTGAGCCCCCGACTGCTGCAGGGTGTCCTCCACCACCTTCCAGAAGCTGGGCAGGGGCAGGTGGCCATGGGGCAGCTGTGGAGACACACTGGCATCAGGGAGGGCTCTGAGAGAGGAAGAGCTCTGGGTAGGGGCAGAAGGGAAGCAGGAGGAAGAAAAGGGGCTGAGAAAGCAAGAGGCCAGACCTGACCACTAAATTCACCTTGCACAGGGGATCAAAGGTGCTCCTCTCTGGCCTTGAGCTGCAGTTTGTTCTCCCCCTGGTCCTGGCTTAGGCTAGGGCTGTGCTCCACCCCAGGGCTTTTGACAGCCCTCACTCTCAGTATTTACAGACATCAGGCTCAGAGTCCCGAGCACTGAGGAGGTCTGGGAGACATCTCCCAGGGGATGGGGTTGGGGAAGGCTCTTCCCCAGGCCAAGGAAGGAGCTGCCTTTCTCCTCCCTGCCTTCCTGGCACGGGGCTCTCAGGAGCCCTGAGCTCACACTGATCTCTCGGACAGCTGCACATCAATAAATTACCAGCAGTGCCCACAAACAGAAAGCAGGACAGTTTCTGACAGTGCAGAAGAGAAACCTTGGCTTTCCCCAGGCAGGGAGGAAGTGAGAACCCTACAGATCCTTCCAAATGTGTGTCTGCAAGAGCAGCTGGGCCACGGCAAACCTTCAGTGCCCTGATCTCTGAGAGATCTCCCAGACCTGGAGAAGGCAGTTCTAGCTCAGCTCAGGTGCCTGAGGGGTCCCACTCACCTGCTCCAGCTCCTTTTCTGCATAGTGCAGGGCCTGAGCAGCCAAGTCCAAGTGCAGGGCGCTGAAGGAGCGCAGGATCTGCCCCAGGAGCTGCAGGGCCACCTGGTTGAAGTGGGGGAGCTCGGCCACCAGCAGGTCATTGATGGCCAGGTAGGTGTTCATGGCTGCCTCCTCATCGTAGCTCACGCTGCCCATCTCACTCTTCCTCTCCTGGATCTCCTCGTAGTCCAGCAGCTTGTCCAGACGCTTCTTGACCAGCTGCTGGGGCCCCTCCAGCATGTCTGAGAGGCTGCAGAGGGGCTGCCACACCAGCCTGTCCACACGCTGCTTCTGGGAGGGGAGAGAGCCCCAAATGCCACGTGAGGCCCCCAGACAGGAGCAGCTGCCAGCACAGGGACAGGGGGGAAGAGGTTTGGGGGTCTTGGAGGGGCTGGTGGGGAGTGGGGAGCACCTGGGACATCTTTCCCTGAGGACACACGGGATGCCAACCACCTCAAACCCTTGGGAGGGAGCGATCATTCCTGACACAATTCCAGACTTGTGCTCATGGAAACAGCAGGGCAGGACCCTTTCATGGCTCAGAGCAGCCTCAGCTGAGCCTCCCCCCATTTCTCTGCCCACATTTCTCTCCCCACACCCCTGCCCAGAGCCCATTTAAGGGCCCTCTGCCCCCACCCTGGGGTGTCCTGCTCTCCTCCCCATCTCCCTGGGCGCACATCAGGCAGACACTGCAGCTCATCCCAGCCCTGGGTGGGCTCAGGAGCTGTCTCTGTCCCTGCCCTCTCCTCTTCCCTGGAGCTGCTCCCTCACTTCATGTGTCTGGAACTGCGAGTGGATCTTGTTACTGGCTCCCTGCCTGCCAAGCTGGGCTCTGGGGGACTGTGAGGACATCTGTGGGCTGCCCTCAGCTCCTGGCTGTGCCCTGGCAGAAGGTGGGAGGGCTGCAGGGGATGTGCAGGGAAGGAGCACTCACAAACTCCGGGAAAACGGTGTCCTGGAGGAGCTGTGAGAGGCGGCGCTGCTGCCGGGCAGGTCCCTCGTCCATCTGCAGGTCACACCGGTGTGGGGCGGGCAGCAGGAACGCCTGCAAGGGGGGAGAAAGCTCCACACTCCTTTCCTCCTTCCCAACAATCCTGCAGCCCTTGTCAATCTTTTCCTGCAAAGGTTTTTCCAGCCCAGGAATTGCTGCTGAACCTTTGGCTGCTTCCCGAGGTTTTCCTGATCGTGCTGTGTCTGGGGATTGCATGTTCTGCCAGCGCTCAGACTTTCATTTTCCTCAGATGCCCCGAGGGATTTCCATGAGAAAAATCGCGGCAGCTGCTGACCCAGGTGATTTCAGAAGGGCAATGTGTTGTCAGGCCCGATCTGGGGCCATTTCTGCCTTACACACATTATTAAAGTGAGAATTCCCAGGCTGAGCAACACCCGGCCTTTTCAATCATTTAAGACCTTGAAATAATGATAAGTTTAAGGACAGATTATTCTCAAATGACACCAGCTCAGACAGTGTTGTCAAAGCCTCAGCTTTGCTTTAAACTCCCCTGGACCTGAGGAATCCTTGGATGTTGTGCAACTCCCTGACACAACAGCTCAGCTGCAAATCCCTGAACATCCCCAACAGCTCCTGGTTTCCACAGGGCTTGGAAGCATTCCACAATCCGGAGGGGACTGAGGGTGAGGCCAAGCCCTGGCCAGTGGGGCAAGGTTTTACCTCTAAATGGCCCAGGTAGGATGCCACGTTCTCCTTCAGCGTGGCCACGCTGGATGCCACGCACTGGAACTTCTCCTCCAGGTCGTCATACTCCTTGTCCTCAGTCTGTAAGGGAAGAGGCAGCTTGTCACCAGCACGGGCAGGGCTGATGCCCATCACTGGGGGCTGAAACAGCAGCGCTGGGGCTCACAGGGCTGGGACAGGCAGGGCAGACCCTGGGGGGCTCCCTGAATCTGGAAAGGTGCAGGCAAAACGAGGCTCTTGCTGTGCTCGTGATGCTGGGGAACAGTGGGGTGTCTTTTTTGCTGGGGTGGCCCAAGGATCCTGCAGGTCCTTTGGGGGCCAAAGTGTGTGGGCCTGATATTTCTGGGTCTGAGAGGTTTTTAGCCTGCTAGCAGCTGCTTTTCCCCAAGGAAAAAATTCTCAAGGAAGCTTCTTCTCAAAACAATCTTGGCAAACAACTCTCCTTTCTCAAAACAATCTTTCTCCAGGTGGTGTTTTGCTGTTTCTCTATGGGATTAATGAGGTCTTGTTCCTATTCACCAACCATGGTCAGTCTGTATAGGAGCACCTTATAAAAGGTAGTAAGAATTAGAAAATAAAGCCTTTTTTTCTGTGCTCTTTTTTCTTTGCCTTCTGAAATATTTGGAGTCTTTCTTTTGTGTCCTACAGCAACAAAAGTGCAGCCCTGCAGTGCTCAGGGTTGGGGAGCGTGTCCCTGCATCCCTGTTATCCCTCTGGTCCTTGGGATGATGGAGGACCAGGAAAGGAGCATCAGCTCCCGCAGCCCATCCCTGTGCTCCCCATTCTGCTACTGAGGCACTTCAGGAGCAGCGAAACGCCCCAGAAAGGAGCCGAGGAGGGGCAGCAGGCCCCGGGGTGAGGGCAGGGGGAGAGGAGGGCTGCCCACCTTGGCCACGATGCCAGCCTCGTGCAGGAGCAGGCGGCTGAGGCGCGTGGTTTTCTTGGCGATGGAGTGAGTGTTGAGGCGCGCCAGGCGGTCCCGCAGCGTCAGGTGCTCAGCCTTGTTGTATTTGGTGGCTGCCTCGGGGTGGCAGGACACAAAACAGGGGGAGAAAAACATCAGAAGAGGAGGTTTCCTGGTGGCTGAGCAGGCCATGAAGGCGAGCAGCACAAGGGGCTGATCGATGGGATAAGATACACCAAAGAAGGAAAGGATGAGGGAAAGCAAAAAGAAGGGTGAGCTCCCATCTGTGGGGAGCCTGATTTCTCCTATCCCAAGGGCAGGACTGTTATTCCCAGTTCTCCAGCCCCAGGAATGTGGACAGACTGCTTTTGTCCTCAGCCCCCCCATGCCACCCTGCTCCTGCAGCCTTCGGGTCTTGCCCAGAGTGGCATTTTCAGGAGCAGAGCAGCTCCAGGAGCTGCCTGCACACAGTCTGCAGCTCCACCAGGTGGGATTAATCGGAGGACAGGAGAGCTTTGAAGAGATTCAAGTGGGAATTAGGGTGCAGGAGCCCACTGGGGTTGGGCTGGGTGCTGTGCCCAGCCCCTGGCCACTCACCCACTTCCCGGCGCCGTTTGTACTCGTTGATGTTGGCATTGACCTGGGCCATGGCACGGGCCGCTGCCTGCAGGGCTGAGTGGGCACTGGTACTGCTCGGGGTGTTCTCCAGGATCTTCCCCAGCAGCAGAGGGTATTTGGTGACCCTCTGCACGGGCATCACCAGGAAGAAGCTGAGGTCTGACGCTCCCGTGTGAGGCCTGATGGAGAGGGGAATTGCTGTGCAGGGCTGCCTTCCTGCCCTGCTGCCCTCCACAGAGGCTTCTCTGGGAGTGGTTTTTGGGAGAGAGCAGCCCAGATGTCGTGGGGCATTTCTGGCTGTGAACCCCTGGCCTGTGCCAGCCCTGGTGGGTGTCCTGCCTCCCTGTCCAACCCTGGGATCAGAGCCTGCTCCGTGGGCAGCAGGGAGGGAAGGTGTTGGCAGAGTGTCTCCCTTCCCACCCACAGGGAAGGCATCTCTCTTTTTGGGAATCACATCGCCTGTGCCCTAAGCAGCAAATCCCAGGAGCTCCTCCACTGCCACTCCTGCTTCTCCTTCCTCTGACAGTGTTTGTGCCCCCCCTGACAGTTCATGTCCCCCAGGGCCAGCCTGTGTCTCTCTGGTCAATCTGGGGAGGCAGCAGCTGTGGATGTCACCCATCCCTTCTGTTGGGATCCATCATAAAACATTACACACCAAGGGTCCAGGACAGGCTGCCAGGGATCACACCAGGAAACACCACAAAGGTGGTGGCCACGATATGACCCCGAGCCTGGTGACACAGATCCATGCAGGCAGCTTGTCCAGAGAGGAGAAGGGCAAAGCCAGGATGGGAAGCAGGGACAGGGAGGTGGTGGCTGAGCAGCAGGCACCTACACGGTGGCATTCAGGGTGTCCAGGATCTCCTCCTGCAGCCGGGGCTCCCTGCGGTAGCTCTCCACCAGCTGCAGGGCGTGGTCATAGCTGGCACAGTAGGTCTTGTAGACAGCCTCCATCTCTTCCTTGAACTCCTGGAACAGGGTGCCTGGGGAAGGAGAGTGGGGCTGAGAGGAGGCTCCTTCCCCATGGGCTCAGAGAAGGCAGGGGTGTGGGCCTGACATTTCTGGGTCTGAGAGATTTCAGCCTGCTGGCAGCTGCTAATTTTTTCCCCAAGGAAAAAATTCTCAAGAAAGCTTCTTCTGAAAACAATCTTGGCAAACAGCTCTCCTTTCTCCAAACAATCTTTCTCCAGGTGGTGTTTTGCTGTTTCTCTGTTTTAACCAACAGGATTAGAGAGGTGTCATTCCTTTTCACCGACCATGGTAAATCTGTATGGGAACACCTTATAAAAGGTAGTAAGAATTAGAAAATAAAGCTTTTTTTCTGTGCTCTTTGCCTTCTGAAATATCTGGAGTCTCTCATCTTTCTTTCACATCCTATGACAACACAGGGCTTTCCCCCCAGCCTGCTGGAAGCCAGTGGAGCAATGCCAAGTGTGCCAGGGCAGGGCTCTGCTCAGCTGGGCCTGGTGCTGTGCCCGTCACTGTCTGCAGGAGGGCTCAGGGCAGGGGTGGGCAGGGGGCAGCCACGGGCCCTGCACCACTTACTGATGCAGAGCAGCTGCTCCTGCCCCAGGCCGGCCGTGGCCTCCAGACTCTTCAGAAACCTTCTGGAGACATGCAGGATGTCGTCGGTGTTAGAGAAGAGTCCTTCCAGGTCCAGCTCAGGCAGCTGAAGGGAACAAAGATGCCCCAGGCTAAGCCAGATAGATCAGAGGTGGAGCAGGTGTTTTAGAGGCACTTCTGCTGACCTCCTCTCTGCCCCATGGGACACCCCAGGAGCTGGAGCCATGCTCTGCTTCACGGGGCTTTGGGAATGCTGAGACCTGTCTGGGCTCCCAAGCAGGAAAGGGTTAAAGTCAATTAAAGTGGCTATTCTTGGTCAGACCCAACCCCAGACCTCGGCTGGTGAGGGGGAGCACCCGCAGTGATTTGGGCATGTCACAGCTCTGGATGGATTCACCCTGCAGGTGGATTCACCCCGCAGGTGGATTCACCCTGCAGTCCCCAGGACCCCGGGCAGGAGGAGGTGCCCCGTGTCACCTGCTTCTGCTGGAGGTGTGCCCGGATATCCGACACACACAGCTGGATGTTGTGCACGTAGCTGGCCTCGGTGGTGATGAGCTCCTCCACGGCCAGCCGCTGGCTCAGCTCCATCTTGTCACAGGGCATCTCCTCGTACACGGCCTCTTCAGCCTCAGCTGCATCCTCAGGCTCGGGCTCTGCGCTCGCCATCTCAGCAGGGCGCTGCAGGCGTGGCAAAGGCAGCGCTGGGACTGCTGCTGTGGTGTCCAGCCCAGCTCAGAGCCCGTGCGCCCTCCCCTGTGCCTGGGGCATCCCACGGCACATCCCCAGGGACATCCCATAGCACATCCCCACACCCCACGGCACATCCCCATTGACACCCCACGGCACATCCCCATTGACACCCCACGGCACATCCCCATTGACACCCCACGGCACATCCCCAGGGACATCCCATAGCACATCCCCAGAGACACCCCACGGCACATCCCCATTGACACCCCACGGCACATCCCCAGGGACATCCCATAGCACATCCCCAGGGACACCCCACGGCACATCCCCATTGACACCCCACGGCACATCCCCAGGGACACCCCACGGCACATCCCCAGGGACACCCCACGGCACATCCCCACATCCCACTGCACATCCCCATTGACACCCCACGGCACATCCCCAGGGACATCCCATGGCACATCCCCACACCCCACGGCACATCCCCAGGGACACCCAACCCCTCTGCATTTACAGGCACACTCCAGAGCCCTGAAGTGCTGCCAGGCAAGAGCAGACTGGCTGCAGACACCCACGTGTGGCAGGCAGGGACTTGCCACACACACGTGCCCACACTCCGGTGACCACGTGTGGGGCTGGGGTGCGGGCAGTGGGGCCCCCAGGTGCCAGCAGCGGCCTGGCAGCTGCCACCCAGCACTGGGACAGTGTAGGGACCCGTCCCCATGGGCAGAGCAGGGTTTGCCACCTCCCTGCAGCTCCTTGCTGCCAGGGCCAGTTGTTCCCTCCCTGCCTTGGCGCCTCGCCTGGCATTCAAGGGTCCTGTACAAAGTACAAAGTGGCTCTGCAGTGCTGGAACAAGAGATGTTTCTGTGGCAGCAAGAGCTGCTTTAAAAGCCGCTGGGACGAGAGGAGAAGTGAGCAGAGCTGCTGCTGCCTCTGCCAGACACACTGGCGGCCCCTGGTACGCAATGCCAGGGCCCTGCGTG
Organism: Sylvia borin; assembly: GCA_014839755.1. Taxonomy (NCBI): domain Eukaryota; kingdom Metazoa; phylum Chordata; class Aves; order Passeriformes; family Sylviidae; genus Sylvia; species Sylvia borin. The sequence goes on along the minus strand of CM025970.1, from coordinate 16,780,763 downwards.
GCACAGCACCCTCCCTTCTCCTCTCTGCTGTGGAAAATCCCAGCTGATTCCTGATGTTTTCTTCTCAGGAAACTCGCTGGGCTCTAACTGATAGCAGGGAGGATGAGCAGCATCCCAAACAGTGCAGGAAGGCCTTGAGAGAGGCAGGTGTGGCACAGCCCACACCAGCACGGGCACAGCTGGGCTGGATCCAGACCCCGGCTGGGGCAGGAATGCTGCCAGGCCTCCTGCGGAGGAGGAGAGGAGCAAAGGCGAGGCAGAGGTGGCCTGGCAGGATAACAAACCAGGTGGCACAAGCAGCAGCAGCAGCACAGACTTTGCCCTGCCCTACCTGCCAGACTGCGGCACGCCAGGTGCCCACCCCAGAGGCTGCAGCCCCTCTCCCTGTCCCCAGCGGGTCCAGCTAACAAGTGGCTGATGCAGCTGCGAGCCGTGGGCAGGGCCAAGGTCCCCTCCCGGCACACGCCCACCGCTGGAAGAGAGCTGGGCTTGGCACAGCAGCAGAGATGGCATCGGACCTCCACCTGGCCGGCAGAGGTGTGTCACCTGTCACCCTGCCAGCCGTCATCCCCGCCCTCGGGGATTTGGCTGCCTCCCCTGCCTGTGAGATGACATGGCATTGGCTGCCATGGGAAGGAGACTTTTCTGCACCCCTCTGGGTGCTTCCGGAGGTGTCCAGGCAGGAGGATTCCCATCAAGGACTGTTGGGCAAACCCAGTGTCCTCTGGGGTGAGAACAAAACCCCAGTTCAGTGGAGGTAGGTGGCAAGCCCCGATCTGAGACACCCCCCTGAGCCCTGGAGGGCTGCCCTGCACCTCAGGACATGCCAATATTGGGGTGTCCCTGGTCCCTGCAGCAGCATCCCCCCAGCACTGAGCTGCTCCGGGGGGTTTCCCCAGGCTGTGGAAACCTCACTGCCCCCCCCTCACCCCCCTGGCCTGAGACCTCACTGGGACAAGGGACAGTGCAAAAACCGAACCGCAGCATTTCTGGGCAGCCTTGGAGCGGGCAGACAGCGCAGGAGCAGGTTTTGTTTTCCCAGCCTCCTCCTGCCAGGCAGCTTCCCGCATTGGAGCTGTCACTGCTGCCTCGGCGGCCACCAGCATCCCTGTCCGTACCGGGGGCCTCCGGGCATCCCTGTCCGTACCGGGGGGCTCCGGGTATCCCTGTCCATACCGGGGAGCTCCGGGCATCCCTGTCCATACCGGGGGGCTCCGGGTATCCCTGTCCATACCGGGGAGCTCCGGGTATCCCTGTCCATACCGGGGAGCTCCGGGTATCCCTGTCCATACCGGGGGCCTCCGGGCATCCCTGTCCATACCGGGGGGCTCCGGGCATCCCTGTCCTTAAGGGGGCTCCGGGCATCCCTCTCCATAATGGGGGGCTCTGGGCATCCCTGTCCATACCGGGGGGCTCCCTGTCCTTGAGGAGGGGGCTCCAGGTATCCCTATCCATACCGGGAGGCTCCGGACATCCCTGTCCCCAAGGGGGACTCCACGCATCCCCGTCTGTAACGCGGAGACCGGCCCGGCCCTCCCCGACACCCGCGCACGGGGGTCGCCGTCTCCCACCAGCAGCTCCCCCCGCGGCCCAGGAGCGTCCCCCCGTTCCTCAGGCAGCCCAGCTCCACCTGTGCCCCCCGAAAGCCCCGGGCCCGGCTCTCACCTGCGCAGCGGGCGGGGTTGCGCAGGTCGCCGTGCCCGGCCGCTGCTGCGGGCGGTGACACCGCGGCCGCTCCGGGCGGGCAGGGGGGATCCCGGGCACGGGGGGATCCCGGCCACGGGGGGATCCCGGGCAAAGGGGGATCCCGGGCACGGGGGGATCCCCGGCAGGGCTGATCCCGCCCGGAGGGGCCCGGTGCCGGCCCGCGGCAGCCGCAGCCGCCCGGTGGCAGCTGAGCGGGGCGGTCCCTGCGCACGGCCGCCGGGCGGGGGAGGCTGAGGCCGGCCCCCCTGGCACCGGCTGGCCCCGAGCGCACCGCCCCCGCCGCCACCGGCACCGCCACCGGCACCGGCACCGGCACGGCCTCCCGTCCGCCACAACGGCCCATCCCCCGGGCTGGATCGGGCCCCGGGGCCGCCCTACCTGTGTCCATCCAGCCCCCGGGGCGCTGTGCCGGCAGGAGGGCAGGGGACACACTGGGAGAGCAGGGGGCAGTCCGGGAGGGCAGGGACACACTGAGAGGGCAGGGACACACTGGGAGAGCAGGGGACAGTCCGGGAGGGCAGGGACACACTGAGAGGGCAGGGACACACTGAGAGGGCAGGGGACACTCCGGGAGGGCAGGGGACACTCCGGGAGGGCAGGGGACACTCTGGGAGGGCAGGGACACACTGAGAGGGCAGGGACACACTGGGAGAGCAGGGGACACTCCGGGAGGGCAGGGGACACTCCAGGAGGGCAGGGACACACTGAGAGGGCAGGGACACACTGGGAGAGCAGGGGACACTCTGGGAGGGCAGGGGACACTCTGGGAGGGCAGGGGACACTCCGGGAGAGCAGGGGACACTCCGGGAGGGCAGGGGACACTCCAGGAGGGCAGGGACACACTGAGAGGGCAGGGACACACTGGGAGAGCAGGGGACACTCTGGGAGGGCAGGGGACACTCTGGGAGGGCAGGGGACACTCCGGGAGGGCAGGGACACACCGGGAAAGCAGGGGACAGTCCGGGAGGGCAGGGGACAGTCCGGGAGGGCAGGGGACACACCGGGAGGACAGGGGACACACCGGGAGGACAGGGGACGTACCGGGAGGGCAGGGGACACATCGGGAGGGCAGGGACACTCCGGGAGAACGGAGGACACACCGCCTGGCCCCTGGCACGAATATCAGCGACAGGTTCCCCCGCGTCCCCCGGGCATTGCTGTGGCCCCAACGCGCAGCCCCAGCGGTGCCCTGGTGCTCCCACAGCCCACCCGCACTCGGTGTCGCACCGGGCTGTGCCAAGGTCACGCGTGTCCCCGGCACTGCCCCCCTGCCCTGCCGTGCCTTACCAGCTGCTCAGCCTCGGGATCGGGGACAGAGAAAACAGAAATGAAAATATAACCGAGGAAGCTGTTGCCAAGATTAGGGCATGGGGAACCAGCGGCTACTTGGCATGAAGTTGGGTTTGTTTTTTTTTTTTTTTTTCTTGGTGAGGTGTTTGCGTCCTTATAAACAAACTATTGAGAAGAGAGAGGCTGAGAGGCTGTTCCCTTGTCCTGACCACAGGGAGGGGATGGCAGCACTGGGTTTTTTCCAGGCTGACCCACACTGCGCAGAGAGTGTCACTGTGAAAAGGACTCTGAGTTTTTCAGTGACTCATGCAGGACAAGGCAGTGTCTGTGACTGGATCCAAAACTCCTCATGGGCCAGAAGAAGCTCTTTGCCACATCCAGCTCTTCCCTCTGGACCCCTTTGTGGCACCTTTTCTGATACGGGCAGCACAGGGACCCACATGCACCTGCTCCACTGGCTCCCAGTCAGTGCTGGTGCCACAAAGGCCACCCTGTCCCCCACCCTGTCCCCCTGCCTGCATCCCACCCTGCCCACGGAGAGGTCGGGTGCAGATCTTGGGGCCTCAAGTGAAGATCGTGACTGGGGTAAAGCCCCCTCAGGGAGGGTCATTCCTTGTGCCACATGGGCTTAGGCAGTGACATGTCACAGGAGGGACCACACAGGGCTGGGCAGCAAGGCCATGCCCCGGCCCTGGGCACACGGATGTCCTTCCCCCTTGCAGGTGGCAGCAGTCCTTGCCCAGCACGTGTCCCTTTGGGCTGGCATTGCTCTGACGCCAGGAGTTCTCAGCTCCATCCTTGGGCAGCAGCTCGTACTGCCGTGTCCGACAAAGCCATTAGGACACACCACAGCGGCTTTGCTCCCATCAGCACGGTGTGGGTGATGCAGGACAGGAACCACGAGGGAATCCCGGCAGGGCACAGCTCCCTCCTCCCCCGGCACCTTCATCTCGCCGGGCAGGACCAACACTCCCAGCCCCTCCCCGGCCAGCTCACACCACGGGTGTTCCCTCAGGCTTGTTTCCCATTCCAATCCGGTTTTTCAGAGGCTGGATCGTCTGGCTCCAGCGAGTTCCTTGCAGGATGGGCTTGTCCTCCTTCCTGACAGCTCCTTCCCTCAGCACAAGCTGTTTCCTTCCTGCCCTGCTGCTGGCACCACACACCTCCCGAGCAGCCCTGCGCTGGGGCTGCGGCTCTGCTCACCTCACCTGGGCACCGGGAGCGGTGTGACAGCGCTGTCACCGCTCCAGGGCTCCCCAGGAGGTGTGACACTAGGCTGGCTGCCCTGGCCCGGCTCTCCTTACAGCAGGGGAACAAACAGGCGCCGGCTGGTCGGGCACAAGGGTTTGTGAGGCAGGGTTGTGCCCGGGGGAAGCCAGGCAGGGTGGGCTGTGCCCCTGGCACCCGGCTGGGTGTGGGATGTGGCGGGGAGTGGGATCTCCCGTGGGATCACCACGCAGAGAGGCAGGACCGGCTTCTCCCGCAGCAAGAGCCAGCTTTGTGCAACCCCATTGCAAAACTGCTTCTCACAGAGCGAGGGGCGAGCCGCCTGCACGGCACTGCCCAGCCCTCTCCACACCCCCTGCCACGGCACGAGTGCTCTGCCAGCCCTTCTCTGGCCATATTTCAGAAAAAACCCACCCCGTGAGGCTGGTGGGACTCCATCCCGTGTGTGTGATGAGCACAGGCTCAGCCCAGGGGCTGCTGATGGTTCTGTGCTCTGGCTCCAAACAGGACGTGCTGAAAGCCTCAGGGACAGGAGGTGGAGGGGAGGCAGGAACATTTGGCTGCCCCGGCAGCCGTGCGGGCAGAAGGCATCACCTCACCCTGGGAAAGGGTTATTTCCACCCAACACCTCCCCCTGACCTCGCTGGCTCCTGCAAAGCCTTTGGCTGTTTTGCCTTTTCCCGGCTACTCCAAACACTAACGCTCAGGATATCGGGATGAAAGCTGGAGCCATCAGGGGGCTCTCTGGGAACGCTCCAGACGAGCTGTGAGTTAAACAGGGCTTTGCTCAGAAAATAAACACAGCTCCCAGCCATGGGAAGCACGGCAGTTCAGGCTTTGCCTAATAACAGCAGGCACGGGGTTCATCTCCCAGCAGCAGGTCTGTACAGGAAAGTTACATTTCCTCTATTGAATCTCTCCCATTCTTACTCTTCTTTGGATTTCTTTCCCGTCTAGAAAGGACCCGGTGACCACGGGATGGAAAAGAAAACACGGGGAGGAAAAACAGCAGCTCAAGAATGTGCTCCCCAGGTGCGTCCTAATCACAAAACTTCCTCCCACACGGCGGGGCTTGGAAGTGGACTTTGCCTGCAGCCCACTGCCTGTGTGTGCTGTGCAGCTCCAGCCGCTGGGAAGGAGGAAAAAAGCCTGTGAATTTCAAGTTTTTCATTCTGCTGAGTTTGCCACCAGCGTGAGCAGCTCCTGAAAAACCACAGGGATGTCACTCCTTCCTCTTCCTTCTTCCCTTCCCAGCTAATGTGCCTCAGAGGGAAGCAGGGCTGTGCCTGCCTGCCCGGGATAATCCCATCCAGGTACTCGGCCAGGGCTCCCAGGCAGGTGGGAATGGAGCTGCAGGCTCCAGCCACATGCCTGCACCACGAGGCAGAGCACAGCCTAAAAATAAGCAGATAGGATTTGATCTAGGCAGAATTAAATGAAGAGTCAGCTCTTTATTTGCAAGAGGGTTATTTACGGGCCTTGCAGAGGCTTCCTTCATGGAGGAGGCTTCAGCCCCTCTTGGCCTCTCGGAGGCTGCAGCAGCACAAACCTCCTGGATCCGTGTTTTTTGTGGTTGAAGCTTCACATCCACCCGCCTCTGTGGTCCTTCCCTCTCCACTCTGCTGCCCTGCCTTGCTTTTCCTACCCCAAGGTCTCCATTTCTCTCCCAGGGCTGGTGGCTCTGGGCCTTTCACCCATTTGTCACAAATCCCTGGAGCCAGCTGAGCCAGCTGGTGGTGACAACAGCTCGAGGAGAAAGCCAGAGGCTGGTGTGAGGGCACTGAATCCCGAGATATTTGTATTTCTGCCCCGGCAGAGGATCCTGCTCTCTCAGGAGCAGCATGGAGAAGGCAGAGGTGTGCACAATCCTGAGCTGGAATGCAGGGAGAGGTGTCTGCAGCATCCTGCAGCTCTGGGAGGAAGGACAGATGTCTCCAGCCCCAGACAGGGCCACCCACACCCTGTCACAGGGCAGTGCCAGTGACAACGCTCCTTGCCCAAAGGGGGACCCCACTGAGCACCTGCAGCACGGAGGGAACGAGACATGAGCAAAGCAAGAAGAGTTCAGAAAATTCTGGTGGTTTCTGCTGCTTACTCATTGCCACTGATCCAACAGCCATCTCCTCCCTGCCTGACTTTGTGGGATTTCTGCTCCTGCCGCGTCATCACCACCACCCACTCATGGAACTGGAACTCCACGTGAGCTCCTCCTCCTCCTCTTCCTCCCTCTGGGCAGCCCCTGCCCACGGGCACCCCTGGGTGCCGCCGCTGTCCTGAGCAAGGTGAGGCTGTGAGAAGCCAAGGGGAGGCGCATCCCCGCGAGAATCACCTTCTCCTTTGGGATCTGACGCCTCTGGAGTCCCCCCAGCCCCTCCAGGCAAATCCCTGCAGGAGTGGCTGCTCTGGAGCTGCTGCAGGAGCTGCTGCCTGCGCAGGAGGAGCTGCAGGAGCTGACTTCTCTTGCTTCAGAGAGGAATGAGGGGTGGCAGGGAGAGAGAGCCCCTTCCAGCTGCCGAGCCAGTCCCTGTGCAATCTCCCCATCCCTTTTTTCCCACTGACTCACCCAGGAACGCCTGTGCCATGACAGGACTCGTGTCTCTGCCACAGGCAAGTGTAACAGGTGCCCCTTGAGAGAGCCACTGGGTGCTTGTTTCACTCCTGGAGGCAGAAACCCAGCCCAGGAGGCTCAGCTGGCTCTCACAGCACGGTGAGGACACCTAAAGCAAAGAGCTGGCAGGTCCCTGGCTCCAGGCTCTGCCGGGAAGGAGGGCAGGGCTGGGCAGCCCTGAGCTTTGTGCTGCAGGCTGGGGAAGTTCATGGCCAAGAGCTTTTTCATGGCAGCAGCCTGAGTCCCCCTTCATTTTGGGAGAAATAATCCCCGGAGGCTTCAGAGCTGGGGCTGGTGGAGCTGCCAGATGCCAAGGCTGAGGAAACAGGGAGAGGTGGCTGAACGAGGAAGGGATGAAAAGAGGTGGGAAGAGAGCTCCAGAGGTCCCCGGAGCCTCAGCAGCAGCCGAGGGGCTGCAGGGCCAGCTCATGGTGTTGCCCACACATCCTCCTCTCCCCACCACGTCACATCAGAGCAGGGAGGATGTTTTAGCGAGGAGGAGTTTGTTGTGGAAAAACCCCGGCAGCTCACGCCATGGAATATAAAATGATGGCCAGGAATCCCAGCTCTGGTGGCGCTGAGGTCTGCCAGCTCAGCCCCAGTGCCACGTCCAGCTCAGAATGCCCCAGAGCTGTGGCCTTATCCCAGCTCTGGCAATGGGGAGCTCCCTGCCAAAGTGGCAGTGCCTGTCCAGGGACACTCTGCCTGCCCACTGAAAGCAGAGCTCCCCTGTGTGTCAGCAGCCATCCATTGCTCCGTCCTCTTCCCTCCAGCCACAGGACGGCTGCAGGGTCAGAGAGACGTCTCCATTATTAACGAGATTCCATTATTAATGAGATTCCAGCTCCTGCAGCCGCCCTGACTCACCAGCCCACGCCCCAGCTCCGGACCACTCTGCTGAGAGCCACCAGCTTTGCCACCCTCTGCCAAGCCTGGGGGGCCACGGGCCATCCTGCAAGGACTGGGGGAAGGAAAGCTGGTGTGTGAGATGTCCGGCCAGGCCTCCCAGCAGAGCCCCTCGGGGACAGGGGAGGGAGAGAGAGGAAAAACCTGCCAGGCAGAGCAGTTGTTACAGGCAGGAAAGGAAGGGCTGAAATAAAAAGGGTTTGTTTTCTCAGCTAAGGGGTGTTACCTGTGGGGAGCCATCGAGTGTGTCCACAAATTATCTGGGAAAGGGCTGGGCCAGCAAAGTGATCACGTTTGGAGCTCTTTGGGGCTGCTGTGTCCGTGTCCCTGAGCAGGGCACTGCAAGGCAGCCAAGGGGACTCAGGAAAAGGCAGGGAGAACACACCAAAACCAGTCCTGACACTGGCAGCCCAGTGACAGACTCCGACTGGTGCAGGAAGGGAATCTTGGGGTCGTGCTGAACGATGCCTCCAAAACACCTGGAGCAGAGAGAGCAGAAAATGGAACACTGGAAATGAGCAGGGAAGAAGCAGAGGATGAGAAAGGAAGCACTGGCACTGGGCATGAGCCCACGCTGAGGATGCTGCCTGCAGCTCTCCCCATCTCCTCCTCTCCAGAGGGCTGTGGAGGAGGCTCAGAGGAGGGAAGCAGGGATGCCCCAAGCTCTGCATGAGCAATGGCACCGTGGCGAGGAGAAGGGAGGAGAGAAGAGGCTGTGATGCAGATCTGCCCTGCCCTGGGAGGGGTGTGAGGGCAGGGAGGGTGATCACTCACCAGCCCTGCCCCTGCAGGAGCACGGGCTCCAAAGAAAACTACCTGGAGGGAAGTTTGGGACAAGGAAAAGGAAGTGGTTCTTGGTGCAGTGTATAGTTAACCCACGGAGCTCCTCGCCACAGGATGTGACAGATGCAAAGCATTTCAACAGGAACCGGATGAATTCATGGAAGAAAAATCCTTTGGGTTGTTGAACACAAAGAACCACCAGCTCTTGCTTAAGGCTGGAGGTCTTGGGGGAGCTCAGGGGATATTCTTGGGACAAGGACGCTGCAAACATCTGCTGTGAGGCAGAGTATGGGTGAGCTGTCACACGGCTCTCAGGTGTTGGCCTGAGCCAGGGATCAGGAGCTCCCCAGGGCCGTGGCACGCCACATCCTCCCCCAAGGAATGCTGTCACCACTTGTGTGAGCACTGAACACCCTTTCCTTCCCTTCTGGACTGAGACTTTTTTTTGTCTCTCTGCAGAGAGGAGGCAGGTCCCACATTGTCTGAATTTTCCTGAGAAGTTTCAAAGTGAAAAATCTCCTCGAGTGATGGCAGGTGGGATGCCAGGAGTGTGCCTCCACCAGCCCGGGGAACAGGGGCTTGCTGTGACATTGTTCAGCCACCTCACACTCCATGTCCCTGGTTCACAGGACACCCTGGGACAGCTTGGGGACTGCCTCACTTAGGAGGGAGGTGATCAGTCTTGGGCCTGAGTCACCACACGAGATTCTGATCTGTTCCCCAGGTACTAATGGGGTTTGCAGTGGGCCAGCAGCACTGTAATGGGGGTGAGGTGTCCTTGCTGGGTGACATTTCTGTGCCAGGCATCAGCCACCACCTCACAGACCCACAGGAGCTGCTCAGGAAGGGCTGTGGGTATGAGAGCTCACACAGTGACAGATAATTCTGTCTGTATTTTCAGCCAGTCTCAGTGCCAACGAGACCAGGCACAGGGCAGAGAGCAGCAGAGCTGTGCTCCCATCATGAAGCCACTCTGCAGCCAAATCTGGTCCCCTCAGCTCTGTAGCAGGGACCAGTCCCTGCCAGGACCTGCTCCCCCTGAGCAGAGGATGATGCAGAGGGAGCCTGTGCTGTGTGTGCTGGAGCTGCAGGGCAGGAGGGAGGCTCATCCTTACCTGCTGCTGCTCCCACATTTGCATTCCAGGTGTCCGTGGAGCAGCTCAGCTGCCTCCCAGGGCTGTCCCTCTCAGCAGCAGGTCAGCCCACAAGCTGCCCTGTGGCACAGAGCCCCAGCCCAGCTGTCCCCACAGGGTCTCAGAGCCACCCAGCTCTGGGGATGAGGTCGGATGTGCCCATCTGGTGCCCAAGAGACCCCACAGAGCCACTCCTGGGGTGCCTAAATACAGGCTGGAGTGTCCAACAGGGACAAGACTGCCAAGCACGGCCCTGCTCTGTGCTGAGCCACGGCTGATTAGTGCTGAAATTGGCTGAGGGGCCATTAGTGAAGGAGCCCTTGACAAGAGCTCGTTCCCAGGTGCATGCAGAGAGGACAGCCTGTTCCCTCTCCTTCTGCTGCTCCTCCAGCCCTGAAGTGGCACCCACAAAGTGCAGAGGGGTCATGGGGCAGGGCCTTGTGCATGGAGGGGCTGATTGATTCATTAGTGATATTTCCAGTGCTGTGCTGACAATGACACGTGATGAGCCTTTCCCCTTATCTGGCACTTTCCACCCTGGGCTCTTCCCAAACAGCAAATGAACCAGAGCTCGTGATGATCTTTGGAGGAGGGGAGGGAGAAAAAAAAATCAGGCATAATCAAACAGCATCTCTCAGCCCATTGTTGGGGTTTTTTTAATCTCAGCAAGCATCAGCTTTTGAATGACCTGAAAAAGCTCATCCATGGAGCAGAGATGATGTTCAGGCAGGAAGGAACTTGCTTTAAAAAAATAAAATAAATGGAAGGGAGTGTAATGTCGTGACAGGGGAACCTAACCTCTGCTCCAGCTCCACGTAATTTCTCCCCCAATGTGTAAAGAGATCCAGAGCACCCCAAAAAGAGGGTGATGGGGCCACTGGGACAGGCTGTGCTCGGCTGCCTCCTGCCACTGGAGAGCAGCAATGTCCAGCCAGCACAGCCAGAGCCTGCACTGGGACCAGCTCACACACTGCACCCGCTGCTTTTGTTCCTCTTGTCCTCCCTGGCATCCTGACCCACAGCACACGACACACACAAACCCCACGTTCCCTAAAATGGTTCAAGACATTGCACTTAGGAGGATGATTTACTCCCAGGTGAATCAGCTGTCGTCCAGCAGCTGAATTATTTTGTGTTAGGGCAGACTCACCTCAGTGATTTGAACCTGGCTGATTTAAGCAGCCACAGAGGAAATGTGCCTTGGCTGCCAAATACCAGAACTCTTCACACCAGCAGGGTAATTAATTCCAAAGCACCAGAGAAGCTGCTGCTGAAGGCTTCTCCACAGCACTTGACACGCAGTGAATCAGCTGTGCTGCCATTTACATATTTTTGGGCCCATGACTTCTTCAGACTCTCTTTCCTCACCTCCCAGCGCATCCTCTCAAGCACTCAAAGCAATTTCAGCCCTGACATCGCTGGAAAGTTTGGGCCTCAGCTCCTCACACTGCAGGAAAGTCTTCCAGGGAACAAGTTCATTGGTGGAGCTTCAGCTGTGCACTAACAACATTCCTGTGAATCATCCAAATTACTTGAAAATCCCCCTTTTCCTCCAGTACTTAAAAAAAATAAATAAATTCTCTCTCCAAACAGCCAAGAGTGTCCCAGACTGCAGAATTCCCCTGTGAGTTCTCACAGGCTTGGAAGTGGCACTGTTGGCTGCTGGACACCTTCTCCCCGGGCACAGTCAGCTTTGGTTCAATCCAAGCACTGCAAGAATGAGATTTGTGCCACTGTCCCTGCCTGCTCCAGGCTCTGTCCCATCCCCAGGGCCTGTTGTGTCCTTTCCTTCCTGGAGGATGAGCAAGGAGCAGTGGCTGTGGATGCTGGGATCTGCCTGGAGACACAATGACCCCAAATATAAAGGTTTGGCATTAGTGGGGGACTCCTGTCCCAGCCTTGTCCCCATTGTGGAGATGAAATCCCAGGATTTCGTGGCTGCTCACATCCCTGCTGAGGCAAAAAGACATCTCCTGTGCTGGCTGTAACCACAGGGGCTGACAACTTTCTGAGGGTTTCATGCAAACACTTAAAGCAGATGCCCTTGCCAAAAATAATGGTGCCTCTTGCCTGGTGCCAGCACTGGCATGGAAACTTTGCGCTGAGATCCAGCCTGGCAAAGGCTGCCAGTGTCAGACTGTTCCGGAAAAACGGAGTTATTTTCAACCTGGAGCAGTTCCCTGGGCTGGCTCCCCACAGCCCTGTGCCAGGGAAGGGGAGGGAGCCACAGCAGGACAGGGACAAGTGGCTCTGGCAGAGGTGGCCAGCAGCACCTCTTTGGGTGCCCGTGGCGTGGGCGGGCGTCAGGCAGGACACTGCCCATGGAATGTGGAGGGACTGGGTCCCTCCTGCCACACTGCAGCGTCCCCACGTCACCCTGCCCTGCAAGAGCCACCTGAAGGCCATGAGGATTTTGGCCAGATGGGTGGCAAAGGCACCTGTCCTTGGGCAGGAGTGTCCGAAGTTGAGCTGCCTCGCACGGAGTCCCAGAACAAGCCTGGTCTGGTTCCTGCTGGCACAAGCTGCTCCTCTCCAGCCCTTTTCCCAAACACCATAAGCTCTGCTAAAAATAGCTGCGTGGAGGATGAGCTGAGGTCAGCTCCAAGCTGAAGGCAGGGCTCCAGAGGGAAGGCAGAGGTCCCTGTGGGAAGGACACGCTGCTGGTGTGAGGTGTGGACAGATGCCAGAGCAGAGAGGGTGTCCCAGGGCAGGACCTGCTGGGATTGTCACCAGGTCTGATGGACACACACATCCCTCACTCGTGCCAGAAGCTCACTTGCCCCTCCCGGCAAAGAGCAAAGGGGTTTTGAGGTGATTTTGGCAGCCCAGGACTCAGTGACACCCATTGGTGGTGTCTTGGTTTCATCTGCACCTGGGTTTTGCTCACTTACAGGGAAAATGGGGTAAAATTGGGTTCTCCATCTCTCTGAGACAATAAATGCTTCAGAGAGCAGATCAGAGCTCAGATCTGAAGATGAGGGCTGCTCACACTGGAGGCTCGGTCATGCAGCAGGACTTCTGGCCTGCCTTTTGGAAAGGGAAGAGAGAGCATTTATTCCTTTTACTCTATCAAGTGATGCAGATACAAAGATGTTCTCATTGTCTCTGTGGCCCTGAAAGATGTGAAAAATAATAATGGACCAGGAGGTTGGTGTTCTCCCTGTGAGCAGGCAGAATTCACAGATTCTCCTGCTCTCTCCTGGTGTCTGCAGAGCCCCTTTCCAGGCAGTGGAAGTTGTTCCTTCAGTTTTCCAGCTGACACCTCCTGTCTGTTGTCCTGCCGTGTCACTGCCAGCCTGGGACAGCCCTTGCACTGTCCCCTGGAGCTCCATCAGGGTCACCAGCCTGGCAGAACATTAACCCAGAGAAAGCACCGGGAGAAACCATTTGGAAAATTTTCTGTTGGTCTGGAGAGCTGAGTTGACCGTGGAAGGTCTGCTGAGCTGCCAGAGCTGGGCAGAGAGAGGGGCAGGAGGAGGGGAAGAGGATCAAGAAGAGAGACCATCCTGCATGAGCAGCAGTGAGACCTGGGCTCAGCTCCGCCTGAAATTCCCCTTCCAGCTTACTTTTTCAGTGCTATTTAATTGGAATTTTAAATGAAAGCTCTGGACACAGAACTGTGCTCTGGACAAGGAGATATCCCCCGGACACAGAGCTGTCCCCAGGACACGGAGCTGTCCCCAGGACACAAGGCTGTCCCCAGGACACGGAGCTGTCCCCAGGACACTGAGCTGTCCCCAGGACACAGAGCTGTCCCCAGGACATGGAGCTGTCCCCAGGACACACAGCTGTCCCCAGGACATGGAGCTGTCCCCAGGACATGGAGCTGTCCCCAGGACATGGAGCTATCACCCACACACACAGAGCTGTCCCCAGGACACGGAGCTGTCCCCAGGACACAGAGCTGTCCCCAGGACACAGATCTGTCCCCAGGACACAGAGCTGTCCCCAAGCCACAGAGCTGTCCCCAGGACACGGAGCTGTCCCCAGGACATGGAGCTATCACCCACACACACAGAGCTGTCCCCAGGACACAGAGCTGTCCCCAGGACACGGAGCTGTCCCCTGGACACAGAGCTGTCCCCAGGACACGGAGCTGTCCCCGGCAGGCAGGAGGTGGCAGCATTGCCTAGCCCAGCAGATCCTGCTCTCCTGCATCCCCAAGCGCGGGGCTCTTTCCAGGGCCAGGAGGTCCAGACCTGTTTTTCCAGCTCCTCCAAGGATACGTGACTCAAGCCAAACGCCTCCCAGCTGCTCAGATCCCATCCAGAGCGACCATTAAACACAACCCCAAAGGGCGACAGAGGCACATCAGCCCTGAGCTGTCTGCAAATCGCGGGGGGCACCTGAGGACACGGGGCTCTGCTTTCAGGAATGGGTGTGATGCTCAAAGATACCTCATTTGCCCTTGAAGCTCCAGCCCCCTGAAGGAGCGTGTGATGCATCCCCAATCCCCCACACGAGATCCACAATCCCTGTGAGTGACAGGAGTGAGGATATTCTTGCCTGCACAAATGCTCCCTGACAGAGCCGAGGTGGGAATGAGTTGGAGGCCAGCTCCTTCTCGGAGCATCGTTTTCCTTCTGGTGCATCTGGCTGATTTTGAATCATTTGCATTTCAATTTTTTTTTTTTTTTCATCAGAGACGCAGAGAGAGCTGTAGTAAAACCTTGGATTTGAGCTCTCTGAAACACAAGGGGAACTTGGAGATGATATTTGCCATGCAGGGCATTGCTGAGTGCCAATCTTCCCTCTCCAATCCTCCCGGTCTCTCACTGTGGAGTCATCTGGAGCTCACTGAGTCCACCACAGGAAGAAAATCTCAGGAAAATCACAGATTTCCCCTCCTGCCTCACAGCCAGATGGACACAAGCCAGAGCTCTTTTGCACTTGTGCAGGCAGAAAGTGTTTTTACCAAGCTAGAAAGCAACATGATGAGTTCAAGAAGAGCTTCTTCCACCGTGTGGATGCTGTTCTTTGAGAGAACTTCTCCACCTTCATCTCCTACTAACCTGGACCTCTCAATCTCACTTTTCTCCATAGCAATCAGCTATTAAAAAAAAAATCCATACATAGACAGGTCTTAAAATCTATATTTTTATTATTTTTATAGCTTTGGGTGCACCAGGCAAGCTGGGAAGCAGTTTCTGCCTGCCTGCCTTCAAAGCAGACACCCTGAGTTAGGCTTTCCTTCTGCTTCCATGAGCTACATTACTGGAGGAGCTTTCTCTCTCCTGCAGACTGAATCATTTCCCAAATGTAGCCTTGCACGGCAGAAGACGCCGCTGTGACAGGGAGTGATGATGAGTCACCGGGAATTCACAGTTTGGTGTTCCTGCAAAGGGAAAACTCACAGCGAGCAAGAGAGAGAGAGAGAGAGAGAGGGGCCAAGGCAGGAGATTTCACTCCTGACAGACAGCAAGGAGCATCCCCCTGGAGCACGAGCTGCTGGGGCAGGGTGACCGTGGCCAGGAGAGAGCTGGCTGTGGGCGACACGTGGAGTGGAGACTGCAGGGACAAAGGGATGTGGCCGTGATGGTGGCTCTGCTGGCGGTGTCCTTGTCAGGGGGTCACGGGCTGCTCCAGGCTCCTCAGCTGCAGTGGTCACCCAGGACCTGTGCACGGCAGCAGGCCCAGGGTGAGGGGCTGGGGGGAATTGTGGAGCAGGGAAAGGTGATGGAGCACGGTGTGGGTGAACAGCTCGTCCCCACGATCCCCTCGCAGATACAGGCCGGGGAAAGGAGGTTGTGCATTGCAGAGAATCACACATTTGTTAGGGTTGGAAAGGACCTCTGGAGCTGGTCCAGTCCCCAAGCAGGGGGCACGGGAATGCGTCCAGGTGGGTTTAGGATGTCTCCAGAGTGAGAGACTCCACAGCAGCTCCGGGCAGCTGTTGCAGGGCTTTGATACAGTCGTGGAAAGAATCACGACGTGCCACGATCTTTGGGGTTGGAAAAGATCTCCCAAATCATTCAGTCCAACCTGTGACCGATCCCCACCTTGTGACCCAGACTAAAGCACTGAGTGCCCCATCAGCCTGTCCTTAAACACCTCCAAGGAACAAAGTTGGTGTGTATTTATCTATCCACAAATCAGCCTATCAACGTACACACAGGTTGGGGCCTGATCTTTGAGAACAGCCTGGGAACAGCACCATATATGAGATGGCATCTGACCCAGCCCCTGTCCCTGTCGCGGACCCTGCGGTGGCCCAGGGCCCAGGGCTGTGTGGGCAGCGCGGACACCGCAAAGAAACCCCGGACCGACCCCTTTAAGAGCGAGTGAGGGCACGTCCGCTTCCTCCGCCCTCTTCCGCCCGCACTGCCGGAACGCCGCTGTACGCATGCGCACGCCCGCAGAGCACCCAATCACCGCCCCCGGCTGGAGGGCGGGGCGCCAAGCGAGGGCGGTGATTGGTGAGGCGCCGCGAGGGGCGTGGTGAAAGCTGCAGCGCCCCGCCCCGCTCCCAGCGCGCCCCGCGCGGTGAAGAAGCGGCGGCCGCGCGCCGGGGGCATTTTGTGTCGGCGGCGGCGGCTCAGGCACAAGATGGCGGCGGCGGCCGAGTGAGCGGCCGGCGGCCGCCGCGACCCCGCGAGTTCGCCCCCCCTTTCCCCTCCCTGCTCTCACAAGCACCTCGGGGGTCGCTTCTCCTGTTTCTGGAGCGCGCCGAGAGCCGGGGAGCGGCGCAGAGCCGCGTAGGGGGGGGCCCCCGCCTGAGGGCCCCGACTGGAGCTTAGCGCGGGGACCGTCCTTGGCTGAGCCGCTCTCCTCACTCCAGCCCCTTTCCCCTTCTCGGGGGCGGCTGTAGAGCCCTCGTTGTCCCGCCGAGCCGGCCGGGAGGGCCCGAGAGCCGCCCCTCGCCATGGCGAGCAGCAGCGGCTCCAAGGCCGAGTTCATTGTCGGAGGCAAATACAAGCTGGTGCGGAAGATCGGGTCGGGCTCCTTCGGGGACATCTATTTGGCGATCAACATCACCAACGGGGAGGTAAGGGCCGCTCGGACTCTCTCCTCGGCTGCCCGGGGGGCTCCGGGCACCAGGCATCGCCACCTGCCCCGGGCTGTGCCCTCCGTGTCCCCGGGGTGCGGTCTTCTTTCCCCCTTTTTCCCCTCTACGCGAGGTTTTATTCTCCCCCTTTCCCCTGAGGGTCTTCATCCCCCCGTTTCCCACCGAGGGTCTTCCTCGCTGCCCCTTCCACAGCAGAGCTCTGCAGTCGTGGGGCTCCCCCCACCCAGCGCTTGGGAGAGGAGAAAAGAGGCGAAAACCATTGTGGGAAAACATATTTAAACATATTTGTGTTTTGTGAGCGGCCGAAGTCGTCGTCCCTCGCTCGCCATTCATCTCCTCCTCTGCCTCAGCTGGGGAACACTTTGTATCTCGTTTCAACAACACTAATAGAAACAAAGAAGATCCCCCTGTTTTTCCAGCTTTTCCTTTGGGTTTTTTTTTTTTTTTTTTTCTTTTCTTCCTCCCCCTCACGGCTCTGAGCTGTAAAGAAGAAACACCCACGTCTGTTCTTCCTCACTTAAGTGCTTCTGAAGACTCCACATCTCTATAGCTCGGCTGCATGACCCGGGCTGGATATTTATGTACAAATCGCCGCGATGTGGATCTTATTCGAAGACGCGACAAAATGCAGCACGTCGAGCTGGGAAATAAATAAATATCTATCTCTATATATGTACCCGAAAGCGTTTGCATCGGGGGTGTGTGGGTGATATGGAAGTGCTGAGCCCCTTGAAGCTCGGTGGACGCTGTGCCCTGACTCCTTGTTCCCTCTCCCTGCAGGAAGTTGCCGTGAAGTTGGAGTCTCAGAAGGCTCGGCACCCCCAGCTGCTCTATGAAAGCAAACTGTACAAGATCCTGCAGGGAGGAGTTGGCATCCCACATATACGGTAGGGATCAGCCCTGTGTGCCAGTGGCGTTGCTTGCTCTATGCTTGGCGTGACTTTATTTTTTTTTTTTTTGGTCACGCTTATTAACTGTATATTGGCAGTTGTTTTATGCTTTTTAGCGTGAGGCAGGGCACCGCCGTGAGCAGAAATGTATCCGTGCAGGATTGAGGCTGTTAAGGGGTGAGATGCTCCATTCCAAGCTCTCCAACTCGCTGGTTTTTCCTCTGGCAGACCTGCTGTGTTTATAAAGAACGAGCCACCCAGCGATACAAATTCTTGCGACCATTAGAACCAAGTGTGAGGAGACTGTTTCTCCGAGAGGCAGAGAGTTGGGAACCAGCTCTAGAAATGGCTGCTTTCTTTTGTTGCCTCTCTCTCTCTTTCTTTTTTTTTTTTTTTTTTTTTTTTTTTTTCAACATGTCTTCCTGCTCCGCTCAGAAAATGGCGGCTGGACGTGATTAACCCTCCCCCTTCTCCTGATGGGACAAGGGACGTGCTCGGGCTTGTGCCTTGTTTTTTTCTTTTTTTTTCCTTTCATAGTTCTGAGGCGGCAGCCTTGAGACTGCGGAGAACCCGGAGCAGGAATGAAATGGGCAGCAAGCTCCTTTCTGCTGCCCGCAACAGATGCGTCACCAGCCTTTTTCCTTACGGGATTAATCCCTCCCAGTGCCTCATTATGCAGCTCTTTGCTTCGTCTTCCAGCTGAAACTTTCGGCTGGGCTTCAGAATTTCCTCATGCGGTAGAAAATCGCTGGTGCAGGACTCTTGGGAGGGTTATTTCTCATGGGATTATCGAGGTGTTAGCCTGGGGTAGTGCCCGGCTCTGGAATCTGGGCCTCAAAGAGTTACATGAAACTTCAGTTGTCTCCAGGGAGACTTTTTACAAGTTGTTCCTTTTTTTTTGAAACTTTGTTAATAATTGTTTTCAAAGTTAGTTTGGCTTTGTTTTTTTTTCCCTTTACACGGTGGCATAAAGGATTTTTGTTCTTTGAGCTGCACAAACTATTTCAGTTTAGGTTCTGTGTCAAACTGTGGCTTCCATTTAATTTAACCCTTCCTGACTTTGTACAGGATCAGTAGTGACCTTTAGGGTTTGTTTTAAAGTTCTCACGGTGACATGGCTGAGATTCTGGCTTCGTTTGGACAATGCTTGGTACAAATCTGCCTTTCTGAGGTTAATAACTCCCTCCTCCTTCCCCCCAAACACAAGTGGCTCTGATCCTGAATGTGAGCTGGAGGAGACAGCGTTGTCCTGGCCATCTGTCCTCGTTCACTCCAGCCTTTTGCAGGGATACAACCAACATACCTGAATTACAGACTGGCAGCTCCAGCAGAGTTACTGCTGTGAAAACAGATGCGGTCTTTCTTTGAGGATACAGTTTCTCCTTCTTTTCACAAATGTGGCTGCCTTTATTTCACAACTGAAGGAATAGGAATTGCAGCTTGGAAAGCTTTCATGGTATAGCTGCATGCTAAAACAGGGATAACTGGGAAAACAGCCAGAGCAAGCAGATATCAGGTGTTTCATCACAGAACTGGAAAAGCAGGCATTCTTGAACTACTTTTTTGAAAAATAAATGAGTGAGTGGTGCTGTAATGAGGCCCAAGTTGCAAATTTTTGGCTTTTCCACTGAGATACTGTTTAATTTCTTGTGTTTGGTTAAAATGCCCTGGGAAATACTGATGATAACCTTGCCTGTTGAGAAACTTGCCTCTAGCTTCAACTCCAGCTTTCCTCTGTATTTGATGTTCCCATACCCCCTAAAAATAATACAAGGTTACAAAACCAGTTGAGAAGAGATAAATGAGGCAACAGTCAACACATTGATTCATAGACTCATTGTGCTAAAGGTGTGTGATTATTGGATAATGTCAGTCAGTCCTTTCAGCTTCTCACAACCTTCATCTTTGTAGTATTTTTCTAGAAAAGCATCGTTTTGGAGATACTCTCTTTCTTTTCAGAAGGAGCATTAATTGTAAATCTATTTTTTAATGTGCCAGATGCTTCTTGAGAGCTTTTTCTGGGCTGTTGGTATTGTTTTGGTGATGCTTGAGAAAACCGAAACCAGCATTCTTAGATTTCTTTTCTTTAAAAGAGGAAGCTGAGCTGGGGGACAGCACGCTTCTTGTGGCAAAAAT
Organism: Sylvia borin; assembly: GCA_014839755.1. NCBI lineage: Eukaryota > Metazoa > Chordata > Aves > Passeriformes > Sylviidae > Sylvia > Sylvia borin. The sequence goes on along the minus strand of CM025970.1, from coordinate 16,761,077 downwards.
TAAAATGTTCTGTGTTTAATAGGAGTAGAATCCATGGTGCTCTGAATCCAAGTCAATACTTAGGTCACTTTGCATGTGTCATTGATAATCCATGGGCCACCATTGTGTGATAATAATATGTTGTCACGTTGGAATAAGCTGTTCCTGCCTCAGTCTATTCACAAGGATGAATCAAGCTGAAGGAAAGTCAATACATTTGGTAAAATTTCTGTAATGTGACACCTTTAAACAACAGCAGCACAAAGGAGTTTGATAGGAAATGAAGGAATCATGCAAGATTTCCCCATTGCCATGCTTTAGAAAACTCAGTCCACATCTTGGACACATTAACATGAAAATTTGTGCTCCTCATTTGAGAGTCAGAGGCTTTTCCTCTATTTTTCACCTACTTAAGTGATGCACTGGCCAAGATCAACTTCCTGGAAGTTGCATGATGTGCCTTTGCCTCACTCAAGTGATCTCTGCTGTGGTTCTGTGACTCAAGAGCTGAGATAATAAATGAGGCCTGGATTGCTCATTCATTTGGGCTCTTGTTTCTAAAGCTGAATTCTGCCTTCAGATGTGATTGTAACTTAGAATTGCAAGAACACGTGTCTAGAGTGTCGCTGCAGTTACCTAGAACCAAGCAATTCTTTTCACAGCCTTTAAAGTTGATTTGAGGGATTTTTTTTTTTCTGGCTCATTGCAAGAAGTTAATGAGCAAAAATCTCAGTTTTGGGGTTTAGAGTTTCATGTTTCTGTGGGGCAGCCTTCACCTGCCATGGAGGTTGAATGAGGGGCCTTGGTGCTTAATTCTACTTCAATAGAACATGTTGTTGGCACAGAAAATAGCAAAAAAATGAGATTGGTGGGAATGAATTGGAAATTCTATTCTCTGAATGTTCTAAACCCTTTTAGATCTCTAAATTTGCTGCTTATTGTTTCCTGGAAGAGCAGCAAAGTTTCTGAAATTTACCCTAAAGTTTCACAAAACCTTCGTTAATACTCCAAAAAACATTTTTAAGCTGCGTTTTCTTCTTGATGTCCAAATTCTGCTTAATTATTACCTTATTTTTTTCCCCCAAAAAGGCTTTTGAATCAAGCTGAACATTGTGACAGTCTGCTGTGCCTTTAGGACACAATGGCCAGGCCCCAGCATTCTGCTGGGTTTATTCTCATTGTTCTCCCCCATCAGCTGCCCTTTGCTTTTTTGCCTTTCTTTTTCAGTGACGAAGCATTTTGAGCTGTAATCTCGTTAACTGGGCACTGATCCTATTAGTTGGGCCCATCCACCTTTATTCCCCAATTGCTGCTGCCTTGGAGGAATGCAGCAGAGTGTGTTTGATTTTTTTGGGGGGGCATGTTTGTCCACAGTGGAACTCTGCTAAAGCTTTATTCACAAGAACAATTATTCAAATTATCTTGGACAGCCACTCTTGATTTTTTTTTTTTGCCATTTATGATGCTCATTAACTATTGGTTGTATCCTTAATGAAGATCATTTGTAAGTTTAAAAACAAAAAGTTACTGACTTAGTGTTTATTTTTTTCAAAGTTCTCTTGCAAACTGAATGAGTCAAACTTTACATTTCTGAATTTTTCAGTGCAGTACTTTGCAAATATTTTGATGCTGAGAAGTTGAGAGAGAAATCCTCAATTGAGTTGAGTTTTTTGGAACAAAAAAGAAATAAAATTGTTTACAATATTTGTGCTTCTGGCTGATTACTGCCATGTTGCTGGATAATTATTAACACCAGAGTCTGCCCTTATAAATCTGCATTAAATGCTACCTCTAATGGAAAAACATGATTGGTAATCTATGAGTTATCACAACCAAGTTTGCCTTAAGCACTTAAAATGTTGATTTTTTTTTTTTTTAGCAGTGCTTAAAGAGCTTTAAATGCACCTCTCAAACACCTTCATTTTTAACTGTTTCCTCAGCAACTTCCTGCAGCATAAAACCCCCCAAGCAACCACCAAAAAAACCCAAGCCACTGTGAGAAAAACAGAAAACCACTCACTAAACCCACAAGAAACTCCACTCCCCCTCCAAAAATTAAAAAGAAAAAGGTTCTATCAATAAATCCAACTATTAATTAACTTTGTTATTAGTTACTCTGCATATTGAAGGGCAGAACCATCTGATAGGTAACCAGAAGCCTCTTCTTGTGCCTCTAAATAAAATGGAAGATGATCTTTTCAATTGATACCTATGCTTCCTTTATTAAAAAAATAAACATATTGAAATAATATTTATTTCCTGTTTTCCACCAGTCGAAATTCTTGTTTTAATTGGTCTTTGTGGGCTCTGTCAAAGCATCCAAGAGAGACCACAGTTTGAAATATTTTTTTTTTCTCCCTGCCTTAACTCAGTTTTTTGGAGTTTGAGGTCAGCGTTACTCTTGTTTGAAACCAATGAGCAGAGATGATATTAAAATCCTCTTTTCCTCTGTGCTGTGGATTAATGGTTCACCTTCTCCCTGACTTCTTGCAGGGGAAACTCAACTCCTGACTTCCTCCCGGGTGTTAATGAAGTTTATTAAAGAGCTCAGCAGAAGGGGCAGTCAGCTGCCTGTTTGCAGCATCCCAGTGGCCAGATGAACCCACCTCCTTGCTGAGGGGCTGAGTTGTGCTGGCATCCTCGGTGTATTGCTCTCAGAACTGTACAAAAAGTGATCCAGGGTTTTATTTATAGAGTGCAGCCAAGCTCCGTAGCGTAGGGTGTTCATGGCTGTTGCTTTATTTAGTTCTTGGGTGGCCTAATTCATGCTCTCCATGGCAACTAACGTTAGGTGACATCTGCTAAATATTGCACTTCAGGATTTCAGTCATGCCACATTATGTGGAGTTCATTTATATTACTCCTAGCTGCTTAACAGTTAAGTGCTTTTCCAGATTTCAGGGGAGATAAAGCAGAAATATAAAAATCTGTGTCAATTTGGAAATGAATCTCTGATGGATTACCTTTCTCTTACGTGTTGTTTCAATGTCAGTGCATTTCTACAGGCATAATTCACTTTGCAATTTGTCAGCACTGTCGTTATTTGTCAGGAGCTGTCTGTGCTGAGAACGTGGGAGCAGAAGGCTCTGAATCAGTCAGGTGCAACGTCACAACTTTCCAGGCCAGCAGGGCAGTGCTCATGATTGCTGCCCAGAGAGAGCCAGAGAGCTTCTGTGCCTGGAGATAATGCTGGTACCCACAGGCAGCCGACTGCCTGTTGTTTTTTCTCTGCTTTTTGTGAAGAACCTTATTCCTTTTGCCATCCTCCTGTATCTATAGTGAATAATTCTGTAACTGCCTTGCCGAGCTGTTTGAGTAAATGATTGCACAATCACCATCCTCCCATCTTCCTTGAAGTCTCTTTGCTGCCCCTGTTGGGATTTGGGTTTCCTTTCCTGAGGTGGTGACAGGGCTTGCAGCAGTGATCCCAATTCACGGGTTCTCTGGAGAAGAGCTGCACTTTCCCTGGTGAGAAGAACCTGGTATTTTTCAGGGATGTCAGAGCTGATATCAGGGATATCAGATGTCATTACAGGGAGGTCAGTGTTTGCTCTTCAGTCCCATCATCTGACTAATGCCCAGTTCAGAGACTTTTGTGTGAGTGACTTAGGGCTGGCAGGGTTGGAATACAGTTCCAGAGTGTTCACCAGATCACTGCCATCTGCATTTCTGGGGGATGTCTGAATCCTTTGTGTCCATGAGGCCTTCCAGACTTGAATATTCCCCCTCATGTGCCTGCTGACTTGTCAGATGTACTAATTAGATGATCTCAGGTAATTCTGTTAAGCAAGTTCTTTCCAGCTTGCTTTTTCACCTTAACATTTTTGTTCTTCTGACAATCTCCATTTCTGTCACGAGAACTCTTTCACTTGTTGCTTGAAAACCCAAGTGCTGGAAAACTTAATTGCATAGGATTACACAGAGTAATCACAGGCTCACACACCATAATTTATGGAAGTGGCAAAAGTTTATATAATGTCAAAGAAGTCAGAATCACCCTTTTTGTAATAGGAGTATAAACGTTTCTGGAAGTGTAAAGATTTGAGTTTAAATATTCCAATGTTGGAAGAATTGTGCTTCCCTGCAGTGAGGCACCAGGAGATGTTTTTTTGTCTGACAAAAGCACAGCCTCCTGGAGCTGTGTTTGTAATTCCAGGTTGCCAGAGCCCCTGTGGGAATAGTCAGTGATGGAGCTGACAGAAGCCTTTAGTGGAGGATGTTACCTGGCAGAGCAGGTCTTGATGGAGGAGAGCTTTGATGAAGTTGGAACAAAATGGTCTTGTCATGATTTGTCTGGTGGTGGGAACAGTTTTTTGTGATATTGAGCTTATGTTCTGTTTTTTTTTTATGAGCTGTAGGCAAAGTGAGGTGCCTTTAATGCCTCCATGTCCTCAGAATTCTGGGATTTGGGGGTTCTTTGCCAGTGCCTTACAGCTGTCATTTACTAATTCAGTAATTGCCTTCAACATGAATTTGTTATCGTGGCTTTATTTTGTTTATTTGGTTTAATGTGAATCTTCCGAATTCTTTTTATTTATTTCTCACACATTTTGGGTGTTTGTGCTGGGTTTGTTTTACCTCGTGGTAATTATTATAATTGCCAGTGTATGAAACTGCTGCTTACTGACTGGAACTGTGTGAGTGACACAGCAGTGTAAAACTGGGCTGGAATTTCATGGCCTGTGTGTGGTTCTGTTAGCCCTTCACCCCCTGTCTCTGCTCGTTCTGTTTGATCCTCTCCAAGGAAGATGTGAAAAAATACTATGAATAACCAAATGAAATGTTTTCTTAGGCAAAACAAATAAAAAATGCAAACAGAACAAACCAAGCTCTTAACAAACACTTCCTCAAACATTTCTTTTGTCCTTGACGTTATTTACAAAACACGCGGTGGCTGAAATAGAAATTATTGATTTTTTTGAAAGGTGCAGCTCTGAAAAGGCAAAAACATTTTAAGTTTGGGTAGAGCTGACTACAGTGTTTACCACCAAGTACTAGATAATCATCAAGAGTTCACTTCCTTGTCTCAAGGTTAGTCAAGAGGATTTTAAACCCCATCCCGTGTCAATTCAAGTAAACATGCACTTGTCATATGAGCTGACATCATACCTGCTTCACTGTGTTATTCAGAAACTAAACACTTTCAAACCCCTGCCTGGTGTGACTGAGGTGTTCCCACAGAGCTCAAACACTGCAATCCAAGATGTTAAAAAATGTCGGGTTTGTGTTTGTGCTGAGGTTACAGATGAGGCTCTCAAACCGCATGGTTTGGAAACTTTGTGACGTGGCCACTCTTGGTCTTTCACAGACAAGTCACTGAAGTCAAATTAAGGTCACTGTGCTCAGCCTTTACCCATGCTCTGATAGAAAGCTTCATAAAAGATGTTTACTGTGTCCTGACTAATTGGAATAGTTAGATTATGTAGCTTAAAACAGATGAGGGGAGAGTGATGAAGCATTTTCCTGCCTGGGAGCTTGGGCACACCTTGGAGTTTAAGTAGGTTTGTGACATCTGTATCAGATGTTTGTGAGACACTGCCTGTTCAAGGGTAAACTCAGCTATTCCTCATGATTCTGTCCTGTTAATGTTTTGTAGGAGTCCACTAAGAGTCAATTAGAGAAGGACTAGGAGAACTTTCTCTAAATTAGAGTCTCTTCTTGAAATAATACATTGTATGTAATTAACTCAGAGTGATTGCCCACCCAAAACGGCTCTGAAGTAGTTCAATCTCTTGATCCCACTTTTCACTCCTCTCCTAAACTGTCCCTTAGTTAAAATGTGTTGCTTCCCAACTTTCTTATGAAGGAAAGGACTTCAGGTGTGCTGACAGAAGTGCAGGGATCTCTCAGACGTGTGGGCACACTTGTATTCTGAGATGCCAGTGACACCTAATAGTTGCCCAGGGCTTTGTATGGATCATTCCCTCATATTAATAGATCATTCCAAGTTTTCCTGCTAATGCAGTGGTAGAGCTTGTGAAGTTCTCCTTTTGGGACACCAGCTTTTATATATCCTAATACCCAAGTTTTCCTAAGAAAAAACCAAGACTTCAAATATTTTTTTCATTCAGAGCTGCCAGTAGTAGCAGCTCCTACACCTTGAATGGACTTGATGATGTTTTACTTCTTAATCCCATTTTCCCTGGAAATGTTCCAAGGGAAATGAAAACTTACTTGGAGCATTAGTAAAGTAAATAAAACACTGATACCTTGGAAGAATCCAGTTGCCAGTAGTGAAATGAATGAGGTGTGACAGTCTTTAGTGAGGAATTACAGGCAGGTAAATGTGAGGATGAAATATTAAGAAGTTCTGCCTTATTTCTTTGTCTTGGAGGATTGAATGTGCTTTCCACCAGTGCAGAATGGTCAGGAGATGAGAATTTTCTTGTTCATACATAGAAATAGGCCAAACAGGTTGTGCAGTCATCCTGAATTACTGCACTTACTCGGCAGGCAGATCCCTGTGGAGGAACAAAAAGGTTTTTAAAATGATCCTTGCAGGGTGGGTTTCCTTTGCATCAGCTTCACCTTGTCTGTGAGGCTGTGACTTAATTTTCTTAGCTCCAGTGAAGGGCTGATCTTTGATCCTTTTCCCTTCCACTGCATCTCTTGGGCACTGAACCATTGCTGTGCTGAACAATTACACTCAGCATCTCAATTAGAATTCCACCCCTTGAAGAAAATGGAACTTTGTCTAGATCTTGATTTACTCCTTAGAATTCTTCATTTCAGCCCATTACTCTAGGGTTTTGTTTTCACAACAAACCTAAATTTCATAGGTCACAATACCTGGGCGGGTCATTTGCTCCAGTTTTCATTACTTTAGGTGACCATAATGTTTCATTTTCACCTGTGACCCCTGGAGTTGTTTACAGAGCTGTTCTGTTGACATTTCATCTGAATGATTACTTTCAAAGTACATATTTTCTGCATCTCATTTTGATGCAGGGAATGAATAAAAATCCTAGACTGATCTTTAAATCAAGGAGTCTGAGGCAGAGCTCATAAATAAATTTTATCAGATTTATAACAATGCAGGAATGAAGGGCATAGTTTCTCCTAGAATCCAGACAGAGGGAAGGTACAGACCAGTAGTTCCTGAAACAAATCCAAATATAGACTCTTTTCTCTCTGGCTTTGTAAACATTTTATTTTACTACCCCAGCTCAGCTAAGCTTGGAATCCTGTGAGTACCTAGGAATTTGTTGACTTTATCAGTGGTAACTGTTTTCCAGACAACCAGGCATTGGCATACTGGAGTCATTGCCTAAAGTGGAAATACAGTATCTGTACACATATTTAAGCCCCAGCTGCTACTTTAGCTGAATCTCGAGTTATTTTTTTTTTATCTGCATGCTCTCCTTATGAGGCACATCCTTGGGGTGCCTTGTCTATGCCACTGTTGTTGGGAAATTCAGGGAAATTCTCCCTGGACTACTGGCAGTAGATCCTTGATGTTAGGACCAGGAGCTTAGAAAAGGCAGAATTGCAGCCTTCTGATCAAACAGGTGTCATGTCAGCTTCAAAACAGCTGTCACTCAACTGTAGTTATCAGGGACGTGCAGAAGGGCTGGAGAGGAGAACATTCCAAGCCTGTCTCTCAAGTGTGGAGATTGACAGCTGAGGTGTGCAGGAGTCCAGGCTGTGGCTCCAGCTCTGCTCAGGAGCTTAGGTGGGGAGATACCAGCCCCAGTTTCTGATGCAATGAAGCAACAGGGCTGTGGTGGAAATGTTAAACATGGATTGGAAAGGAAAACATCCATGGAAGGACTTCTGCTTGTCCTCACAGCATTGTTAGCCTTTTTTTTTCCCCCCAAAATTGATGTATTAGGCACTTAAAGGTTACTATCACAGTATTGCTGCAATTAATATTTTGTTATGTTTCTACTTTTGCTCTTCTGCCACTTAAGTGCTTCTTTCTCTGTGATATTAAAAACCTGATAGAGAGCCTTTATATTCGACTTAATTGGACAGTAGAACTTGATTGGCATTTTTTAAATTGAGAAATAAATTTAAATGAGTGAACTGCTTTGGTCTGGTGCAGAGAAGTCAGAGCTGAAAACAAAGGCTAAAGCATGTCAGAATGGTTTTGTGAAGTGAAATAATACAGGAACAATGAGAGGAAGGTGTCCTGCAGAGGAATTTCAGTCCAGGTGTGGTTCACACCCCTCAGTATAAGGACACTGCTGCTTCGGTTGCATTTTCATTCTGGTGTTGGGTATTTTGGTTGTTGAAGTGGAGTAGTGTTTTCCCTTCAGGGAAAATTGCCAACTTGTGCCTTCTGGGTTGTGCTCAGACTTTTGTTTCCAGGAAAAATAAGATATTACCAGCATTCATTTGTCATTAGCTTTCAAGATGGAACATTAATCAGCAACGTGCCCTTGCATCTGAGAGCACTGAGGGCATCCTGGGCTGCTTCAGGAGTGTTGCTAATGCTGGATCATTTCCTTTCTTGCAGGTGGTATGGTCAAGAAAAGGACTACAATGTTCTAGTCATGGATCTTCTGGGGCCCAGCCTGGAAGACCTCTTCAACTTCTGTTCTCGCAGGTTTACCATGAAAACAGTCCTTATGCTAGCAGACCAGGTATGTGCACACCTTGGTGGGAGCAGCCTCAGAGCCCTGAGGGATTCTCTGCAGAGTGCCTTAAATAATTGATGCAGTGTTTTATACACTAAGTGAACACTTGACCTAAATAAGGACAAAGGAATGGTGGTTTTTGTCTGCTCTGCCCTACAAAAATGCACCGTGTGGGAGGGCACTGCAGCTGCCTGCTCCTTTGTGCTGCTGCTTTAAGGGCAACTTCATTAAAATACTCAACTCATTTGGGGGGATTCACTGCCAGTATCCCCACTGGGGCTGTGGTAGGGGGGCTGGAAGAGTCTCCAGTTGTGGGTGATGGGATTCAATGGGACCTGTGATGACAACGTGCAAGTCTGTCCCTGTGCTCTCCTGTAGCCTCTAGGACCAGACAGTGAGCTAATAATAAATAACTGCCTTGCTTCTTTGGTCCTCACAGGCACTTCTTAAAGCTCTTAGTGGAGATGCCACTCTACCTCCAACATAATCGAAGCCTCTAAAACTCTCTGAAGTCTTTTTTTATAGCAGTTGATATTTTTCCAACTTGGTCATGAGAATCCAGCATTTGAAATGAGCAGCCATATTTATTTCTTGTTGCTTCATAAATGGCTTGATTGTGCTGCCTTCAGCTCCTTGAAAAGCAGTGAGGGTTTTTCAAGTTGAATTTTTCAATGGCAGTTGAAATTTCATCTAATATTACGTAATTGATGTCAGTACCAAGTTGTCACTTAGCCAGATGCTCGTAGAATCCCAGGCTCTTGGCCAAGGAAGCTCAAGGCATTTGTCTGGAGACAAGGTCAGCTGTCCCTGTTCTCAGCTGCCCTAAGAGGGTGATGTGCTTGCTTTAGAGAGCCATTTATCTGCTGAGTGTGGGTGTGACAGCATCTCCAGGGAGTCCACAGGGGGTTTGTGCAGTATTCCTTTGGGTGATAAACACGAATTGGCTGTCAGCTGGGAAAGAGGCAGAAATGGGGGATATCTGTGCTCAGAAGTGGCTTTTAGGGCACAGTCCAGCAATGTGATGTAACAATCTCAGCTCAAGCCTGCAAGAGGAGGTTTTGAGGAGCAAGAAGAGTGTTTGAGGAGCTGCAGAGCTGTGTCACAGAGCCATGGGCTGTGATCTCACCCACAGGAAATGGGTTGGCCCTGGATGATGACGCAGATGTGCCAGAGTTTCTCCATGTCTCCAGATATTCTGGGTTCAGGCTAGCCCAGATATGACAGGGTGGGCCACCATCAAGTTGTGACTTGCTCCATGAAAGCTGTTACCTGAAAAGTGATGTTTGATGAATGAATAACCAGATGAATGAGTAACTAGGACAAGGGGAGGAAATGAGCTTTAAAATTGGCTCGTGGTAGCTATAAAACCTTCGAAGTAATGAAAAAAAATTACTTTTTAATAGGATGCTATAGTTAGAAATGTGAACTTCAATATCTGGGAAATATTCAGGTATTTAATCTGCCAGTTCCTGACCAAGATTATGGAGTTTTAACATGGAAAAAAAGATATCCAGACAGCATTTTATAAAATGGATTTTTATTAAACAAATGCATAAACTGAAGCTGCAGAGGAAGGTAACACTAAAAAAATCATGCTTTCACTGAAGGTTTAATGAAATGTCTTGCTCTCTTTGAAATCTTACATGTTGCTGGTTTTTTTTACAGATGATCAGTAGAATTGAATATGTGCACACAAAGAATTTTATACACAGAGACATTAAACCAGATAACTTCCTAATGGGTATTGGGCGTCACTGTAATAAGGTTAGTCCAAAGCTCTTTGTTTCCAAGCTGCAGAGGGAATGCCTGTGTGATTTGATTCCAGCTGCACAACTTTGGTCAAACCCATTGCTAAAACTGCTGTTTTGGATGCTAAACCACAGTTCTTGGGCGTGAGAACTTGGTTTTCTTGGTGTCCACTTGTAAATGCTGTGGGTCTCTGACCCACCCTGCGAGATGCACTTGATTGCAAGATGATTTCTAGACTTGCAACAAGGTTATAAACTAACCCTAGAGAATACTTGACCACTTCTCTCAAGATGTCTGTTGTCATAGCATTTTATTCCTCTATCATAAAAGTCAAATCCTGTCTTTGGCTTTGGGGCTGACTTCCTAGGATGAAAAAACAATTTGTGCCACCAACGTGGGAGCTCCTGACCTACCAGTCAGCAGGGCATTAAATCTTGGCAGTGACAGACTGGTAAAGCCTCTTCAACCCTCAGAATTGTGGCTAAGACCAAGAGCCAACATGCAGATGCCTTGATAAATAAAAGAAACGATGCAATTAATGTTGATGGAAAACTGTTAAGCTGTAGAACAAAAATTTTGTCTCAGTTTACTTTGTGGGGGGATTGAAAAAAAAGCTGGGGGTGGGTCGAGGGGTGGGCTGAGGTTGTTACACTTTTTTTGGGGAAGGGTAAACATAGTCAGAAGTGCATGTTTCCTGCCTAGAAGGCAACTTTTTTTTTTTATTTATTTTATTTTTAGTTTTCTTGAGTGAAATATGCTTAATCCTGCAATTTGTATGTCGAGCTCGGGCAGACAGGCAGCATTGGCAATGCATTAAGCATGCTACTGATTAGAAATTAACTTCAGGACAAACGTACCGTGATCAAGCTGTTTATTGGAAGCAAGATTCCCACTTATCTTCTCTATATGCCATCCCAGGATGTCTCATCTGGTTAGGCACTACCAGTAATCAAAATGTTTACCTTTGTTTGCCTGTATGAATGCCAACTTGAGGGCCATGAGCATTAGAAGGGGAAACCTTGGATAATGTGAGATAACAGCTCTTGTCTGAAGAGGTGCAATGCACTGAGTGTTTAGAGACAACCATTGTTGGAAAAGCTTGTAATTCCAGCTGAAGGGCAGTCTTTATGTAATCCTGTTGCTGTTAAACTTTGTTTGTTCCCAAGTTTCATACTTTCACTCTGTACAGCTCTATTTTTCTCTGCTGTGTTGAGCACAGTTTAGGCTCCTTAATTTTCTGACATGACTCAAAGTAGAACTTGAAAACTTTTATTTTGGTTTTTTCCTAGTTTTAGTTTCTGGTTTCCAATTGTTCTTTTTTGGGCCATTTTTCTGTACTTTTGCACAGTCATGCTAGGTTGGCATTGCTGCACTCCAGTTCATCTTGGTGTGGATTAATGGCCTAGAAATTGCTGCTGTGCTTACTTTAGAGGAGGAACACATTAGATTTGCATCAGCTGAAGTGAAAGACAAAATTGTCTACAAACCATTGGATTTTTTTCCCCAATTAGTTAGGGAGCCATGCAATGCTGTGGTGGTAAAACACTGTCTGTGGGCATGGGCTTCACTTATGTCAGGAGGTTAAGGAGGTAGTTCCTGACCCAAGTGCAAATTAATACTTTTACACGAGCAAAATGTGGAATGGGTTCCTTCAGTTTGGAATCAAATGCTTTGACTAGGAAACACTTGCCACCAATACACTATTTAATGTTTCTTTTTGTAACCAAGTGTAGTTTTGGGGTTTTTAGTGATGACTCTACACAGTTCAAAGAAAATCAGTCACAAAGATTAGAACAGCATGGTAATCTTGTTCCAGTAGCTTCCTGTCAGTTATATTAAAAAAAAATAAAATTAAATTGATTTTTTTTTCCAAATTTTAATTTGGTGATTGGGAGAAATTTTGCTCCCACCTTAAAAGATGAATTTCCAGCTCTGCTAGAAATAAGCCCTGCATGCTTATGAAAGTAAACTTTAAGGTGACTAAATGCCTTCTACCTCTTCCTTACTGAAGATTTACGTTTTTCTAAATGTCTTTTGGGGGAAGGGCAGTTTGTGGAACCAAAGGCTGCTTTTGTAAGCAAAAAACTCGAATTCCCTTTTTTAATAGAGCCAAATGTCACCATTGCTATCCCTGGTTAAGGCAGTGCCATTTTGGAGCGGCTCACACTTGAAATTTACCTTGTCCCATCTGTTCAATTTTCTCCTCGGAAAAACAAAACCAAACCAACAAACCCAATGCTGCTGCTATAAACGATCAAACTATTACTCAAAAAAGAAATGAATAAAAAAAATCGATGGAAAGAGAAGAGTTTTTTTGCAAAGTACAGTGCTTGGTGGAAGAAGGATGGCATTTGGCTACCCTGTTCTTTCTCGAACGCCTCGGTGTTGCCTGTCTGCGCCGGCCAATGTTGCAATGTAAGCAAGACTGTTTGATGCACTGCCACCCTCTATTGTTTGTTCAGTGTTTAGAATCTCCAGTGGGGAAGAGGAAAAGAAGCATGACTGTTAGTACTTCTCAGGACCCATCTTTCTCAGGATTAAACCAGGTCTGAACTGTCTCCTATTCCAACCTCAACCCCAAATTCATGTGCTTTATTTTTGTTTTGGTTTTTCTTTTTCTTTATTTTTTTTTTTTCGTTTTGGTTTTTTTTTTTTTTTTTGTTCTTTTATTTTGTTTTTCTGGAGAATGTAGACCTTGCAAAAGCACCTCTTATGTTGGCATTATTCAGACATACTTGGCAAACATGTAACATTACTAAGATGTTTCCCTGTGGCGCTTGTTTAAATTGTGGAATTATTTCTAAACTTTGATAGGGCTAAATGTACGTGCTTGATTTCAGGTGCAGGTTGTATTTGTGGTCTTTCCAACTCAAAAGGCAATCTCCTAAAAATGTGGTGAAGGATAGACATGAAACAGCAGGGCTCCTCCTTGCCTTGCTGAGGCTTCCTGCAGTTCCTGTGGATGCATGTGGAGAAGTTCTGTTATCACTTCAGCCAGACTCCTCCCCGTGCAGTTTTTGTTCAAAATCACCCCAAATGTGTAATGAAGACTTATTATTTCCATCCATTGTGCTTGAAAGCTGAAATTACTCCAACAAGCTGCGTCCTGGAGAAGCAGGAGCTTTATCTTAGTAGTGTCTGATGTTGTATGTTCTGACTCTTGAAGAGGAGATGAATTGCAGAGAGAGGAAGACATTTGGCAGTTGGTAGCAGGACAGCTGGAAATTGCTGAATATGAATCACTGCTCAGGAGCTTGGCCATTGGTCCACAGCTTTCCACAATAGTCTCCATGGATTAAATCCCAGGCGGATTCCTGCTGTACACAAGCTGACAGGCTTCTGTTGTCTGCTTCTGAAACTTTCTTATCAGAGGCACAGGCTTTGATCTACTTCTCTAGTTGCTCTTGGCAAAAATCGTGCCCTACTTCTCCAGTTTCTTGCTGATAGTGCAACAAACAGAATGAAGGTGGTGTGAGGTTATCTGGGAATGTGTTCCTGAGGGCTGGCACTGGGACGTTCTGTGCTCATCCAAATTGGGCTCTGTCTCCCAGCTTAATTCTTTCCAGGAGGGACACACTCCTTTGCCTTCAACCCATCCACAGGGAAAAACAGACTGACCCTGAGCTGGGGAACAGAGCAAACTTCCCCAGGGAAAGCTGCTGATCTCAAGTAATAGCCAGTTACAGGTCTGTGCTGTGGACCAAATCAGAAAATGAGGGATTGTATTCAAGCTCAGGCTTTGCTTCTAGGAAAGCTGCAGCATAGCAGCAATCACATAAAGCTTTGTATTGTCTGCTTTGGGATTCAATGTCAAATATTTCCTGGCATACCTGATGGTTTCCTGGTAGCTAGGAACATATCCATGCTCCTGGAGTAGCTGCCTGTAGTGGGTGCAGCACAGCCAAGGCCCACACCTTGCTGAGCTGTCTGAGCTGTGGAGTTGATTTAAAAACTTGGGTTTATGTCCCTTGCTCCAAGCATTCTGGGCTTTCAGGGTGACTTTCACCTGAACAGCAAATGTGGCGCTGCAGTGCCTTGTGTTTGCATGTAAATCATGGCAAGACTTCAACCCCAGGTTTTCTGCTCTCACACCAGTCGTTTAGGAGGATTTTAGCTTTGCTTTTTCCTGTTTAGGCTACTGTAGTTGGTAAATCTTCTTGGATCAGAATTCTGAACCATAGCTACTCTGCAGTTCAGGAACTTTCAGTATCTTGGATACTTTCTATAGAGTTGAGTTTCCTAGTTCACAGCACTCCCAGCATGCCAGTGACCCCCCCATTTCAGCCTTGGTTATATTTTAGTCTCCAGTTTGCTTTTAAAGACATAGCTTCAGTTCTGGCATCAGCTTTAAGGTGATACTGAGTTGGTTTTTACTGAGACTTTATCAAACTTTAAATGTCTTCTTTCCATCACGTTCTGCCCCCACCCAAGTTACTTTTGCAGCACTGCTCAGTCTGTGAGGGATTGCAGTCCTTGATCCTGTAGCATTAATCCAGTGGTGGAATCAGGATTTGTAGCTTGAAGTCTGAGTGTTAGAATTTGAAATGTTCCTTATGTACTTCTTTCTGCCTCAGCTTTTTTTGCCTAGTCCTGAAATCTTGCCCAAGAAGGTACAGCCTGGATGACCCTTTGTAGGTGGGCTGGCTGGCAGCACACTGATTACCACACACTCATTTTAAACACACTCAGGTTACTAAATACCAAATCATTGGGCAAGCTTGGTTATTAGAAACCCAGATTGGATCCATTCCTTGGCTTCAGCTTCCTGGCTGCGTTCAAACCCAGCGAGTTTGTCCTGCTGCTGTGGCAGCGTTCTGGGAGCCTTGAAATGAGCCAAGAACAAGCTGTCTTGTTTGCTGGGGAAGGTTTTGGCCTTGTGCTCTGCAGAATGGCCACTGTTCTTTGAGACAGGAGGTTGCAGGATGTGCCTCGTGCATTAATTAACTCCGTGTGTGTGACCTGCTCCGGTGCCAGTGGGGTTTGGGATGTGATTTCACCACCTTCCTCCCTCAGCTGTGCACTGCAGTCATCAGACTACAGTAGTGATAGAAAATAGTGGTAGAACTAAGCTCCAGAGGCTGAGTAGCACCATCTAATCCATTCCAGGGGATTGAGAAAAGTCTTGAACTAATTCACCATTGAGTTTTTAACTGAGTAGTTAAAGCTGGTTGCGCCTTTGCACTGTTACTTTGCTTCTTTTAACTGTAGGCTGTTACATTGTCTGGGTGTCTTAAAACATAGCTAATGCCTAGTGAAAGAAGTTGGGAATTTTGAGACTTGGATAGGAATCTAACTAACCTATTTTCGTTTTTCTTGAAGTTATTCCTTATTGACTTTGGTTTGGCCAAAAAGTACCGGGACAACAGGACAAGGCAACACATACCATACAGAGAAGACAAAAATCTCACTGGCACAGCTCGATATGCCAGCATCAATGCACACCTTGGCATTGAGCAGAGGTGAGTGCAACGTTCTGGAAGGGTGCAGGGTGATCTTTGGGAACTTCTGAGCTCATTTTATATGGAAAGTGTATCCATCCCTTGGCAAGTGTTCTTCCTTTTGGCTGCCTGTGCAAGGATAGGGGGGGAAATCCGAGCACCTAATTTGCTTCTTGAAGAGACTGTGCGTCTTGCAGACATCAGATGGATGTTCTGCATATTCTTTTGGCTTTTTAAAGGCTGAGCCATACTTTGATGTGGGTCTGTCAGAGGCCCTTCACACATAAAATGGTGCACTTTGCTGATGTGTTGGTACCTGTTGGCACCACTGCTGACTGGCTTGAGAGGCCTTTCTGTAAGCAGAAAGGGTGTTCTAAAGCTGGTGTCTGGCCTGTTTTCTCACTCTGTCCAAGTTAGTAAACCATTATTTCTCCTTTTGCCTGCAGGCAAGGCTTAAATACCTTCAGTCACACTATATTTTAGTTTCTGGTGCATACATGTCTGTAGATATGTACACATGTCTGTGGATAGATTTATCTATTTGAGCTTTGCTTAATCAACAAACACATTTTTATCTTCTGGATCAAAGGCATTTTGTTCCTACAGGATCCTAGCATTTTCCAGTGGAGAGAGCACTTCAGGTTGTTTGGGTGTGTTAGGTACCCATGGGATAACAAGGAATGCTTCTCTTCCTTATATCTGTGCCCAGATATTGTACTGGATAACTGAAGAGTGTGGCTTTATCTCTCTTGGATAATGAAAGCTTCCAGGAATGTCTGTGCCTTTGACCTTTGTGTTAACCAAGATGGGAATGGCAGGATTTCTCGTGGTCGACTTCAACACAGCACAAATGATTCTTTAAAATGCTTCATGTTTCCTTTTTTTTTTTAACTTTAATTTCCTTAAGGTTCCTTCAGGGTATTTTCTTGTCTGTCAGTGTCATTATTGAAGCCAGCTTGGCATGTGGCTCAGGGAGGTAAATGACAGGTGTCACTTCTGCAATAAATGAATTTCACACATCCCAAGCAGTTCTGGTAAGGGAATATCTGTGCTTGCACCTGGGAGTGAAGGAGGGCTCTGCAAAGGATGTTGCTTTTGAATTTATTTGGACACTAGAAATTGAATTTAGTTGGATTTTACACCATATCTGCTGGTAATGGGAATTCTGTTATAATTAGAAATGTAGGTTGCTGCTTGCTACAAGCTGCTAAACTGTCTAGGTCAAGCCAGCAGTGAGGCAGAGAAGTAATGCATTCCTGTAATCAAGAGAAACCAGTTCTGGAGCTTATGGCAGAATATTTCAACCTCTACTCCTGTACTTTTAACTGTTACAGAACACGTTTTCCTACAGGTAATGACAGCTGTGCTCAAGGAGCTGTTTGCAATGTTATTTATTTTAATAATGGAGAGGATTGTCCTGTTTTCCAAAACCTGAAAACTATTTCTATTGATATATGGTAATAATGTACCTATTACAGATTTACAGAACGAAATGTTTCCTACTACAAGATCGTGACATTAAACATTAAAACAATGAGCTGGGTGGGGGGTGGATACTCTTAATCCCTTTATTGTTTCTGAATTTATCACTGCCTTCTCAGAAAACATAATTTTACCTCATGGCCCTGTACAGGTTCACTGAATGCTGTTGGTGATTAAAATCTGCAGTTGTAATAGAATTAGCAAGTTCTGCAGGCTGGAATTTGTGGGCTCAGTATCATTTTTCAGCCCTTTGTCTGTGGTTTCATGTTGCAGCTGAGATGATCTCAGAGGTAGCTGCTGCTGAGGGGAGGCAACCAATCCTCTCTTCCCTGGGCAGGGCAGAGCTTTTCTGGCCTTGTGCTAAGAGCTTTAGGGAGCCAAGCTGCTTTTCCCCTGGGATAGCTTTTCCTTTGTTGCCCAGAGGGTCACAGAGCTGGCCCAGGAGGGAGGGAGTGCCAGGCTCTTCTGGTTATACTGACTGGGCTAGAAGACAAAACATCACCAACTTCTTTCTTCTCCTACCAAGATGTGCAGATAGATCAGGTTACAGCCTGTTCCCACTTCTGGGGAGCTGTTTTTCCCTCACCTTTGTGTGTAATCCTGTTTGCAATACCACTGTCAGCCTCTTGATCCCTTGTTGGGGTAGGAGGTGTTGAGTCTGTCCTGCCAACCTTTAAATCCTTCTCTGGGTGGCAGAGCAGCAGCAAAACCTACCAGGTTGTCCCCATAAGGGAGCAGGGAGGAGAAAAATAAGTTATTTTTCTGCCTCCTATTAAATAGATGTCAGCTGCAGAAGGGCAGTCAGAGGAAAAATCTGATTTTACCACAGCTGGGAAGAGGCAACTTTGCCAAGAGGAAAAAAAAAAAAATCCTGGATTGTGTTTTCCACTCCAGTGAACTGTGCTGGTCTTAGTGCTCAGGAAAGCTGTGAGCAAAGTGCAGTGGTGTTCATGTGGCCAGAGTGAGGATGTGGAACATGTGCAGGGCACATGAAGCCTTTTGCATGAGAGTTTGTGCAAGTTGTCAGTGAAGTCTGTGGCTGGATCACTTTGGAGTTCTCCTGCTGCCTTGGCACAGACTTTAGTGGGAAGAAGGCAGAGGCACTTCTCATTGATTCATGCACCTTTATAAATGTTGTTGCCTTTTAAAATCAGGGACAGCTCAGGGGTTTTTGGCAGAAGGGAAGGAGGAAAGGAGCAATGCCCTTTAGGGGCCAGGTGGTCAGGATTGATCCAGACTGAGCCAAGGTGCAGGGCATAATTTTACTGGCACGATGTTACAGCTTTATTGACCCCATTAACCTCATTCTCTCTTACAATGCATTCCATGGTTCCTACAGGAAAATCTTCAGTTTCTACCCAAACTACTTAATAAGGCAGGAAAGACAGTTCATGCTTCTTTTTTTTTCCCCCAAAAGTTTTTGTTTCAGTGTAACTGCAGATGGAAATTTAGAACACGCAGAATATTCTGTACAATATTCCTTGCTTTAAAAATGAATAGAATCTCTTCCCTATCTTAAGGTTCTCTTAGGCTTTATTCCTGAATTATTTTTTTTAATTTAAATTTTTTGAATGCTAGCACTGTGGAACAAAGTAAGAAATGCCAGAATTGGTAATTCTTTGTGTTTTTGCTCCTGCAGTCGTCGGGATGACATGGAGTCTCTAGGCTATGTATTGATGTACTTTAACAGAACCAGTCTGCCTTGGCAAGGATTAAAGGTAGGTTTTGATGCTTTCTTTTCCCTCCCCCACCCTTTTAATTTTTTTTTTTTTTCATGTTTGGGTATCATGCTTCTGCCTGTCAGGTGGGTCTGTATAACGTTTAGCCTCAGTTGTACAAAGCAGCTTTTCCCAAAGCTTTATATTTATAGACTGTGGATTCTGCCTCTGAGGCAGCAGGCAAAATGTGCATTGTTGGACTGTCTTAAAATCTATGCTAAACAATAGCTGACATCATCTTTGCCAGTTATTGTCCTGTTGCAGGCTGAGGCCCCTTTGGGAGATAGAAAATAACATTGTTAGTGGCTTTTTGACTTGCTGGAGAGAGCATGGAAATAATCTCTTGCCTGGCAAGTTCAGCCTCAGTGGTGTCTTCAGTCCAGGTTATGGCACAGCTGAATAATGAACTGCAGCAGCCTTGTTCAGGATTCCCATGTATGGGAGCCAGCTACAATCGTGGCAGACATTTCTTATTTCACTTATTTAGACACCAGTGATTGGTTTTTTGTGTTTTAATTGTTTTTCTTCCTCCGTGTGAGTGTTGTGTAATTCCAATAGTGTTGCAGCTGCACGGTTTCTAAAAAGGCAGCAGCTTTTGGGCCACTGGAACTCTTCAGCTGCAAATGAATGTGAGGGGTGCTGAAGCAGCCCTGGATGGGGCACTGAGTGGGAATTAATACAACTTTGGCCAGTGTAGCTGCAAGTCTGGTGTGGTTAATGGACAAAAGCAGCAGCTAGAACTACACGAGCTGTGCCATGTGATGGGAGCATTAGACTGCGACAAATGGTATTAAACTGTGGCCAAATCTTAATACCAGATTGACCTTCATTCTCTTTGCAATAAGTGTGTGGGACTTGGAGCTTTCACATAAAATACTTATGGTTGACCAAAGGATTTTTGTCATTTTTTTTTTTTTTTTACTGCTGTCCTTGTTAATCCAGTGTTGCACAATATCTCTTATATTGTGACCTACATGTTCCACAGGCTGCAACAAAGAAGCAAAAGTATGAAAAGATTAGTGAAAAGAAAATGTCCACTCCTGTTGAGGTTTTGTGTAAGGTAAGAGTTTCCAAGTGATGTCACACTGTGAAATGGAAATTCTTTTCTTGTTCAGTTTGTTGTTTGTTGTTTTGTTTTGGGGTTTTTTTTTTCTAAACTTGAGCCAATATATTAAATAGTCTCACATGGCATTTGCTGCTGAATAGTACTGCTTTGGCAGGCACTGGGTGCCTTGTGTTTGGCCACCCAGCAAGACTGGGAATTGTGTGTACAGGGCAGCATTTGCTGCTGTTCCTTGGCAAAGTTCATGGCACCATCATTCAGGTCTTGCTGGCTGTTGGCTGTGCAAGCTCCCAGCTCTCTTACGTGAGGCTTGTTCAGTTCTTCAACGTTTATAGTGCAAGTTTGACATCAGAAGTCAATAAGTAACCAAGGTGGAGCTGTCTGGCTTTGCCCAAATGCTCTTTCTGCCTCCCCAGGAGGGTTCATATTGTCTGCCCTGCCTCAGGTAGTGGCTCTAGTGAAATTGGATGCAAGTGATATTTGTATTTCCAAGGTTTTCTTTTGAGTCTTAAGATTCCTCTCACACTGTGGCATCCAAGTGTTTCTTAACAAAGATCCTTGAGAGCACAGCAGGGTTTGTGCACGTCAGACAGCAGCCCCAAGGATTGCACTTTCTAGTCACATCTCTATCCCCAGAGTCTGACAGCATCTCCCAGCCATTGAACTGTTCATGGAATGGTTTGGGTTGGAAGGGACTTGAAAAATAATCCAATTCTAACCCCTGCTGGGGACAGGGACACCCTCCACTCATCCAGGTTGCTCAGAGCTCCATCCAGTGTGGCCTTGAACTGGCCCTAACAGGGATGTTACACCCTGGGATTTTTTTACAGCACTGTTCTGTGTGCTATTACCTATTACAGGTAGGCTTTCATACACATTAAATGTTTAAAAATGTAAAGCAGAAAATCTTTTGAAAGAGGTTTTCATAATTTAAGTTTTCACACTTATTGCTTGTTAACTGACCTTGTCTCTGCTACGTTCAAGCAGATTATCAAAGAAACAAGAGTGAATCTCTTACCAGATAATTATCATTATTTTAGAAATTCATTAATGAGAACAAGGTTTAATTAGGATGAACAATGTGCTTTATAAAGAAGTTAAATGTTGAAGGTTCTAGTAGCAGAGAGCTTGTGATTGCAATGAGGGAACAGTTCTGGGGAAGGAATGTGTACCTGAGCAAATCCACACGCTGAAATACAGAACAAATGAACAACTAGGGCCAAAGTGGAATTAATTCATACATCTTCAACCAGTTCTCCTCTGCTGTTAGAGACAGATGGAGATCCCTTTGCCTTTGTTAGAAGGTTTTTGCTGCAAGCCATGGCTTGATTAACACTGTTGATTTACAGGGGTTCCCTGCAGAATTTGCCATGTATCTGAACTACTGTCGTGGCCTGCGCTTTGAAGAGGCACCAGATTACATGTATCTGAGGCAATTATTCCGTATTCTTTTCAGGTCAGTCTCCAAGTGGAAAAGTACAGAAACTTCTCAGGGATCCAGTTGGGAACTGCTCTGTGGGACTGGCACTGCAGAGAGCAGCTCCTTGTGTGTGTAGTAGGGAGTTCTTCTGGGACTTCCTTTCATTTCAGAGCTTCAAAAGCTGTTTAAAGGACCTGAGAAATTATTGTTCAATGTTAAACGCAGAGGGAAAGGATTCTCTTGTTTTTGCACTGTGTGGTGTGACCACAGGGTTGAGCCCATGCTTCAGGTTCTGTTCCAAGTACCTTATAAAATTGACCCCTCGGTGTAGAAGTCTTTGAAGCTTTTTATGTTTGGAAATTGGTGCTGGGCCCAGCAGTGGTTCCCAGGAGAGAAATTTCAGTGCAGGAGAAGAGTGCTGCTTCATTGAGCTCATTAAGAGCAACTGGAACGTAAATTCCACCTTGTGCAGTGAACAGCATCTGTCAAAGGAAGGGCTGGTACTGATCTCTCGAGTCTCCCCCCAGGTTTCTGGAATCCAAAGAATTCCTATTCAATGATGTACAATACTGCAGGCTCTCCTTGAAATTATATTATTATTAAAAAAAAAAAAGTGCTCAGTGCAGACAGTGGGTGAGCTGGGCTGGGCTGGGAGGAAGTGCTGCTTCCACAAGTGCAGACCTTTGTGTAAGCAGTGAGTAAATGCTGCTGGCTGGCATTTGGGCTTGCTGCAAGAATCCCTTTAAGTTAGTAATACTTAGCATTTCTATACCATTCATAATCTCTAAAGCAGCTTACAGAAGGAGCTATCCCCTAGTTGTGGGATTTCAGGCAGGGCTCTGTGTTAGCTCTGATGTGTTACAGCAGAACATTTCCTTTTTTTTTTTTTTTTTTGCAGGACCTTGAACCACCAGTATGACTACACATTCGACTGGACAATGTTAAAGCAGAAAGCAGCACAGCAGGCGGCCTCTTCCAGTGGGCAGGGGCAGCAGGCCCAAACCCCCACAGGCAAGCAAACTGACAAATCCAAGAGTAACATGAAAGGTTAGTAGCCAAGAACCAAGTGACGTTACAGGAAAAACAAAAAAATTCCACGAATTTGGACAACGGCGGCAATTCCAAGTGTTAGATCAAGGAGGTGGTTTAAAAACTACATTTGGCTCTTCGATTCAAAAACAAAACCAAAAGACGTCCTTGGAGAATTTGACTACTAACTTTATACCAAAATGTCCTTGTTATTCATATCATTTCTTCTGGGGATGTTGGGTCATTTTTTTAACCACTGCATCTTTTTGCTCCCGCATTAACCACTTTCCAAAAAACAAGAAACTGACTCGGTGTTGGGAATGTGACATTTTTATTTATTTTGATTTATATATATACATATATATATGTCCTTATATATGTATAAATATATAATGCAATCCAAAATCCTAGACCTAACACTTCTTAAGGGATAATTCTCATTGACCAGGCGAGGATCTAGAGACTTTGGGTTCTGCTCTGTGGCAGCTGGTATACAGTGCTGTGGGTTTGCTTCTGTTCTGTATGCCTCAAACACTGGGAACAGAAAATTGTGACTGCTCTGGCTTCCTCCAGTGGGTTTACATTGAGGCATTTGGTCCAGAGTTCAAGGAAGGGACCAGTGAGCTCAAAAATGGCTTGTCTTAAATCAAGCAGGAACCCCAAAACTGCTGTGGATCGCCAACTCACAATTTTCTGAAGTATCTGGGTGCTCTGGGGTGGGGCTTTTAGGTTTCCTGATGATTTTTTTGATGTTTCTAGGTTATGGTTTCAAAGGGAAATGTTGTGACATGTTCAAATGTAATTGTGTAATAACTGAGTTCTGAAAAGATGCATCAATTTTTTTTTTTTTTCCCACATGGTCTAGAAGCTTTTGAAATACTTTTTATTTTGTGACGTAAATGTGTGTGAGTCTGGTAATTCCCTAGAATGAAACTACCACATCTGTGCGTTTTTGAGCCAGTCTTGCCATGAAACCAATTCCTCCAGCAGAGCTGAGGATAAAATTGAAACTAATGAGATCGTGTCACTGAGAATAGAGAGGGAAGGTTTAAATTCTGTACTGAGGCATTGCTGCTCTTCAGTACCTCTTGTCTGTCATTTTTATATGTATAAAATTATATACTTGGCTAACATGACAATCCTGGAAATCAAAGAAATGCAGAAGTGTTTACAATAAACTTGAACATTGTTCTTCACTTACTGTGGCAGCATTCAAACCTTACCAGATGTCTTTAGTCAAAACAGCTATCAAAACCCCACATTTCATCCAGAATAAATGAACTAGTAAAATACCTGCTGCTTTTCCCAAGATTGAAGTGGTTCTTGAAAAAAAAAAAACACAACAACACCACCCAAATTGGTAGATGCCATTAAATGTCAGATTTTTGGCATAAAGAGTGGCTGGAGCTGACAGAGGCTGGAATCCAGTTCCTTCAGCTGCAACACCAGTAGCAGACTGGGTGATTAAGCACCTGAGCTTGGATTGCTTCCTGAAATAGAGAAACTCTGACTGAAGTTCAGAACCCAGCCCAGTTTAGGGTGTGGAGAGGTTGGCTGTTGGAGCAGAAGATAATTTGAGCAAAAATGTACATTCCTCACAAGAGCTCCTGCTCAAAGTGAAGGCTTTGCAGGAGGTGTAAAGGGGAACCTGCCCTGAAAATCAAGTTGTGAGCTGGTGAGACACAGATTTGCTGAAGTGTTCTGAGGTTTAATGTGCTGCTCTCCTGGCTCAGACAGTCTCTGCCCAAATGCTGTGTGTGAAGAAAGAAGAGGTCATTAAAGTGATTATCTGCCTGCACCTTGAAGTGATGCTGCAGTGCCAGAGAGCAGAGCTGAGCTCACTGCCAGGCGTGAGGAGCAGGGAGGCTTTGCCATGCAGCCTTAGAGCATTTCTATTCACTGATTTACATTCCTTATCACACTGTCCTTTGGTAGAGACTCCTTGCTACAGCTAAGATGAAACTCCTGGTGTTTTAGCACAATTTCACTGGGTTTTTTGGGGAATGACCCTCCTCTTCCCTCCCCATCACCAAGAAAGGCTTGTGACCCTTGGATCGATCAAGCTGTAATGTCAGCAGAGCATTAAAGCAGTGCTTGGCAAACATCTGAAGACTTCAGGGGCTTCATCTCTTCATCAAAGCAAAGATTTCCAGATTCCTAAAATCCTACATGTCTTTTTGTGGGGAATTCTGCCTATTAATGATTTTTTGAACCCAGCTAAGCTGAAGGAGGAGGCTCTATGGTTTGGATGCTCTGTCACATAGGAGAGGATGAAACACCTGGTTATTTTTTTCTGGAGTTCAGTTAAATTCTTTTGTAGTTGCTGTAGCAAAGCCTGTGTGGAAGTGGCTTAAAAGCCTTCCTGGTATCAAATATCTGGTAACCATATCCACTGAGCTGGAGTCCTGCAAAGAGCAATGGACAGGTGCAGTTATTTATAAAGTGCAGGTGAAGGTGTGCATCTGGCCAGAGGAGTACACACTCAGATTGTCTAGAGTGCTGATTTACAGATATTCCTGACTTCCTTAACTCTGAGCCATGTTAAATCATCAATGAATCCTAGAGTTTATCCAGGCTAAATATTCCGTTTGGTTCCAGAATAACCTGTTCTGTCCATGGCCTTTTTTTCTCTTTGATTTTTTTTTTTCCCCTGCCCCTCTCTGGAACTGTGTGCAGTGTCTTTTGTAACAGCCAGATCAGCTGGTTTGGAACTTGGGAGAGGTGAACTGTTCCAGCAGACAGAGCTCTGCTGACTCGGGGAAGTTGGGCTGGCTCTCTTTTGCCACAGCAGCAGTTGTTCAGGTGTGATTTGTAACTGTGCTTACACTCAGCTCCCCTCAGTCATAAAAGTGACTCAAGCAGTCAATCTGCAGGATAAAGTCTACCAGGTCTATTTGGGAGAGGTGTTTTTTAATTCCTGGCAGATTCTGTGAGGCAGTCAGATGGTCCATTAATATTTGCTGTGGTGGTGGCAGGATTGCTCAGAACAGACTGGGGCTTCTCTGCTTGAGAATTACAGTTATTGACAACTGAATACTTCTCACTTGCTTGTCTGGAGAAATGGAGAATACCCAAAATTTGAGCATTTCAAACTGAGGAGGTTTTTAGGGAATTGCACTACAGTTGCTGCTCCCCTGTCAGTCAGATCTTCAGCCATGGTAATAATAAAGGAATTTGAGGATCCCTCACGTAGCACAGAGATTTTCAGAGGTTTGGGCAACACCTCAAAAGGACAAGGAGTGATGATTTGGCCCTTTATGGAGCCAAGATCTGTGGAAGAGATGGCACCATGAGCTCTCCAGCATGTTCCTCATGCCAGCAATGCTCTGTGTGCTCTGAGTGCCCATCTCAGCTGACAGCTGTGGTTAGGCAGTGTCTTAACAGGACTTTGAAGGGACATTTTGACTTGAATCCAGTTCCCTGTTGCTCTCTGTAGCTGTAGCTGGACATTCTCCTGCCCACATTACCTTGGGTTTGAGGAGTTCTAACAGCAGCAGATCGTTTGGTAGGATGTCCTTTCTCCTCAGGTTCAGGCTCCCATTTCTTGTGAAATCTTCTGAAGCAATGAGTCGATCTGTTTCTTTCCACACTCTTCCTTTGTTGACTTTGTTTTGGCTGCTTTGATGGAGAAAGTGGTTCAAAAGATGAATCAATGTTCTCTGCTGAACACACTCAATGGAAAAACAGCATTATTTTTGGTCGTGTGCATCAAGTAAGGATTAGGGAAGTCAGCAGTCACTAGGCTTTCTGTGGGAATTTGCACTCAAGTGGGAATGGCTGTCTTGATGCTGGTGCAGGGTTTGGGTTTTTTTAGTATGACCAGTGCTGGATGAAGAGAACTGTCCTTCAGTGCATTAACACTGGGTTTAAAACAACTTACTGAACCCATTTGAAATGACCTGTAGCCAGTTCTGGAAGAGTAAAAGCCTTTTTCTGGGTGCTCTCCAGGTACATTTTGGACAGAATGTCAGGCTAGTAAGACTTGTTTGCACTCGCTTCTCTCTGGATGACAGCACAAGCTGTAGCTGAGGTCAGCTCTGTCTGTATTTCACTGAGAAGAGCTTTCTGTTGCAAAAACTCGGAGCTGTTGCTGTGATGAAGTCACCCAGGGCCAGAGCCATCCTGTCAGGAGGGCATCCAGAGCGGAAACTGCCTTGGCAAAGCCATCTTTGGTCAGGGCTCCTGTTCCTGTGTAAAGCACAGCCCTGCCACCTGAGTCACCAGCGAGGAGCACGGAGGGAGGACTGGCTGAGCTGGCAGTGACTGGTTCTTGGAGATGTGTGTGTGTGTGTGTGAATTCCTGTGCTCTCCCTACCCCCCAATGTCATTTGGGATACTGCCCACGAAAAGAGCTGCTGCGTGTGCACCACCTCCCCTGTCATGTGAGTCAGCACTTGTCCTTCCAAAGGCTGAGGTGTGCTGCTTCCCCAGGCACCGTCACAGCTCCTGCCTTGTGTTGTGGCTGCTGTGGCTTTGTGGTGACACCGGTTCCTGTGAGGTGAGTTCTCCCCTGCCTGTCCTGTGACACTGCCGTGCTGCATCTCTGGAGAGCACCCTGCAGTCAGATGACAGCTTGACATTCAGGGATATAAACATGAGCCACTGCAGACGAGTAGAAAACAATCCTATGAAATTACATCCTGTTTCCTAGTGGCAATAACACAGCTTGTTTTCAAACTGCTGGGCTGAATTCCTGCTGGAGGAATGAATGTGGCATCCAGCTGGTGCATTAAGGCTGTTTCCCAGTGCAGCAGTAGGTGTGAGTCAGAGGTGTGTGAGCTCCAGAGTTGTGGCAAATGCCGGTTACCTTTGGAAATGGACACCGGGAACTCTGCAATTCCCAGATGGAGCAGCATTTTCCCCTTTGAATGACCATAACTGCTGTTTAATTCTCCTCCTGTGAAGGCTGTTGCTCGTTTCCATCCCATGTCAGTAAGTTTCCCCTTGTGTTTATCTTGCAGGTTTCTGAGCATGACGAGGATGGGACAAAGCAGAGCAGATCGGAGCAGGACTTGTCACTCCCCAAATCCTAGAAATTTTAGTTCATACACTTGCCAGTGGCTGTGGGCAACCATTTCCTTGGTGTAAAGAACTTAATATCAGTATAAACTGGCTCTGGGCAGTGTCAGTGATGCTGCACTTTGAGTTGTAGCAGCTGTAATTGTGAATATTACTGAGATAGTGAAACATGGTGTCCAGTTTTCTATTGCATTTTTTTCAAGTGGAAAAGTTAACTAATGGTTGACACACAAGTGGAGAAAATTGTGCATATGCCAATTTTTGTTACCTTTTTACTTTGAACTACACTGCTTATGAGATCTCATTGTTTTGGAAGAATGGCATGAACAGTCTTCGGCAACAGTTGTGATAATTGTAAATGCTCACAATTGTGCACTCTTTTCTGGTTATTCCTCCCTGGGTTTTGAAAAGTTGTACACTTAAAACATTCTTAAAGTTGTTGGCTTCTATGTGCAACATACCAAGCCAGCTGACATGGTAGTAACCAAAGATTCCAGTTTTTAAGCATATGAAAGACTCTGCCTGCTTACCTGTGCTAGAAATAACAGCATCTAAAGTGAAGACTTAAGAGAAACTTAGCGACTACTAGATAATCTTTAGGACTCTGCATTAACTCTATAATGTTCTTGGTATAAAAGGAAAAAAAAAAACAGCATATTTGTCACGAAATTTAGTTAACATCTTACAACTGAACCTGTATGTAAGTTGCTTAGATAAATGTAATCACTGTAAACATCTATATGATCTGGGATTTTGTTTTTATTTTGAAGCGGGAGCTTTTTTGTTTACAAGTTCATTAAAAACTAAAAAACTGTTTCTGTAAGGAAATGAGATTTTTTTTTTTAATTTGCCTTGTTAATTCAGTTTAAGAAATTTACATTACCCTGTTTTTAAACCAAGTTTTAAGGCCATTTGTTAAGCAAAAGAAGTCATATTTCTTTCTAAATCATTTTAGATTTAGTGGTGTAACTCTTCCTCATTTTGTTTTTAAATAAATTTTGTATTTTTTCCTTGAGGGGGAAGGGGCAGTCTTGCATTTTTATAACCTGTTGTTTGAGACCAGCCCTCTATATAATAAGATTGGATTTTTTTTAAAAATGAAGTGGCATCTTTTGCAGACCCGGGATCGGCAGCCTCCACGTCCTGCCTCGGCTGGACTGACTTGTGATTGCTGCTTTGGAGAGAAAAAATTGGAATGGTTTGGGAAAAAAAACAAACCCAATTGGATGGTTTGAAACCAAGGCATTTTCTTTCAAGTTCTTGTGAAGTGGATATGACCAGATTTCCTCTTGTTCTTGGGGGCAGCCTCGCACCATGCAGAGTTCACATTGGTTACTGCCCCAGGCTGTCTTCCTTCTCACTCCTATTCTAGCCCAGCTGAAAGAAAGAAATACTTTTATTGCTGGTAATTCTTTAACAGTGTAATTTATTCCTTTATAGCATGTCAGAATAAATTAAAAAAAATGTCTGAAAATGCTGCCAGATGCCTATTGTGTAAATGTTGTCTGTATGTTTGCTTTTTAGATCGTTTTCATGCATTGGAGCAGAGTTTTCTGCTCGCAGCTCATCTTTTTTACTGTTGAAAAAAAAAAATCAGTCTTTCCTTTTGAAAACCATTTCTTCAGGATCATAAGACACTGTGCACTCCTGGAATGGTGATGATGTGGATCAAGGCTCCCCTGTACTCTGTCCAAGAAGGATCTGCCCTGAGATGTTAAACTTTAGGTGGAGAACACTGTGTGCTGCTAACAAATAATAAACACTGGGGTAGATAATGTGGGAGGACAGGGAGGCTGCTGGGCTTCAGAGATAGCACTGGGGAGCTCCTGAGGCACAGCAGGCTCTGCTGCCTGCCTGCTGGAAGAAGAAATGGGGCTCATTCTCCTGGCCACGATGGTTTTCCAAACTCCTGAGTATCGCCCCATCCAAATAAGGCTGGTTTTCAAGCCGTGCCTCCTATGAAAAGCAGTCTGTTTGTAAGAGCTGGTATCTAGAGCACGGTGAGATGTCCTTCTCCATGATTTCTGCTGTCTAGGCAACGTGTCTGACAACACATGTTGGCAGCAGGGAAGAAGCATCAATGAAATGCCTTCTTGGCAGCTGTTCCTGGAGAGGCTGCTCGGAATTGTGGCATGGCTTTTCGTGCTCTGACATGAGATACTTGCTGAAAAGTTGGAGAAAATAATTTGATTTCAGGAGAATTAAGTTATTTTCTCTGTTGGTTAAATTTGCTCGTGACTTTGAAGGGGCTTTTAGAAACAGAACTGCTCTTGCTGAGCTCTGTAAGGGAGAGTAAATACATTGAGGGTTCAAAATGCATTGGTTGGTAGTTTGAGGAGCCTGGAGCTCGCTCAGCCTTGCAGATGTGTGGGAACAGAATTTATTTGTGCACAGGAGTGTGAGCCAAGTGTTCTGCATCAAGAGCCTGTGCCAGATGTGCTGGCCAGGGCATGAGACACCCTCCTTCCTTAAGCAGGCACCAAACACCCGTTTGCTGCGTCTTCTCCTGGGTCTGTAACAAAGACTTCAGCCTGAAGGATTAAACCCCTGTGGATCCTGACTTCTGCTTACACCCCTGGCCGACGTTTGGTGTTGAGAGAGATTCACCTGCAACGCCTGAACTCTCCTGCGAGCACTCCCAGGCCCTTGACAAGGAATCAGCATTTGGACAAGAGGCTGTAAAGCTCAAGATCTGCAGCCTCGTGCTCCCTGGAAAGTGCCAGAATTCGGGTAATGACATTAGGCTGTGACAACAGCTCCTTAGTCATCTCACTAAGCTGCGTCCAGGGTTTCAAAGCAATTTATTAACCTCCTTACAACGACTCCGAGAGGCTTCCTAAGGCCACCTTTTAAAGGATTGCTTAATTGGGAGCACGGAGTGCTCATGTGCAGAGGACTGCTTCATTATTTTTAACCTATTTAAGCCATTCCTTGTCAGAAGCAGTTGAGAGCCTTTTTCTCTTCTCCCATAAAAGCTGTGAAAAGAGACAGCTCTGGCTCCCGGTGACTGCCAGCGTCACTCCTTGGCTGCTCCTCTGCGTGCTGTTGGTAACAAGTGACAAACACAACCCCTGGCTGTGTTAAAAACACTTGATGTGTCTGGTAGGTCTGGAGTCTGTCCAGCATGTGCCACACACTTTTTTTTATTTTTTTTCCCCTGATTTCTATGCAGTTCTGTCTTTCTGAGGGTTGTTTTTCAAGCTCAAGCTTTGCCTCGCTGTTGCAGTGTTGTGCCTGTTCTCTCGTGGCTTTTTCAGGTGGTTTTGTTGTTGTTGTTGTTGTTGGGAACCTGTCCCTGCTTTGTGCTGACGTTTTCCTGAGCTGAGGTGCTTCAGTCCAGCCCCACTGCTCTGACCAGGAGCTTGGAATTCTTCTGCCATCCCAAGCTGGCTTTTTGCACGAGCCTTTAATTTCTCTTGACAGCGTTCTCCAATTCAGACGATTCGTTGCTTAGCCAGCTCCATCAGCCCCATCTGCTGCTGCCTTTAATCGCGGTGAAATCACGGTGATTTCATTTCAGCCCCATGGCACAGCACACGGCCTGAGCACGGCAGGCTGCAGACACAAAGGAGAAGTGGCTCGGGAGGAAGATTCCCTTCGATGCCTCTGGAAGGATGACACAGAGTTAGTGGCCACCCTCCTGATGGGCCCCGAGCGGTGCGAGGACTGCATCCCTGACTTTCTAACGTGGAAATGGCTCTTTTTAATGAGATCCTCGTTAGGCAGGAACGGGGGAGGGTGGCACAGGGGCTGTCTGGGAGGAATCCACTCGTGCTGGGACACAGCTGCGGTGATGAACCTTCCAAACACACCCATCCCTCCCTTTAAATGCACCGCGGTGAGCTCAGCTGCTTTGCAAAGCTCAGTACTAAAGGTGTAAAATCCATTACTTTGAGATGCTAATGTGGCTTTTTTGACATTACCTGAGATTTTTCTTCCATGTGACTGTGGGTAGTGCTGGATTTTGGTAGCTGGAAGTCGGGAGGAACAAAGGAATATTCTCACAGCAGACTCGAGATGATTGGGTTTTCGGGTATTTGTGTTCATAAATTACTGAATGTTGATGCAGCTCCTTTCTCAGAGGAGAACTTGATGTTTTGATATCAGGGACCACTCCTGGAAGCACCTGAGCGCTCTCAGCCCGCCCCAGAAGCCTTTTTGTTCCCGCTGATAACGTGGGTTGGTTTTTAT
The DNA here is from genome assembly GCA_014839755.1 of Sylvia borin. Lineage (NCBI taxonomy): Eukaryota > Metazoa > Chordata > Aves > Passeriformes > Sylviidae > Sylvia > Sylvia borin. The sequence continues at coordinate 16,729,410 of CM025970.1, read as the reverse complement.
AACCGCAGCTGATTAACTGCATTTCTTTCCCCCTCGGAGTTTGTAGGAAGGCACGGATGTGCCTGGCTGGAGGAGAAGCTCCTCCAGAGCTGTGTGTGCACCACTCATAGCCCAAGAACTCCAAGGCTCCCGGTGCTGCTCCCTGTCCCCACCCTGGGAACAACCCCGAGCCTTGGGCTGGTTCGCAGGTGGCAGACTTTGAACTTCTTTCGAATGGGAGCAATTTGAGCTGCTCGGGAGGCTTTGAAGGAGTGTTCATGTTGTCCTACAGGGTGGACTGGCTCTCAGAGCCCCTGCCTGCGTGATAAATTCAGGCCTTCGCTTTACAGCCCTGTAAATGCCCAGGGCAGGAGCCTGACTTGGCACAATCCTGTGCCTGGCAGAGGTGGGGCAGGGAACTCGTGTGACTCAGCTTTGTGGGACTTCAGGAGCCACCAGAGCAGGGGCATGATGACCAAATAAATCCTTCCTGTCCCTTCCTCATACCTCGGGCCAGTCCCTCGTGTTGCTGTGGCCAAAGCAGAGCACTGGGACTTTTCCAGAGGAGACCATCCTCTGTTGAACTGGGAATCTCCAGGCTGCTGCATTTCCTTCCCGTGGGTTTTTTAACTGCTGCTCGACTCTGTGGATGAATTTAAAGATCCTTGAGGCAGTCTCTGGTGGCTGCGAGGATTTCACAAATCCAAGGGGGCACAGTGGGGCCCAGGAGCAGCCTGGGGCCGGCAGCTGGCTCTGGGCTGGGTGGCCGTGGGCAGGGCTGTGCCCAGATGGGGCAGAGAGGAGCAGGGAGCATTTTCCTGCCTTGGCAGCTACAGTCAGGCGGTGGGGGAGGAGAGCAGAGAGGTAAAGCCAGAAACTGGTGCAAGTCCTTTGAGCTGAGAAAAACCACTTAGGCAGCAAATAGAATCATTCTCATGTGCCGACAGCTTCCCCCCGGCACAGCCCTGCCTCGTGCTGAGCTCTGGGTTCCTCCTCCTCCTCCTCCTCTCCAGCTGGAGTTGGGCCAGGGCTGTTTGTGCCACTGGGTCAGGGTCACCTGGTGGGGACAGAGCCTGTGGACAGCCCCAGGAGGGTGGGCACGGAGGGTGGGGGTGTTCATGCCCCTGCAGGGTTGGCATTCATGGGGCCACTCGATTTTCCAAGAGCAGACCCAGCCAGAAATCCCTGCTGACGCTCCCTGGGAGTGCCTGCCTTCCTTCCCTCTCTTCGGGGAGGAAAGGTGAGGAGCAGGCTGAGGCCATCCTTTCCTTCCCAAGCCTCTTTTCTTCGGGGAGGAAAAACTAAGAACCTGGCTGTGCCCATTCTTCCCTTGGGCCGCCCAGGAGCTGCTTTATTTGTTTGTTACTTTATTTGCTGGCTTTTACTCGGTGGGTTTGTGCTGTTTGTTGTTCCCGGGGAGGGTCGATAACCCCGCCAGAGCTGCACCCTGGCAAAGGTGGAGCTGTGCTGACGCCGTTCCCAGCCGCCCTGAAGCTGCTTCACAAATCCCATAAACTGATTATGGGTGTTAAGTCCCTGCTCAGTGACCTTTCTCCCTCTCACTGACAGCTTTTCACATGGTGCCCCCTTCCCCGAGGTGCTGCCGGGGGGTTTTGGGGGCAGCAGGGTGGGCACAGGGTGGGCGTGGGGCTGCTTTTCGTGCCAGCTCTGCCAGCCCCTTCCCGGGAGATGCAGCACGGCCTTGGCAGCTTGATGCTGATTACAAGTGGCTTGTTTTTGCTTCCCCGACGTGCAAAAACAGCTCCTGGGGTCGGGGCTTGGCTGTGCTCAGCCTTCCCCGGTGACAAGCTGCTGGTGGGGGTTGTCAGCTGTCCCCACTCCTGTCGTGTGTCCCGAAATCCCAGCTCCTGGCAGGGCAGGGGCTGTGGAGGGCTGGGATGGTGGCACTGCACAGACGGGCTCAGCTGTGGCTGGCAGCTCTGCCTGGGCTGCCTGCCCCGAGGAGGAGCTGGTCCTGTGTGACAGGGAGCACCTGCCTGTCTGTGAGGCACGGGGTCTTTTCCCATGTTTTCCCATGTATTTCCATGTGTTTCCATGTATTTCCATGTGTGTTTCCATGTATTTCCATGTGTTTCCCTGTGTTCCCATATATTTCCATGTGTTTCCAGATGTTTCTATGTATTTCCATGTGTTCCCATGTATTTCCATGTGTGTTCCCATGTGTTCCCATATGTTTCCATGTATTTCCATATGCGTTCCCATATATTCCCGTGTGTCCCCATATATTCCCGTGTGTTCCCATGTGTTTCCATGTGTTCCCATGTATTTCCATATATTTCCCTGTGTTCCCACGTGTTTCCATGCCTTTCCCCGTGTTCCCACGTGTTTATGGCCTCCCCAGGGTGTGGAGCAGGGGGAGGAGGCAGTTGCTCCCACACAAGCCCCATCCCAGCGCCAAGATCGTGCTGGCATCTGCCTGTCCCTCTTTCCTGGAGCCTTTCTGCTTTGTGTCCCCCTTGGGCAGTGCCAGGGGAGCTGCCCTGTCCCTGTCCCTGTCCCTGTCCCTGTCCCCTGCTGAGGGACAGCCTGGCACCTCCTGCCCTGCCGATCCCGGGGTTCAGGCTGTGAAAGCAGAGCCAGCACCGTTCTGTCCCTCTCGTGTCCCTCTCGTGTCCCTCTCGTGTCCCTCTCCTGTCCTCTGCACGTTGCTGGGTGACAGATAAGCACAGCAAAGGCAGTGCCAGGGGGGCTGGGTGCCCTTCACCCCTGGCACAGCTGTGCCCAGCAGAGCTCAGGTGGCACCGAGGGACCCTCCTGCCCCAGTTTGGGACACGCTGCTGACCCTCTATGTGCTCCCTGTCCAGCCCAGGGGGCTGTGGTGAGTGAAGGTGGCTTCTTTCTGACCCCAGCCTTTTTTTTGGCTGCTGGGGCAGCTGCCGAGGCTCCCTGGGGCTGGCCAGAGGGTCCCAGAGCTGCTGCAGCATCCCTGTGCCTCTCCAACACCCCGTTCCTGCCTCTGGGAACAAGTGAAAACTCAGGATACTGCAGCAAGCAGGGCACAAAAAGCCTCTTTGGCTGTTCCTCATCCTCCTCTCGGCTTGCCTGGCTCCAGGTGGGGAGGCTTGGGGGGTGTGGGGGGCAGTGGGACCGTCACCCCGGTGCTGGCCGGCTCTGTGGCAGCTTGTGGGAGAGGAAAGCAGCGCTGGGAGCAATGGTGCTGCTGGAAATAACCTCCAGCTGCTGATGCTCGTTAGCGTGGCCCAGGCGAGGTCCTGCAGGAATGTGAGGTACTCCGGGATCAGTGTCGCAAGGGGAGCTCTGTGGGACGGGAAGGAATCCCAAATGCCAGGATACACTTTCCAGGAAAGAAGTGTTTATGCCCAAATCCCACGTCTGGAAAGGTCAGGGCTGCCTCCTCTGGGGCTCTCTGCCTGCTTTTATTTTTTGCTGTGCTAACAGAGCTGGGGTTGGAGTGCTGCTCTGAGCCTTTCCGGGAGCTGAAGGCTGACCCAGCTGCACAGCAGCTCTGCCACAGCTCTGCAGCTGCCCTGGAGCTCAGTGCTCCCTCTGGACACCTGCCTGTCTGCTCTGCACAGGGTTCACAAGCGCTGGCAAAGCCCAGAGCTCAGTCCCACCTGCACCCTGCCCCACCTGGGTCCTCACCTTGGTGTGGGGGAGCAGCAGGGAGCAGCCCAGTGTGGGGACAGCTGCTGTGGGGGTGACACTGGAGCTGGTGACAACTCTGCCTGCTCCCAGCCTGCCCAGGACAGTGGGAAAGCTGGGGATAGTTCATCTTGACCCTGCAGCTGTGTGCCAGCTCCTCTGGGCAAAGCCCTGATGGTGCTAAACCCCACCAGGGATGATGTCATGTGAACACAAAGCTCCTTGGGGTCACCCTGGGCCTGTGACAGCACATGGAGCGTGCCCCAAGCAGGACAGCTGCTGAGGAACAGGTCAGATTCTTCTTTTCCCCCCAGGGAAAAGGTTCTCTGCAGTGCTCTGAGTGCAGAGGGGGTTTGGAGGGGCAGCTGTGGTGCTGGAGCTGCTGGAGGGACTCAAGAGCTCCTGAAGGAGCCAGGGGCGTTCTGGCAGCACGGGCAGAGTGTGGCAGGACCAGGTTGCATCCCCTAGGAGAGCACCAGCTGAGCCGAGGGCCTGCCTGCAGCACCCGGGGCTGCGATTTGGGGGGCAGGCAAGTGCCGGGGGTGCTCTGCACATCGCTTTGGAGTGAAGCACTGGAAGTGTTTCACACCTGGACAGCCCAGCTCAGCTCGGCTGCCCTCTCCAACCCACCCAACCCACCCCCTTGGTGCCCAGCAGTGACAGCCCTTTGCTTTCAGCTGGGGAGGAACGAGTCTGCTCCTTCCTTCAGCTCCCCTGAGGAGGAGTGTGATGAATCCCCAGCCTCCCGTGGGGTTCAGCCCGATGGCTGGAGCTGCGGGAAGCAGCTTTTGGCCGCCGATGTGCCCAGCTGCCAGCCCGGCTCCTTCCTGCAGTGTCAGCTCCTGCCAGGGCTGGGCAGGGCTTTCCCAGGCTCGGGACAGGGAAAAGGAGGCTGCCAGCTCCGGGAGGCAGAGCTCTGGAGGCGCAGATACGCCTGTGACTCGCACGTCCTGTCAGATAAGCGCTTCTCCTCTCGGAGCAGCGCCTTCTCTCTTCAAAGCTGCCACGGGGCTGAGCCGCCGCTCCTGCCGTCAGCAGGATTTCAGCAGGATTTCAGCAGGATTTCAGCAGGATTTCAGCAGGACAACACGTGCTCGGGGCTCTTCACCCTGCGGAAGGTCCCCTCCTGCCCTGCTGTCACCCTGAAGAGCTGAGAGCCCTGGCAGGAGCGGGGCTGGCAGCCCCCAGCCCAGCCTGTGCCTCTCTCCTGGGCTCTCCACGGGTCCCCAAATCCCCTGGCTGGGGGGCTTGGGAAGGGATGTGCAGCCAGAGCTTCTTTCCGGACTGGGCTTCTCTTTCCTGGCAATCAAAAACTTTTAGGGCAGTTTTTAAAACGCTCTGAGTTGTCTCCTCTGTCCCGAGTGACTCTGGAGCTGCCGGGCTCAGGCTGTTTGGTGCCACCCCCGAGCAGCCGCTTCCAGCTCCTCCAGCCCACTTAGCCCAGATTTTCTGCTAAATAGGTCACTCGTTAATTGAGGGCAAGTACAAAGTTGCTCTGTTTCTCCTTGTTGTGCCGGGCTGGACCAGACCCACCTCAGGAGCTGCCAGACCTGGGGCAAGGCTGGCTGCTGAAAGCCTCGTGGGCTGCGGCAGCTCCAGCCCTTGGGCTGCTGGAGTGGAGTGCTGGGAAGCTGTGCAGGGCAGGTTGGGGCTGACTCTCTCCGTGCAAGGCCGTGTGAAAGCCCAGCCCTGGCTTGTTCGCAGGAGGAGAGGCCAGTCCAAGTCTGGGGTTGTGGCTGTGAGAGCGAGGGAGCAGTCCTGGTCTGGCAGGATGGGTTTGGATCCTCTGTGGCCGAGGGGAACGAGCCCTGTGTGTGTTCCTGCCCTCCACAACTCAGAGCTCAGCAAGGACTCGGTGCTGGGGACACGGGTGAGCTCTGCTGTCCCCCCTGTCTGTGCAGATAGACCCCAGGGGTGCCCCTGGTGTAAGGGGATCTCACAGGGCCCGTCCCAGCAGCTCCCTGCTCCTGCCTCCAGCTCTGGGGCTGGGTGTGTTATCTCCCCCTGCTCATTTCCATGCAGAGGGGTGGATGGAGAGAACCAGCTGCAGCCTCTGGTTCCCAGGAACACGGAGCAAAGTCCAGCTGGGAGCACGGGCACAGCCAGCTGGTGTCTTTCTGCTGCCCAGGGAGGATCTGGCAGAGCAGGACGAGGCATGGCACTGAGTGCCACCACCCTGGCCATGGCACTGCCCTGCTCTGGATGGTCCTGTGCTGGTTTACCCTGCACAGGAGCTCGTCCCCGACCCCGGGCTGGGGTTAATGCACCCTCAGGAGCCGGTGGAAGGACTCGGGCTGCTCCCCTGGGGCAGGAGGAGATAACGCCGGAGCCAGGCCCATGGCGCCGAGGTGGAGCTGTGCCTTGAGTCAATATTGGCTGATGACAGCCCGTGGGCGCTGGTGACAGGGCCCTCAGCTGTGTCCCTCCCAAGGCAGGGCCAGCCGCAGCAGGATCCAAACCCGCCCTGATGCCGGGCCCCAGGGGCTGAGGGAAGGAGAGGAACAGGGTGGGAAAGTGCCCTGTGCTTCCCGGGGCGGGTTCTGCTTCCCTGGGAGCAGCGCTGGGCGAGCAGGTTTGGGGCTGGGAGCTGCTGACAGAGGGGTTTGGGAGCGGGCTGAGTGGGCAGGGCTGTGCCTCCCCCGGGCTGGGCACAGCTCCGGGCACCCTGGGGCTGTGCTGGGGGCTCCCACTGCCACCCCTGATGCTGGGTACGTGGGGCTGGTGAGGGGGGTGCTGGCAGTGCCCAAAGCACCCGTGCTGTGCTCAGCCAGGCCGGGGTTGGCAGCGGGTTTGGCACCGCGGGCGTTGGGGCGCGCCGGGCGAGCCCGGGACAGAGCTGCTGCTGCTGCTGACTCAGCAGGGTGGTGGTGGCTGCCAGCCCAGGCTGTGGGTGCTGGGCACGCTGAGCCCCTGGGCACGGACAGCCCTGCCACCCTGCTCCCTGCTCCAGGGCTCCTGGGGGACACGGCTGCCCCCTTCCTCTCCTCCATCCCATCCCATCCCCATCCCCATCCCCATCCCACCCCATCCCACCCCATCCCATCCCACCCCATCCCATCCCCATTCCATCCACCCCACCCCACCCCATCCCATCCCATCCCCATCCCATCCACCCCACCCCATCCCATCCCATCCCATCCCATCTCACCCCACCCCATCCACCCCATCCATTCCATCCACCCCATCCCCATCCCACCCCATCCCATCCCCATCCCCATCCCCATTCCATCCACCCCACCCCATCCCATCCCCATCCCATCCACCCCATCCCACTCCACCCCATCCCATCCCATCCCCATCCCATCCCATCCCACCCCATCCCATCTCACCCCATCCCACCCCACCCCATCTACCCCATCCATTCCATCCACCCCATCCCCATCCCACCCCATCTCATCCCACCCCACCCCATCCCTCTGGAGCACCAAGAACGGCTCATCCCTGCAGGGTTGGGGTTGAGGGGCAGATCCTGAGCTGGTCCCTGGGGTGCTGTGGGACCCTCAGGGCCTGAACCCCACCGTGCTGGGATGGAGCTGCCCAAGCCCCGTTCCCGTGTCTCCAGCAGAGCTCAGGGCTGGGTGTGGTGGCCTCTGGAGGGGCTGTGGGGAGCAGGGAGGGGCAGGGACCCTCGGGAAAGCCCTGGGGATGCAGATGGGCCCTGTGTGTGTGTGGAAAACCCTGCGTTTGCAAAGCTGAGCCCGTGGGAAACCTGTGTTGGCAAAACCCCCTAACCCAGGAGCCTTTCCCCAGCCCAGGGGCGCCCTGCCCCTAAACCGGGGTGCTCCAAACCACTCTGGGGGCAGCGCTGTGACACCCACAGTGCCAAGACACTCGGGGCTGGCACCTGGGCACAGCCACGCCGTCCTTGGGGCCGGAGAAAGGGAATGAGCTGCCCTGCAGTGACAGACATTGGGTGGCAGTGCCATACTGCCCAGCAGCCCCGGAGTTAAAACGCCCCGTGGGCCGTGGCAGGCGGCACTGCCAGCCCCCCTGCGAGCCCCGAGCCCGGGGCCAGGGCAGGACACGCTCGGGGATTATTTTTAAGCCGATTGCTGCTGCCCGTTGACGAAGTGCTGAGACACTCGGCTCTGGGCTGTGGGTCACGGGGGGACCGTGGGCACCATGGCGCTGGCACTGCCTCCTCTGGGGCAGGGAGAGGTTTTGTCCCTTCCCCAAATCCCTTTGGGTTTGCTAAACACCACCCTAAAGCCTCTAGGAGTGAGGGGAACCATCCTCTGCCCTGGCACCCAGAGCCTCCTGCCCATCTCCACCTGGGCACCCACGGGGACAAACCTCCCTGCCTGGCACACGGATGGCTCTGGGCTCCCAGAGACATTTTTTCTAAGAGCTATTTCTTTCTAAAAGATGAAGTTTTGGAGGGATGTGGCTCGCAGGAGGTGGAGAAAGGGCAGGGAAGCACGAAGAGGCAGTCCCGGGGACAGAGGAGGATTTATGGCCACTGAATTTCTGCAAAGTTTGGGGTGGCTTGAGAGCACCGAAGGCTTTCAGGGTACTGCTCAAGAAAAAAAAGAAAAGGAGAGTGGCAGCTCGGCCTCCCCTCCTGGGTGCCTTGCAGGGAGCAGGGAACACGTGGAGCTCATCAGGGAGGCGAAGAAGGAGCAGGGAATCATCCACTGCTGCCACCTCCCTGCTGCCCGCCCGGGGCGGTGCCAGCGGCTGCTGCAGCTCCCAGGTGCTGCCGGTTTGACCGGCTGAGTCAGGACAACTCCCTTCCCTTCCCCTCCTTTCCCTCCCGGCCTCGGCAGCCCCCGTGCCGCGGGGTGACCCCCAGGGCCGGCTGGGGAAGGGAGCTGTGCTGGGGGAGGCTCAGCGTTCCCCAGAGGGTGTGTGCCAGCGCTGGGGTAAACTGAGGCAGGCGGAGTGCCAGGGTGGCATCTCGCCCCGGGGCATCCTCACCCACGCCGTGCCGGGGTGGAGCAGAGCCCTGGCGGGGTTGTGCTGTGCGTGCCTCAGTTTCCCTGGCAGGCGGCTGAGTCAGCGCTCCTGGGGATAATCCCGGAGCTTGGAGCTGGGGATGCACCTGGAAAATTCCAAGGGAGCTGAATCCCAGCCCTGCGCTGGTGACTGCAGCCAGACCGGGACAGAGGCTGGGGCAGCTGGGTCACACCAAGCTCTGGGCAATCAGTTCTCCAAGTAAAGAGCTTTTCCTGGCCAGAAATTACTGATATTGTCCAAACCTAAATCTCTCTCTGGGACAGGGTAAACCTTGATGAATTTTCTGGCTGAAAAAAGAAGAAATAAAGGGGGGGAAAGAAAGAAGGAAACAATCAAAGCTCTCTGAGCTGGCATTTCCTGAACTAAGTGCCATATTTTTTTAATTTGGGTGTGTGAGAGCCATGGCTTTCCCCTCCTGCCCCGGCATGTCCTGCAAGCCCCTAACAACCAAAATCAAAACAAATGCTTGGAAAGCGTTGAAACAGAGTGGTTGGAGCCGTGGCAAACCGACAGTGCTGTCACGGGGTTGGATTTCAGCTTCCCACTTCCAGAGAGCTCTTGCGATTCCCACTTTTCCTTCTCGTCTGGGGCAGGAAGGACTTTCCCCATCGCTGCCTTCCCTTGGCTGGGTCTGGGGGGTTCTTTTGGGGTTCTCCTTGCCCATCCCGGGCACCCCAAACCCCACAGTGTGCCCATTCCATGTCCCCACACGAGGTTCCAGGTCCTGCATGGGGCGGGTGGGGGGCGCTGGCTCCTTGTCACTGTGCCCCCGGACAGGCTGCTGCTGGCCTGGGGACAGGGGGACAGCTCTGCCAGGGGTGGGGGAACTCCTGTGGGGCTCCATGCTGGGAATTGGGGAGTGTGGGATGGGATGGGGTGGGATGGGGATGGGATGGGACGGTTTGGGATGGGATGGGATGGTTTGGGATGGGATGGGGATGGGATGGTTTGGGATGGGCAGGGCAGGGCAGGGGTGGCCCTGCCCGCTCCCGTTGACACCGCAGTGCCATCTGCCGGCCTGCCCGCCCCGCACCTGCCCGTACCTGCACCCGCCTGCCGGGCCAGGGGAGGCCCAGGGTGGACATCAGCAGGAATTTCCCCACGGAAAAGGTGCTCAGGCCTTGGAAGTGCCCAGGGAGGTTTGGAGTGCCCATCCCTGGAGGTGGCACTCAGTGCTCTGGGCTGGGGACAAGGTGAGGGTCGGGCAGAGCTCGGATTCCATGGGCTGGGAGGGATTTTCCAAGCTCAGTGGTTCTGGGGTTCTTCTGTGTCTCATCCACGCCCACCCTGGTGCAGGCAGGGGGGCAGGGATCAATGCAGGGTGTCCGGGGGGCTGCAGGGACAGCCCCCAGCCCATCCCCAGGCAGCTCCCAGTGCCCCACACAATCATACTCAATGATTTGGATCTCCCTCCTGCAGGAGCTCCGCAGGGCTGGGAATGGGGGGACACGGTGGGGACAGCAGCCCCCCAGGTGTTCCTTGTCCCTCCTTTCTGCCCCACGCCGTGCTGGCAGCACCCCCTCGGCTCCCACAGCACAGGGACAGAGTCACTCGGGAGTCAGACCTTTATTGAGCCTGGGCAGCAGCAGCCTGAGGCCACCTGCCCACGAGCCACCACCTCCTCTGGCAGTGAGTGGGGACCCACAGGGACATCCATCGACCCCGAGCGGGATCTCCAGGGGTTCCCCATCCCCTCCCGGTGTCCCTGTACCTCCATTCCGGCTCCTCCGCGGACTGGGCTCCCTGGGGATGGGCTGCCGAGCCGTGGCCCCAAGAACAGTATTTCCAGGAATCCCCAACCGAGTGCCTAAGGGATTCCTGGGAAAACTGGACCCTGAGGACACGGCAACCCAGGCTCTGTGCCAGCCCCGTGTGTCCTCGCCGCTGTCCAGTACCGCGTGTGGCTGATGGGGGGAAGCCACCACTGTGTCCCTGCTGTGCCCCCACCCCTCCCATCCCTGTGGGACCCTCCCGCTGGTGGCCCAGCACCTGAGCAGACACAGGGCTCCTTCTGCTGCAAGGAAAATCCTCCCCAGCCTCCCATCCCTCCTTGGGAGCTTTGGGACGAGCCCTTTTCCTGCTGCCAGGGCTGAGCTGTCCTTGTGTCACCTGTGCCAGGGGGTGGCAGGTCCCCAGGGTGCGCAGTTCCTCCCTTCCCGAGCTACAGTGCTTCATCTCAGACTCCCAATTGACCAGAGATGCAGCACTGCACCTTGGGCTGGGAGACATGGATGTGGCCGTGGTCCCCCTCGCTGCGTGGCTGTGGGTGGGAACTCGGCCAGGCTGTGTCTGGGTGCTGGCAGAGAGGTGTCCCCAAGCCTCCAGGGCTGTGTGCCCATGTCCCCAGCCTCCAGGGCTCTGTGCCCATGTCCCCAGCCTCCAGGGTTGTGTGCCCGTGTCCCCAGCCTCCAGGGCTGTGTGTCCATGTCCCCAGCCTCCAGAGCTGTGTGTCCATGTCCCCAGCCTCCAGGGCTGTGTGCCTGTGTCCCCAGCCTCCAGAACGGTGTGCCCATGTCCCCAGCCTCCAGAACTGTGTGTCCATGTCCCCAGCCTCCAGAACTGTGTGCCCATGTCCCCAGCCTCCAGAGCTGTGTGTCCATGTCCCCAGCCTCCAGAACTGTGTGTCCATGTCCCCAGCCTCCAGAACTGTGTGCCCATGTCCCCAGCCTCCAGAACTGTGTGCCCATGTCCCCAGCCTCCAGAACTGTGTGTCCATGTCCCCAGCCTCCAGGGCTGTGTGCCCATGTCCCCAGCCTCCAGAACTGTGTGCCCGTGTCTCCAGCCTCCAGAACTGTGTGCCCATGTCCCCAGCCTCCAGAGCTGTGTGTCCATGTCCCCAGCCTCCAGAGCTGTGTGCCCGTGTCCCCAGCCTCCAGAGCTCTGTACCCGTGTCCCCAGCCTCCAGGGCTGTGTGCCCATGTCCCCAGCCTCCAGGGCTGTGTGCCCGTGTCCCCAGCCTCCAGGGCTGTGTGCCCATGTCCCCAGCCTCCAGAGCTCTGTGCCCGTGTCCCCAGCCTCCAGAGCTCTGTGCCCATGTCCCCAGCCTCCAGGGCTGTGTGCCCGTGTCCCCAGCCTCCAGGGCTGTGTGCCCATGTCCCCAGCCTCCAGAGCTCTGTGCCCGTGTCCCCAGCCTCCAGAGCTCTGTGCCCGTGTCCCCAGCCTCCAGGGCTCTGTGCCCGTGTCCCCAGGCCTGGGCTGGGTAGCTCAGCCTGGCCCCAGCTCTGCAGGAACAGGGACAGAGGGTGGGTACATGGTGGGGCTGCCTCTGAATCTCAAATGTGTCTCCCCAGAGCTGGTGCAGAGCTGGGCAATAGGGTGAACAGGACGGTGTGGGGCTGTGGGTGCCACAGAGCACACCCCTCCCTGCCCCTTCCCCACCCTGGGGATGAGGAGTGTGTGAAAGCTCCTGCTGTCCCTCCCCACCCTTGTCCCTGTCCCCAGGAGAGCCCGCAGCCGGCCACCACCTCGGCTTCCCAGGCTCAAACCTTCCCAGGCTGGCAGAGCCCAGCCCAGCCCTTCCCTCGGGAAGAACCAGGGGCTGTAGGACAGGAGCTCCCCGGATCTCCTCCTGCCTTGTGTCTGGCCAGGCTTCAGCCCACCTGGCCTGGAGAGCGAAGATCCGGAGGGAAGCAGGAGGCGAGGGAGGACGGAGGGAGCGGCCGAGCCCAAAAATATCTTTCTCAGGCGAACACTAACATCCTGAGCAGGGCTGAACCTGATAAACAGACCATCTATCACAGCCCCAGCAGCCCCAGCAGCCTGATGAAAAGCAGATGCTGCATCTCTGCTGTGAGCAGCCCCTGCATCCGGCCCGGCCCCCCTGGCCACGCGCACCCAGCTGGGAGCTGGGGCAGGAACCACCCCGTGCACAGGGCTGGGCTCCCCCCTTGTTCTTTGGGGGGAAAGAGGAGGGAAAAGAGCCCCGTGGAGCCCCAAGATTGCAGCATCCATTGCTCAGGAATGAGGGTTTGGAGCAGCCTTGGCCAGCACGGGGTTGTCTCTGTACCAGCCACAGCCAGGCCAGCCCTGAGCCCCGGCCAAGTGTGACAACAGCCACGGGCACACAGAAGCAGGGGAGGTGCTGCAGGGACCCTGCTGCCTTTGCAGAGCCCCTGCCTGGCCCCCTGCACATCCCCAGGAGACTGCTATGCGTTCTGCAGGAGGGATGTGCAGCACTGCAGAGTGCCCTGGGATCCGTGTACTGGGAGCCAGCCCCTAGGATCCATCCTCTGGGATCCAGCCCCTGAGATCTGTGTACTGGGATCCATCCTCTGGGATCCATGCCCTGGGATCCAGCCCCCTTTGCATGGGGAAAATAACCCCACAGCCTGTCCCTGCCTGTGCCCAGGAAAGGGCCCGTGGTGGTGCCCGTGTGGCAGCGTGGTGGCACATCAGCTCTGCCCATCTCTCTCTCTCGGTGGCCATCTCGGGGGCTGCACCATCCTCTTGTGTGCTCTCAGCAGCTTCAAAACCCCAGGACAGCCACAGCTGAGCCTGTAAAACACAGAGGGTGGGAATCAGCAGAGCAGTGGAGAGCTGAGTGTGGAGCCACAAGCTCTTGGGTCCTGTCCTGCTGTGGGGCCCCTTTGGGTGCTCAGCACCCCCTGAGCCTGAGGACAGCAATGCCAACAGCTCCGTGCTCATAACAAACCCTACCACAGCCACTCAAAATCCTCCCTTTGCTGCTCAAAGCCCTGTGTGCCCAAAGCCTCAGGTGTGGGACACGTCTCCTCTCCTTGGAGTGGCTTCCAGGTCCCCTAGGTGTGCGGGGAGCCCTGGGGATGGCCCTGTCCTCCCCCTGCCACCATGCCCTGGTGGGAAAAGGCAGGACAAAGCCTTGCCTGCCCCGGTGGTGCGGGGCTGGGAGAGCTCAGCTGCCGTCCCCGGGGAGGTGCTGGCGGGGGAAGAAACGCCGAGAAAGTCTGGAGGAATGCGCCGGGCTGCGCATCCCGCCGGGATGGAGGAGAAACATCTGCACAGCTCACCCAGCCCTGCCCGAGAGAGGCTCCCAGGGCACACAGACACCCCAACCCTGCCTTCAGTGGCCCCAAAATGGGGCCAACCCCCAGCACTGCCCCGTGCCCCTTGATTCCACTCGCGGTTTTCTCCCAAACTGTCAAGGAAAGACAACAGCCACCAGCACGCCACTGGTGGCCACACTGACATTGCTGCTGGGGCACCTCCGTGTGGGGGACACCAGTGTCCCCTGAGCCAGGACAGCCACAGCCCCGGGCTGCTCATCTCCCTCGAGCGGGATGAGCGCGCCACATGCATTCGGAAGGATCCGGAATGACAAATGGCTGGATCACAGTCCTGCCAACACTGGGCACCCACCAGGCACTGCCACATCCCCACGTCCATGGGGACATCACCTGCACGGCCACCACGGTCCCCTGGCACCTTCCGTGGGCACAGCAGCTCTGCTGGCACTGCCCATGCCCCGACCCGCCGCTCACCTCCAGCCTTGCCTGTGCCAAGCCGTGTCCCTGTGTGTCCCTGTGTGTCCCCTGTGTGTCCCCTGCTGCTGCTGGTGATGCCAGAGGAGGAGGAGGAGTGGGCGAGTGCTCCGAGAGCTCCGTGGCCACCCCGAGCTGCTCCCAGCAGTGCTGGGCTGAGTCAGAGCTCGGCCCTCCCCGTGGTTACAACACAGCGCCCTTTCCCCTCTCCAGGCAGGCCTCTGCTGCAGGAAATGTCCTTTTTTAATAGCACTTGGGATTTGTTCCTCCTTGAAATTCCCCAGCCCTGCGAGGCCAGGCTGGGGCTCCTCAGGGATGCCTGAGCCCCCCGGCCAGGAGGGTTCTGCTGTGAGCAGCTCCCCGCTCTCTGCAGGGTGGGAGGCACAGGGTGATGCTCCGTCCCATTCAGCTGCCCTTTCCCTCCTCCTGGCCCCCAAAATCCTCGTCTCCACCAGCCATCAGAACCCCATTCCTGCCCCAGACAGGCTTTAATCTATCAACTTCCCAAACAGCCCTGATGCCACCACTAAGTCAGCACAAGGTAAATCTTGCCCAAGAACCCCCTCAGATGTCCCTCCTGGGTGCTGAGGACTGGGGTCGTGTTGGACAACATACTGGAAGGACTCAATCAACTCCAGAAATTTAAGGGGCTGACCCCAGGGCAGCTCCTGCTGCCTGCTGGTGCCTCAGGCAGTGATCACATGGAGATGCTGCTCCCTGGCATGAGCTGGTGGCAGCACAGCTCCAATGCTCCTTCCCACTGGGCCCTTCCAGCTCTCCCAGCATCTCCATCCCGTCCCCCACAGACCACGCTGGCCTCTGTGGAGGAGAGGTGCCTCCTCTCTCCCTTCCTCCCTCCCTCCCTCGCCAGCACTGGTATTAAATCAAAGGTTTATGAGAAAATGGAGGGGCCAGGGGAGATCCTAATCTGGTCACAGGCTGATTAACCCCGAGTTCAGGCTGAGGTCCTGATGCTGGGCTATAAATAGCTCTGCCTTCCCTTTCCCATCCTCCTGCCGGGGCTGCGTGCCTGGCCTTTTATGGTCAAAAAGGCAGATTTGGAGCCCGAGCGGCCCCCATCTCCCCCCATCTCCCTTGCTGGGGACGAGCCAAGGGGGCCCAGGGGGATGCTGCTCTTGCTCGCTGGGCTTTGCTGGGATGAATTATAATGCCAAGAACAAAGGAGCAGGTTTGGGGGGGCTGCGAGCAGGGGATGGGTGCAGAGGGGAGAGCGCATCTGGTTTGTGGGGCCAGGGCGAGGGAGAAATCACCGTATTTGGTGTCTCTGCAGAGCTGGGATCCTGCACACTCTGCTCTGCTGCTGCTGGTGGCACGGCATGGCATGGCATGGCTGGAGGGAGCCCTGGGACAAACGAGGCCTCTGCCACCTCCCTGTTTGTCACCCCAGGGAAGGGCACTGAGCGCAGTGTCCCAGCCTGGCCACCGCTGTGCCCAGCTCTGCCGTGCAGAACCCGCTGGTGCCAGGGCTGTGGTGAGGGGCTGAGACCCTCCAGCCACAGATCCTGGCTTGGGGGCGAGGAGTCTCCAGAAGAGGAGGAGCAGCAGAACAGGGACTCCTTCATGGCTGGAAGAAGCCATGGAAGCTACAGAGGAGCCAAGGCACACAGGAGCCTGCTCACTGCCATTCCCACGGCCTCTTCCCCACTGCTGCTGGCCCTGGGATCACCATCTCCCCATCCCTGGCTGCTTTCCTCCCCCAGAGCTGCTCCCCAGCCCCAGCCCCACGCACTGGAAGGTGTTTTGGGGCACGGGGATGCCACTGGGGCCAGGGCTGGCCCTGGGGCACGCGGAGCGTGGGAGCCCAGCCCGGCCCCAGCCTTCCCACTTTGTTTACACGTCACATTCCCGGCCTGCAGGAAGTGGTGCAGGGGTGAAGTCCCAGAGGGGACAGGCCAGCACGTCACCGGCCTCCAGCCCGCTCTGGGAAGGGCTGGTGGGAACCCAGAGCCCTGCAGGGAGAGCTCCCTGTGGATGCTGTTCCCAAGCAGTGTGGGGAGGCTGCTCCAGCATCCTCCTCGCTGCCGGGCTCTGCTCCTCACCCCACTCTTGCAGAGCTCCTGATGGGGCTGCTGAGGGCATGGTGGGCATGCAGGAGCTCCCCAGGACTTGGAGCTGGAGCAGGCAGGGAGCTGCCTCCTCGGGCAGAGGCACAGCCATGGTGTGCTCCTTGAGCTGCCACAACTTTGGCTGCTTCTCTGAGTTCTGTCACCTCATCTCTGCAGGTCGTCATTCACATCCCCACACAGCTTTCCCAGCCCTCTGAACAATAAAAGACAATAAAATAAAATGCCCTAAATGGCTGAAGTTCCCAGCACTCAGGAGATGAGATATGGAAAAACAGGGAGCACAAAAGTGGTGGAACACCCATGGCTCCTGCAGAGCCTCTGGCAGGAATTGTGGGGCTGGAGATGGGGAAGAATCAAAATGAAACTTAAAAAATAAGGTGGGAAAGGGAGAGGGAAAAAACAGAAGACAAATCTCCAGTGAGGTCTCCAGTTAAAAAGGCCAAGCTGAGAGAGACACTGTCCCAAGTACCAGTGGCCACTGAGCTGGTCCCACAGCGAGACCAGGGTGACCTGCTGGCCACCGTGGAGCATCTGCCCCACATGTGGCACCTCAGACCCCACAGCCCCATCCCCAGGCTCTGGCTGCTGCCATCCCTTGTGCACGAGGAGCTCGTCTCATCTCAGTGCTGCCCACGGCCCTGTGCTGCCACCAAGGCAGGGCTGTCCCTGCAGAGTGGGGACATCTGCTCAGGGCAAAGATAACAGCACTAGGCAGCCCTCACAGATCCTGCTGGCCCAGAGTGGGAAGGCTGCAGCAGTGCCAGCACATCCCAGTCCCTGTCACCACACCCTGGCACCGTCACAGCCCATCCCAACACAGACCCAGGCAGGGCTGAGCCCTGAGTCTCACTGGGGAAGGTGGCACTGGCAGAGCCCTGGGCAGCCCCCCAGGACCCCCTGCACCTTCACCCCCTGCAGCTCCAGCACTGCACACACCAGGTTTCAGTGACAATAGGACAGGGAAGATGCTGCTGCTCAGAAGCTGCTGCCTGGATGTGTCACCTCTCCAGCTGACAGCCACGCATGCTGTGCTCCTAGAGGGGCACAGGGCTGGCCCACGGGCTGCCAGCCCTCCAGAGCCCCCTCCCCACAGACAGCATGACCACCCACAGCTTGTTCACCAGCACAGAGCAGCTCCAGCCCTCACCTCACCCAGCAGCTGCAGCCCAGGCTCCGCATGGAGTCTGTCTCCAGCCTCTTCCTTTTGTCTCTCCATGACCACGCCAGCATCTGTCCCTGCTGCCCCTGTCCTAAGCCAGAGAGATGGGGCACCCCAAGGGCTGGGGGAGCACCAGTGACCCCTTTGGTGGCTACTGCAGGAGGAGGAAGAGGAGACCCTCTTCCCCTGTGCTCTCCCAGTGCATGGCTGGCGGGTGCTGCTGGTGGGCACACAGTGCCCCAGTTCCCCCAGCATCCCCAGAGAGGGCAGGCAGCACATTCCCACTCCCCAGGCATGGACACAGGGCTGAGAGGAGCCCTGTGAACACTCACAGCCCCGGGCAGGCAAAGGGGTTTGGGATTCAGGAGCAGAGAGCACCCCCAGCACCCACCAGCCTTCAGCCACGGGAGGTGAGTTGGGCTTCACCCGCCCGGGCTGGAGCCCTCCCCTGTGCAGGATCTGCTCCCATCGCCTCCTCTGTGCTCCCAGCCAAGGTCAGGGCACGGTGAAACAGCCCCAGAGCTCAGATTTCAGCCTCATTGCTGAGCTGTCGCTGCCTCTGCCTGCACAGGCTCAGGTGCTGGGGCTGCCCTGGGGACAGCTGAGTCCCCAGCCTGGCACAGCCCCTGTGCTCCTGTCTGTGCCACACCACTGCCAGCACCCTGCCAGGGCCTGGCACAGCACCTGCCACGGCCAGAGCTGGCACTGACCAGGGGACAGCAGTGTCACAGCTGGAGCTGTCACTGGCCAGGGGACAGTAGTGTCACAGCTGGAGCTGTCACTGGCCAGGGGACAGCAGTGCCACAGCTGGAGCTGTCACTGGCCAGGGGACAGCAGTGCCACAGCCAGAGCTGTCACTGGCCAGGGGACAGCAGTGCCACAGCCAGAGCTGCCACTGGCCAGGGGACAGCAGTGCCACAGCTGGAGCTGTCACTGGCTAGGGGACAGCAGAGCCGTGGGCTGAGGGAGAAACTCATCCCAGCCCTGCCCTCCAGGAGCCACTGCGGGATGATCCAGCAGGCACTGAGCACTGGCTCTCCCCACTTAGCCCCGGGAGAGGAGCAGGACGAGAAAAGGCAAGTTACCTGGGCGCTGTGGAGAAACACGCCTGATCAGGGACAAGGGTAGTTCTTGGACAGAAATGCAGATCAAGAGGAAAAAAAGAGTTCTTAATCATCTGCAGACTCTTGACAAGTGTGGAGGGAAATGCCACTCTATCCAGCAGCCACCCAGAGCTGCAGCCTGTCTAGACACAGCCTTTCCCAAATTCCTGCTGATAACTGCTCGGGAAATCTTTGGCAGAGGACTCTCTGCCTGTGTTTGTTGGAAGTTGATTTCTCTCCCACCGGCTGGCGGTGGGGAGGCAATTCCCCTGTCCTTTGGAGGGCTCCCTGGATGGTGCACGGGGTCTGGGGAGCAGACAGGATAGCCCTGTGCCAGGGACATTGCCGCTGGCATGGGGACACAGCTCATGTCCCACCAGTGGCTCCCCAATCCCGTGTGCAGCATCCCAGTGCCAGGATGCTGCAACTTCCCCAGGAGCAGCCAGGAACAGCGGGAATCCTGAGGAACAGCAGAACGGGGGACAGACCAGGACCATGGTGGCCACGGCTGCCCTGACAGGCACTGTCACTGTCACTGTCCCATTGCAGAGGGACACAGAGCCCCTACAGAACCTGTACCCCCAGGGATGGCACCCTGTCCTTGTGCTGGACCTGAATAACACCTGGCAGTTGTCCCTGCAGAGGAAGGAGGACATGCCACCTTGCACAGTGTCCCCAAGTGACCCACCGGGAGGGGACAGCCACTGTCAGTGCCTTAGGAGCAGAGCAAGAGCACAGAGCCACATAAACCCCACAAAGGCAGTCCTGAGGGACGAGACACCAGCCGGGGAGCCTTTGCAAGGCCATCCTCCCTGCTGGCCATCACCTGCTGCCCTCCGTGTGCCATCCCCTGCAGCCAGGACAGCGCTCAGCTGCCGGCAGGGTCACACGCTGTCACACCCTGTGCAGCCACCACTGCATCTCCGCGGGGCTGAGCATGCAGCCACCGTTCCCCAGGACAGCGATGGAGCCGGGGAAGTGCCCCCTGCTCAGATAACACCCTTGGGGCCATTCCCGGAGCACAGAGAGAGGCAGGGCACAGGCTGGCTGGCCCCGGGGTCCCAAAAGCCGCGGGCAGCAGGATGCTCCCAGTCGGTGTGAGTGCGCTGGGACGGCGGCTCCAACCCCCCGCCAGCCTCGGGCACTGACCCCGGCCCCGTTCCCTTCCCCAGCTCGTCTTCCCGAAAGTGCAGCAGCACAGGCAGCAAGGAGCCAAGCAGGGTTCCATGTCCCCGCTGTGTGACACCCAGGCTCACCACCAGTTTTTCCATCCCAGACATTCGCAGAGCAGAAAGCAATTCCTCCCCCGTCCCCAGCCCTGAAAAGCTGAGCGAGCCCCACCAAGCCCAGCAGCAGGACGGAGCTCCAGGGACAGATTTTGGGGAACCCCTTTGCCCAGGATCCCCTAACCCTGAGGAAACTTCGGCCACTCCTTGCCAGCTCAATGCCAGGCACATTTCCCTGCTCGTGTTGCCAGTGCTCCACTCACCTCGAGGGTACAACGGCAGAGTTGCTGCGCTGAGCATCCCGGGCTGGGCTGGCAGAGCGGGACGCCGGACGAGTTGAGTTTTCCAGGAGAGTGGAGCCGCAGCAGCACCAACCCACCCCATCCCTTTATCCACAGCCACCTACCTGCGAGGCCACCGGCGCCCCGGGGCCACCGCGGGGACACGGCCACGTGCCCGCCGCCACCTCCTGCCGCCACATCACACGGCGCCGCCGCCACCGCGGGCGACGCCGGGCGGGCCTTTTTGAAGCGGGGCCGGCTTGGGAGCCCCTGGGTGCAAACCAAAAAAAAAAAAAAAAAAAGGGCAAAAAAAAAAAACCACTCCTCCCGGCGCTCCTGAGAAAGCCGGGGGATAAAAAAAAAAAACCAACAAAAAAAAATCCCCAACAAACCCTTTTTCTTTTTACCTTATATGAGGCGGCGGGGGAGGCCCGGCCGCGGCGGGCAGCGCTGTCAGCGGCGCCGCGGGCCGCCATTGGCTGGCGGCTGGTCACGTGGGCGCCGCGCCGCCGCCGCCGCCGCCGGCCCCGCTTGTTGCTTTTACCCCCTAAGGAAGGGCCGCTTGACAATTTTCATATTTCTTCTAAATTTGGAGATTTCAGACAATGCCGGCAGGCTTTGGCTCGGCCCGCCGAGAGGCCCATGTGGAAGTCATTAAGGCGGAGAGGGGGAGAGGAGGGAAAAGGAGGCTTTGGGGGGGAAGCGAGGGGGAGGAGAGCGGCCGGCGCTGCCAGCGACGCGCCTGGGAACCCGGGCCGTGGCGGCCGGAGAAAGTTGTTCGGAATAACTCACTTCCTCCCGGCATCGGGCACGGACGGCGGACACGCATCCCACGGCCCGTGAGGAGAGGGCCCGGCGGGGCTGGATGGCCGCGGGGAGCCGAGGAAGCGGAGATGTTCCCCCGGCCTGGCTGGAGGGGGCCCGTGACTCGCATGGCTTTGAAAAGCTCCATCTGGCCTGGGGAAAAAAGGACATTGCAGCAGCCCTGGGGCTCTGTTGGGGATCCAGAGTGAGGTCCCTGAGTGTCCCCAGGGCTGGGAGCCCCGTGGGGTGCGGGGCTGGCTGTGTGAGGCCGTTCCCGGAGCGCGGGGAGCTGAGGGGGAGCTCCGTCCCCGTCCCTTCCTGGCCGTGTGTGGGCCGGGAATGGCCTCCAGCCGGCTCCGGGCCCCCGCAAGGAGCAGCAGCTGGCGGAACCTTCCCCGAGAGCCTTCATCCTCTGCTCCATCAGCCCCTGGCAGGGGGAGGCAGGAGTTTGTCCCTGCTGCAGACACCGCTGCTCTGCCTGGGCCGCACAGGGCTGTGCCGGGCAGGGAAGGCAGCACGGAGCTCAGCCCTGCCGCAGCAGGAGCAGCCGCATGAAATAACTGAGGGAGAGCCAGGGAACATGGGGACACAGTGCCAGCTTCACCTCTGGCTGTCCCGAGGGGAGCACAGAGCTGGGTTCTGGGCTCTCGTGTCCGTCAGAGGGTCGTGGCTTGTGGAAGGAGGCTGATCCTGAGCCATGCACAGGCACAGCGGTTGTTATAACCTCGGTGGGGACAAATGTGGAGGGAGAGTCTGGCAGGGCAGGACTTTGACCAGAAACACATCCCAGAGGGGGCTCCTACCGTCCTGGGACCCCTGAGCCTGTTGGGACAGCCCCAAAGCCAAGGCCTCTCTGCCATCCTGCCAGGCTTTGGACAGGGATGGTGTGCAGTGCTTGGGCTCCCTGCGGCTCCCCCAGGACACAGGCACCAAAACTCAGCACCAGAGCCACTGCTGCAGGAGCTGAACATCTCCTCAGCGCATCTATGTGTGTCCCAGGGATATCCCTCATCCCGGAGGAGCTGCCCTGCCAGCTGCAGGAAAGGAGAAGCAGGGAACCAGCCTGTGCTGGACAAGGCACTAGGAAGGTGCCAGGAGAGCAGGGATGGGAGCAGCAGTGCCTGCATCTGCCAGCAGCATGCCCAGATCTGGCAGGGAGAGGCAGCTGGTGGCCTCTGAGGAGCCACAGCCACCAGCGAGGTACCTGGCTAGGGAAATGAAGCACTTCCGAGGGGCTGCTTGGGGAAAAAAACCAATCCTTTTTGGAATTGCTGCACACACAGAGATGCAGTGGGCCCCGGCAGGACGAGCCTTGGTTTTGCCAGGCCCCAGGAGCAGCCAGCTCCCAGCACGTCTGCCCACTGTCACCAGGGCAGAGATGAGCCCAGGCTCACTGAGCTGCACAGAATTGCACAGAGCACACCCCATATCAGGACATCCCCTTCCCCTGCTGCAGACAGCCTTGGTGCACGGCACTGAGCTGGGACAGCACCTGTGGGACGTCCCCAGGACACACTGGGGCTCTCTCTGGACACAGACCCTCCCTCACTGCTCCCACTCCCCAAACCCTTCGCTGTCCCCAGTTCAATCCCCATCCCACGCCCTGGGAGCCAGCAGGGAGATCTCCCAGCCCTCTCACTCCCCTCTCCCTCTGCTCTCGGGGGGCTGGCTTTGAGCGAGGCACAACCAAGGGCTGCCATTAAACAAACACTATAATTAGAAACCAGGTTCTCTAAATGAAGTGAAAAATGTAACGTTAGCCTCTGTTTGTTCGCTGGATGCTGCGCTCTTGTTCCATGACCCAGAGGGGTCGTGCCCTGTGGTTTCTGAGAAGCCTTAATAAGGTAATGTTTAGGAGGTTACTATCTTTACAGCTCTTGTCTTATTACAACTCCATAAGAAAAACATTTGGGGCAAAGCAGGATTCCTTGGCGCGGGTTTGTTTTTGTTACTCCTTCACTAAGATGCTGCCCAGCCATCCTTCCTCACCACAGATTCAGTTTCAGTATCTCCACAAAAGTGACATTTATTCCCACCTCGGGGTGACCTCCGGCCTCTCTGGCTGGCTGTGAGGGCAGGGGTCAAGTGGCAGTGACAGCTCTGTCCCAGGCAGGTGGGCTGCTGGCTGCACACGGGGTGATGCCACAGGGCAGCGAGGCAAAGGGAGCCCCTGAGCTGCTCCCACCTGCCCAAGAGCCTGGGATGTGGTAAGAGAAACCCTTCTGCTCAAGGCCCTGTTAACATCCAAACACGCCAAATTTAGAACCTTTTCATCTGCTGCCCCACCTCAGAGGGGGCTGCTGGAGGGCAGGAGGGCATTTCTCAGCCCGTATTTTATTACAGCCCCTGCCTCCCTCACCCCCTTGCAGGGGCAGGACAGTGATTAATGGGCGAGCTGGGCTGTAGCAGCTCTGAAGGTGACCTTCAGGAGTGGCCAGTGCTGCCCTGTAAATCCCTTCCCTCCCTGGGCTGCAGCACACAGGAGCAGGGCAGGAGACTGTCTGCTCTGACTTCAAGCCACCAGTTCCCAGCTGGTGATTCCTCAGTTTGGGGGTCTCTGCATGGGATCCCTTGCCCAGGGACATGGAGAGGAGTTTGGTTTGATCACAACCATCCAGGACAGACGTCAGTGCCATTGCTGAGCTTTCCATTTACCTCCGCCCTTCGCCTTGCCCTGGGAACTGGGAACTTGGACTCCTGCCCACAAGAAAAAGCCACCAAAGCCCTTCAAATGAGAGACTTTCTCCTCACAGACCCAGAGGGCACTGGTGCCCTGGCAGCACGTCCCAGGGAGCATCATCCAGCCCCCTGACCTTGCAGGGAAGGTGGTGGGGATGGCTCCAGGCTGCTCCATTGTCCCACAGGGCAATGAAGGACCAGCCCTTCCCACAGGCAGGAGCTGGGATGCAGAGGGCACCCTGGCAGGACTGTCTCACCTGTACAATCCAGCAGAAAATGAAACCACCTCTCCAAAGCACTCAGGGCTTTGGTGTTCGACTGCCTGAGGCTGCAGGGGGAGGGAAAAGTGAATTATTTGGAAAGCCAGCATTGCTCAGCCATGGTCTGTGCTGTTGGGCAGTGGGGCACAGCCAGGGCAGGCTGAGGCCAGAGCTGGAAAAACTCTGAGGGCAAAACCAGGGACCGTGAAGGGAGCGGGGCATGGAGCAGGCAGGATGAGGGGACCCATGGCCAGGTAGTGCCTCAGTGGTCCCTGCAGCCTCCCAGCCTGCAGGAGCCCGTGGTTCTGTCCCCCTCTGTCCTGTGGGGACCTGAGACTGCCCCGCACAGAGCTCCCAGAGGGGCTCGCTGGGGCCAGGCTCAGTCCGTGCCGGCCACTCACAGCGGCCCCTGCAGCCCTCCCCAGTGCCACCATCGGGGACAGGACACGGGCCACCAGGGCAGGGAGGCACCGGGGCAGCCACCGGCCCCGCAGCAGGCGCTGTGCCGGGCAGGGACGGAAGGAAGCGGCTCTTTCCAGCCCGGAGAGCGGCAGAGCAGGCTTTTTCCATCAGCTACTCTGTCTCCAGCAGCAGCAGGAGGCGAAAAGAAAACAAAAGGCACGAGAAGAGCGGGGACAGGAGGAACCTGCGCGTCTGGATCGTGTAAGCAGCGACGTGCTGTAAACGCCGGGCGGGTGTGATGGATGTGCCGGAGGGGCCGCGCAGGATGCGCCGGACGAGCATCTTCCCCCGCCCCGCCCGCCCGGCGCTGCCGGCAGCCGCTGGCCCGACGCCTCCTGTCCCTCCGGAGCCTCCTGTCCCTCCGGAGCCTCCTGTCCCGGGTGCTGCTGTCCCCCCGGAGCCTCCTGTCCCTCCGGAGCCTCCTGTCCCGGGTGCTGCTGTCCCCCCCCCCGCAGCCCCAGAGGAGAGCCTGGCTCAGCTCTGCCTCCCGACGCCCAAATCTGGCTGTTCTGGGATGCAAAGGGCGTGATTTACGACCAGCTCCGAGGCAGAAAGGCCGCCGGGAGAGCTGGATTAAGGCTGTATAAATAATATTGTGCAGTGATGATGCAGAGACGTCGGGCTGTCAGCGTGGTCACCCCTCCTGCCCGCGGCACCCTGGCACCACGGTGGGGCAGTGCCCCTTCCCTCCCTCGGGAAAACCCATCCTGCCAGGCTGAGGGCTTTGGGGACAATGGGGGCACGGAAATGGAGGAGTCCTTGTCCCACAGCAGCTGTTGGGAGGAGAGCACCCATCCTGCTCGATGCCAGCAACAAATCCCTGCCTGCCCTGTCCAGCCGTGCCGTGTCTCTGTGTTTATGCAATGGCAGGAGCCGGCAGAATTAAGCACTTTTTGTTTTTTCCCTTTTTTGAGAATGGGGAGTCTTAATTCCCACCAAACAATGTTCTTTTTCCAGCAAGCTTAAAATAAGCTTTTTTGGCTCGGGCGTCTCTGGAGCCCGTTGTGCAAATAAGGATGTGAGCTCCGTGCTGTGGCTGGGCCAGCACTACCTGCCAGGGGGGTTTTGGGGGGACATGGGAGGCCCCCAGGCCTGACTCTCCTCCCACTGCAGCTCAGGGCTGGCTCTGGCCAGGACAGCTCGCTGGAGCTTTCCTTTGATGAGTGGAAAATGTTGCTCACGCAGAGATAGGGATGCGGCCGTGCTGGAGCCTCCTGCCAGACCCGCCTGTCTGGCCCCGGGCTGGGTGTGTGCTCAGGTGTTCTGGTGCCTCACAAAGCCCACGAGGAGCTGCGTTTTGGAGCAGCCTGGTGCCCGGAGAAGAGTGCAGAGTGGCACCAGCAGTGATGCTGCCCATTGCCCACTGCAGACCCCACAGCAGCAGCTCCCACCCCTACAGGGACATTTCTGCTTGTGGGAAACTGCACAAAGCTGTTTTCTGCCAGCGTGGAGCCGTGGCCTGACTTCCCCTCGTTCCCTTACCTGCAGTCCCAGTGGTGTGCTGTGCCACATGATCCCTGCCCAGCAGAGCACGGCATGGCACGGATGCCCTGCATCATCTCCTGGGCTGGGTTCCATGAGGGTTATCTGGCAAATAAACACCTGGGTTTACTCAGGGCAGGTGGAGCTTATCTTCACAGCCTCTCCTGCCCCATTTGCACCCCGTTCCCCATCTCCAGGCCCTGCTCCCCACCCAAATTCCCCGTGGCGGTGTGGCAAAGGGGTGACAGCAGCAGAGATGAGCACGTACAAAACCTGAGAGCACCTCTCCTGTGGGTAACCCGGAGGGGTTTCCAGCACACGCTGCTCCCTCAGGGATGGCACTGCAGCCAAGATGGGCACACGGAGGCCTCCTGTCCCAGCCTGGAGGCAGAGCTGGCCATGACCCAGCCTCCCCATCCCAGCCCCTTCCCGGTGGGGAAAAGCCTCCCGCGCCTGCCCCCGCCTCCCCCAGCTTATCAAATTTGGCCATGTCTGAAAAGGCCTGGTTTCCTTTTCACCAAAAAAGATCAAAACTGGGTAATTGGCTGCCGGCACAGATGCCTCTGCGCCTCTCTCATGTGTAAACAGCATTGCCGAGCGCTGACACAACGCAGGCGGCCGCGGCACACGCAGGCGCCCGGGGCTGCCACCGGCCCTTCTGGGGGTGCCACAACAGGGCGTGAAGTCGCTGGGCGCAGGCAGGGGTTGGCTCAGCACCCCAAAAAATGCGGGTGGCCAAAGGCTGGGTGCTGCCGTACACCTAAAGCACGGGCAGGTGGTTGCGGGGCTCCTCCGGCGGGTGCTGAGGTGACAAAGGGGACACTGTGCTCAGATCTCAGCCAAGGGGACAGCAAAGCCTCGGAAACGCTGTCCTTGGGGACGGGACCGTGGGCTGGGGCGGGTGGGAGCAGCCAGGGTGTTCCCTGCTTCATCCCAGGGCTGGCAGGAGGAGGGGACAGCGTGAGTTGAGGGTGCAGAGACCTTTACCCTATTTACGGGGTTTTCTAGAGGCCAAATTCACGGACTGGGGAAAGGAGGTGGAAATTTCTCTCCGCCCTACAAAGCTCAAGGGCCTTCAAATCCCTGGGGATGCAGAGTGAGGAGCAGGGGAACAACATCCAGTGCTGCCAGCAAAGGAGCAGGGCAGAGCCTGCGGCGGGGAACAGCGCCGGGCACCCCCCTGCGGCTGGGCTGGAGGGGAGGAGAGAGGGATGCAGGGAGGGATGGAGGGGCGGAGAGATGCAGGGAGGGATGGAGAGGAGGAGGGATGGAGAGGAGGAGGGATGCAGACGGGAAGGATGGCAGGCTGGGAGCGGTTGGGTGGCGGACAGCACCATCGCGTGGCACTTGACCGCAGGGACAGCGACAGCCCAGAGCGGGGGTGTAATGCCAGCCCCTGTCCCCTGGACGGGGAATTACAGCCAGCATCCCCGTGCCTCAGTTTCTCCCACTGCAGCACCCTGGTACCTGGTCCCAGAAAGCCAGGGCAGCACCCACCAACAGCCAGCACCCCAGAGACCCACGGCCAGCTGTGGGCACAGCTGCTGTGTGCCCATGGCAGGAGCTGGAGGACACAGAAGGGGAAGGGTTTCGGGACAAACAGACCAGGGGTGCAGGGAGTGACGGGTGCCATTATCTCACTGCTGGCCAGAAGGGTTTGGGGACTCCTGGGGACGGCAGAGCTGCTGCTGGTGGTGGCACACAGGCGACAGTGGGCCCTCAGCCCCAGGTTACCTGCTCATCTTGCAGGACACAGCCACTCCTGCTCCCCCTGTGAGC
This sequence comes from Sylvia borin, assembly GCA_014839755.1. Taxonomy (NCBI): domain Eukaryota; kingdom Metazoa; phylum Chordata; class Aves; order Passeriformes; family Sylviidae; genus Sylvia; species Sylvia borin. The sequence goes on along the minus strand of CM025970.1, from coordinate 16,702,073 downwards.
CCCTGCTCTGCCAGCCCAGCAGCCGTGTCCCTGCGGTCCTGTCAGGGCTGTGACCATGCCGGTGACACCAACAGAGCCCAAAGTCCCTCCCCAGAGCATGTTATTGCCAAAAGAGCCCCTCAGGGCTGCCTGGTCCAGAGAGGACCCGCCACTGACCACAGTCACCACTGCCAGCAGAGCCAGTGCCCGGGGCGGCGACGGGTGGCCGAGTCCCAGACCACGCTGGCCCCCTGCCCTGTCTGCTCCGAGGCTCCCTGGCACCTTGGGGACCGGACACACCTCTGGCAGGGCACAGCTGGGGGCTGGGGCTTTCCCTTTTTAGCTGCCTGGCTTGCAGGCACCGGCCACACTGCAGGACAGCGGCCGGCACCCCTCCGCGGCCATGGAGCGGGCTCCAAACCTGGTAAGGTTCCTCCCCGGGCAGCTCGGGGCTTGCTCCTCGTTTTCCTTCTCTACTAGAATGATTTGCATGCTTGTTTACCTGGGGTTGTTTGCTTTGGAGAGGCCTGCTGTGGCCTGCCAGGGCCGTTGCTCCCACGCCCGGCAGGGTGAGGATGCAGCAGCCTGGGAGAGAGAGCAAAGCCACGGCCACTCCGGCCGGACAGTCCGGCTCCGGCCGGGGAGAACAGCCCTGGCTGAGCCCTCGCTGCCCCCCAGGGCACTGCACACCCACGGGCAGGGTCTGGGGCTGCCTGGGCCTCTGCAGGGACATGAAGAGCAGGGAGCAGCACTACAGAAAGCAACTTTGTTCCCTGCTGGGCAGCCTGCCGGGTGGCAGCACACGGCTGCTGGGCACGGCGAGGCCGGAGGGAGAAGGGAAGGAAAAAAGCATCTTTTCTCTCTCACTGTCCTCAGAGCACAGAGGGAGGGAGAGGAGGGTTTGGATAAAGATCCCATTCTTGACTGTCTCATCTCTGTAAGGCTCCTTTTAAACCAGAGGCTGCCCAGGTACAGCCTGAGCTGGGTGCCTCCTGACACGCAGCTGCCTCAGGGTGGGAACTGGGCACAGCACAGGCAGGGGCATTTTGGGCAACACAAATTGCCAGCTGCAAGCAGGGTGAAGGGCAGCCACACATCAGCTCACCATGACTGTGTCCCCACCATCCCTGCAGCCCTCAGGTGTTCCTCACCTGCAGGCCAGCACTGTCTTTGGGCATTGAATGTGCCACCTCAAAGTCAGTGTGGCCCTGCCATCACCTGGTGACCCCTGGGAGGAGGGAGAGCTCCCCTTCCATGGCAGTCCTGCAGCCCAAGCAGCCACTCACCATCCTCCTTCTTCCTCAGCTTCTCCTTTGCATCTTCACCTTGGTCCTGGTTCCCGAAGGCAAGGACCAGAGCAAGGCGGCCAAGGGCAGGAGAAGGGGCCTGGCACGGCCACCAACAGCCCCCCCTGCCCTGGCCTGGGCCCCGGAGGAGCCCTACAGCAGCATGGCAGAGTACGAGCACAGCATCCAGGACATGGTGCGCCAGCTGAGGAACGGCTCCGAGCCGGGGGACACCAAGTGCCAGGTGAACCTGAGACTCTGGAGGTCCAACCGCAGGAGCCTGTCCCCCTGGGCCTACAGGTGAGCTTGTGGCAGGGACCTCAGGGACAGGCAAGGTGGCTCTGTGCCAGCACAGGGGCCGTGCTGCCTGCTGGAGGCTGTGATGCAGAACCCATTTCACCCCGGCCACCCACTGCCCCCATCACCATCTCCCTTGGCCTTATCCTGCTTTCCTTTTCCTCCAGGATAAACCACGATGCCACACGGATCCCAGCAGACATCCCTGAGGCCCGGTGCCTCTGCACTGGCTGCATCAACCCCTTCACCATGCAGGAGGACCGCACCATGGCCAGCATCCCCATCTACAGCCGCCTGCCCGTGCGCCGCCTGCTCTGCCCGGGCCCCGCCGAGGTGGGCCACAGGCCCTCGGGCAAGAAGAAGTGCCACAAGAAGTACCAGATGGTGATGGAGACCATCGCTGTGGGCTGCACCTGCATCTTCTGAGGCTGCAAAGCCGCCCCCCTGCAGCTCCCCGTGGGCATCTCAGCAGCTTGCTCTTGCTTCCCGAGCTTGCCCAGCCCTTTGGGAGAGGCCACCTGGATGGGCATCAGGGTGAGAGGAGGTCCCTGTGCAAGAGCTCCTCAAGATTCCCCTGCAGACTCCGTCAGGCTCAGCCCCAGCAGCTGCTTTGGGGACACCCAGGGCAGAGGCAGAGTCCCCCAGTCCCAGACCCCGCCTGTCCCCAGCCTCCAGGGAGATCAGCTATGGGCTGGGGGAGACAGGGAGGCAGCTGGCCATGGTGCCTCTGGCTGGGCAGGATCAGGATCAGGATCAGGATTAGAATCAGGATCAGGATTGGGATCAGGCCTCCTCCCTTCCCAAAGTCCCCACTTCTCTTTGTTGGCTTCACCGCTGCAACAGCTGCAGCAACACCCAGCCCTCCCATTCTTCCAGTCCTCCCACAAGTTCCCCTGTGCCAGGCCGGGCAGTCCAAGGAGTGGGGCGAGCTGCTGGTGGTTTGGGCAGCTTCTGAGGTCTCAATAAAGCGCATTGCTGGCCCTGGTCTGAGCTGCCCCTGCCTTGGCCCCTCACGCTGCTCAGCTTCTCCCACTGAGGCTTTTCTGCCCCCCAAACACAAGCCTGGGCACCCCAGAGACACAGAGCACCTGGCAGGACCTGTGACAGCTCTTGCTGTCTCAGCCTCGGGGCGAGGCTCCAGGCGTGGGAGAGGCCGTGGGATCTCCAGCCCTACCTGGGACTTTCCCAAAGGCAAAGCCAGGAAGGCAGGAGAGACTGGTGGGAGCTGGAGGTGGGAGCTTTGGGGGAGACCCATCTGCTGCCAGTGCCAGCCAACCTTGCCCCTGAAATCCCCCCAAAAATCCCTCCCAAACACATTGACCCTTCTTCAGGAGAAGGCACTGGCTCCTTTCCAGTAGAGCCTGGGCTGAGAGAGAACAGGGCAACTGAGGCACACATCACAGACACAGCAACACTGGGCAGGAACTGTATTCCTGAAGGCCTTCAAGTCACCGGCACACAGCCTGTCCCTTGTCCCCCAGCCCCCCCAAGGCCTCCCCAAGGCAATAAATACGTCCCCAGCCTACCACACCCCAAAGCTCCTGGCCCGCCACCCCCTCGCGGCTGTCACAGCTCCGTCTTCACCTTGTGCATCAAGTCCTTCTGGTCGATCTTCTCCAGCTCCTGGTGCCAGCGGTTGTAGGCCAGCAGGGCCACGTTTTTGGCCGCCACGGCCACCATCTCCATGGAGCTGGCCACCCACTCCACGCCGCTGAGGTAGAAGAGGTTCTCGTGGAGCACGACGGGCGGCAGGGCCTTGGCGGAGTCGTAGCGGGGGTACGTCTGCCACTCCGTCACCTGCACCGAGTAGTAGGACCTGAAGAGGGTCTTCAGCTGGGGCTTGTCCAGCGGCTGCTGGGACAGGACGCGCCACACGGCCGCCTCCTGCGGCTGCTTGCGCCGGAACGCCGCCGAGATGTTGACGGGGCAGATGTTGTCCATGGCGTGGAAGAAGAGGTCGGGGGTGTCGGTGGTGAGGATGCTGGTGAAAGGGAACAGCTTGGGGTCGGGGAAGCCGAAGTAGGAGGAGTTGAGGTAACCGTGCACCACCGAGGTGACGGAGGGCTGGAAGGCCCCGGGGAGGTCGGCGATGGGCGGGTCGAAGTTCTCGAAGGTGAAGTTGCTCCTGCTGGGATGCAGCGGAGTGGTCACCACCACCAGGTCGTAGAAAGCCGAGCCCTGGCCTTCGGTGCTCTCGTAGTGGACCTGGTACAGGGCTCTCCCCTCTGAAAAGAGACACGGGACAGTCAGAGCAGCCCTGAGGCCCAGCTGGTGCTGCCCTGACCCTCTTTTTTCCAACCCGACCTCCATCCTCTGGTTTTCCAGCACACACCACAGCACCTGATGGTTATGGATGAGTTGTTGATGCCTTAGGGTGGCAGAAAGGTTTCATTCTGACTCTGGGAAAATGTTTCCAGAGCAGCCCAACCCAGTGAGGGCAAAGAGCACTGGGGGGAACACAGCCCAGATCTCAGCCCCCAGATATTCTTCTGATGTGGTGGAACAAGGATGGTGCCACAGGAGAACCTGATGGACCTCAGGAGGGTGGGAGGGAGGGCAACCTCAGGGCTGAGGCTGGTGCTGCAGGGTCCCCACTGGATCAAAGGGAGAAGGACGGACCCTCAGGCCCTCTCCCAAATGCCTCAGCAGGCCGAGGATGCCCTCCAGCCACAGCACTCCCACGCTCCCACCACCAACCAGCCTCCCACCCTGGTGCACCCAGAGCCGTGCCCAGGCTCACCCGAGCTGTGCAGGGAGATGCCTGTCACCCTGGCTGAGATGACATTGGCTTTGGTCAGCTTCAGCAGACCCGAACACACCAGCTTATTCCCTCCTTCCACCGCCCAGGTGCTGCCCTGGGCTCCCGCCAGCGACATGGCCCCTGCAAGACGAGGAAGACGAGGAAGACGAGGGTGAGGCCCCACAGCCTGGGCCGCAGAGGGGACACTGAGGGGTGTCACACGGCCAGAGGAGGTGGCTTCACCTGCGAAGGCGGGCACCAGCACGGACTGGCCGTAGCTGGAGCGCAGCACGGCGGCGATGACGTCGTCCACGAAGCGCTGGGTGACCCCCACCTCCAGCAGGGACTCGGCCACCGAGCGCTGGGTCATGTTCACAAAGGCCTCACCCCCCAGCGAGCGCAGCAGCTCCTCCAGGCTGGAGAAGGCGTAGCCGTGTGCCTGGTACTTGTAGATCCTGCAGGGGACAGCAGCAGGGGGCACCTGGCGGCACCCTGGTGACAGGGAAACACCTCGCCCCCAGCCCCTTGGGTGTGGGCTTGATATTTTCTGAGCTAGGTCTTCTCAAGGGAAACTTTTTAACAGTTTTCCCCCAAACAGCCTTGTGTGAACAATATTCCTTTCCCATGACAACACGTGTTGTTTGCTATCTCTGTTATTTAGCCAATGGCAGAGGTGTCAGCCCTATGGACCAACAATGTGCCTTTTAGTGCAGCAGGTTATAAAAGGGCTGAATGAATTGTAAATAAACCTTCTGATTTCTGCTGCCTCCTGACTGCAGTCAAACACCTTTACTCCGTGTCCTGTTGCGACACTTGGGCTCTCCTACCTCATGAACTTCTCCATCACCTCCTCCACCCACATCTGCAGGCGCAGGAAGCTGATGCCGTAGTGCCACCAGAGGCGGAAGAGGTTGAGCAGGTACCAGTCGGTCTCCTCCAGGACAAAGTGCTCCCCGCTGAAGATGGCGCTTTTCCCGGCCACCTCCCGCCGGTGCTTGAGGCCTGTGGGAGCACAGGGACAGTGTGGCTGTCCCTCCTCAGGCCTGGCTCCTGGGAAAGGCCAGCCCTGGACACGGCCCAGCAGGGACGGAGATGGGCAAAGGTGCTCTTGGAGGAGCATCAGGAACGAGAGGCCTCAAGGCATGGGTTCCCACATCACAGTGGGGTGTCTCATGGAGCTGCTGCTGCCTGCTGGGACAGACTGGCAGGGGTTTGTGAACAACCCTCCAACACTAACTCCACCGCCTGATGGTGACCACCCCGTCCCTTTCTCTCTCCAGGGCACAACAGGGCAGGCATGCACGGACAGCAAAGGGATCACCACACGCCTGAGGTGCCAAGGGGCACCGGCAGAAACCCTCCCCACTGCCCCAAGCACAGAGCCCGGGGGCGCCCCAGCCCCGCAGCTCAGCGAGGGAAACCACGCAAGCAGCGCTGGGCCGCCCAGTCTCACCCAGGATCTTGACGAAGTCCTGCATGTGGAGGCTGAGGGCGTGGATGGAGGCTCCCCGGCTCTCATACTGCTGCTTGTTGACGGTGACGGTGGCCAGGCGCCCTCCCACGCCCGCCGCCTCGTACACGTCCAGCTGCACCTGCGGCCCGAAGTGCTGCTGCAGGAAATACGCGGAGGCCGAGCCCCCCAGCCCGGCGCCCACCACGGCTGCGGGCGAGAGCGGCGAGACGCCGGGTCAGCAGCGCACCGGGGGCGCGGAGGGTCCCGCCGTTCCCCCGGCCGCGGTGGGGAAGCGCCAGCGCCGCCTGCGAGGGCAGGGATGCGCGGGGATGCGCGGGGATGCGCGGGGATGCGCGGGGATGCGCGGGGATGCGCGGGGATGCAGGGATGCCGAGCCCCTCCGCCGCTCGGCGGTCGCGGAACGCTCTGTGCCGGCCCCGGCGGGGCAGGCAGGCGGCCCGCTCCTTCCCTGGATGTCCCGGATGCCCAGCCCATGCCATCCCAGCCCCATGCCGTGCCATCCCTCGCGTACCGATGGAGCGCGGCGCGGCGCGGGCGGCGGGCGCGGCCGGGAGCGCGGCCAGGAGCGCGGCCAGGGCCGGCAGCAGCGGCAGCGCGGAGGGCGGCGGGGCCATGGCGCGGAGAGCGGCGCCGGCAGCGCCCGCCCCGGCCCGCCTCTCCCGCAGGCTCGGCCCCCGAGCCCCCCGCCCCGCCCCGAGCCCGGCACGGCACGGCACGGCACGGCACCACGGGGCGGAGACACCGGGGAGACACCGGGGGGAATGACACGGTGCTAACACTGCCGGCGAGCATCCATCCCCCTGCGATCATCCATCCCCCTGCGAGCATCCATCCCTCTGAGAGCATCCATCCCCCTGAGAGCATCCATCCCCCTGAGAGCATCCATCCCCCTGCGACCATCCATCCCCCTGCCCGCATCCATCCCCCTGCGAGCATCCATCCCCCTGCGAGAATCCATCCCCCTGCGAGAATCCATCCCCCTGCGAGAATCCATCCCCCTGCCCGCATCCATCCCCCTGCCCTCCGCTCCTCACTCCATCCATCGCACGGCGAGGGCACGGCCCGGAGCTGCCCCGGCAGCCCCGCGCTCCCGCTGCCCTTTGTCCCAGCACGTTCTCCATGTGCTCTGCGATCACAGAGCTCGGTGCCCGGCCGAGGGAAGGGAGCAGGCTGGGTCCTGCCTGCCTCATGCAGCAGCAAGGGCGTTTTTCAAGCTTTGCGCTCGGACTTTCTGCCCCGGGCAAGAGAAGGTGCCTGAACAGCGAGCGGTTTGTGTGCCAAGGGCATCATCCCACGGGAGCCCGCTGCTGCTCGGATTACAAAGGATAGCAAAGGCTGAGCAAAAAACTCTCCAACAGGTTGGACGTGTAATCACAGACCCAGAGCCTGCTCCAGCCCAGGGCTGGCTCCTTACCAAAGGGACAGAATTTTGTTTGAGAATCCATCACTTTGTCTCCGGGAAACACAACACGAGCACAGGCCCTTTCCTTTCCCCAGCCAGGAACCACTCCAGACTTCCTGCACGGGGATCACGTACAACCTGAACCTCAAGTGTGAATATTTGGGGTGGGCACAGACAAAAATTACCCTCGCTCGGCTCCCCCTCACAATGAGCAGGATCCCACCGGGACCATCCCAAGCAGCTCAAAACGCAGCACACAAATATCTTCACAGCACGTCTCGGGTTTTCACAAGCTCTTACTTAACCAGCCTGACTTCCTCAGGGCTGTGGGCGACAAGAAATCTGCTGTGCACACAGCAGGGCTCGCAGGCAGGTCAGCACTGCTCCCAATCCCTGCCCTGCTTGCAGGAATTCTGGAATACATCATGCCATAAGCAAAACGCTCTGCCCCAAGCTCCGAGGCTTTTCTGCACGTGGTGGTTTGAGAGCTCCCAACTCTCACTGTAGCTGCAGAGGAAAAAAAAAAAAAAATTAAGAGCCAGAAATTGCTTATTGCAGCAGCAGGATTTCCTGGGCTGGCCGTGGTTACACCAAACAATGCCCGTGCATTTCAGCAGCATGAGGAAAAGCCCCCATAATGGGCCATCACCGCTGCGTTCACGGCCGGCTCTGCCGGCAGATCTCCAGCTCGGAAATATTGATCTCACCGCCATAAAGGCTGTTTGTAAATGGTTCTTTTGCAAATGCTTTTGATGGCAGGGAGAAGCGCCCGGGGGCATCCAGAGCTCTGGGAGAACAAGGCCCACGCACACGGCACCAAGAGCCACAGCAAAAGCAGGAAAGGAGGCCCAGCTATTCTTGCAGAGAACAAAACGTGTTATAAACACACCCTCACAGAGAAAGCCTCATCTTTTCCCCCACAAATCCCTGAAATCACAGCCTGCCTGTGGGTACCACAGTGTGAATGCACCCTGTAAATTAATCCACCCTAACTGAACTGGGGGGCAAACAGGGAGCAGAGCCAGCAAAGATAAAGGCAGATATCCAGATTTCAGCTGCTGGCAGAACTCTGCTGAACCAACCACCACCAGAGGCTGGCAGAAAACATTTCTCTCCACAGTCATCCAGGAACAGACACAGCAGAAGGTGTGGAAATGCCAGGGGCTGACACACCTGGGCAGGTTTATCAGTGCAGGAATCACTGACACCACGTGTGTGTGCATTTCTGGGAGTCCTCCCAAAGCATCGTTAATAAAATGTTCAGCCAAATGCTGCTGTGGCCCTTTCACAGACAATGGGATCAGGAACAGCAAAGAAACCTTCCAATGTGCAGGCCCAGCTGGTTGGAATGAGCAGCAGTTTGGGAAAAAGGCAAGAGAAGTCACTGCAATTCTTCTGTTTTATTAGCAAATGGACAGTATCTGGACACCTAAAGGAAATCAGCCCTTTCCAACATCAACTCAAATGTCGTCGTCAATTCCTTGCACAGCTCCCACACGTCTGTGTCTTTTCAGACTGCCAGAACCTTTGGGTAAACAAAGAGCACAGAAACACACAAAAAATACAATATATACACGTTTTTTCCCCCACCTAAATGGCCTCAAGATTTTTGGAGATCAGCAACGCTTTGTTCGTTCGACTTTGCAAGTAATATCAAAACACCTCGAGTTTTAAAATAAAAAAATACTACAATATTCACAATAAAAAACTTAAATACTTTTTTTTTTTTTTTTAATAATTAAGGGACTGCTAGGAGCTATTGAGTGATCACAGCTCTTCCAACAGAAGCTCTGCTGCTTGCTGAAGCACTGGGAAGTTGAGGTTCACAAAGCAACATCCATTTCATTCTGCACTGCTCCTGGTCAGAGTTCAGATCTTGCCATGCTCATGGGTCAGACCCCTCCCTGCAGGAGTTACAGAAACAGGGCAGAAAAGGCAGCAGCAACCAAGGAGAAATTCAACTCACCCTTCCACAATCTCATCCAGGACAAAAAAAAAAACCATCATTTAAGTGTGCTTGAAAGGCAAAAGAATCAAATTTTACCTGGGAAATCTGGATTCTATGATGGAATCCAGGTTTGGTTATTTCACTTTCACTTCACCTTTCAAAGGAAGCAGAAACTGGGACAAACAACAGCTACAGGATTTATCTCTTTGGTAACATCTGTGAAAGAGTCAGCACTGGCTCCATTTCACAGGAATCATAAAAACTGACAGGATCCTGTAGAAGTTTCATAGTTTTCACTGGGAGAAGAACTTGCCCCAAATTAAACAGAACCCCTGTGAGGGTGGGAAGGTCTGCCCAGGACCTGGATCCCTCCTCAGACTGCTGCTGCAGCCACACTGCCCCAGTGAGAGCAGACCCCTGACAGACAAGGTGAATAAATCATCTCTCAGTACAGACAGAAGGTCTGGAGTGCATTTTAGGGTATCTCCTTAAGGCAGAAGAGGGTGAGTACTGGCTGAGGAGACAGGCAGAGCTGGCAAACCCAGCTGAGGACATGGGCTCCTCACTTTTGAGGAGGAACAGCCAGATTTGTAGTGCCACATTTCACATTTTACCCATTCTTCTCTGGAGAAACAGCATACCCTGGTGACCTGCTCAGCACAGCAATGAATAGGGAGTCCAGTTTATCTCTGAAACTTCCAAAAACATCATAATAATGCAGGACACTGAACAAGAGGTTTGCCCATGAGCTAAAGCTGCCAGAAGTGCTGTTTCAGGGCTGGAATTTCCAGTGCCTCCCTCAGAACCTACTGCACAAAGGTAGAAAACCACTCTCCAAAAAGGATCCATGACAGACTCACAGCACAGCTGCCACTAAAAAAAGATTCCTTAAATTTCTGGGATGCCAACCCACTAACTGCACACAGTCTCCCCAAGTGAAAGACTGTCAATATTAAAGGCTGTGACAATCTTGAAGTCCACCACAAAAGGGTTTTTCAGCTGAAGCCTGCAAAGGAATGGGAGAAGAATAAATTTTCTTCTAAGCCAGGGATGGCATCCACTCTAAGTCAAGCAGTTTTGGAAGTGCATTTGTCAGGTTATGGAACCAATTCCACAAAGTAAAAAAAAAATAAAAAAGAAGGAATGAACAAATCAGTAAGAAACAACCTGGGAAAAAGGTTTTGTGGCTTATCTGTTCTTCTGTCATTTGACTGCTTGCTGCTGTGCAAAGGGTTAAATTCTGATCCTCCTCAGTGACTGCATCCTTTCAGCTGAGATAAATGAACTCCCAGGCAATAGGGCCAGTGGGAAATACATATGTGCTGTGACAACAACATGCCTCCAACCAGGAGGACAGCTCGAGGTCAGCTTTCACTTCCTCAGCCTTCTGCTTCTCTTGCTTTCTTGTCACTGCTGCTAAAATTGGTTCAAGGGCACTTGAGACTTTGGAGCAGAGAAGATTTTTCTCCTTGCGTCAAAACCCAAAAGGTTTAATGTTTACCAGGATCACTGAAGGTAGGAACAGAATGTGGATTGGAAGTTGGTGTAATCTGAGGATCTCTACTGGAGAGCTGAGAAAACAGAACCGTCCAGATTTCCTGCTAAAGGGCACAGCTCCATTTTGCCAGCAGCTGCAACAAAGAGCACATAGTTTATCATGCTTGAAAGCTGCACAAATACCCACCAGGGAAGAGAAATTACTCTCCTCTAAAACATACATTTGGGCTGGAGATTAAGAGATGTGAGGACAGTTTTCTGGCTCCACCACAAATCACCACGCACTGTTTTACCTTTGGGAACAAAGAGTCAAGCTGGAATTTTACCTGGAGAAGGAATATTAACATTAGTCTGACCTAACAACCGAATTCTTTTTAAACCCTCATCTCTATTCAGCTCTAGTACAACAGAGATTCCATGAATTCCAGATTGTTTTCCTGAAGCAACTTAAGAAAAAGCTGCCCCAAAATGTCATTTCAAGTGATCATCTTCACCCCATCCGAGGGGTCTGGGGACAAGGGAAGACATCAGATCCAGGTGATAATAATACTCATCCCTCTGACTTTTCCCAGTGCTTTGCACAGGAAAAGCCTCACCACATCCTTGTGAGGTAGGTCAGTATTACTACAGTCCCTTAATACAGCTGTGGGAAGTGAGAAGTTCCTTTCCTGTAGGAGTCTCCCTCAGAGGTGGCAGAGAGAGACAAGAAGAAAATTTCCCTTTCTCTCCATATCTCTTCTCTTCCTTATTTCATGGAGAAACAAGCAGAGAAAGGGGCTACAGAGCCACAAACTCCTGACCAACAGCAGCACTCCTACCCCACGGACTCCAAGAAGGACCATTAAATACCCAAGTACCTCAAAACCGGCGGTGCCGCCGCCACACGCCACAAACCCAGCTCAATAAATAATCCAAACCCACGTGCAGCCGTGACTGCCCCCAGCTCAGGAAAGTCCCAGGTGAAGGAGCAGGTGAAGGAGGCAGAGGTCACTCCTGTGCCTCCACGGCCACTCCGACCAGGGCGTGCCTGATGGTGCGGCCGTGCAGTTTGTAGCCGTCCTGCGTCACCAGCGCCACCGTGCCCGGCTGCAGCCCCTCGGCCGGCACGTGGCAGATGATCTCGTGGTCGTAGGGGTCGTACCTGCCCCCAACGGGGTTCATCTTGTGCAGGCCGTGCTTGGCAAAGACGCTCTGCAGCTTGGCCTCGAGCAGGGACAGGCCCTCGTAGATCTTGCTCAGGGTGGGGTTGGGCTCGCTGGGCCCCGCGTGGCCCGCGGCGCTCTCGGCTGTCTTCTCCAGGATGTCTGCCACCTCCACCAGGTCCCTGCAGAAACTCTGGATGCCTGCAGGAAGAAAATGAAGGACAGCTCAGAGAACATCACAAACTTCTAAGTTTCAGGAGGCTGAAATGACTTTTTTATTTTTGGGATGTGTCTTCCCTTATAGACTATTTTACACAGACCAGTTTGATTGGTGACACAAAGACAAACCTCTTCAATCACACTGGTCAGAGCAGAGGGACATCAAGAAGTCCTTCCTAGGAAAAGGAATTAATAACATAGGTGGAGTTTACAAAAACATTTCTCCTGTTTACAAAAAATTCTCTGAGAAAAAAAATTTCAGAAAACCAAAACATCTCAGGCACGAACCAGGACTACACCAGAGCTCCAGTACTGAGGACAGACAAAGTCACAGTGGTTTGAAGGCACCTTTAAAGCTGCTCATTGATTTGAAGTCAATTTAGCGAGACCAAGTGGTGTCTTCTGATTCCTGGAATCAAAGCTTCAGCATTAAGAGACTCATCTAAAGACTCCCCAAACCAAGGGATATGCAGGAAATGCACATCCATACCACGAACATATATATATTTGGTATTCTTGACAAAGCAGAGCATTAAAGTCCCACTCCAAACAGATTTTTGCAACTCAGATTTGTCATTTAGGACTCTGCTCCACACCCCCTGCTCCAGTCCCCACTGACATGACATTGTCACACAAATGCCCATTCCACAGGGAACAAACACAATGGGGGGAAGCAAAAACAATGCATGGCTATTCTAAAGTACAAAATCCCCAATTCATTCATTAAAACCACTGTGGAAGGACTGGACCAAAATGGTCCTTGGGTAGGTCATGGAAACCCAGGCAGGTTTTGTCATTAGAAAAACGAGGTTAGATTGGCTGCATTTCCAGCAGTGGTTTTTTCTTTTGCACAGTGCAGAAAATTCCAGGAAAAGCAGCCTCCCTCAGTTCCATAAATGTCATAACTCTCTGACTGGAATGACACAATAGGGAAACACAGAAAATGAGGCAATAGTCAGGTCTGTCTGCAGCTGTACATGTGAACAGGCCCAGAACAAAGGGAGAGGAAGGAGATGCAGCAGAGGAGCAGACAGAAGCCCAGCAATTCCCACTCCTTTCACGGAATCAGAGTCATTTAGGCTGCTCAAGGCCTTGAAGATCATCAAGTCAGCACTGCCAAGGCCACCACTAAACCCTGTCACTGAGTCTTTTCAACATCTCCAGGGATGGTGTCACCACCTTTTCCCTGAGCAGCCTGTGCCAGTGCTTGGCAACACTCTCAGTGAAGAAATTTCTCCTAAAATCCAATCTAAACCTCCTCTGGCACAACTTGAGGCTGTTTCCTCTTGTCCTGCCTCTCATCAATCAGGAAAAGAGACTAACCCCACCTTGCTAGGACCTTGTTTCAGATTTTCCTCTTACCTACAGATCTCCAAGCCTCTCTCAGTTGCTCACTCTGTGAACAATTTCTAATAAATAACTTATTTTTTCTTCATGCTACATATAAAATCCCAAGAGCTCAAAAAAACCCTCTCAAAATCAATCATCCTGCTGTTGATTACCCCCAAACTCAGCAGTCATTTTATAGCACCATGGGTGGGAGGTAAGAAAACAGAGCAGCTCTAATTTCAAGGCTGCTAGAATTAACTAACAATAAACCTCTTGAGATTCATGCATGATGGAGAAAAACAGCTTTTCATTCTCAGAGATGGTTTTGGCACAGTGCAATGCCTGAACAGCACTTTCTTCCCCCTTCACCTGCTTCTGCTGCCAAAGCTACAAATCCAGCTCGTTTCACTGATACTAAAATATTTCTTTTAAAGGTTTTAAACATCTAATCTAGATAAAGACAACTACTGCCCCAGGCTGCATCTACCTCCAATGAACTCAAGCAGAAGAGGCTGTTAATCCAGTAAAAGAGATCACAACCTGATGACACAGCTGAGTATAAAATACACCCTGCCAGAGCCAATCCTCAGCACACAGCACAGCCTGCATTTTCAACCAAGTCAGCAGAACTAAACTCAGCTGCACTGGGACTATTTAAAAAAAAAAATAGTCAAAATTCTGTGATTCTGTGGGTAAACCTGATAGGACAGGACACAGCTGGACACAGAGAAAATATAGTGATTAAGGCCAGATATCAAGAGTCCAGGCCAAACGTCACAGCAGGCTTTAAAATAAATGAGGGAGGGCAGGACAGGGGGACAGAAAAGCTGCTGATCAGCATTTTCTGCTCAGTCAGGCAGGCCAGTGCAGTGAACACAGCTCTTCTGCTTACCAAAGAGTTTGGCATCTTCCACAAACTTCTGTGTTCTCCTCCGGACGTTCTCGGAGTCTGCCAAAGCTTTCCGGTATCGCTCCTGGAACCACAGAGGGGTCACGTCACACCAGCAGGTAAAAGCCCTTTCCTGACACTGGAAACCCCTCAGAAATGCTTTAAAAAAAAGAGAAGGTTGTGCTGGGCTCCTGCATTTTCATACACAGCCAAGTCTTTCTACTGATTAACCAAAAAGGCTGCGACTCCCTCAGAAGAGCCAAGGAAGGCCAAAACTATTCTGGGCACTGAATGACTGAATTCAGCTGAACAGCCACTGTCAGGCTGCTGCTGAGATCCTCCTTTCTCCAGCAGGCAGCTCTGTGACAGCTGATTTCTCACTCAGTGCAGGATTCTCAGGGTGATAATCTCCAGAACAGCCCAGTGCTGTGGGATTTAATCCCCTCCTCAGTCACGTGTGTTCTTCAATACAGAACCTGATTTCCACCACACGCAGACACTTGAAAGGATTTCCCTTCTTGGCTAATCTGGATCCAGTGTGACATAAAGCTATTAAGGAGTGTCCAAAGGAGGGGCATGAGGATGGTGAAAGGCCTGAGGAGCCATGGAGGAGCAGCTGAGGGATTGTGCAGCTGCAGACTGAGGGGAGACTTTTCAGGGTCTGCAGCTTCAATCTCTGCTCCTGGGACAGGGACAGGACCCAGGGCAGGGCTGGAGCTGTGCCAGGGCAGGTTCAGGTTGGATTTTGGGGAAGGTTCTTCCCCCAGAGGGTGCTGGCACTGCCCAGGCTCCCCAGGGAATGGGCATGAGGCTGCCAGAGCTCCAGGAGAGCTTGGACAGCGCCCCAGGGATGCCCAGGGTGGGATTTTGGGGGTCTGGGCAGGGCCAGGAGCTGCACTGGATGATCCTGTGGGAATTCAGGATACTCCAATGGTTCTATGCCAACATCTAATCACCATGAAGCCAGTGCCACAAGGCTGTGAAAGAAGTGACCAGCCCCAACACACAGCTTTTCCTGCCAGGATCACACCATCAGTGCCCTGCTGACAGATGGTGTTTTGGGGGAGGCAGGGTGGAATTTCACCCTCTCACACTCGGGGCACAGCTGCTCTGGAGCTCTGTGTGTGTCACAGCATTCAGGGAAAAATCCAGGGCTGAAAATCAAACCAAGCCAAGAGGATTGAAGCAAAGGCAGCCAGCACACTCACAGTTAAATCTCGGACTTGCTCCTCCAATTTGATGGCTTTGTGCTCCAGGGCACAGTCACACAGGGGGTGCTTGGGCTCCTCACTGGGCTCCTCTGGGCCACACTCATCTCCTGTGCTTCTCTGCTGAGCTGCAGTGCTGAAAGCACAGGGGGACCCTCTGGAACACAAACTGGGGACAAAGAAACAAAGTTGAGCAACTTCAGGGTCTACCAGAATTCAAGATTAGTGTCATTATTAAAAGCAGGCTCTCTTAGAAGAGGCACACAGGATTCTAGAGACAATCTGAGTTCTTTTCAGAAAACACAATTGGCAAAGAAACATAAAGAGGTGTTTTTAAAGTCTTTTATTTTAGACTAACATGGCACACAGAGGCTTTACACCACTTCTTTGGCATACCTTGAAAAGAGTCAGATTTTAACAGAAACACAGAATAAATGGGGTTGGAAAACACCTTCAAGACCATCAAGTCCAACCTGTGCCCAATCCCCACTTTGTCACCAGCCCAGAGCCCTGAGTGCCACATCCAGCCATTCCTTGGACACTTCCACCCCTTCCCTGGTCTTTTCCAACGTAAATAATTCTGTGATTCCCTGACTGTGTTTCACTCTTCCTCCTACTGCACTTGCTTTTACAAACCAACCTAGACAGGGCTCACTCCTGCCAGCATGAGCCTCAGCTCTACCTCCCTCTCACACCTTACACCAGAACAAACCAGAATTTACTTCCAAACCAGCTCCCTTCAGGAAGCATTTCAGTACACACCTAACAAGAAAGGGTGTGCTCTCCTTTTTTGGGAATACCTGGGCTCTTCCTCTGAGCAAAGCTGTCAACACCCCCTTCATGCAATGGTTTATATCCCCTCTATGCAATGTTTTCCATACAATAAGTGCACATCTACCCTGTAAAAGGCAGCACAGCCCAGAAATCCCCGTGCTAGCACCAACTCCACTCCCTGTGTTTTTACAGAACAATTCCACTCTGCACAGAGATGTGAATTTAGACCCCAGAATTGATTCAGCTGAGGTCACATTACCAGGCCTGCACCGTTAAGCATTCTTCCTCTTTGGCAAGGCTGAATTGCCCAGGTTCAATGTCATGGAAGTGCACAGAGTTTGTTCTGGGGTCTGTCATGGACCCTCAGTGCTGTTCATCCATTCTGCCCCCTTTATTCCTGTACAGGAATTGAGCAGAATTCAATCTCAAGGAGTTAAACCAGCTGAAAAATAACCCTATAAACAAGAGGACTTTTCTCTCAGTGTCCCTGAATAGGTCTGCTGCCAGCAGATCAGATCAGTGCAAGTGCCAGTACCAAAGAGAAGCCAAATCATGTGAGATGGGCTGGTGAGGTGACCCTGAGGTGCTTCAGACTGGCTCAACCCTCAAAGCTCAGCTCAAGAGATCTGTATCTGCTCAGAGACCACCAGGCATCTCCTCCCAACCCCGTGTTCAGCAGCCCAGATGTTTCCTCATTTAAATCCCTAATACCAGGTTGCTAAATGTCCCACAGCACTAATGACAAACTTCCTTTCCCCACCTGAGGTCATTTGCATGTACAGTTTTTATTAAGTGGGTACTCAAAACATCATCTGTATGTCAAACCACTCCTTTTCAACAAATTATGTGCCAAACACAAACCTGAAAGTGCTTTCTCTACTTACACCAGCTCTAGAGTAGGATGTTCCTCAGACTAATATTTAAAGAACCATCTGGGTTCCAGGAGTGCCAATACAGGAAAGAAAAAAACCCACATTTCATCTCTGGCTGCTGTTTGGGGCCCATCTTGAATTATTTTTTTAGGATTCTTTTCACATCCATTTTATTGACCGATTAACAGCACTTTCTCAGACTTAGAGAAAGTAGATCAACTTAGAGGGGAGGACAGAGCAGGACCCCTTCACCAAGCTTTCAAAAATCAATCTGAGGCTTTCTTTGCACCTAAAAATGTCCATGGGAAGCACCAGCTACAAGCTTTATCCTTTATCACCCCACATTTCATCTCGAAGAGCTGCGGGGATGGAAATCAGCCATGCTACGGACGAACCAAAGAACCTGAAACGCAGCTGAGAAATCTCTCTGGGCCTCTCAGAGGTGAAACTCCTGTGTTTTAAAAATAGGCTGTGCAGCTCAGTTAACTCCTCTGCAGCCCAGATGCCAGAGCTGGGGAGGCATTTCCCTCTGCCAGTGGTTACAGTGCAGCGATGGGTGTGTTTTGCGTGGGAGAGGGGCATGGAGGAGCCGGTCCCAGCTGCCTACGTGGAGCAGGGAGCTGCCTGCATGGACTCCTCTCTGCAGCCTCTGAGCCCAAATCCCAGACCCCAGAGCGTTCCCCCGAGCAGGGGACATGCCCTGGCTGTCACATGCTGCCTGGAAAAAGCCACGGCCAAGAAATCACAGCCTGACTCCAAAAGGGAATTCTTCAGGTCTGTTATGCGGGGTTGAAAATGCCGCTCCATTTCCTACCTTCCTGCAGGATGAAAGGAATCCTCCCCAACAAGTGGCAGGAGCTATTTCCAGCCTGTCCACTGACTGGGCTCCATCTTCCTAAAGGCTGGTTTGATCACAGCTACCCTAAAAATAGGCAGAGATCCCACGGGAGGCAGCTGACACATCCCGAAGTGCCGGACCCGTGGAAGTCGCGGGGCATTACACAAGTTGGTGTCACCCAAAGATTTACAAAGTGATGTCCCAGAAAGCCAAAGAGATAAGAAAGAGCAGAGAAGCTGATGGCAGCCATATGGCTTAAGCCAATTGTCCTTCAAGATTAATATTTCAGTGATGGGAGAGGGTTTCTGGTCAGAGGCACAAGGGCATCACCTCTTTCTGGAGCACCCGACCACTCCAAAGTGACAATCAGCTCTCTGTAAGGCAAGGGTCCTTCCTTCCCCACTCCTCCGGGAACTCCTCCCAAATCAGCACGACAAAGCACTCGAGTGCTGAGACACACAGAGACATCTGCACTGGTTTCAGCTCTGATGAGCCTGCTTCGGGAAGGAAATCTAATTACCCCCAATTCCATCGCGCTGTTTCATCAGGGAGTGACTGCAGAGATAATCCAGCGGAAGGAGGGGATTGTCCCGCTCTGCTCGGCACTGGGGTGGCCTCACCTCGAGTCCTGCGGCAGCTTTGGGTGCCAGGATGAAAGAAAGACCTAAACCTCTTCGAGAGCATCCAAAGGAGGGACACGAAGATGGTGAAAGACTCATTTTAGGGGGACAAAGCAGTTTTCACCCACATAAGAGGGAGAGTTTCCTGACATGCATCTACATTTAGTCCCAAACACAGCTGCCTCTGTTATGTGCTGCAGATTTATTAAATTATATTTAAATAGTCTTTTGGTGGTGTTTCTCTTCTAGACAAAAAAAAAGGAAAAAAAAAATTTTAGCTTTTTTTTTTTTCCTTTTCATCTGCCCACACTTCACTCAAATAACTAAAGCACCTTTATGGATTTCTCTTTCCTAAGCCAATATTCCGTGATGTAAGAAAGCATGAGCGGACACTGTTCCTCTGTCTAAATACTGACACAATTAAATGGATTCTCTTCCTGCGACCACCCCAAACAGGCTGACGGCACATGTGCTGCCTCAGCACCAAAACCAAAACCCGAGGAGCACATCAAACCCGTAATTAAAGAATAAATGGTTCAGCCGGGCGAGACACAGAACCCACCCACAGCGGCACGAAACCACCTCCCAACGTGACTTAGCGAGCGCGGAAACGCTTTGCCTTAAAAACGAACATTAATTTGCGTCCCCCCGCCCAAAAAAAAAAAAAAAAATCACTTTTTGGGTAAAAAGAGCTTGGTTATCGGGTGATTTCTGCCCCAGCGCCTCTCGAGGAGCGCACAAGGGCTCGGTGGGGTTTTGGCGGTGCGATGGGGAGCGGCGGGGGATGATGGAGCCCGCGGCCGGGGATGATGGAGCCCACCTCGGGCTGTGCCTGTGGGTCCGGCCCGGGCTCCAGAGCCGGGCCAGGGTCGTGCTCGGGCTCCAGAGCCGGGCCAGGGTCGTGCTCGGGCTCCAGAGCCGGGCCAGGGTCGTGCTCGGGCTCCAGAGCCGGGCCAGGGTCGTGCTCGGGCTCCAGAGCCGGGCCAGGGTCGTGTTTGGGCTCCAGAGCCGGGCCAGGGTCGTGCCTGGGCTCCAGAGCCGGGCCAGGGTCGTGTTTGGGCTCCAGAGCGGGGCCAGGGTCGTGTTTGGGCTCCAGAGCCGGGCCAGGGTCGTGCCTGGGCTCCAGAGCCGGGCCAGGGTCGTGTTTGGGCTCCCGAGCCGGGCCAGGGTCGTTCCTGGGCTCCAGAGCGGGGCCAGGGTCGTGTTTGGGCTCCAGAGCCGGGCCAGGGTCGTTCCTGGGCTCCAGAGCCGGGCCAGGGTCGTGTTTGGGCTCCAGAGCCGGGCCAGGGTCGTGTTTGGGCTCCAGAGCCGGGCCAGGGTCGTGTTTGGGCTCCAGAGCCGGGCCAGGGTCGTGTTTGGGCTCCAGAGCCGGGCCAGGGTCGTTCCTGGGCTCCAGAGCCGGGCCAGGGTCGTTCCTGGGCTCCAGAGCCGGGCCAGGGTCGTGCCTGGGCTCCGGAGCCGGGCCAGGGTCGTTCCTGGGCTCCAGCGCCGGGCCAGGGTCGTGTTTGGGCTCCAGAGCCGGGCCAGGGTCGTGCCTGGGCTCCAGAGCCGGGCCAGGGTCGTGCTCGGGCTCCAGCCCCGGCTGTGGAGCCGTTCCCCTTCCCGCCCCCAGCGCGGCGCCCGATCGGGCCCGGCCCCGCGGCTGTGCCACGTCTGTCCCCGACATCCCCGCGGGGTCCTGGCCAGCCCTGTCCCCCACAGCAGCCCGGCCCGCTCCCGGCCCGGTTCCCCACGTACCTGCCCGTGCCGGCCCTGGCGGGCAGCAGCGGCCCGAGGCGCCGCAGGGAGCGGGCGGCCATGGCCCCGCGGAGCGGCAGAGGAGGGCGGAACTACAGCTCCCACAGGGCCCCGGGAGCCGCCCGGCCCCGCCGCTGAGGGGAGGCGGCGTGAGGGAGGGGAAGGCTGTGGGAGGCTGAGCCGCCCGGCGCCGCGCACGGGGCTCCGGCACATCGGGAGCCGCCTGCGGGGACAAGGGGACGGGACAGCGGGGTTTGGCTCCGGGCACGGCTCCTGACACCCGAGAGTCGGAGCGGGACACGCGGGACCGGCCCGCGGCGCTGGGACCCGGACACAGCTCCAGTCCCAGGGATCAGACCTGGGCACCCAGCGCTGGTGCCCTGAGCTCACCCTTGGATACAGCTCCGGTGTCCCGAGGATCAGACTCGGAGCTCGGCCCTGGGCACGGTTCCAGTCCCAGGGATCAGACCTGGGCACCCAGCACTGGTGCCCTGAGCTCACCCTTGGACACAGCTCCGGTGTCCCGAGGATCAGACTCGGAGCTCGGCCCTGGGCACGGTTCCAGTCCCAGGGATCAGACCTGGGCACCCAGCACTGGTGCCCTGAGCTCACCCTTGGATATAGCTCCGGTGTCCGAAGGATCAGACCTGGAGCTTGGCCCTGGACACAGCTCCGGTGTCCCAGGGATCGGAGCTGGACACCCAGCACCAGTTCCCTGGAGCTCGGCCCCATTAACAGCTCCAGTGTCCCGAGGATCAGACTCAGAGCTCGGCCCCAGAAACAGCTCCCAAGGATCAGACCTGGACATGCAGCACCGGTTCCCTGCAGTTCGGCCCAGGACACAGGTCCAGTGTCCCAAAGATCAGACCTGGGCACGTAGAACCAGTTCTCCAGAGCTCGGCCCCGGACAGGGCTCTGGTGTCCTAGAGATGGGACCTGGAGCTCAGCCCTGGACACAGCTCCAGTCCCAGGGATCAGACCTGGGCACCCAGCACTGGTGCCCTGAGCTCACCCTTGGATACAGCTCCAGTGTCCCAGGGATCAGACCTGGAGCTCAGCCCTGGACACAGCTCCAGTGTCCCAGGGATCAGTCCTGGGCACCCAGCACCGGTTCCCTGGAGCTCAGCCCCAGACACAGAACCAGTGTCCCAAAGATCAAACCTGGAGCTCTGCCCAGGACACATCTTTATGCCCCCAGGACTCAGTCCCTGCCCCAGCTGCTGTCCCCAGCAGAGTTTGGACCTGCACGCTGGGTACACAGCTCTGCTCCCCTTGGCTCGGACATGGGCATGTGTCTCTGTCCCCCGGGGCTTGGTCCTGGTCCCCACAGGGCTCAGCCCTGGACACAGCTCTGTCACCCCAAGACACACAGCTCCTGCTGCTGGCTGGGCGGGTTAAGGGGTGATAACAAGGTAGGCTCACCTCTAGTTCAAGAAAAGGCTGGAAGGGACTGTGAGTGTTCCTTACCTGTGGTGAATAAACATTAATCAAAGACCAAAGCCTTGGCCACAACAACTGCGGGCTGCCCAGCGTGAAGGATGAGGAGGAATGGCTTCAAACTGCCAGAGGGCAGGGTTGGATGGGATATGGGGAAGGAATTCCTCCCTGTGAGGGTGCTGAGGCCCTGGCACAGGGTGCCCAGAGAAGCTGTGGCTGTCCCATCCCTGGAAGTGTCCAAGGCCGGGGTGGATGGAGCCTAGAGAAACCAGGGACAGTGGAAGGTGTCCTTGCCTCTTGGAACGAGATGAGCTTTAAGGTCCCTTTTAATGCAAGCCAGTCTGGGATTCTCTGATGTGCTCTCAGGGGCTGCTTGTCCCTGAGCCCACCCCAGCCCCTTTCCCTGGGAGCAGGAGTAGAATTCCCACCTTGTTCCCTCAGCCAGAGGACCAGGCAAGCCAGTGCCAGCGTTTTTATTAAAAGCTGCTTACCTAGGTACTAACACAGGGCTTTGGAAGAGCGAGCTCCAGAGGTTAATTGTGGCAGTCTGTAGCATGAGAGGGTGATGGTGACTCCCTTCTTCCCAGCACAAAAGCTGGGGTCTTTCATTTCCATTCCTGACCCTTGTTTCTGCCTGTGCTGAATGACTTTACTCTCTATTTCGCTTTTCTACTCCAATAGCCCTGCTGGCTGGTTTTTTTTGGGTTTTGTTTTTTTTTTTTTTTTTTAATTTTTAGACTTCCCTTCACTCCATTTTGATCACATGCCTTACCAATCTGTGTCTGAGTGCAGCAGCCAGAGTGTGAATGTGCTGTTGGCCAGGAGACAGCCCTATCCCCTTCCCTGCTCCCCCCAAAACCAGCACGGGACCAGGGCAGAAAGCTGGCCTGCCTCCATCCCCAGCCCTTTGCAGCACTTCAAAGCTGTTTAGCAAAGGTAAAAAGTGTCCAGTGTTAATTTGCTTTCCAGTGCTGACACTTGAGCTTCCTTCATTCCAAGGGAAGGCAGCATGCCCTCACTCTTATTGCCTGGAGAACAAGAAGGAAATATTGGACAAAGGCACAGCAAGCTGGAGCCATGAGGAACCCTGAGATGAGACCCTGCGGAGCTGGAAGCAGTGTGAACAGGCGGCATCTCCGAAGTGGCTGGTCCTGAGCAGCTCCTGAATCCCAATACTGAGGGGGCCAAAACCCCAACAAGTCCGTGGTTGCTTTGGCAAACGTCGGCCTGGACACACGCTGATCCCAAAAACTGGAGCACCTGCTGGGCACTGCCAACTGCCAGCCCCAGGCTCTCCCCTCCTTCCTTCTGCACCCAGAGTTTGTGTCACAGTCCTGGCTCCGGGGCAGGCTCCCCCAGAGCGGGGTTACCCCATAGTTTGTGACCCTGATCCGCAAGGAACTCCCTTTCCCCACCCGCCTCCCTGTCCCCTCCCGCCCCCTTCCCCTGGTTTATCGTGGTGGTGAGGGTCGGGAGAAGGTCTCTTCCCACCACTCCTCCCCACCACCCTCCCAGTGTCTTGGAGAAAGGGGGCTGGTAGCTCCTCCGTGATCCCCAGTGTGTGTTCGGGGCTTGGCAGGCTCACTTAAGTCTGCTTCTTTTCCCATTCCTGCAGAGAAAGGAAAAAAAAAATAGCCAAAAAATCTGGGGGTGAGGAGACATCGCTGGAAAAGCAACACTTCAAGGCCTCCCTCCCTCCCAGCATTTCCCAAACATTTTCACTGCTGCCCTGGGCGTTGTAGGGGTGATGCTTTCCCCTCTCCCACCCAGCCCTGCACTTCCATGATTTCATGGCTTACAAGGGGCAAAGACAGAGATTTCCCGTGGGGGCAGGGAGGAGAGGGGGAGCTCAGCAGGACCTTGGCTTTCCGCAGCACGCTCCCCGTGTTGGCAGGGACGATGGAGGGGCTCCTCTTCCTCAGCTCTGCCGCACAGTTCACAGGCACCAAGTGCTCAGGGGGGCTCCCGTTTGGCTTGTTTGTTGTTTCCTGTGGAAAAGGGGGGACAAGAAAAGCTCAGGAAACACAGGAAGCATTGACAACTAGATAAAAAAAAAAAAAAATGAACTGTAATGAGATAAAAGTTGAGGTGATCAAATTTAACTCACACACCTTTGTCCACAACGGGACAAAGCCACAGGGACGTCCCCTCTGCTGCTCCCCACAATACCCCAACCACTGTTTCCTGCAGAAGCTGGGAGCTATGAGTGAGGAAAAAGGGATGCATACCCCATTCTCAGCCTTGCTGGTCACGGCCAGCCCCAGGGCCGGCCCTCCTGCCAGCGACTGCTTCAGCTGCTCCTTCACTTCGGTCAGCTTGAGCTCCAGATCGACCCGAGACTCCTCCTTGTGCCGGCAGCGCTCCTCCAGCACCGCCACCCTCTGCTCCAGCTCCTGCAGCCTCGGCCCTGCGCGCACAAGCGCCCAGCTGAGCGCTGCGGGAATCCGCCCACCGTGCCGCACGGCGACACTAGATGGGGCTGCCAGCCCGGCAGAGCGCTGCGGCCAGCCCAGCTCCCGGCCACGCTGTCCCTGTGGCCACCCGGTGTCCCTGTGCCAGCCCAGCTCCCGGCCACGCTGTCCCTGTGGCCACCCGGTGTCCCTGTGCCAGCCCGGTGTCTCTGTGCCAGCCCGGTGTCCCTGTGCCAGCCCCGCTCCTGGCCACGCTGTCCCTGTGTCAGCCCGGTGTCCCTGTGCCAGCCCAGCTCCCGGCCACGCTGTCCCTGTGGCCACCCGGTGTCCCTGTGCCAGCCCAGCTCCCGGCCACGCTGTCCCTGTGACCAGCCCGGTGTCCCTGTGGCCAGCCTGGTGTCCCTGTGGCCAGCCCTGTGTCCCTGTGGCCAGCCCGGTGTCCCTGTGGCCAGCCCTGTGTCCCTGTGGCCAGCCCGGTGTCCCTATGCCAGCCCGGTGTCCCTGTGCCAGCCTGGTGTCCCTGTGCCAGCCTGGTGTCCCTGTGCCAGCCCCATGTCCCTGTGGCCAGCCCGATGTCCCTGTGGCCAGCCCGGTGTCCCTGTGGCCAGCCCGGTGTCCCTGTGCCAGCCCGGTGTCCCTGTGGCCAGCCCTGTGTCCCTCTGCCAGCCTGGTGTCCCTATGCCAGCCCGGTGTCCCTGTGACCAGCCCTGTGTCCCTGTGCCAGCCTGGTGTCCCTGTGGCCAGCCCGGTGTCCCTGTGCCAGCCCGGTGTCCCTATGGCCAGCCCTGTGTCCCTGTGGCCAGCCCTGTGTCCCTGTGGCCAGCCCGGTGTCCCTGTGCCAGCCCGGTGTCCCTGTGGCCAGCCCGGTGTCCCTGTGCCAGCCCGGTGTCCCTGTGACCAGCCCTGTGTCCCTGTGCCAGCCCGGTGTCCCTGTGGCCAGCCCGGTGTCCCTGTGCCAGCCTGGTGTCCCTGTGCCAGCCTGGTGTCCCTATGGCCAGCCCGGTGTCCCTGTGCCAGCCCAGCTCTGTACCCGAGCGCCTCGGACGGCCCCGACGTACCCGTGCTGCCCTTCATAGCTTCCCGCAGCTCCCGCTTCTCCTTCCTCAGCAACATCAGCTCGCTGCGGATGGATGCCTTCTCCTTCTCCAGCTTCTCCTTCTCCGTCAGGAATCGCCTGGCGTCCTCCTCGGCGCGGTTCTTGCCGTACCTGTACTGGTTGGCACCTGCGGGCACGGGGAGAGCCCGTGAGGGGCTGCCCCGATGGCACCCCTGGTCCGGCTGAGCCCACCCTCCACATCCCTCTGGGAACAGCCCCGTCCTGTCCCGGAGCCCTGGGGAGGTTTGTGACCCGGGGACTCACTGGACGCGTGTCTCTTCACTTTGACTTGCGGGTCCACCCGCCGCGACTTCTCGCTGCAGGACGAGGCGTGGCGCTTCACCTGAGCTGCCCCCGGCCGCCCCGGCTCCTCCTCCGCCTGCTGGGAGGAGAGAGCGAGCTGAGACACCTGCAGGGCCAGCCGGTCCCTGGGCCACTGTGGTGGAAGATGATGAGCCATGAAGTCGTGCTCACCTGAACCTTCTCATAGGGCACATCATCGTACACCACCCGAGAGGAGTCGGCTCGGTGATCCTGCGAGGAGCTGGCCCACCTGCAGAAGGAGAGGGGGGGGTCTTCCTTTCCAGAACATCCTTGTCAGCTCCTCAAGGAGCTCTTCCAGCATCTCACAGCTCTACCCTCCCACACCCTTCATCAGCACTGATGGAAACCCTTTCAGCTTCCCATCCTGCCCGAGGGAACAACCCCTGGGGCACTGAGTGTCCCTGAGATCACAGCCACAAACCACCGTCCAGCCTGTGCCCGTTCCAGGGAACCCAGAGGGCCGAGGATCACCGTGCCCAGCCCAGCCCTCAGCCCCTGGCACGGCAGGAGCACAGCCTTACAGGTAGGAGTGTCTCACGGCCGTCACGATGTTGGCAATGGTCTCCACGTCCACGTAGTCGTAGTGCAAAGCCTCTGGAGCTGTCTGCGAGCCTGTTTCCACCAAGAGGAGACCCAGCCAGCGGCCCAGGTCCTCAGAGCAGCTTGCCTGGAGGACAGAGGAAGAGTTGGGGTGCATGCCCAGCTCCCAGCCCCTTGCTGCCTCCCGACACAAAGCCCTTCTGTGCACAAAGTTCCCATGTCGCTGCCCCAAAAGGTGGCCTGAGCTTTCCAGGGGAGGACCAAACAAGCCAATGCTTGCACGGCATGTTGATCATCCCAAGGATTGCTCCCTGTCCTAGGGTGACTTCATGATGCTTCATGATTTCTTCTCGTCTGTTTTGTTTGTGCTGTATATTGAGTTCTGTGCTTTTCAGATCAGTTTTGAGAGTGAAGGAGGGAAAGAAATAGGCAGTTCATTTTGAGAAACAGTGTTCACTCTTTTGCATTCTTCCTTTGGTGTGTGTTCAGCAGAGACACAGACAGAAGCAGAATAGAAATCTTTTTTTGCTTTTAGTTAGTTTAGCTAGCTAAGGTAGAGAATCTTCTTGGACTGTTGTGGTTTTTTGGTTGTTTTGTTTTGGGGGTTTTTTTGTTTGTTTTGGGTTTCTTTTTTGTTTGTTTGTTTTTATTTTGTTTTTGTTTTGTTTTGTGTTTTTAAGACTGTTTAAACCTGCTTTAGACTGAAGGACTTAGAGGGAGTCTAAGTCTTTCACCAGGGAGCTCACACCTGCAGCCCACCAGGGCCCAGACCTCTAGAGGGACTGATAAAAAACTAAGAGAGAGTCGAGCTACACCTATGGCAAGAACCTTCTCCACTTGCTATCTTACTCCAGAATGAAAAGTTTTATTGTTTTGTGTTATTCCTTTTTTAAAGCTTCTAGGCACTTTGTTAAATAAGTAGTTTTTTCTATTTTTTTTTTCCGAGGAGGTTCTTTTCCTAGACTGGCTGAGGGGAGAGCACCCCTCAGGGGTTTAGATTTGCTCCCCACAAGTGGCCTCTAACTAGAAATTTCTCTTAAATTCGCCCTAAACCAGGACACTCCCCCGCCGCCTGCCATCCTCAGCAGCCTGTCCCCGCCCTGCTCACCTCCAGCGCCGCCACCTCGTGCCCGTGGCGCAGGATGCGGAAGGCGAAGGGATGCTTGGGCCCCAGCCCGGGGACCACCTCGCAGCCCCGCAGCACGATGGCGTTCACGTGCGTGCGCAGGTCCGTGCGCTCCTTGTGCAGGTACAGCGTGTTGCCCTTGAGGCGGCACCAGCGCTCCTTCCAGCACTGGTTCACCAGCACGCTCAGGTAGCCTGCGGGGTGGCAGAGGGAGGGAAAGGGCATCAGTGCCTGCTCTGCTGGGCGGGCTTTGGCCAGACAGAGGTTACAGCATGGCTTTCTAGTCGTCCAGCCCTTCTGTGCCTCAGTTTCCCCGCCCTAGACAACCAGCTGGGCCCAGGGGAGCTGCCAGCTCCACACAAGCCTGGTTTTGGGGACATGGGTGACCCCTTGCTGACTCATGGCTGGAATTTGCAGAGCCAGGTAGCATTTCCCAGGCTGTGGCGGTGTGTCACAGCCCCCTGATGAGCTCATCCCCACCCCTCAGCCCTACAGGATGTCACTGCCCATTGATCCCACTCCACTCCCAGCCCCATCTTTGCCCCCAGCTTGCACCAACCGCAGCAGGGGATGTCCTCCTCGGTGGAGGAGGTCTGGGTGTCCTCAGGGGATGGCTTCTTCTTGGAGAAGCTGATGATCCTGGTGATTTTCTTCCCCGCTGCCCGGCTCATCGAGCCCTTCAGGTCAGCCAGGCCGCTCTTTTTGCCTTTCCCTGGAAGGACAGGGGAGCTGTGTGACCCTGGTGCGTGTCCTGGCATCCCAGCTGGCTGCAGAAGCTGCTGCCCCGCTGTGGGCACACAGCTGGCCCTGGCTGGGTGGGCAGTGGGGACAGGGACCGTACCGTGCTCGCCGTGCTCTCTGCGGGTGGCCGGGGACCCGGTGTCACCCATGGCCACACTGTCCGAGTCTGAGGTGTGCTTCTCCTGGGACAGCCTCTGTGGGAGAGCAGAACCCCATCAGCAAATCCCCCAGCCACCGCCAGCCCTTCATCCCCCTGCACAGGGCCGGGAGATCCAGCTCCTCTTCTCCTTCCCAGCCCTGCAGAGCTGCTGTGAGAATGGGAAGGGTTTCCTGTAGAGCCCCAGGAATTTGGGGTCCTCCATCCTCTGTGTCCCCCAGGTTTGTCCACAGCAGCCCCACACAGCCCCTTAGAAACCATCACCTTGTCCAGCTCCATCTTGCACGGCATCACTGGGGACGTGGGGGCTTCCATGCCTCCTGCTGCTGGGCTGCTGGCTTCCTTTATCACCTGCACAGACAGCCCCAGCTGTCACTTCACAATGACCCGAGGGCCAGGGCTGCCCTCCCTGGCTCAGCTCCTTCACTCCCAGAGCCAGGCTGAACCAGGGGAACAGGTCCTGGTCCCCACAGCTCAGGGCAGCAAACCCAGCTTGGGACTGCTCACACCTTGGCCCTTGCAAAATTTTAACCAGTTTTGTGGGTTTTGTAGGGAATTTTGGAAATCTCAGAAGGGAGAGGCTGAGGTGCCAAGCCCATCATCATCCTGCCAGCACAGTACACCTTGTGACCCTCCTATTTTAAGGCATGGCGTGTCCTGGGTGTATAAAACAACCCTGTTCTCCCACATTTGGGGTGACAGCTGCCTTGCTGGTGTGCTCAGAAGCTCCTTTCCCACCCGCCACCCCTTCCCCGCAGTCCTGGCTTCCCGGCCCCGAACAAAGGCAGGAAAAGGCCCTGGGGAAGAGGAAGGGGAGAGCAAACATCCCCCCAGCCGGGGCTATCAGCGCCGGAGCCACCCAGGCCCTGGGAAGCGGCTGATAAGAGACAGGAGCAAAGCCCCCTTCCCCTTCCAGCCTTCCCAGGGCTGCCCCCTCCCCAGCTCGGGCAGCGAGGATGCCAAGGGGAGGCTGTGCATGCCCCTGGCAGGAGCAGTGGTACCTTGAGCCACTCCTCAGCCTGCTCCTTGCTCTGCACTGCCAGCACCAGCGCCTCGGCCCCCGGCAGCGAGAACCGCAGCTCGTGCTTCTTGCGCCGCCCGTCCTTGGGGACATAAATGACGTTGCAGGTGGCCAGGGGCACCTCCATGTGTGGCTGCCGGTCCTTGGAGCTTTTGTAGCACTAAAGGAAGCAGAGGGAGCTGCTCAGGGCTCAGCCAAGCCTGGCTGGCTGCTGTGCTGGGGGACTCTCAGGTGGTACAGGGTCTCAGGTGGTGGCACAGATGGAGGTGGCTCAGGACATGCAACAGCCTGAGGGTGCCCTCTAATTCCGTGGTGTCCCAAAAATAAGGGAGCCCTGTGTTCCCTTGCAAGGTAAGCAAGCTGCTTGGGGGCAGCCTTGGGGCAGGGGGTTTTGTTTGGGTGATGCTTTTTTCCTTCAGTTTGGGCTCGGCCACTCTCCCAACCCCCCCCGAGGGTTTTCTGTGCCCCCCAGACCAGGCTCACCAGCAGTTTGCCATCCCGGATGATGGTGAGCTGCTTGGCCCACTGCCCAAAGCGCTTCTTGCGCAGGAGGAACGCGCAGATCCGGCAATCCTTCACCAGGTTCATGGAGGCCTCCTCCGAGGGCCACTGGTGTGTCAGCTGCTGGCCCTTGCCCTCCTCCTCCTCTTCATCATAGGACTCGTAAGAGCTGCTCATGGCGTCTGAGTCATTGTCTGGAAGGAAGCAGGGGAGTCACCCTGAAAGGTGCCACACGCCCTGCCCAGGGTTCCCCAAGCCCAGCAGGCTCCAGACAGAGCTGGGCTGGGTGGATTTTGTGTCATCCTCTGGAAACAGCAGCCTTTGGCACCAGCCATCTCCATTTCCCTTGGGATCCCAGCAGGATGCTCCTGGGCCCAGCTCCAGCCCCAGGTGCATCTATCCAGAGCCCTGGGCTGGTTTATTTCTTTGCAAGGCTCACACTTTGGAATCCTGGTTCTCCAGCCTCAGCCCCAGCAGCCCCCAGCCCATTGCTCAGCCCCACCTCGGGTTTGACTTGTCCAAAGCTCTCCCCTCCCTGTGGAGGACGCCCAGATACCTACAGGAATTTTTTTGCTCCCCGTTTATCCTGGTGACCGGGTAGTTGCTGTCTGCATCCTCGTAATAGCCGTCCTCGATGGAGTTGGGGGGGCTGGAGCTGTCTGCAGGGGAAGCACAGGGAGCTGGTACACTCATTTTTCCCTCATGGATGCTCAGTGGGGGCACAGCCAAGCACAGCCCCTCCCAGGGCATCCCAGCACTGATCCTCTTACAGCTCCGATCTCTCCCCATCCCCTCATTCCCAGTCTGGCTGCAGCAAACAAGTCAGATAGAAGGGAGTGGGACAGCAGCAGTGACAATTCCTTCCCCAGGATGAGCACTCCAGCCCACTGAGAGGGATTTTTCAGGCAGGTGAGGGATGCAGTGGGCAGCTGGTGGGGCTGCCCCCACCCTCCTGCTGGCCGGGATGGAGCAGGACTCACTGCGGGAGGTGATGTACTCGGGGGCCTTGCCGGGGCCCAGGGGCAGCGCTTCCTCGTAGTAATCCTCAGGAGGGGGAGTGGTGGGCAGTGGAGGAGCAGGATCCACAGAAACCTGGAGCAGACACACCTCCAGCATGAGCCAGGCAGCAGCAGGGGCTGCAGGAGCCCCAGCAGGGCACAGGAAGGTCCCACCCTGGCCACTGTCACCTCCCCATGCAGGTGCAGAGCAGACCTGACTTGGGGACAGCCAGGCACTTACAGAAGGTTTGGCTGTCTGGTTCCTCTCCAGCTCCAAGCCAACGCTGTCACTGGTGTCCCCCTCCTCCTCCTGCATGTCCTGCAGGTCCCGCAGGTCACAGTCTGCACGGGGGAGACAGAGGGTGAAGGGAGCAGGAAAGCAGAGCTGGTCACCCCAGCTGTGCCCTCCAGGGAGCTCTCCCTCTGTAAACACAGCTGGAGCATGGCTTCTCTCATGGCCAGCCCCAAAACAGCTACAGAGGAGAAGGAACAAGCACCCAGTGATGATGTCCCCATTCTGGACACAAGAATGTAGCTGTCACCCTTCTTCCAAAGGACCCCAGGACAAGCAGGCACCCAGCATGACCCCCAGGGCACCCCTCCAGCTCAGCCACACGTACCAAACTCCCCAGAGAGGGACCCAAAGGTACCAAACTCCTCAAAGAGGGACTCAAACATTCCAAACTCCTCAGAGAGGGACCCACACGTACCAAACTCCCCAGAGAGGGACCCAAAGGTACCAAACTCCTCAAAGAGGGACTCAAACATTCCAAACTCCTCAGAGAGGGACCCACACGTATCAAACTCCTCAGAGAGGGACCCACACGTACCAAACTCCTCAAAGAGGGACTCCACGAAGCTGGTGCCATTGCCCAGGGACGCTGTGTTGACGTACATGTAGTCCACATCCTTCCCTGGAATTGAGGGGGATGCTCTGAGCCTGGGGCGGGCACTGGCACCCCACAAACACCAGCCCAGGGCCGCAGAGCAGGCGCTGGGGATGGAGGAACCCCCAGGGACGCTGCAGCTCCCCGAGGAAAGCAGGAACGGGGGGAGGCTGTGAAGCCCCCAGGTGCACAGGGCCGACCTTCCCGCGGAAACCCCTGTGCTCAGCACAAACCCAGGGCAGGAAAAGCTCTGGGAAGCAGCATTTCCGCAGGGAGCAGCCCTCTGGATCCATGGCAGCGCTGACGCCAGCCCTGCTCCCGGGGCAGGGCAGAGCTGGGAAGGAAAAGCGACGAGCAAAGTGCCCTGAGGGCGCTGAGCAGGTGCTGAGCTCATCCCTGTCCTGCAGGAGCTTTTCTCTGTGCCTTTGGGAACAGCCACTGGCTGGAGAGGGACACAGACCTGCAGGCGGCTGCAGCTTCTGCAGGATGGTGGAGACAGCCAGCTTCTTCTCCTGCGTGGTGGCACTCAGGTACTCATGGTCCAGCAGCTTGAGCAGAACGCTGAGCTCTGGCAGGAGCTGATCCAGCACTGAGGGGAGCAGGAAAAGAATCCCGTCAGCCAGGGGGATGGTGGGATGCTGAGATACAAGGCAAACTTGGGCTGGAACTCCAGCAAAGCTCTGGAGCTCTGGACAGGGCAGAAAGAAAGAGCTGCAGTTTCTACTACTGCAGGATCCCTCCTCCTGGCAGCCACCAAACATCCTCAGGGCACAGCTGGGGTGGCACACAGCTGGCTTTGGGTCTCCAGAGACAGCAGCAGAGGCCAAGGGTCGCCCCAGAGGCAGCTCTGACTGCTGACTGATGGGGGTGGTTCCAAGGAGGGGACAGTGTGTGCCCCAGCAGCACGGGGCTGGCACAGGGGATTTCCCAGAGGAAGGGAAGGATTCTGAGCCACTGATGGGATCCTCCTCCTTCATGTAAAGCCACACGGAGCCAAAAGCAGCACAATAAAACCGGCTGATGTTTCAAAGGATGAAGGGGAGCCCAGCAGGAGGGGGATGATGTGGAGCAGTGTCAGCCAAGACGAGCCCCTGGGCACAGAGACAACGTGCCAGCCCAAATTGCCACTGTCCCAGGACACCGGGCAGGATGAGGCTCCTCCTGCCTCCCTGCATTCTACCTCCAGAGACCTTCTGCTTCCTCCTCCCTCCCTCAACAGCAGCCTCAGCCCTTGTGGCCACAGCACCGGGCAGTGCCACCTCCCATGGGCACGACAAGGCAGGACAGACATGGGCAGCAGGAGAAGCCTCAGCGCTGCTCCACGAGGAACAGACCCTCAAGACCTTGGGGAAGAAGAAGGCAGCCCCAGGGAATGGGATTCCTGCTCCTTGACATCCCACAGCCATCACCCAGGCTCAGGACAGGTCCTGCTGGTGGTCTCAGCTCGCTGGCCCTCACCAGCACACACCTCCCATGGTGGGGACCTGCTCTGCCAGCTGAGAGCCCCGGGTGTGGGGAAAGCGCAGCCCCCAGGGCCCCTCTGCAGGGAGGGAGGAAGGCAAGAGAGGAAAATCCTCCCTGGGATGTCACAGGTGGGACATGAGGCTCCTGCTGGTGCTCTCCAGGCCGGTGACACATCCTCCCTTCAGGGCTTGACAGGGCTTGGGGACTACAAGGAAACATCTGGGACAAAAAGCAAGATTTCCCCTGTCCAGCCAGCACCTGCAAACATCTAGGGAGTCACCCACCCTGCTGCTGCCCCACTCAGCCAGGAGCTGCCACAAAGGGGACGGGGACTGTGCAGGCTCCCTGCACTGCCTTTCCACAGCTCACTATGGTGGCACCAGCATCATCCACACTCCCAGGACAGCCCAAACCACAGCCCGTGGTGTCACCAGCATCATCCACACTCCCAGGACAGTCCAAACCCCAGCCCGTGGTGTCACCAGTGTCCCCCCACTCCCAGGACACCCCAAACCCCAGCCCGTGGTGTCACCAGCATCATCCACACTCCCAGGACACCCCAAACCCCAGCCCGTGGTGTCACCAGTGTCCCCCCACTCCCAGGACACCCCAAACCCCAGCCCGTGGTGTCACCAGCGTCCCCCCACCCCGTGCCACATGCAGGACATGTCCCATCCCAGCCACCAGCTCCGTGTCAGGGCTCTGGGCAGCCAAGGGCAGAAGGGCAGCCCTGGTTTCCATTAACAGTGCCCAAGCAGGCCGGAGGGGGCCAGGGGACCCTGCTGGCCACCACAGCCCGGGCTGCCCGATAAGGCAGGGCTGCTGGCAGGGTCTGAGCTCAGCAGCAGAGCCCCGAGCCGGGCACACTCAGCACGGACACAGAGCTCTGAAGGAGCCTTTGTTTCCCCCCCAGCTGAGCTGTCCCCTCCGTCTCCCTTGTTAAACATCCTCCAAAATCCACGCGGGGGAGGGATGGGGGCACTCAAAGAGGCCTGTGATCGCAGGAGGGCTCGCTGAGCAGAGCCCGGGGCAGCGCAGGGAGGCAGGGAATTCATTTCCTACACTCGTTAGGCTCCCAGCCTGGAGGAGCTGAATGGGGAGGGGGCTGCAGGAAGTGAGGGGACAAGGTTTGGGGGCAGCAGCGGATGGTGTGACACCCAAGGTCACCTGGCAAGCGAGGAGCAGCACAGACACTTCTGCAGGAGCAGGTGGGAGTGAGCACAGGGCCACAAAGGGGACAGGGGACACATCTCCTGTGCTGGGGGTGGGCACTGGTGTGTGCCCCTGGGGGTCTGAGCCCGGGGACAGAGGCAGTGGGACAGCAAAGGGGAGGAGGGGGTGGGATGTCAGAGTGACCACGGGTGACACAGCTCAGAATGGACCCTGGGACACCTCCAGCCACCTGCTGCTTCCTGCATCCAAAATCTGTGGGATCAGCCCACTGCCCTGCGTTCAGGCTTTGGACACAGACAGCCCAGGACAGGGAGTGACACCACAATCTCCCTCCTCTCCACGTCTGCAGCCTGACCGAGGCAGGATGGGAGATGTCCACGAGGTCTCTGAGCCTGGGAAGGCCAGGACCTGTGGCAGCAGATGGCTTCAGCATTAACTTAGAGGCCTGGATGGGCTGGGGGACACAGGGCAGCTCTGCTGGGACAGGGTGACCCAGGGGACAGCACCAGGACACCGGGGCTGTATTCCCCTGCTGCCAAGTCCTGCCCGGGCAGCAGCACCAAGCTGCAAAGGAGCTGCATCCCCTCCAGCCTCTGTCTCCACCCTACACCAGGGCAGCTCTATTTTTAGACCCCACAAGTGCTCCCCTCCTCAGGGACCCTTTTCCCAGCCCGGAGATAAGGTCTGGACACAGCCTGCAGCTGCAGAGCCTCCCTGCCCCTCCCCGGCTCTGCTCCAGCACAGCAGCAAAGCCAGCTCCTGCTCCAGTAACCTGCAGGAGGAGGAAGAGGAGGAGGAGGAGGAAGAGTCTCTGGCCAAGCCAAAGCAGGAGTTTCCTGGTGTAGAGACGCAGCTTTTGCAAGAGGAGAGATAAGACAACCCCGTGGAGTTCTGACTCCAAGAAAAGCCCAGTGTGCAGCTTGAGAGAGCCCCGGGCAGGGGAGATGCTGAATCAGAGCTCTGAAATGCCGTAGGAGGTGCACAGGGACCCCGATCCCCTGGCCACAGCTCTGCTGCCTCCGGCCACGCTTCCTCCTGTGCCAGGTGATGGCTGGGGCCGAGGGGGGCCGGGGGAAATCGGATGCTGGGAGTTAACAGCCATTGTTTGTAGCTAAAATAAAACCCAGGCACAAATAAATCCTTCCTGTTGGCACGGGCAGAGCCCTTGGCCGCTCTGCCTGCAGGCACAGGGCTCCTCACAGCTGCCACCCGCAGCAAACACACACCGAGAGCTCCTGGGACGTGGGGACAGCACCCAGGGACTTCCCAGTGACACCCCAGGGACACCCCAGGGACACCCCAGTGACACCCCAGTGACACCCCAGGGACACCCCAGTGACACCCCAGCCCCTGGGAGAGCCCTGCAGGGACAAACAGACCCAGAGGAGTTCTCTGCAGCACACTCTGTGCTCACCTGTCCACCTGCAAGAGCCACACGGGGCTGGGACGTGTCCCTGTGCCTTGCTGGGTGCCCCAGCACGGGCACCACCGCAGTGGGGACATGCTGCAGCCCCCTCCAGCCCCAACACCGCTGCTCCTTGAGGGAGCCCACGGCCTCCTGGGCACTTTGCTGAGCTCCCAGGGCTGTTCCTGTTCCCACTCCCATTCCCAAGGGGGTTTCTTCCTGCCGGGGAAGAGGAAGTGTCTTGATGGGGGTGGCCTGGCTCTCCCAGAACTGTCCCTTTGTGCAGGGGACAGGAGGACAGAGCTGCCTGCACCCTGCCCAGGGCCACTGCTGTGGCACTGCCCTGCTCCCATCACTCAGCACCTGCTGGCTGTGGGGCAAACTGGGATGGACTGGCAGGGGCAGGAACAGCAGCCTGGCAAACACCTCCTCCTCCTCCTGCCCGTCTGTCCTGCTCCAGGCCAGAGGGCTTTTAGGGAAAAGCCGACCATTAATGATCACACTTGAGCCCTGGCAACATCCTGTAAGAGTGGAAGATTTGCTGAGGGGCCACTCGGTGCACATGAATCATCTCCTCCCTGCAAACAAGGGCCCCTTGAGTGGGGCGGATGGGGGGAGCCTCTGGCTCTGCATCCGACAATTCCAGCAGGAGCTGAGCTGGCTCCTGCCTGCCTGGGACCCTGCCACCCTCCCTGGCCCTCCAGCTGCCCCTCTCTGCGATAACTCACAGCATCCTGCTCCCACTTCGGGTGCTGCAGCATTTCTGGGTGTTGAGGAGCACAAGGCAAGCTCAAATCCCGAATCTCAGCATCTCCCCAGGGCCCCAGGCAGAGCAGCCATGCACAGCTCCTGGGGCCCTCAGCATCGTGGCCTTGCAGTAACTAATACCCTTAGCTGACAGCCTTGGAAAATCAGTTTTGGGAGATGAATGTGAAACCTGATTGCTTGAGGGGGCACAAGGCCCTCCCAGTTCTGCCTCCCAGAGCAGCTTCTCCCCTTCCACCAGCGGCCTGCAGGGTTTGGAGGGCTCCTCTGTCCTGCCCCAGCCCCGGGAGAGGGGCAGATGAGCCACCAGGATGGTTAAAAAGCACCAAGGGTGCCCTGGCTGAGCCTCCTCCATCAGTGCCCCCACCTGCTGCAGCCACCCCAGAGCTCACAGCTGCTCTGGGGATCCCTTTCCAGTGTCACCAGTTCATCCCAGCAGTGCTCAGGGGGCTCCAGTGTCACCAGTTCATCCCAGCAGTGCTCAGGGGGCTCCAGTGTCACCAGTTCATCCCAGCAGTGCTCAGGGGGCTCCAGTGTCACCAGTCCATCCCAGCAGTGCTCAGGGGGCTCCAGTGTCACCAGTTCATCCCAGCAGTGCTCAGGGGGCTCCAGTGTCACCAGTCCATCCCAGCAGTGCTCAGGGGGCTCCGGTGTCACCAGTTCATCCCAGCAGTGCTCAGGGGGCTCCAGTGTCACCAGTTCATCCCAGCAGTGCTCAGGGGGCTCCAGTGTCACCAGTTCATCCCAGCAGTGCTCAGGGAGGGTCCCGGGCCCGTCCTGGTGCCTTTGCCAGGCTCCTGTCCCCAGGATAAAGAGCCCTGCACAAAGCTTTATCTCATGGCCGTGCTGCAGCCGCTCAGGCAGCCCAGCAGAGACCAGGCAAGCCCAGCCCAGAGCTGCTCCCTCAGCCAGGCTCTTCCCAGTCCCAGAGGGGTTCTGAGCCCTCACCACCTCCCAAAAAGGGGAGAAGAGCAAAGGGAGCCACAGCTCTGCCCTGCACGAGGGAACTGGACACAAGCAAGACTCCAACATCCCCCTCTGAGCACACTCTTTCCTGGAGGAGACATCAGTTTCTCACATCCTCCTCCTCCTTCCAACGAGGAAACAGGAGCGCTGAATAGAGGGAAGTGTAATTACAGGCTGATAGAGCGTGCAGAGGGCAAAGATTATCACCTGCCTCGGTGTCCCTGGCAGCTCACACACTGCGGGAACCATCACTCACTCCGGGGGTGGGGGCAGTGAAACCTCTTCCCAGTGTAATTAGATGTAAAAGGAGATGGAGAACAAGGGGATCCCAGCCAGCCCGGGGCCAGGAGGACAGCCTGGAGGGAGTGGTGCTGGCTGCAGCTCACCCCCAGCCTGGGTCCGGGCTCTCCTGGCCGTGCCACACCCAGAGCAGGGCTGTGGGTGGGAAATGTGCCCCCCAGTCCCAGCCCCTCACCCTGCACACTCCCCTTGGCACCCCGAGCCTTGGGCCAGGGAGTCCCCAGCACAGCCATGGGACATCAGCGGGACAGAGGCTCCCTGAGGGGACAGCCCCTGGGACAGCGCCTGCTGGGCTGCAGGGCATGTCCTTCCTCACAGCAGCTTCAGGTAATAATTAACAGGCTGATTAAATCACCAACAAGCACCTCGTTGTGACTCAGGCCGCCCGTGGCCCCCCCAGTGCCCCCGTGCTGTGGCAGGACCCTTCCCCAGGGGCTGCTCCTCCCTTTTCTCTGCCCCCTGGAGAAGTTGGTGGCTGTTTGCTTTAGCTCACCCAAAGCAAACTTTCATCCCCCAGACCTGGAGGCTGCAGCTTCCCCCACCCCAGAGGAGCAGGGGCTGGTTTCTGGGTCGCCCCTCTCACAAATGACGCTGAGCAAATAAAATCCCCCAGGTGAGAGATCTCGGAGTGACCCTGCTGTGTCCCCAGAGAGGCCAGGGGCACCTCCAAGCTCTGCTCCAACCCCCGGGACCAGGGGTTTCCAGCCCCAGCTCCACACAGTCAGCTCTGGAAGATCCCAGGGAGCAGGTTTAGTACTCCCAGGCTACATTTTAGAACTCGGTGCCAGGCCCAGGCTACATTTCAGGACTGGGTGCCAGGCTCAGCAGGCTCACGGCAGGATGCTGCAGCCCGGGAGCAGGGCTGGAGAACACATTTAAATAATGAATGAAAAGGAGAGGCTGGAGATGCCCTTTAAAGGAATAGTCAGGCAGGGGCGAGACCTGCTGAGTAATGGATAAAAAACAAGCTTCGGGCAGAGGAGAGATGTTAGGATTACTCAGAACGCAGAATAAACTGTCTTTCCTCCAACCAAAATTTTAGTGTCGGCCTTTTCCAAACAAACTCCAGCAACAGGTTGGCCTGGGCTCCTCTCCAGCACTGGGAGAGGCCCTGGGATGTGCCCCAAACCTTTGCCCACCCCCGTGCCCACCCTCCCTGGTGGGCAGAGCAGTGGGAAACCTCCCTGGCTCACACCTTCCTGCCTCTGGGCACCTGGGGCTGTCACCTCTCTGCAGCCTTCGGGCTCCTCAGCCTCCAGGAGAGTCAGCATTCCAGCTAATTGCAGAAATTCCAGCTAATTGCAGGAATTCTGGTGGGGAAACTCCAATTCCCACCAGTCCATGACACCACCCAGGGCTGGATCCGGCCCCCAGATCTCCTCTGGTGGGGATGGAAAGCTCTCTGCACCCCAAGAGACTCTTCTCCATGTCCTATCCATCCCCATTCCCCAAAACCGAGTTCCAAAATGCTTTGGATGCAATTCCCAAGCTGCAGGAGTGAGACAGGGGGAGGCCACCAGAGCTTTTTTGGGAGGAAAAGTCACACGGGGAGGTTGTGACAAGATCCTGAGAAGGAGAAGAGGATCCAAACCCTCCCGTAGCAGGGTAGGGGCAGGGATTTGCAGGAAGGAGCTGGTGGATCAGCTTTCCCAAATCTCACTGCGCTTCCTCAAATGCCTTCAACAGAGCAGGATGTGGATCCTCCTTTACAGAGCTGGTGGGAGGAGAAACCACAGATCCCAGTGGGGGAAAGAAATATCCCTGTGGGGGAAAGAAATATCCCAGTGGGAGAAATATCCCACTGGGAGAAATGAATATCCCTGTGGGGGAAAGAAATATCCCTGTGGGAGAAATATCCCAGTGGGAGAAATGAATATCCCTGTGGGAGAAATAAATATCCCTGTGGGGGAAATAAATATCCCAGCGGACCTGGGGCAGGGAGAAGTGCCCAGCCCCCCCCCCCCCCCCCCCCCCCCCCCTTGGCATCCCTGCCCTGACCCCGACAATGCCCAGGAGTTCCAGAGCTGTGCTGCACACGAGTTCTCCTGCCTGGTGAGGAACTTAGGACCCTCTCAGAGACCACCCCAGCCGTGTCCCCATGCCGAGGGTGTCGGTGTGGGGGGGCTGTGTGCCCCGGAGGACCCTCGGCCAGCAGGATAAGCGTTATTTTCTCAGCCCTTCCCTTTCCTTCCCTCGCCAAGCTCCGCCGGGAGCATCAGGTGCAGAGGCAAGGCCACCATCCGACAGCGTTTCCTACTCGTTTAACCCCTGCAGGGCAAGGCTGGAGGGGCAGGAAAACCGGGATATGCCAGCGGGGAAGGTGACAAGGTGTGACCCACTGCTCTGGTCACTGCGGGTGGCTCCATCAGTGCCTCACCTGCTTTGAACTGCGGGACACCAAAAGCAGCTCTCAAACCTGTTCTGTACTTCAGTTCTGCTCCTTGTTCTGCCCTTCACAGCCCAAAATTTTGGAGCACATGAAATGGAGCAGCTGTTCCTCCATCATGAACCTGGGGTGGGGTTTAATGCTCAAACAAACCCCCGGAGAAAGCCAAAGCCGTTCTACAAAGCGCTCCTTACACATCTCCTGCTAATCGCCAGCAATCAGAGCATTACCAGCATCTCCCCGAGCTCCCTCTTATCACTTCCACGATCAAACGCACATGAAAACCACTTTAAAAAAATGAAAAAAAAAAAAAAAAAAGAAAAAAGAGGGGGAAAAAAAGTATTTTGAGCACGGAAACCCCTTGCAGCAAAGCTGTTTTTGTTCCAAACCATTACGAAATGTCAGTGTTTTTCCCTGGCCTGCCAAAGAGCCGGCTTTGATGCCACGGGGAGGCTTTATCAGGAGCAGGAAAGGAAGGAGCTGCCGCGGGGGGAATGCTCAGAGAGGCTGTTTTATCATCCCTGCTGATGATTGTCAGCCCAGAATCCACACGGAGGGACCCGAGCTCCCCAAATGCCGCTGCTCTCAGCGCCTCGGGGCGATGACAGGAGGCTGCTGCCTGCCAGGGGTGCCCTCCCTGCTCTGTCACCTCCTGGGTGCCCTGGCTGAGGTGCCAGCCCTTTGTTGGTGCTGGCAGTGAAAGGTTTCCAGCCCCATTGTCTTCTTGCTGGCCCGGGACAGTGACATTTAATAGGGATTTTAGGGGCCAGAGAGTTGTGTCGTTAGTTTGAAGGTTCCTTATAAACAGGAGGAGATGTGTTCTTCAGGAGGGAGTTTGAGCTGTGCCGGACTAGATAATAGGGAAGGGTTAAAGGGTTAGGACACGAGTCTGGGATGCCAGAAACCACTTGAAGCCTCCCCTCTGCTGCACTGTTATCTCCTGTCCCCAGCAAGTGATTTGGCTCCTGAGCACAGGCAGAGCTCGGGCCGAGCCCAGTGCTGTCCTCTGGAAAGGCTTCCCGCTGCCCGGGCTGAGACAACTCCTCAGGACCTTAAACAAAGCTTTCCTGGGCAGGGATCGAACCTCCTGCAGGCCCGTGGGAGCTCGGGCACTGCTCCACAGCAAAGGGCACGGCAGCCTCGCGGCTCAGCACGTTTGCACAGGAAAAGAGCATTTCCAGGTCAAGAGTGAGAAAGAGACGGGTTTTCCAGGCACTGCAGGCAGACGGGACAGTCCCCAGGGCTCCTGGCCGAGGGACATTATCCCACAGTGTCCTTCTCCTCTCCAGCAGCCCCTCTGTGCCCCTCCGGAGCTGCCAGCAGCCTTCACACGGATGCAGGGATGCCCAGCGCTGCACGCTGCAGGAGATTGGAAAATCCAGAGGGGCAAACAACCCCAGCAGGGTTTCATCAGCATCCCCAGGGCCACCCTCGCACCCTGTTTGAGCCACCCCAGGGCGGCTCAGCCCCTTTCCGCAGCAGCCCCGGGCCGGGAACAGGCGGTGGCGGAGTTTCCAGCACAAGGAATGGATGCAATGCGGAGCAGAGCTCGGCACTTGCCCGGCGCTAACAGCTGGCCCTGGCCGTGCTCCTCGGCAGCCCGGAGCTCTTCTTTGCACCGGCAGGATTCCTGCTGCCGCCTGGCAGGAATGATCCCGGCTCCCTCCCCATTCCTGTGGGCGAGCTGGAGCCAAGTTTATCCCCGGCACATCTCCGCCGCCTCGGCTGGATTTAGAGCCCTGATAAGTTTGGGGCAGGAGTTAAATTCTGGTGGCTCGAAAGGTCAGGGAAGAGATACTAATGAGGGAGGAGAAGCCGTGTGTGAGCACAGGCGTGTTTGAGCCAAGGATGGCCTCCCAAATCACACACTGGGAGTTTGGCTTCTCCATCAGCACAGCCCAAAACGACTCTGCCAGCAGCAGCATTCCCCACGGCCAGGCATGGTGCAGAGCTGGGCCACCAGGACAAACTGGCAGATGATAAAATCAGGATACAGCAGGGCCTCAGCAGAGCTCCAGGTGAAGGAAGGGGCTGCCACAGACTGGGAACGGGCACAGAGTTCCTGCCTAACGCCAGACCCACCCTTTCACTGGGGAAGTGAACCTTCACTCCACGAGTCACGGCCCCCAGAGGGGTCCAGCAGCTCTGGCTGATGAGCAGGAGGGGCTGGGGGAGGTTTACATTAGCAAAGAGCCACCCAAGTGCCAACAGCCATTCATCACAACACTCAGAACAAAGCAGGCAGGCGCTGCTGTCGCTGCCGTGGCAGGCACCAACAAGGGGGACAAAACAGATCTTCTCTGGCAGGGTCAACCTGTGGAGAGGCCAAACCATGCCCAGACACGGCTCCCTCAGCTGGGCATCCCCTCCTTCCCTGCCATGAGGTCCTAGGTTTGGGTTTTGGGGTGGGCTGAGGCGTAAGGAGGGAATTTCCCATCAGCTCACACTGCAGGAGGATGGGGAGGCCGGGACACTCTGCTCCCCCCTGTCCCCAGCAGTGACATCCTCTGGGACCCTGAAGGACAGCTCTGCCATCAAGTGTCGCTTGCCAACACTCCCCCTCCTGCCACAGCTCCCTCCTTGAGAGCTGGCAAAGCCACCCTGGCTGCACACGGCCACAGGGGACAGCTGTCCCTGTCACCATCCCTGTCCCTGTCACCGTCCCTGTCCCTCCCCGGGCTGCAGGCCACTGGCACGGCTCCCCAGGCACTGACACCGTGCCTGTGTTTCCAGCAGCCCCAAACTCCCCCGAGCTGTTTCCACTGCGGAAACGCCACCCCATCCTTTTACATCGGCACGGGGAACTCTTGACCCCTGGGTGTCTGTGGTGCTGACCCGGGGCTGCACACGCAGCGCTCCTGAGCCGCCCGGGGACTTGAGCCTGGTCCAGCCCAGGCAGCCAGAGAGGCCCCTGGCCACTCTCTTATCGATTTTGGCCGGTGTTTCTGTAGCACCTCCAAGGACAGGTCAAGGGGCAGGACCCCCGTGCTCCATCATGTCACCACCTGCTCTCCTCCTGCGCAGCCCCGGGCTGCGATCAGCAGCAGCAGCAGCAATCCCCCTGCGAACCTCCCTCTGCTCCCTCCAGGGGCCTGGCAGCCCCAGCAGAACGCCAGGACCTTCCCTGCAGAGTTGGCCCGAAGCCCTGGCAGGTTCATACAGATCCCAGATCAAAGCCCAGGAGCTCCGTGAGCCCAGTGCCACGGGCTGCAGGCGGGAAGCCCACACGTGTGGGAAGGCAGCTGCTCCCGGCAGGGTGGGGATCCGGCCCTCCGTGCCTTCACCAGACTCCCGGCCTCTTCCCCACACAGGGAAACCCTCTGAGCGCGATCAGCTCCATCGGGGGACGTCACCTCCCTTCCCACCGCCGCAAACTCCCCTAACAGGCGCTTACACCCCACAGCCTCCCTTGCATGCTCCTGGTGTTTTACCCATCCCACCAGCGAAGACAAACTGGTTCCAGTAGGAGCCCCAGGCGGCCCTGCTGGAGCGCTGGTGGCGAGCACGGAGCAGCGTCCCGCCCGGAGCCGGTGGCGATGCACACACTCTTCTGGGATGGATGTGCCACCCGCCATTCCCTGAGCCTGGCACGGGCATCCCCCGTGCCCTCCGCGGTGCGCTCCGGGGAGGGGATGTACCGCACCTTCCATTCCATTCCATTCCCATCCCGTCCCTTCCCGCCTCGCTCCTGGTCCTTCCCAGCCCTTCTCTTGCCATCCCGTCCCGTCCCGTCCCGTCCCGTCCCGTCCCGTCCGGTCCCGTGCCGTGCCGTCGCTCACCGCTGAGCCGGTCCATGTCCGGAGCCGAGGCCGTCGCTGCCGCCCCGGGAGCTGCGGGCGGGCGAATGTCGCGGGCAGCGGCCGCCCGGCGGGGCCGGCTCTGCCTCGGGGGCGGCCAATCCCTTCCCCCGCCCCTCCCTCCTTCCCTCGCTCGATCGGTGTACGGCAGCGCCGAGCACCGGCCCGGCACGGCACGGCACCGGGGACAGCCCGCGGGGACAGCTGGGGTGCCCTGCCAGCCTGCATCTCCTGCCACCCTGCACCCCTCAACACCCTGCATCCCCTGCCACCCTGCATCCCCTGCCACCCTGCACCCCTTATCACCCTGCATCCCTCACCACGCTGCACCTTCACCACCCTGCACCCCTTATCACCCTGCACCCCTTATCACCCTGCATCCCCTGCCAGCCTGCATCCCCATCACCCTGCATCCCCATCACCCTGCATCCCTCATCAGCCTGCACCC
Organism: Sylvia borin; assembly: GCA_014839755.1. Lineage (NCBI taxonomy): Eukaryota > Metazoa > Chordata > Aves > Passeriformes > Sylviidae > Sylvia > Sylvia borin. The sequence continues at coordinate 16,657,879 of CM025970.1, read as the reverse complement.
CCTGCCACCCTGCACCCCTTATCACCCTGCATCCTCATCACCCTGCACCCCTTATCACCCTGCATCCCTATCACCCTGCACCCCCTGCCAGCCTGCACCCCTCATCACCCTGCACCCCTCATCACCCTGCATCTTCATCACCCTGCACCCCTCACCACCCTGCATCCCCTGCCACCCTGCACCCTCACCACCCTGCACCCCTTATCACCCTGCACCCCTCACCACCCTGCACCCCTCATCACTCTGCACCCCTCATCACCCTGCATCCTCATCACCCTGCACCCCTCATCACCCTGCACCCCTTATCACCCTGCACCCCTCATCACCCTGCACCCCTCATCACCCTGCATCCCTCATCACTCTGCACCCCTTATCACCCTGCACCCCTTATCACCCTGCATCCCCATCACCCTGCATCCCCATCACCCTGCACCCCTCATCACCCTGCATCCCTCATCACCCTGCACCCCCATCACCCTGCACCCCTCATCACCCTGCATCCCCATCACCCTGCACCCCTCACCACCCTGCATCCCTCATCACTCTGCACCCCTTATCACCCTGCATCTTCATCACCCTGCACCCCTTATCACCCTGCACCCCCATCACCCTGCACCCCTCACCATCCTGCACCCCTCATCACTCTGCACCCCTCACCACCCTGCACCCCTCATCACTCTGCACCCCTCACCACCCTGCACCCCTCACCACCCTGCACCCCTCACCATCCTGCACCCCTCACCACCCTGCACCCCTTATCACCCTGCATCCTCATCACCCTGCACCCCTCAACACCCTGCACCCCTCATCACTCTGCACCCCTCATCATCCTGCACCCCTCATCACCCTGCACCCCTCATCACCCTGCATCTTCATCACCCTGCACCCCTCATCACCCTGCACCCCTCATCACCCTGCATCCCTCATCACCCTGCATCCTCATCACCCTGCACCCCTTATCAGCCTGCATCCCTCACCACCCTGCACCCCCGCCATCGGCACCCACAGACCCCCCTGGGCAGGGTGAGGGTCCTGAGTGCACCATCTCCCCCTGCCCGCCTTGGGCAGCCTCGGTTTAGGGGAAAAATCCCCAATTCCCACGGTGTAAGAACAGCTCTCGCTGACCCCTCACTCCTCCCCCAAATCCTCCCTGTATCCGCTCCCTGCTGGTGTCCCTCCTGTGCCCGGCGTCCCCCCGCCATGCCGCTGTCATTGTCGCCCCCCAGCACAGAGCTCGGGGACACTGTGGGACGTGTGACAGTGTCCCAGGTGTGGCAGCGAGGACAGAGGCTGCCGGCACTCCCAGGACGATCGGGGCTGCCGCTGAGGGGACAGCAGGTTGGGACAGAAATGCGATGAGGTTTCACACGGACCCAATCATTATCACTTGGGAAAGCAATAATTGAAATATCAGATGAGAAATTCACAACTGGCCTGGAGAAATTCCCGTTTGGGGGCAATTTCAGCCCGGAACTACTCAGCCCCTTTCATCCCCCACGCCCAGTTGGGGTCCAGCCCCTGCACGGACGGTGTTTGATGATCTCTCCATCCTGGATTGAGCCCCAGTTTTCTTCCACAACCTGGGGTCGCCTTTGGGGCTGTGGTTGGGGCAGGAATCTCAGTCCAGGGCTGCCAACACTGCCGGGCTGCTTTGGGAATTGCAGAGCAGGCAGGGACAGCTTGCAGGGCAGGTGGTGACACCTGGGGTGTCCCTGCACACCCCCTCAGGGCCATGGGACACCAGCAGTGTCACCTTGGAGTGTCTGCTGCCCCGAAATGGAGCTGGAGAGGCTGCCCTGGCTTTCAGAGAGAAAAAAAAAACAAACAAGAAAAAAACCCCAACCTCTGCCTCAGTTTCCCCACCTTTGCCCTGCAGGTCCTCGAGAAGGAGAGTTACTGTCCATAAAACGCTTCGGAAATGAAAAGATCTCGCTGTTGTGTTATTATTGTTATTAATAACATCCCCCAGGCTCTGTCACTGGACCTGCTGCTGGAGAGGGGAGATTCCTACAGCCACCAACAGCTGAGTTTGATTTAGAGAGCCCTGATCTGTATGAATAAAATAATTACCAATAACCTCGGCTCATTTAGTGCTGCACTAAAGCAGATGAGCAATTCCCAGGGCCGTGGTGCCATCCTCCCCTCGATCCCCAGCCCTCTCCTTGCTGGCAGAGAGCTGCAGCTGCTGCTGATGGGAAAACTCCTGCCCTGGGCCCCTGAACAATGCCAACCCCCTCCAAGGGGAACCTGCTGATGGGTTTTTGGGCAGCTTTGGATGGCAGGGAAGGCACTGAATCCACTGTGGGGACACCAGGGGGTTTCAGGGGGGACCGGAATGTGGCCCATGGCACAGGGAAGGTAAAACCTGCACTGTCCCCTCACAGGAGCTCTGCTGAGCTCCTCTGGCACCCCACAGATCCCTGGGCTGGTTTTGGGGATTGTTCAGTCCTGCTGTATGCCTGAAAATCCTGCAGGACGAGCAAACAGGAGAGCAGAGCACCACAGACACCAGGGAAGGGGTTTGTGTGGAAACAGCCTCATCTGTTTTATGGTAGAAAATAAGCCAAAAAAAAAAAAACTTATCCCGTAGAGTTTGGGATATGCACATGGAGAGTTTGCAGTGGAGGGAATTGCCTTCATTCCCAGAGGGATTCATCAGGGACTCAGGCAGCTGTGATGGGGAATTTAGGAAAACCCAGCAGAGGTCCAGCAGGGAGTGGGACCTGCATTTCCCACTCCTCTCCTCTGGCCTTCCCCCAGCCCCCAGCTGGAATATCCTGGAATACTCAGCCCTGGACAAACCTGAAGAGCAGCAAGAAGCTGCACAAGGCAGGGGATGGCTTTGGCTGTTCCACTTCTGAAGGGCTGGGTTTGGGAACGGAAAGTGGCAATTCTGGCACCTCGGGAGGATAAACTGGCTCTGGAGCAAGCCAGGCTTTGCAGGGAGAGCCACCAGCCCAGGAGGGATTGGGGCTCAGGGTCTCACCTTGGCTCCCTGGGGGTCACCTTGGTCTCCTATCCCCTGCCCCAAGCTCTGCATTTCACATCCTGCAGTGCCTCCAGCCCTGGCATGTGAAGGCAGGGCGGGATTTGAGGAGCCTGGAGTGAGATCCCACTTTCCTGCCCTTGTGCCCAAGGGTTTTTCCAGCCCTTCTCCAGAGCCCAGCGGAGCAGAAGGGGATGGGACAGCCCCATCCAAGCCCCATCCCAGACCCCTGCTCCGTGCCAGCCCTGGGCACCATGGCTGCAGCAGGAAAATCCTCCCCTCGTGTCCCTGTGGGGCAGCAGTGACAGACACCAAGTCTGGGGAGAACTCATCCACACAAAAAAAAACAGGTTGGAAGAGGAAAGGAAACACAAAGAGCATCAAACAATGTGCAAGACTCCAATTCACTCTCAGGGGTGCAGAGAGGGCCCCTGCGGCCCGTTACAGCCCTGAGAATCATACAGAGCTGCCATATAGAGATCTCTCTATGTATATATTTATAGGTATGTATATATTTATAGTGCAGTGTGTTTAAAACAGCCGGGCCTGCTTCTTCAGCTCGTTCCTCTTCCACAGCGCCAGGCGGTCGAACTCGGCCATGGTCATCCCGAAGATCTGGTAGAATTCCTCCTGGGACAGGTGCCTCTGGGGACAAATGGGAGGCTGGGCCAGAGCTGGGCGCTTCCCAGGGGGGTCTGAGAGCAGCCCCTGCTCTCTGGGACAATGGGGTGTCACACAATGGTGACACAAAGCCCAGCAGTGCTCCCTCAAAGGCACGGGGCACTGTGGGCCTGACATTTCTGGGTCTGAGAGATTCTAGCCTGCTGGCAGCTGCTGACTTTTCCCCCAGGAAGAATTTTCTCAAGGAAGTTTCTTCTCAAAACAACAATCTCAAAACAATCTTTGCCCAGGTGGTGTTTTGCTGTTTCTCTGTGGGATTAATGAGGTGTCGTCCCTATTCCCCAACCATGGTCAGTCTGTGTGGGAACACCTTATAAAAGGTAGTAAGAATTAGACAATAAAGCCTTTTTTCTGTGCTCTTTGCCTTCCGAAATATTTGAAATCTTTCATCTTTCTCCCACATCCAACAGTGACAAGGGACAGCTCTGCCTGGCCAGGGGACAGCAGGAGCACTGTGACACTCCCCTGACACTCCTGTGCTCCTCTGGAGATGCTCCTCACATGGCCACGAGCCCCGCACACACTGCCGGGGCCATTCCCCTGTGCCCTGACCGTCCCCAGTGAAAAAAAGGCTCTTTCTCACCTCTAACCGAGTCCTGTCCACATCTTTGGGCAGCTGGTTCCTCCCCCTGGTCTTCACCAGCAGCAGCTCGTAGGGGTAAATCTGCACAGGGGACAGGGACACCGCGGGGCAGCCACCAGACACTTGGGGCACACTTGGGGCACACTTGGGGCACACTTGGGGCACACTTGGGGCACACTTGGGAACGAGGGCAAGGCCTCCTGCTGTATTTAACCGGGTTTGGGAGGCGCAGCTGAGCCCGAGGCTTGGACGGGGCAAGGAGAAGTGGGAATTGCTCTCAGGGTGACTCTGATCCACCCTGAATGTCCCTGGTGGCTCTGGAACAACCTGCTCACTCTGCCCGGGCAGGAAAGCAGCAGCACAAACCCCCTGCTCTGGTCCTCACCCAGGGGACAACTGCGGGAGGACTTGGGATGTGGCAGCAGGGGAAGGACCCTGCTCTGAGCCCCACAGGCCTGGCATGGGGCTGGCAGAGCCAGCACGGAGGGGAACAAAGGCAGAGGGCCCAGCGTCCCTCTGGAGAGCCTGGGGACACGGGGACACATCCCTGGCACTCCCACCTCTGCCTGGCGGCCGCTGCTCGCAGGAGGCTCTTACCTTGTACTCTGTGGGGAGAGAAGAAAAAGCGGGACGTGAGCCGCACTGAGTGTCACCACCCTGTCCCCGAGGCTGCGGGGACATCCCCTGGATCCCCCAATCCTCCCTCGCCAGCATGTCCCCCGGGAATGCCGCCGGGCTCCCCGTGCCCCCCTCACCTCGCATCCCCCAGTTGACGGCGTTCGTGCTGTCGTAGTGGAAAAGCTCCGCGCTGGGAGGCTGCGGGAGGGATGGAGAGAGACAGGAGGCAGTCAGACACTCCCAGTGCCACCTCCCGCGTCCCCAGGGCGCGACACCGAGGTCCCCAGCCAGCCCCAGGTGAAGTGACAAGCCCACAGAGGCAGGAGCAGAACTCCTGATCCAGAGCAAACCCCAGCCCGGGGGATAAAGCAAAGCTCTTCTGCTGGAAAGGAACAGCAGCATCCCTCTGGGAATTGGCCTGTGGGAGTTTCAGGGCAGGCACTGCCTGGGCAGGGCGCTTTGCACCCCAATAAGGGTCATTTTGGGTTGGCACAGGGCAGCAGGGACAGCGGGAATGCAGAGGAGGGGGAAATGGGACATCCCAGTCATGGAAAGGGAGCACTGGGGGCTTGGAGCAGCCTGGGAGAACTGGGAATGCCTGGGAGAACTGGGAATTCCTGGGCAAAGTGCGAATGCCTGGGGGAACAGGGAATGCCTGGGAGAATGAGGAATGCCTGGGAGAACAGGGAATGCCTGGGGGAACAGGGAATGCCTGGGGGAACAGGGAATGCCTGGGGGAACAGGGAATGCCTGGGAGAATGAGGAATGCCTGGGAGAACAGGGAATGCCTGGGGGAACAGGGAATGCCTGGGAGAGCTGGGAATGCCTGGGAGATCAGGGAATGCCTGGGAGAATAAGGAATGCCTGGGAGAATGAGGAATGCCTGGGAGAATGAGGAATGCCTGGGAGAATAAGGAATGCCTGACAGCAGCAGGGGACACTCACCCTGTGCAGCCCGTTCCTCCTGTAGGCAGGAAGAGAGGCTGACTTAGAAATGAGGGGATCTGCAAAGAAGCCACCAAGCGGCATCAGAGAAAAAGCAGGAATGAACCTCCCAGCCCAGGCCCAGCCCCCACCGGGCCACCCTCTGCCCTGTGCCCCCAGCTCCGGTCACCCAGCTGTGTCTCCTTCCAGCTCCTGCTCATTTCCAGCCTTCCTCCCGTGCTGATATTGCTCTCCCCAAATCCCTTTCTGTGGCAGCCCTCCCACCTCACCCTTCCGAGCAGCGCCTCCTCCTCTCAGTCTCCCCGACTCATCCTCTCTGCCCTCTTTCAGCTCCATCCTAACCCAGCCTTCCAAGGGCTCATTCTTTGCTTCCCCCTTCCCCTCCCCGGTCCCAGCTCGGGCTCTGTGTCCCCGGGCTCAGCTCGGGCACTCACCGCTGTCAGCCAGGTAGTGGGTCCGGGGAGCTGCAGGGAGAGCAGAGCCGGCTGTCAGGGAGGGCCGAGCGCCCCAGGCCATGCAGAACTGCCCATTCCCAGCCCCACAGACCTTCCCTGGGGCTCCCCGAAGGGCTGAGTGTCCCCAAGTGTCTCCCTGAGGGTCTCCAAGGAGTGTCCCCAAGGGCACTGAGGAGGGACAGCATGGAATGTGCAGGGCCATCCTCTGAGGTGCCCCCCAGTCCTCCCGTGGCCCCAAGGGCAGGGCTGGGTGCCCTGGGGGCTCTGGAGAGGAGCAGTGCAGGTGAGGCAGCCCTGGGGTGCCAGGAGGTCCCAGAGGCGCCAGCCCAAAGCAGGTCACAGCAACCCCAGCGTGGCTGTGCTGCCAGATTCCCAAGGGATCCTTCAGCCATTCCATGAGGCACTTCCAGGCTGCCCAGACACCAGTGGGCAGTGCCCAGACGTCACAGGGAATGGATGGAGGGACTGTCCCCATGGAACTGGGGCACAGGGAATGGATAAATGGATGGATGGATGGATGGATGGATGGATGGATGGATGGATGGATGGAGGGATGGATGGATGGATGGATGGATGGATGGATGGATGGATGGATGGAGGAATGGATGGATGGAGGGATGGATGGATGGATGGATGGATGGATGGATGGATGGATGGAGGAATGGATGGAGGGACTGTCCCCATGGAACTGGGGCACAGGGAATGGATGGAGGGAGCCCAGCTCCACTCCCAGCCCCTCTCCTCAGCCCTTTCCTCACCCCACTCCTCTTTGCCCACCCCCCAGACTGCTCCCCCGGGGGCAGGGGCTGGCCAGGGTGGGACAGAGGGACAGGACAGCCTTACAGCCGTTGAGGGAGCCCTCGTAGCCCGCTGTGTGCAGGGCCTCTCTGCTGCTGGCCGAGCTGCGAGGGGGCGTCCAGGGGTCTGTGTACGAGTTGGACCGAGCCTTCATCTCCTCCCTCAGGATCAGCCTCCCGATGCCACTCTGGATCTGGCAGGGGGGAAAAAGCCACCTCGCACTCCTCCTTTCCCTGCCCAGCCCTCTCTGGTGCTGCCCTGGCACAGGTTTGGCATCTCCTGAGGATGAGGGGCTGGGGGTGCCCAGGCAAGGGGCTGCCCCTCCTTCAGAGCCCACGAGGGGACAGACGGCCCAGGGCGGCAGGGGATGGTGGTGGCACCTTCTCTGGGGGCTGAGCCTTCTCCCCAGAGCCAGCTGGGGACAGTTTGGTGCTGGCTCCGTGCCCAACAGGGCCGACACTCACCTTGTGCATGCCTCGGTCGTAGCCATCCTCCTCTCCACCTGAGGAGAACCTCCGGGCCCGGGGAGCTGCAAAGGGACACGTGAGGCCTCAGATGGGGACAAAAGCGGGGACAGGCAGGGAGGAGGCAGTCCCCAGCTGCATGGGGACAGTCGATTCTCAGACACTCCTTGGGTTTTGGGTCACCTTGGCAGGTATCTCGGCCCAGCCCCACTTTTGTGTGCCCAGCCCCAACTCAAAACGCTGTTGGTGTTTCCTCCCAGAAAATTTGTTTGGCAGAATGTGTTTCCCTTTCTGCCAGCCCCTAAGGGGATTTGTTACCTTTGGGTGAGCCTTGGAAGGACCAGTATTCCGACTCGGAGTGGTAGTAGGGGTCTGGGGAGTAGGCGGGGCTGTACTTGGAGGACTGAGCGATGTCCTCGCTGGTTTTGCTTTTCGTGGCTGCAGAAGTGTTGTCTGCAAAAGGAGCCAAGGTGAGGATGTGCAGAGATCCACCCCAAAGGAAGGCAAATCCTCTTCCCTCCCCAGGGACTGCCAGGGATTTGTGTCTGGGACGGCACGGAGCAGAGCTGGGAATAATCACTTTTCCAACTGCTCCTCAAGGGTGCTGAGGCAGGGGACAGTGACAAGCAGGGGATGTCACTGATGTGGCTGGGAAGGGACCCAAATGGCTGAGAGCCCACAAGTGCCGTGCTCACCCCAGTCCCACCAGCGGCACCCAGCTCCCTGTGCTGTCCTGTCCCCAGGAGCTGAGACAGGGGACACAGGAAGGCTCAGACCCAGCAGGGACGGGGCTCTCGGGGTTCTGCCAGGACAAGGTGGCAACAGGAGGGGAGCAGAGGGGTTCTGGCAGGGCTGGGTCCTCACGGCAGGGACACACAGAGTGCTCACGCTGGGGACAGAGCCCAGGGGGGAGTTGTGCTGCACCGGGAGAGGCACAGGGGAAGGAGCACCGGGGACAGGAGGAGGTGGCAGAGCCATCGCAGCACCTCCAGCAGGAACAGGGGACCCAGCAGGTACTTACAGCAGCAGGAGCAGCCAGCAGCGGGCGGTGGGAATTGGGCAGGAGGGAGGGGAGAGCCCGGGGAGAGAGAGGAGACACAGTTACTGCTCGGGGGGAGCTGCTGTCCCTCCGGGAGCAGAAACAGGAGGGGACAGTGCAAGCCAGCCCTGCTGAGAGCCACCAAACACAGAGCCACCAAACCCAGAGCCACCAAACACAGAGCCACCAAACACTGGGAGCCAGCAGACACAGAGCCACCAGACACTGGGAGCCAGCAGACACCCTCCCCAGGCCTGGCGTCCTCCCGTGCTGATATTCCTCTGTTTCATGTTCCACCCCGGAGCAGGCACCCAGCACGGGCTGGGATTTTTCTCCAGGGCTGCAGGTGAAACTGCAATTTGCTTTTTTCATCCCCTTTCTGAGGCTGTTCTGAGTCCCTTATCCCCTCTGCCACCCCACCAAGGCCCTGCTCCTGCTCCCACGGCTGTCCCTGGTGTCACTGCCAGCCTTTGCTCCATCCCTCACCACAGGGACGCAGTCTAAAGTCACTCCTGTCCCTCTCTGAACCCACTCTGCTGCCCAGACCGGGAGCAGGAGCATCCCACCAAAGGCCAGCTCCCAAACCTTGATGCCAGCCCCATCTCCCACCCAGTCCCCTCCCCGGGGTGACACGGGGACAGGCACACAGCAGCCAGACCGTACCGTGGCGCTTGTAGATAGGCGGCTTCCTGTAGATGTTGCTCTCGCCAGCAGCTGGTTGGAGAAGGGAGAGAGAAAGGGGAGAAAGAAGAGGGAAAGGGAGGTCAGTGTGGGCGTGCTGAGGGCGCACAGGACACGGGTCCTGCAGCAGCCACCACTCCCAGGCCACATCTCCATCACACAACGACCTCGGGGCTCCCCGAGTGTGACCTGCGGGCACGGGGACACGGTCCGGGCTGTCCCCGGGACATGCAGTGAGCGCCCAGCGACAGCATGCACCGGGCCCAGCCCTGCCAGCCGGCGGCCAGGCACCGCGGCCAGCTCCGGGCCGTGCCAGGAACCGCCTGCGGGCTACCTGGGCCGAGCCACCATCAGCCAACATCCGCCAACATCAGCCAACATCAGCCACCATCAGCCAACATCAGCCAGCATCAGCCAACATCAGCCAACATCAGCCAACATCAGCCACCAAAGCCTCTTTCCGCAGCACAGAGAGAACAGAGCGAGTCGGGAGGGGAAAGCGAGCTGGAGCCTGGCGCTGGAGCGGGCAGGGGACCATCCATAAACCACCGAGCGGCAGCGGGAGGGCGGGGACGGGATGGGACGGGATGGGACGGGATGGGACGGGATGGGACGGGATGGGACGGGATGGGACGGGATGGGACGGGATGGGATGGGCAGGGATGGGATGGGACAGGAGCTGCGGGAGCCTCTGGGTGTCCTCAGGGCATCAGCGAGGATGCCACGTTTTTGGTTCCTGCTGGTTTTTTGGCGGCACGGGGAGATGCCAGCAGGGTTCTGACCCCGCTCGGGGGTGATGGGCAGCTCTGCCTGCTTCCCAACCCACTGTGCCCTTTCCTGCCCGCTCCGTCCGTCCCCCGTGGGCTCTGCGGGAGCGGGGAGCGGGGTGCCCCTTACCTGGTGGCCCCCTGCAATCCCTGCAGAAGGGGAGCAGGCATCTGGCAAGCCCAGAAGAGTCTGGGGGAAGGGAGCGGCGGGCCCTAGGGGGAGTATAAAATAGTCATCTGTAGCGGGTGGGTGTGCAGAGGCCTCTGGCACACAGGCTCCGGCTGGTGACCCTCGCGGGGAAGGCAGGGGAAGGGGACAGGCGCTCACCAGGGGACTCATCTTGGTGTGGGGAGTGGAGGAAGGGCAGGGAAGAGGAAGAAGAGGGATGTTGCAAGGATCAAGCAGACTCCGGGGCGGCTCTGGCACCTCCGGGTGGTGACGGGGGTGGGGAGAAAGGAGGAAAGGTTCAAGCCGTAGGTCCCGTTTATGGATGGCCTCTACCCCAGGGCTCGATCCTGCTGCCAGCTGGCTCTAGGCAGGCGGCGGAGCGAGGGCATGCGACACAGCGGGGACGGCACATGCGGGCATGCCACGGACACGGCGCTCTGCCCCCGGCGGCGGGGACGCCCCGGAGCCTACCTGGGATGTGGAAATGCTTGGGCGCTTGGTATGAGGTTGGAGTGGAGGACCTCACATCTAACTGGCTATAGTAGGGGGAGCTGCGCCCGCTCTCGGTGCCTACGCGGGGGCCGAGCACAAGCAGCCGAGTGAGTGACCGAGAGAAGAGAACAAGAGGCAGAAGAGAGAGAACGGGTGTTAAATGCAGCGGTGTTAGAAGAGCGAGGGCCGGCCCGTGGGAGGCGGGGGGTGACGGCGGCTGCGCTCCGAGGGCAGTGATGGAGCGGGGCGGCATTTCCCGCATCTCCGGAGGAGGAGGAGGAGGACGGGATGCGGAGAAACCCCGGCCCGAGGCACAGGAAAGCCGAGAGTGCTGCAGACGGTGATGAGCCCTTGGCGGTGCAGCGGAGCTCCCGGTGAGCTCAGAGTGTCCCGGTCCTTCCCCCGAGCTCCGGAGGACGGGAGACACGGGGCAGGCACACGCTGCTCTGCCCGGCCATGCTCCGGGCTGTGCGTGCATGCGGTGTGCAAGGAGCTCCCCGGGCACAAGCATTCTCCTGCACACCCCTCCCAGAGCCACCGCTGCAGCTGAGGGGTCTTCAGCAGAGCTGGAGGTCACCTGCCTCCCACCCCGTCCTCCACGAGCATCAGCTCCTGCCTGAGCCCAAAATTCCTCCCCCCCACCCCGGCCTCTCCTCGCTGCTGGCAAGAGTTTGGAGCAGAGGATGGGCAGAGCTGGGCACTGCCCCCGCCGTGGGCCACCCCAAGCCTCCTGCTGCTTGCCAGGTGAGAAACCGCAGAAATCTCGGGGTTTTTTATGGTGATCCTGTCTGCACTCGGTGCTGCGAGCTCAGCCCAGCCTTGCAGCCAAATGCTCACCTGAGCGGTAGAAATGGTGGGGGGACCGGGGGATGGTGGGGGACATGCCCTGGCGGCTGTAGGTGGGGGAGTCGATGTAGCCGGGGCTGGAGGCTCGTCTCTGCCGCGTGTCAAAGCTCTCGTAGATGTCCTGGGGGCGGGGAAGGTGCGGGGTTAGAGCTGCCAGGAGGTGTCCCCTGCCTGGGGCAGCCCGGGAGGTGCTGGCTGTGTGACACTGGGCAGGGGCTGTGTCCTCTGAGGCTGGAGAAGTCCCCAGCCTGCCCTGCCTCCCCCTGCCAAGGCACAGGCAGCAAAAACCAGGGGTTGGGAGCAGGTGATGGTGTCCAGGCAGAGGTTTTGTGCCTGGAGATTGTCCCCTCCCCTGAACTTGTTCCCAGTTTCGGTGTCTCCTTCCACAGGGCAGAAGCTGCACCCTGGGGCCACTCAGCCAGGGAGGGCTTTGACCCTGCCCTCTTTGGGGCCTGAAGGACACCACAGTCCCGTCCCCCCCATCTCCCCACACCCTGGGACAGCCAACAGCCCAGGGGGACGAGCAGCAGAGCCCCTGGGCACAGGGACACGGTGTGGCAGCAGCAGGTGACAGACCCCCAGTGCCCATTACCTGTGAGTATGGGGAGAGGGTCCCCAGGGACTGGAGGCAGCAGGAGACAAAGTGAAGAGGAAAAAAAGAGAGAGAGAGAGACAGAGACAGCACATGGTTAAGAGGAGCAGTGACAGAGAGGGGTCCCACAGCAGCTCCTTTTCCCCAGGCAGTGACGGGGACACGTGGAGCTGAACTGGGGCAGGACACTGGGCACGGAGCCCCTGGCCAGGACAGGAACTGGCAGGAGGAACCAGCAGCTGCCACCTCTCAGAGACCTCTGTGGAGAGGGGGAAGCACAGAGGGCCACGGCCACGCTGCCTGCAGGACACCAGGCTGGTGACAAAACCTTGGGACGGGCATGAAAGAGATGCTGCTGCTGCCAAATCCTCTTCCAGCCCCACTCCAGCTGTGTGAGCTGCTCAGACCCTCTTCTTCCTCCGTGGGCTCCCTGAAGTCAGGCAGCAGCCCCAGCTGGGCAGGCAGGACAGTCCTGGGCCTGAGCCTCCCCTCACCACAGCCCCTGCCCTGCCTGCAGGGCCAGCCCCCAACAGGGCAGCCGTGCTCCAGAGGTGCTCCAGAGGTGCTCCAGAGGTGCTCCAGAGGTGCTCCAGAGGTGCTGTAGGATTGCCTGCCTGGGGCCAGGCTCAGGGCTGTGAGGGGTGAATTCCCTGCCCATCCCTCCTCTCACACAGAGCTCTCTGTCCCTGCACACGTCCTGAGGTCACGGGGATCTTCCTGACTCACAGACCCTCCCCAAGGCTCTGGGAGGGGTCCTGCCCCACTCCTGCCTCCCTGCACTATTCCCAGGGGCACGAACAAACCCCCCCACGGGTCTCCCCCAGGCTGGGGCCATCCCTGCACGAGTTGGGGACACTCAGTACCTCCCCATAGCTATATCTCTCCAGCGTCTCATCCGACGTGTATCTGTGATAGGGCTCGTAGGAAATGAGGTCAGGACGCTGCACTTCATAGATGGCTTTAATCTTGGGAAGAGCTGCCAGGTCTTTGTAATTAAGGATCTCATTATCCACTTTAGCCTAGGGAGAGGGAGAGGCAGAGACAGAGAGACGGAGAGGAAGAGGAGGAGAGAAGGGAAGGGAGGCTGGAGCGCACAGCGTGGAGCCAGCACGGGGCACACAGAGCCCACTGCCACCCCCGCAGCAGGGACAGGTGAGAGGAGAGAGCTGAGAGGCAGCGCTGGGAGGGCAGAGGGGCTGGGAGGACAGGACTGTGCCCCTCTGAGGGCTCCTGAGCTGTGCCACGGCCCTGGTGGCTGCTGGGACGAGGGGACGTGTCCGTGCTGTCCCCAAATTCTGGGCTTGTCCCATTGGAAGCTGCTGCTCCCATCCCGGGGGCCCTGGGCGAGGGGCAGGGCTGCACTTACGCAGATGACACGGTTTGGGGAGCCAATGCTGGAGCCAGGGGGGGAGATGGAGGTTTCCGACGTCCTTCTGTGCTGTGGAGGCACAAAGGGGGAGGGCAGGTGAGAGCCTGGCATGGAGGGACCCCTGAGCAGGGAAATCGTTGGTTTGGGGGCTGAATTTCACTTTCACAGCCTCAGCCAACCCATCATCCTGTGGGCAGCCTCAGGAAGCCACTCCAGGTTTGGGCACTGCCAAAAGAGTTCAGTTCCAGCAGGGACTCGGGGACAATGGGACCTGCCACCTCTCGAGGTGTCCCCCACCCTGCTGCCTACCTTCAGCTTCTTCTCTGCTCTGGCTGCCTGCTTGCAGATGGGGTGCCACACTTCAGAGCCTGCAAGGCAGCGAAGGGACAGTGTTTGAGCCCCACACACGGCCACCCCTCTGCCAGGGGTCAGCCTGGTCCCCCTGCCGTGTCCCTGCCACCTCCAGCAGTGCCACGGGAGCGTGCAGGGCAGTGGGGACTCTGTGTGTGTGACAAGGAATGGAACAGCTCCAGGGCACTGAGGGCAGGGGCCAAACCTCAGCTGGGACAGCGAACTCGGGTGGATTTGGGGTGGCCCAAGCAGTTCCTGCTGTTAACCCGGGGTGCCACTGAGCTTGGGGCATCCCAACATCCCCATCCTTTGGGCTGGAGGGAGCAGGGGTTGGGCTTTGCCCAGGTGTGCAGGGGACAGAAAGTTCCCGGCTCAGGGGCGGGGAAGGTTCTGTGGAGGGCGATGATCTGTGCACACAGAGCAGGGCAGAGGGGGATCTCGGGCACTGCTGCACACAGACCCTTCCCAAAACCAAAAGAAGCCAAACCCCAAACCCCAGCCGTGCCGGTCACAGCCCTACCTGTCAGGTACATCTCCTCTCCCTCTGTGAACATCTGGTGGCAGCGCACACATCTGGCACAGGTGGGGTGGTAGTGCTTCCCTCCTGCCTGCGGGGGCGAGCACAGAGCGGGCCCTGAGCGAGGCGGGACACGGGGACCTGCTCACACCCAGGGGTGCCTGAGGAGGCTCCACCCTGGCACGGGGCCCTCTGTGGGGCTGGCACTGCCCAGCGGGGAGCAGCAGCAGGGATTTGATGCTCTGCTCTGTCCAGATTTGCTGACCCAGTGCGGGGCAGCCGGCCCGGGGCAGCCGCGGCAGTGCTGAGCTCAGGTTCCCAGCAGGGCTGGCACTGGAGTCAGCAAAAACCTTCCCTGGCACACACAGCCCGGGCACAGGTGCTGGGAAGACTCCTGGAAATTTGTTCCAGCGTCAGGAGAAAGTTCCCTGGGCAGGCTGGAGCTCCCAGGCCAGCAGGAACAGGGAGGGGGAGCCCTTCTTGGGGAGCTGTGAGTGAAACAATCACACCAGGCGTCCTTCTCTGTGCCTCCTGAGCCTTTAAATTACCCTCAGACTGGATTTTCTGCCTTTTTTTTTTTTTCCTTGCCACCCCTGGGACAGAACAGAACATGAGAGGACACATCACTTCCAGGAGCTGGGAAGGACCAGCCTTGAGGGACCTTTCTGTCCTTCCCCAAAACCCACCCCTCACCAGCTGTGCAGCCCCACCACTGTCCAAAACACGTCCTAAAGCCACCTGCACCCCTGGTGGGATCCCTGGGGAATCCCTGGGGAATCCCTGCACCCCTCCCTGGCTCTGCCACAGCACCTCCTGATCCCAGCCAAGCCTCCCCCAGTGCAGAAGGACCCCTGTTCGGGTTTCTGCCCTGCCCGGGGGGGTTCCACGGGGATCAGTGCCCACGGGAGGGATGCTGCAGCCCCTCTCGCAGGCTCCAGAGCTGCGGGATGCGTTCCCAAGGCAACAGGCAGGCTGCCGGCACAGGGATGCGCTCAGGGTGACACCCAGAGCCGCGCATGGCACACACGTGTTCCCACACCTCCGGACGTGTCCCCAGCACCCCTGGGACTCTGTTTCCCGAGCTCCAGCATCCGAGCTCCGGTGTTGTTTTCCCCTCTCCCACCCTCCAGGGAAGGTTGTCAGGCTGTGACAGAGCTGCTGCAGGACGAGGCACGGTCCCCAGCGATGGAGGGTGGCACCTTCCCAGCCCTGCCCAGGGCATGTCCCCGTTGTCACCGAACCGGCTGCAGCCCCGGGACTCACCTCCAGGACTCGGCCGCTGATGTAGCGGTCACAGGTCTCGCACTTGATGCCGAACTGGGCGTGGTAGTCGGACTCGCAGTACGGGATGCCATCCCTTGGGAGAGGGACAGGAGGGGTGAGAGGCAGCCCCTCGCCACAGCCCCGGCCGCGGGGACAGCCCGGGGATGTCGCAGGGCGGTGGCACTCACTTGCTGATGTACTCGCCGGTGAGGATGATGCCGCACGTTTGGCACTTGAAGCAGCTGACGTGCCACTGCTTCTCCAGGGCCAGCAGGGACTGGCCTTGCTTGATCTCCTCCTTGCAGCCGGCGCAGTCTGCGGGGACAGGAGGGGACGTGGGACACGGCAGGGACACCCACAGGACACCCACAGCTGTCACCTGGCACTCCCCTCATAGGAAAGCCCTTCCCAGGAGAACTTTTCCAGGGATGATGCTGTTAACAAACCCCCTGCTCCTGAGGCAGCCTCAGAGGATCATTTCATTCTGGAAATCTGTCACCTCTGCCTGTCCCCAGCACAGGAACCAGGAGGAAATTTGGGACCTCTGAGGTGCTGCTGGCACCCAGCCACAGCACAGAGCTGGCTCCTCCTCAGGGTGACAGGTCTGAGCCAGGCCAGTTGGACACCAGGAAAAAAAATTCTTATCTGAAAGAGTTCTGGGGCCCTGGGAGGTGCTGGAGTCACCACCCTGGATGTTCAAAACGAGCCTGGACGTGGCACCCGGCGCCGTGGTTTGGCTCATGGGGAGGTGTTGGGTCGTAGGCTGGATTTGATGACCTCAGAGCTCTTTTGCAGCCTGGTTCCCGGTCCTGTGCCGGGCTGTGGGAGGCCCACGCTGCCCTGGCAGGTGCCCAAGGGTGGGAAGTGTCCGGCAGAGGAAGGGCTGTGCTGTCCGGCAGCCACGTCCGGCCCCGCGGGGCTGTTTCCCGGCCTCCCTTCCTCCCCTGGCTCCAGCCCTGCTGCCAGCAGGAAGCACATGGCCCTCGGACCCCTGACCTTGACCTCTCCTTGTCCTCTCCTCCCCCTGGGCAGCAGATCTGCCTGGACTGGGGGGTTTCTTTAACCCCCTCCCTGCCGTGGGGGAAGCAGGCAGCTCATCCCAGGCTGCTCCGTGTCAAATCCCTGCCAGCTCCTCTAAGGGGCCAAGATTTTCCTGGGAAAAAAGCAGGTTCTGTTCCCTCATTCAGCCCCTGCTTGGTTTGAGGGCTGTTTGCCGGGCTGGGGCTGCAGGGAGAGGTTTGGAATCCTCCTTCCTGGGGATGCTTTTCCTACAGAATGCACCCAGGGCCTGCACGGCTCCCCTTGTCACCCTGCTGGTGGCACTGCCAGGGCCACCGGGGCCGTGAGGGACACGAGAGGGTGGGACAGGCTCCGTCTGCCGGCAGCTGCCATCAATAAGGCATGGTGTCCTCAGGTAACCCCGCTGCAGGGCTGGAGCAGCGCCGGGAAGGGGATGGGGAGGGAGAAGAAGGCGGGAGGAAGGCAGAGCCCGGCTCCGGGCAGCTCTGGGAGGAAGATGGGGGAATTCCTGGTCTTTGGCTCAGTCCACGTCCCCTCCATTGAAGGCAGCTTTGAGGGGCTCCCAGGGGGTCCATCAGCACCAACCCTGCCACCAGCAGTGCCACCGTGGTGACTGGGTGACAAGGACCATGGGTGACGAGGGCCATGGGTGACACCCAGCCCTGGCTCTGGCCCTGGCAGGAGGGGAAGGTCCTCCCAACCTGCGGTCAAAAGCAAGACCAAACCCACCCAAAAGAGCTTGTCCATCGCTCCAGCTGACCTTTAGGGGCTCCCTGGGGCTCACCAGGGTGAGGGGATGAGCAGAGAAAACCTTTCAGTGCTTGCAGACCCAGCAAAGAAAGCTGTGAAAGTCCCAGGAGCATTCCCAGGGCAGCCACTCGGGCACAGGGCAGCTGACCCCGAGCAAAGCCAGCTCCAGAACCTCCCCAGGAGCTCAGACAGCCCTGCCAGGGCGGTGGCACCTGCCCAGGTGACAAACAGGCCAGGGGAGTTCCCGAAACCAGCGGTGAGCTGGGTGGAGCCGCACGACTGGCCCGACACTCCTCCCAAAGCTCTGTGACACCCGTGGCTCTGCAGGGCGGCCCCCAAACCTGGCCTGCCGCCCTCTGCGGGGCCACACGGTGCCTCTCTTGGTCCCCCATCCCAGGACAGCAGTCAACTCACGGCTGGGCCCGTGGATCTTGATGGGCTTGGTGCTGAGCAGGGCTTGGGAGCAGTTTTGGCAGACGCAGTCCTTCCCGCTGAAGGTGACCTTGTCTCCGATGGGGAACGGCTTCCTGCAGCCAGCGAGAGGTGGGGAGGGGTCAGCTGCTCCTCTGCCCCACACACGGAGCTCCTCCTCTGCTGGGGCCAGCGGGGAGCTCCGGCAAGGGCTCCTGCACAGGGTCCCCAGCCCTCGGTGACAGCCCCCACTCACCTGCAGGTGCTGCACACGAAGCACTTGGGGTGGTAGGTCCTGCCCAGGGCAGAGATGACCTCGCCGGTGATGAAGTCCCCGCAGCTGTCACAGCGGGTCCCGTAGAGCTGCTGGTAGTCGTGGGTGCAGATGTACTCCTGGTTCTTGAAGAAGAAACCCGACTGGGCCAGGTCGCAGCCGCACACTGGGGAAAAGGACACGCGGCCATCACAGCATCCCTGAGCCGCCTCTCCCGCTTCCCGCAGGTATCTCCCAGGGTTTATCCCTTCCCAGCCGAGCTCTGGGGCCTCCCCCGGCTCCACAAGATGTCAGTGTCGGGCTGTGGGATGGGGCGGCTCCCACCGGGAATCCCATTGCCGGGAGGGAGCCCCGCACTGCAGCGCTCCTGCGCCAGGCGCCGGCGGCTTGGCACTGCCCGGCCATCGCCTCCTAAACCTGCTGCACCTGCCTGCGGCTCAGCCCCGCCGCTTGGCACTCTCGTGTGTCAGCGAGATGAGGACAGGGCTGCCAAAGAGCTGGGAGTGCCCTGGGGACAGCTGGGGAGAGGTCCCGTCCCCGCCCTGGGGCACGGCTCTGTGATGAGCCACCTCCAGTGCCGGGACATTGCGGCCGTGCCCTGACGGGAACAGCTCCCGGGAACGCTGGAGCTCTCCCTGCTTGTTTTTCCAGCGGTGTCCAGCCCAGCCTCGCTTCCTTCCCTGCTGTGGGAAGTGTGGGTGGTGCACAGCCCATCACAGGAATCCGAGCAGACGTGGCCAGCCCTGGCCTCAACATCATCTCCCTGGCCTCAACATCATCTCCCCGGCCTTAGCATAATTTCCCTGGCCCCAGCATTATCTCCCTGGCCTCAGCATCATCTCCCCGGCCTCAGCATCATCTCCCCGGCCCCAGCATCATCTCCTTGGTCTCAGCATCATCTCCTTGGCCCCAATATCATCTCCCTGGCCCCAGCATCGTCTCCTTGGCCTCAGCATCATCTCCCTGGCCCCAGCATCATCTCCCCGGCCTCAGCATCATCTCCCTCCCTTCCTCCTTTCCTCCCACAGCTCCTCTGGCCAGAGGGACCCGCAGAGGAGCAGACCTGGCACTGCAGTGGCACAGGGTGCTGTGCACGGTGCCCATCCCCTGTCCTGCAAGGTGACAGCGTGGCACAGCCCACCTCTGTCTCTGCTTTGTCTTTCAGCCTCCTGTGTCCTGTCCCCACACCTGTGGGCCAGCCCTGGGTGACAGGGGACAGCCCTGGGTGACAGGGGACAGCCCTGGGTGACAGGGGACAGCTGGACCCACTGCTGCAGGGCCTCTGGGGGCAGAGATGCAGCTCCTGTCCTTGGAGCATCCCTGAGCTGCTCCCCGGAGCTGGGGGTACCCAGCAGAGGAATTGGGGTCTCCCAAACCTCCTGTCAGCAAGGAGGGACAGGCCAGCAGCTTGGGGACAGCATCAGGAAGCAAATGCAAGATAAAATGAGGCTGCTCCGTGCCCTGCTGGCTGTGGGAGCAGCACATCCCATGGTGTCACTCCTGTGCCAGCTCCTGGGGACACACCAGGGACAGGCAGTGGGGCTGGAGCCAGCCAGAGGTGGCAGGAGGTGAGAGCTGCGAGGGAAGGTGAGACAGGAGGATTTCCTCTCATTATTTATTCCCTTTCACTTGGAAATCGGGCAGTGAGCGCTGCCAGGCTCTCCCCGCTGGCTCCCGGGCCCTTTGAAGCTGGAAGCTGTCTGAGCTCTTTGTCTGGATGCTCAAAGCTCCTGCTGGATCCTCCTGGCCCAGCTGGGAAAGGGCAGGATGCTCAGAGCCCTGCAGCTGCAAGTCAGCCCTGAGGGCATCCCGGGACAGATCCCCCTTCCCAAAAATCTGGGGCTGCAGCAGGGTCAAGCAAGTGTCACCTGTGTTCCCTGGCAAGGAGCAAAGGTGGCCAGGGGGGTGGTGCTCAGCACAGGGGAGACCAGAGGCCTTTAAAAACCCTGAAATGGGGAATTTTACAGCCTGCAGGAGCTGGTTGAGAGCAGCTGCTCCAATAAAGGAGCTGAGGAGCCCTTCAGCAGCAGCAGCAGCAATGCACCATGAGCTTTACAGCCCTGCAGCTCGCCTCTGGTGCTCCAGGAGGATCCAAACCTCTCTGCTCCGCTCCTGCCAGCCCTGGGGGACAGCAGGTCGCAGCTGCACGCCATGGGCAGGTGGCAGGGATGTGTCACCCAGCCCCAGCTCTGTCAGGAGCTGCTCTGGGCATGTCCCCACCTCGCTGCCTCTCAGCCGGGCTGGCAGTGCCTCCTCCTCCTCCTCCTCCTGCTCTGGGAGCAGCTGAAGGACACGTTGATCCCCCCCAGACACAGATGGACACCTCAGGCTGCTCCAGGGCAGTGACACTGGCCACCCACTGTCTGCCCTGTGTCACCTGTGCCACGCCACCCCACACCTCAGTGGGCCAGGTAGGGCTGTCCCCAGCCTTTTCTTTGCCCTCGGGGCTGTGGGACAGCGGGGATGTTATAACCCTAAATGCCCCAAAGCACCAAGCTTTCTGCTTTAACAACTCAAAGAGGGTTAACTTCAACTTGAAGCTGTAAAAACAGCTTCCAAAGCGAAGTAATAGCGCTGAAAGCATACGTGTGGAGTGATGTAAAAATCTGACCTGTCACCAAGTAAAATATTTAAAGTTGAAAAATTTCAAATATAAAATATTTCTATAGATGTAAAAATAGTATTGTTGAAATATTAAATAAAAACGGTGATAGAAATAGTAATATTAACATATAAAATAGTAATGTTACTATATAAAATAGTAACAGCAGTAGTAACACGAATGTAAAATGTATTAATATGAAATAGTAATAGAAATTAAAAAATTTGAAAGATATAAATATATATCTATACATAATATAGATATATTACACATGTTTTATATAAAAATATATTTATAATTTACACAATAAATTATATATTATATACATATAATATACATTATACTATAATACATAATATAATATAATTAGTATAATATAATATAATATAATATAATATAATATAATATAATATAATATTATATTATATTATATTATATTATATTATATTATATTATATTATATTATATTATAGATTTAATATATAATGTAATATAATATGATATAATTATATATTCTATAATATATAATTATAAAATTATATTATAAATAATATAATTCCTATATTATTTCTATCTAATTTCCTATCTCACTCTAGAAAAAATACTTAAACGCTGCCTCGACTCGTGGTCCCCGCGTGGCCACCGGGCGCCGGGGGCTGTCCTACCTTGGCAGGTGAAGCAGCGGATATGGAAGTGGTTGCTCTGCACACGCACCACCTCGCCCTTGCAGGTGTCCCCGCAGCGGTAGCACTGGATGGCGGAGGAGCTGCTCCCGGCCGTGTAGGGGTTTTGCTGGTAGGGAACTGCTGGCAGAGAGGAGGGAAGGCAAAAGGAGACAGGGGAAGGCTCTGTTAGGATTTGGGATGTGGCTGGGTGTCACCGCACTGAGCTCAGCCCGCTGGCAGCAGGGGACATCAGGCCAGCTCTAAGGACAAGGGACAGCACGCAGGGACTGGGAGGTGGGAGCCCAGCCCGTTCTGCATTTGGGATTTCCCACAGAAGAGCCTCATGGGTGTGGGCCTGAGAGATTTCAGCCTGCTGGCAGCTGCTAACCTTTTCCCCAAGGAAAAAATTCTCAAGAAAGCTTCTTTTGAAAACAATCCTAGCAAACAACTGTCCTCTCTCCAAACCTTCTTTCTCCAGGTGGTGTTTGGCTGTTTCTCTAATTTAACCAATGGCATCAGAGAGGTGTCGTTCCTATTCACCAACCACGGTAAGTCTGTATGGGAACACCTTACAAAAAGCAGTAAGAATTAGAAAATAAAGCCTTTTTTCTATGCTCTTTGCCTTCTGAAATATTTGGAGTCTTTCTTCGGTGTCCTACAGCGACACATGGTCAAACTCTGTGTGGGGTACCCTGTCCCTGCGTGGACAACCAGGTCACAGCACCATCCCAGAGCTCCCCAGACACTCTCCTGTCCCCAGAGCAGGGACAGGAGGACACTGCAAGGACCAGCCCCTCACTGCTCTGCTCAGCCCACTTGGCAGCAGCACGGGAAGGAACTGCTGCTTTTTTGGAGCCTCCACTTGTTTGCTGAGGAACTGGAGGAAGAAGTCGTTTGTCAAGGAGCTTTCAAACATCACAGCCATCGAGTGCTTGGCCCTGGTGGGGCTGTCACCTCCTCAGCAAAGAGCAGCAGCCCAGTCCCACAGCTCCTTCCAGAGTGTCCCCATGGTGCCTGGAGGTTCTGGAAGGATTTGGGGGCTGCAGGGGAGGGCAGGGCAAGAGCTGGATCCCTCCTGCTGCAGACAGGGCTGGGATTCAGAGCTGGATCCCTCCTGCTGCAGACAGGGCTGGGATTCGGAGCTGGATCCCTCCTGCTGCAGACAGGGCTGGGATTTGGAGCTGGATCCCTCCTGCTGCAGACGGAGCTGGGATTCACCCCACACTCCTCATCCTCCTGGGAACACCACACAGGTGCTCCCCAGCAGCCTCACCCCACGCTCCGGGGTAAAAATCCTCCTGCTCCCCACGGATCCTGCTGCAATTCCCAAACCCAGGGAGTAAACAGAGCAGCTCCTGCTTTCCCTGCCCCGCCTGGGAGTGCCTGGGCTGTGCGGGAGCTCCAGCCAGGCTGACACCACACCAGCCACTGGGGGATTTATTTGCTGTAGGATTTCCGAGAGGGAGTCACAGCCTGAGCAACTCGAGCAGCAAAAAGGAGGGTTTCAATGGGCCAGATTTGCTGACCCAGTGCTGAACCGCATTCCCAGGAACAAGAGAAGCAGCTGATTGAAAGGCAGCCTGTGAAGTCCCTCCAGAGCAGGGAAGAAGGGGCACAGGACACAGGAGATCACTCATCAGAGGCTCCTCGCTCACCGAGGGGCAGATCAAGTGACAGGGAACAGAAACAGCCCATTATTGGCTTCAAAGGCCGAGCAAGAGAAGTCCAAATGACATTGAGACCGTGTCACAGTCAAAGCCCATTTCCCGGTGCCAAGTGCCCAGAGGCACAGCGCTGCTTCCCTGCGGGAAGTGGGCTGAGCCTGCTGGAGCTCCATCCCTGCAGCTGCTGGGAATGGGCTGTCAGGGCTCTGAGCGCCCTCCTGCACACCTCACACCCAGCCTTGACTTCCAAGAACTTCCAAGAGCTGCTGGGACTTTCCTTCCCTGCAAGCCAAGAGCTCTCAGAGGTACCTGAGGCACGAAAGGACACCACAGGAGTGACAAAACGGGAGTCAGGCCTGCAATTAGCCCAGCAGAGACTAATTAGTCTAGGCTTAAATCACTCTGAGGTCCTAAACAAAAAAAGGGAGCAGGGAACCTCCACCCAAGAGACACCAGCCCTGGGAACAGGAATCCAGCACCTCCTGTGATGGTTACTCCTGGCAGCGGGTGCCCAGGAGCTCTGCAGCTGCCTGAGGGGACCAAGAGGATTTCCCAAGGCTGGAATCAATCAGGGATCCTCTCTGCAGGGGTCTCCAGCAGAACAAGAGTTACAGAGCTGAAACTTCCTCCCACGCACCCACTGCTCACACCCTGGCCCAGAACGAAGCCAAGCCCTGGGACACAGCCACGGAAATAAATCCACAAAGCTGCGAGAGGAAAGCAGGACAGAGGCAGGGCGGGGGGGGAAAGCCAGGAATTCATCCACGCTTCGACATTCACAATAAAGAAAAGAGGGAAGACAAAAAAAAAAAATTAAAAAAAAATTAAAAAATAATTATGTCAGAACACGCAGGCATCACTTAGTGCTGGTCTCCAGGGAAAAGCTTCCTGGTGTCCATAGCAACACATCGCCAAGCCCTTGCTTGATCTGATGGGAGGAAGGCAGAGGAAAAGGAGCTGAGGATGGGAAAGATGCTTTTAGCTGTGCTCCAGCACGGGCAGAGCTGGATCTGCTCCATCGCTGCCCATGGGACCCTCCCGCTGGATCCAGCCCTCCCCAACGCTCCCTGATTTGTGCTTAACCTCTGGAATTTTGTCCTGGAACATTGGGGCATTGTGTGGCTGCGTTGCAGGCGGCAGCTGCCCGCCTCGTGGCCCCGTGCAGGAAGTATTACACATCCCACAGCCCCCAGCACAGGGCCAGCTGAGCGGGGCAAAGCTCATTACACCCCAATAATCCCCTAATAATGTAAGTAGCATTAGTGGCCCGGCAGGCTGGGATACAGCAGCCATGAGAGGGGGTGGGAGCTGCCCGAGGAATGCCATAATCCTCCCTCAGTTTGCTCCTGTTTTGATCACAGCCGGTTTGGGCCAACAATTCCTGAGTTTGTGCTCCATTCTCAGTGCAAAACGTGGCCAGGGCTCCCCTGTGGGGCTGTGCCCGTGTCCCGGCTGGTTCCTGTGGGTCCAGCCGGGCTGGGAAGCGCCCTGGGGCTGTGTGGGCACTGGACAGATTTGTCACTGAGCTGGATTAAGGTGGCAGCTCCGGTCAGGGCTGGCTGCCCCGGGGTCAGGCTGTGCACAGCCGGGCTGTGACCTGGCCACGGGGATGTTGTGTTTCTCTGGGGAATGGTTTTTCCCCAGGACCCCTGAAGCCTGTAACCGTGTAGTCTGAGCCTTCCTTCCTTTCTTCACCCAATCGGCTGAGGTCCAGTTATCTTCCCCTGAGCAAACCAGATAAAGCCCTGCTCTTCCTCTTTGCCCTTCTTTCCCCCCTGGAACCAGAGAATAAACGTCTTGGACCAATCCCGAGGGGTAAGAGCCTTTTTTGGATCTTTTGTCTTGTCCCTGAGATATTCCCCTGAAGCTTCCCAAGGAACTGAGCCAGCCAAGGAGCCTCGGGGGGCTGTGGGGGTTTATATCGGGGGGACAGCCCCCAGACCCCCCCACAGCCCCCGGGAGGGCTCAGGGAGCCTGTCCAAGGGCTGCCCCGAGCTCTCAGTCTGCAGTTCCCCCTGTGCATCCCTCTTTGGGAGGGTCAGCGACCTCGTGTGTTTTCCTGTGCTCTTCCTGCTCAGGGTCCAGCCAGGCAGCGGCAGGATGGGGAAATGCTGAACCTCTGGAACACTTGGAGCACTTCAGGAGTGGAAGGATGACAGGCGATAAATTTCCATCTGCCTTGGAGGGTTTGCTGCTCACCACCAACACGAAGAACCTGTTGGAAGGCTGGAGGGTGAGAATTCCAGCCCAGGGGGGCTCAGAACAAACTCCACCAGCAGCTCGGGTTCCCCCCAGACAGCCCCATACCCCACAGCCCCACATACTCGAGCCACAGCAAACCAGGAGCAGCTTCCCAGCAGCACCCAGAGGCATTTTTAAAGATTTTTAAAAACCCATCCGTCTTTCCTTACTGGGCCCAGAGCAGGTGATGCTTTTTTCCCACCCTTTTCCCCCTTCCAGCCCACTGGAGCTCCAGGAAAAGCTGCTCCAGGTGGGGTCTGGATCATGATCCACAGGTAAGTGGAAATTCCCAGCCCTGCTGCCTGCACGTTTGTGACACAGCATCTCCACAGGAAGATGGGCATGCCTGGCTTCATTAACCGCCAGTAATTAATATTTACACAGTTCTGGGGGAGCCACAGGTGAAGGGGACTGTGGAGAAGCAAAGCATTCACCTTGAATTTAATGAGGAGAGGCGGGGCCACCATGGCAAACTGAGTTTGTTGGGTGCCAGGGGTGGTGCAGGGACTGAGAGCTGGCACCTACAGCAAGGAGGTGTCCCCATGGGATGGATCCAGCCCCCGGAGTGTGTGGGGAGCTGTGGGTGTCCCCATGGGATGGATCTAGCCCCCGGAGTGTGTGGGGAGCTGTGGGTGTCCCCATGGGATGGATCCAGCCCCCGGAGTGTGTGGGGAGCTGTGGGTGTCCCCATGGGATGGATCCAGCCCCCGGAGTGTGTGGGGAGCTGTGGGTGTCCCCCATGGGATGGATCTAGCCCCCGGAGTGTGTGGGGAGCTGTGGGTGTCCCCATGGGATGGATCCAACCCCCGGAGTGTGTGGGGAGCCGTGGGTGTCCCCATGGGATGGATCCAGCCCCTGGAGTGTGTGGGGAGCTGTGGGTGTCCCCATGGGATGGATCCAGCCCCCGGAGTGTGTGGGGAGCTGTGGGTGTCCCCATGGGATGGATCCAGCCCTCGGAGTGTGTGGGGAGCTGTGGGTGTCCCCACGGGATGGATCCAGGCCCTGGAATGCTGGATGTCAGTTGGATGATGCTGGCAGGAATCTTCACATCTCCATGGGCTGAACTCCCTTCCCACAGCTCCCCACTGCTCCCACAGCTCCCCACAGCTCCCCACAGCTCCCCACAGCTCCCCACTGCTCCCCACAGCTCCCCACAGCTCCCCACAGCTTCCCACTGCTGCCTGGCCATGAGCAGCTCCTGCTCCATCCCCTGCAGGGTCCCTGAGGCTGGAAATCCTCTTCTCAGAGCCCTCTTGGGTGGGCTGGGGTGGGATGCAGCTCCAGCGGGGAGGGTGAGGAAAGCTGGGCATTCCTGGTGGGTATTCCTGGTGGGCATTCCCTGATGGGCATCCCCAGTGGACATTCACAGAGACCATTCCCGATGGGTATTCCCGATGGGCGTCCCCGGTGGGCACGGCTGCAGAGCCCGGGAAGGGCCGGGGTTCCCTCTCTCGGGGCCCGGAGAGGGGCAGAGGGGCGGCACTGAGTGGCCGGGAAGGAATTTTTGCTGGAAGCGCTGGAGGCTGAGGAGAGGCCGCGGGGATGGGACACGGCGTGCCGGGCTGGGGGCACACAGAACAGCTAAAATCAACCTCAGCTGCCTTATGGGGACAAAGAGGCGACACTCCAGGAGCCCAAACGCTCCTCCAAGGAGGAGGTGAGGGCGAGGGGGAGGATTTCCCCCGCAGGCAGGAGCCGTGCCGTGCCCCGGGGGTGGCCCGGGAGGAAGGGTGGGAACTCCAGGGCCACGGGATATGGGTTTCTCATCAGCAGCGGGGCCAAAGGCTCCTTGCCTGCTCTCCTTGCAGCGGCCAGAGCTTGGCTGCAGCCCCGAAAAACGCCTTGGGAAGGAAGGAGAGGACGGGCTGGGAGCCAGATGATGCTGATGCTGCTCCTTCAGCAGGCACGGGACAGCCTCAGCCCGTGTCCTGTGCCTCCAGCCCGGCGTGTGGGGATGTGCCTGCTCCAACACTGAAGCACGATGTGAGCCCATGGAGTGCAGCCCAGGTCCGTGCTGAGGAGGTGACACTGCCACTGCCACAGCTCCCTTGGTGAGGGAGCCAAGGACCAGCCACATCAGGGCTGAATTAAAGCAGCTGGGATGCTCAGCTCTGAGCCTGAGCCCTGCACGGCCAGCTCACTGCTCAGGGACTGCTTCCCGTGGAGGCCCACGGATAAAATCCATCTCCATCAGGGAGAAAATGCCAGATTTCCCTTTGGACAAAAGATTTTTTTCACCTGAACCTTCTCTTCAGTAAAATCCAGAAGCGTCACGTGGTTCCTTATTTCATGTTTACATTTTTCACTGGGCTGGGTGCTCCTGGGCTGAGGACAGGTCCCAGGGATGTGCTGTCTGAGCCTGCAGCAGCTCCTGCTGCTTCTCCCGCTGGATCCATGAGGACTGGGCTGGGACAGGCACTGGGACAGTGGGCTGGGGACACTGGGGACCACCCAGCTCACCCAGAGCAAGCACTGGGCAGTTCCCAAACCTCCTGGGGTGTATTCCAGGCAGGATCATGATCCCCCTCCAGTCCATGCCAGCCTCTCCTGCTTGCCAGGCAAAGCCATCTGTGGCTTACAGCTAAAAACCCTGCCCTGTCACAGCTCCTAATCCAGCCCTAATTAGATCAGGACCAATTATCGCCCCCACCTGCCTCGCCCTGGCCCCTTGCCCCTCGCTGCCGCCACGCCCTGGGTGGGACACAGGACCCAGACCAGCCGTGGGTGATGTGAGGGTGGCACCAGGGAGCTGGGGTGGCACATGCCACACGTGCCACCGTGGGAGAGGGCACGGGGTGGGGATGCTGGGCCAGCACTGGCATCACACGAGGGAGGGAACACCCTTCAGCTGGGAGCTGGAGGCAGGACTCCCAGAACATAGAATAAAAAAATAGGCTTAAAAGACAAAGACATGAAGGAGTCTTAAAAGTCATGGCAGAGCATGAAGTGGAAGTGACTTATCCCTCAGCAGAAAAATAGGAGCTGCTTCCCTGTCCCTCGCTCTCCCTGTTGAATACCAAGTACTGACCTGTATATTAAGTGCTTCTGCACGTCACCTGACAGAGTTTCGTTGCCACTCAACATCCCTCGTGTCCATGTATTTAAATTTTTCCATTGTGTGAGAATATATCTATATGGCGCAATACAGAGTGTTCCTAAATCGTTCATCTTGTGTACCAGAAACTGCCTGAACACTCCTGGACTGGAGCAAGTGTGGCTGGGTGTCACAGGTGCCCAAAGAGGTGCCAAAGCCTCCTGAGGGCACGGCAGGACACTGTGCCAGGGTGGGAGCTGGGTCACACGGGGACATGCTGCAAAAAGAGACAGGAGGGAGGACACAAAACACCCAGGGGAGACAGAGGAGGGAAGGAGAAAAATCAAGAGGATAGAAGGAAAACAACAACAGCAGCAAGAAGCCAGGGCCCTGCCTGCACAGCAGAATTTGCTACTGGCTGAGGGTGTGGAAATTATTCTCCAAACGAGTGTGGAGGAAGCTGTGATTGTCTTCCCGTGCTGACCCGGCTGCAGGCAGCTGCCCGTGCCTGCCTGCAGGATGTTTACTTCCCACACAGGCAGGGCTGGAATGTGCCAGGGAAACCCCAAAACCCCAGAACCCCAGAATCCCAGAACCCCAAAACCCCAGAACCCTGACCCAAAGGCCCAGCCGGGTTCACCCCCTGCCCTGCTGGAGCCCCCAGCCCCACTCCAGCAGCACCCTGGGGTGTCCTGAAGGAGGGATCTGGTGTCAGCACTGGCTGCTGCTGTGGTTTTGTCAGATTCCCAAGGGAAAAAAAAAGAGGGGAAAGTTGCTTCTCTCGTTCTGGGGGCTGCGGGGAGGTTTTGCTGACCTGAGTGCAGACACCAGCAGTGCTCCTGAGCTGCCACAGCCTGGGCTGTGCACAGCTGCATCCCAGGAATTCCACTGTGTCTCAAGAGTTCCACTGTGTCCCAAGAATTCCTCTGTATCCCAGGAATTCCACTGGATCCCAGGAATTCCTCTGTATCCCAGGAATTCCACTGGATCCCAGGAGTTCCACTGTGTCCCAGGAATTCTTCTGTATCCCAGGAATTCCACTGTGTCCCAAGAGTTCCACTGTGTCCCAAAAATTCCACTGGATCCCAGGAATTCCTCTGTATCCCAGGAATTCCTCTGGATCCCAGGAATCCCACTGTGTCCCAAAAATTCCACTGGATCCCAGGAATTCCTCTGTATCCCAGGAATCCCACGAGTTCCTCTGAATCCCAGGAATTCCACTGGATCCCAAGAGCTCCACTGTATCCCAAGAATCCGACTGGATCCCAGGAATTCCTCTGGATCCCAGGAATCCCACTGTGCCCCAAGAGTTCCCAGCCTGGCCGCAGCCTGGGAGCACCACGGGATCCTCCTGTGCACATCCTCACACCGGGGCTGCAGTGACACCCCCCAGGATAAAGAAGAGGATGAGCATCCCCTTCAGCATTCCCACCATGTCCCTGGGCAGTTCCCATTCCTGAGCGCCCTTTCCATGGGGAAATTCCTGCTGCTGTCCCCCCTGAGCCTCCCCTGGCCCAGCCTGGGGTGTTCCCTCTCCTCCTGTCGCTGTTTGGGGGACTGACACCTTCCCTTTCCAGGATGGCTGTGTGGGGACTGGAGGAGGATGAGGGGGCAGGAGGGTGGCTCTGAACCCCCAGATGTGGGAATTTTGGGGCACAGAGCTCGGGGAGGGGCTGGAGCAGGGGAGGAGAGCCTGGAGGTGTGACCCCGTGTGCCGCCTGAAAAATCACGGGGTTTGTCTTTTTGTGTTGTTAATGGGAAAGTGAACAGTTTGTGGGGAGGGAGGAGTGATTTTGAAACTTCCGTTTGGTTCTCATTCTCTTATTTTAGAGTTTTAATAAACTACCTTTATACCCGTCGAGTTCAAACCTTTGCTTTGCTTTTCTCCAAATCCTATCTCTCAGCAGAAAAGACACTCAAAGCACTGCACCCTGGAAGGTCAGAAATTCGGTCAGAAATTTCAAAATGTCCATATTTCCGTATTTCCAGCCCCACCAGTGCACAATTCCCATGGGATCCCTGTGCCCTCCACGCTGGCAGCCTGTGTGGATTTACCTCAGGGGGTTTCCTACTCCAACACGGCCCAGAAATGTGAGGATTGAATTAGAACCTTCAGAAAAAAACCACTAAAATACATAAATCCACACAGCAGCTTTCCTCCCATCCCCAGCTGGATCTTTTTTTTTTTTTTTCCCCAGGATCACACTTGTGCAGCTCGTCATGGCAACAGCATCCCCTGGAAGTGCAGCTGCAGCCAGGGCTCCTGGAGCTCACACGTTTGTCACTCCACAGACACCACAGAGCCCCTCCCAGCACGGCCCTGGGCTCACAGCCCCAAACTGGGAGAGACTGGGAGCCCAGACTGGGAATGAATGAAACCCCCAAACTGGGAATGGCTGAGACCCTCAAACTAGGAGTGACTGAGATCCCCAAACTGGGAATGACTGAGACCCTCAGGCTGGGAGTGACTGAGATCCCCAAACTGGGAGTGACTGGGAACCACAAACTAGAAGTGACTGGGAACCCCAGACTGGGAATGAATGAAGCCCCCAGACTGGGAGTCACTGGGCACCCCAAACTGGGAGTGACTGGGAACCCCAGACTGGGAGTGACTGAGATCTCCATACTGGGAACGACTGGCGTCCCAAACTGGGAGTGACTGGGAACCCCAAAAGAGGCTGCTGCCTGTCTGCCCACACCAGGTCCCTCAGCTGGAATGGAACTGGGATTTGGGGAAAACTCCTCCTGGCTGCTGCCCAGCTCTGCTCCTGACACCGTGTTTGCACCAGGAACTGCTCTCCACAAGGATTATGCACAGAATCCCAGAATTATTTCAGTTGGAAAAGCTCTCCCAGCCCGTCCAGTCCAAGCTGTGTCCAATCCCCACCTTGTCCCCAGCCCAGAGCTCTGAGTGCCACCTCCAGGTGACAGCACCAGGGATGGGGATCCAAACCTCCCTGGGCAGTTCCAAGGCCTGAGCACTCTTTCCATGGGGAAATTCCCCCTGAACTCATTCCCACCAGGCCTGGTATTTCCAGAGTGTGGGGCTGGAGATGTGGTGTCCGACAGGGAATCATCACAGGCTCCTGGAACAGCCAAAAATCTGGGAAAAGCTCCTCTCAGATTTCCCAGGAACTCCTTAATTCCCCTCCCCATTATCCCTGAGAACATCTTAGCAGTTCTTGGTGTCTTGGGGAGAGCATGAGAAAGGACGGATTGCATTTTAATTAATAATTGCTGGAATGCATGGCTGCCCAGGGCAGGAGCCGTGGCGAGCCCGGAGCAGGGAGCTGTGCCCTACAGGAGGGGACAGCACAGCTGTCACAGGTGCCACAGGGCTGGTGGCAGGTCCTGTGCTGGGGTGGCTCCCCAGAACCGCTGTGAGCAGCCCCCTCTGCCACTTCCCCAGGCAGGAGCAGGGACAGTGGCCCTCTGCCATCCCCTCCTCTGGGATCTCTGCTCAGACCTCAGTGGGCCCAGCCCTGAGCTGAAATCCTGCCCTGACACCAGGTCGGGCTCGTGGAGCCATGGGGACCTGCCCCAGAGGGGACAGTGACACCAAGAGTGGCACAAACCCAACCCTCTGACACACAGAACCAGCACCAGCGCGGCCAGGAGCGGGGCAGGAGACACCAACACCTTCCTGCCCTCTCCCCTCCCACGCCTCTCCTGACTGCTCCTGGCGTTTGCTGCAGCTGCAGCAGCTCCTGCAGCGCTGGCAGATGTGCAGCACGCCCCGAGATGGGCATTTGGGGCTGCAGGAAGGTTCCCTGGACCTCGCTGAGAGGCTGAAGATGGGATTTCCTCCTCGCATCTGGTGCAGCTTAAAAACTCTGGCCTGAGCTGCTGTGGATGCAAACAACCAGGGCAGGAGTGAGGGGGATGATGTGGCCAGGCACAAAAGCAGGGCTGGGTTGGGGACAGGGACACAAGAGGCCAGGACAGGGATCTGGCTGAGCACAAACCCATCTGAGCAGACACAGTGACATGTGGCTGAGCTTGGTGGCCCTCTGTGGATCCCAGGGCAGCAGGACCAGCTGAGGTCACGCCCTGGGGGACACCACACCACAGCCAGTGTCCAGCCAAGCTCTTGGGAGCAGCTTCTCTGTGCCCTGCTGGGCCTGGCCCCACACAGGGGACACAGTCCCAGCCCCAAATGTCCAGGGCTGCAGAGCAGGAACATCTGGAAGGCACCCCCACATCCCCCCCTCCACTGTGTTCATCCCATGGCCAGGTTGGATGGGACTTGGAGCATCCTGGGACAGGGGAAGGTGTCCCTGGCCATGACAGGGGGTGGAACTGGATGATTTTTAATGTTCCTTCCAACCCAAACCAATCAGGGATTCTGGGACATCCCCCACTTCATCCCACCCTCCAAGCGTGGGGGTGGCCCTGAGCTGTCACTGCCTGCAGGAGCTTTGGGCCACCCCAGCCTCCCTCCCGCTCCCCTGGCAGGGTGGTCCCGAGGGACACAGCCCCCCCGGCAGCCAGGCACTGGCCAAAGTCCATCTCCTGCCCTGGATTTGATTCCTGAGGTGTGACAAGAGGGGGAGCCCCAGCCAGAGCAGGAGGGGTGGCCTTGACTGAGCCCTGGACCCAGCCCACAGGATTTCAGCTGTTTTTGGCTCCAGCTGGGCTGGACAGGTTTTGGGGGGTCCATGTAAGGGGCTACACTCGGGTCCTAAAGCTGAGGGATGTGCGGGGTAGAAAAATCTAAACTCGAGGTCCTGGCCAAAAGCTGAAAAGCCTGAGCTCATCATTTTGCTGAGGCCAGATTTCCTGTTAAACAGAGGCTGTGTTCAGTGCTGGGAGACAGTCCTGGCTGTGTGGGAGTGCAGGGAGCCCGGGGGGACTGTCCCCTGCCTGCCAAAGCCACCCACCACCACCACCACCCCCAGCCAGGGCTGCAGCAATCCGGGCGAGCTGGAGCACAAGGGACCCATCCCAGCTGAAAAAAAAACCCTAAAAACCCCCAAGAGAAACCAGCAAAGGGGATTTCTGAGGAAAGGGAAGGGCAAAGCAGCTGTCAGACGGTGGCATCTCCTGCTGGGCACTGCGGAGGCAGTGCCAGGGGTGGCCGGGACAGGAGGTGACACAATGGAAACATTCAGGCCTTGCTGCTCACATGAGACAGGCAGGACAAGAAAGGAGCTTATTGCTGCCTGCTGCAGGGAGGGATTTGCTGTTTGCTGCCGCCGTGTTTTGTGTTTGCAGCTTCCCGTGTGGAAATGCTTTTCCCCTTTAACCTCCACCCGGCAGCCCGGTGGATTTCGGCGCCTTTCCCAAACATATGGCGCATCCATCAGAGGCATGAAGGGTCCTATATTTAAAAATATTACAAAAGAAAAGCCAGGAGCTGACTTTTTTTTTTTTAAAAAAAAAAAACCAAACCCAAAACTAGGGCAGTGTCTGAGAGGGGAGAAACGTGGGGATTTAGGATTTTCTCTGCCAGATCAGAGAAGCAGCCCCCGGTCGGATGAGGTTGGCACCTCGCCACCTCGCAGCAGACTGTTGCTTCCAGAGTCTGGCAGCACTTTTTTTGGGAGAGGATCCTCCTGCTCCGTCCCTGCCTGCACCCTGCAGCCCCCGAGGAGCCCGGAGCCAGCACACCCCTGTCCTGCTGCACCCAGGCTCTGGTGTCCAGCTGAGCCTTGGCGAGGTGCAGTGCTCCAGAGCGCTGAGCCCATCCCTCCCTGGTTTCTCCTGTGGATTCCCTGGAGGGGCTGAGACCCTCCTGAATTCCCCCACTGATGGCTCCGTGTGTGCAGCAGCATTTGTCTGGCCACAGGCACTGCAGGGGAGACAAACTCTCGCCTGTTTTATAAAACCAGAGGCTCCTGCAGCTCTTCTCTCCAGGCTGGAGCTGCTTTCTCCCGTTCTGCAGAGTGCAGAGCGCTCCCTTGTTTTATTTTAAACCCTATTCCTGTCGGCATTGTAACTCCAACCTGGGAGACTGCGTCAGAGCCAGGGAATGAGGGGTGTTGGAGTTGCTATTTTTAACTCTTCCTGCTCCGGGGAGCCGACTGAAATCAAATCCCCATCCAGAGGCACTGCGTGGATATTAATGCAACGAAACGGGAATTTGGGCTGGGGGTGACAGCTGGCAAAGCGAGCCCCGGCGTCACCGAGGGGACAGTGTCCCCAGAAATAGGCTGCAGGGCAGGGATATTTGTTACAGAGCCCTCCCAGTGCCACCAGCACGAGAGCAGCAGCCCCCATTCCAGGGGATGAATTACAGCCCAGGGCTGGGGACAAAACTCCAGCAGAACTTCCCTGGCTGGCTCCAAATTCCTCCAAAGTGCTCTCAGAGCCTGGGAAGGTGCTTCCTGAAATAACTGGGAGCTCTTTCAGAGCCGGGGCTGCAGCAGGGGGATGGATCTCGTGATACCTTTGTCATCCCCTCGGAGCCCTCCTGAACCAAAGCCCCTTTTCCTGGGGTTGGAAGAGAGGAAATCCGTGAAATCCACGCAGAGCATCCCCCAAAAATGGTGCAAAGCGCTCAGAGGGGAGCTGAGCAGAGCCTCCAGGGGCCCTGCGTGGAGGGTGTTTACTGCTTCTTAATCTGCTGTCATCCCCTCTCTAATTCTGTTAAAGGCAGCAAATGGAGCCTTTAAGTGGCCCTAAAAAGATTGTCCCCAGCCCCCAGGGAGTTCATTTGGGACACCTGGCCTTGCATATGGGTGGCAGAGGAAGGTGCAGTCCCATCCCCGGGATCATCCCAGCCCAAAGTGACTCTCCTGACACCCCTCAGCCACCAGGGATGGGGGCTGCATCCCAAAACCGGCCAAACCCTCCCTCACCTGTGGGGTCCAGCAGCCCAGGTGAGGCCCAAATCCCAGCCCCTGAAAGGAAGCAGGAGGTTTGCCAAGCCCCCAGCAGGTCCCCAGAGCTCTGCCACAAGCACCCAGCTCTCCCTGTCCTCCCCGAGGGGCACTTGGTGCAAAAAGAAGGAGATCAAATCCACCAGTTGTGGCCCCAACAGCAAACAGAGCCCAGTTCACGGCTGGAATCCCCTTCCAGACCCAAAGGAAGCTGGTGGCACCTTGTCCTGTTGCTGGTCACCCCCTCCCTGCAGGATGCCCCCACTTCTGAGCCCTCCACGTGCTCTGAGGCTGCCAAAGTCACCAGAGTGGCCCAGGGGTGACCAGGAGTCCACCAAGCCCAGGCCAATCTCAGTCTCCACCCCAGGCAAGGGCTGCTGGAACGCCGCACATGGATTTTGGCCATTGTGTCTGCCCTGCCTGGGAAGCTCTGGGGGCACACTCCCCTCCTGCTGCCCTCACTCCAACGGCAGGCCCAGCAAGGTGGGAGCAGCAGCAGGCATCTGGGATGTGCTGGATCCTCCACGTGGGACCCCGGGAGAGGAGCTGTGCTGTCCCTGCGGCTGCTGTGCCTTGGCAAAGCCCACTCTGCTCTCAGGCTGTCTGAAAAACAGACTGGAGCTCGCCCATCCCCAGACATCTGCCCCAGGCAAGCAGCAGGACACACAGGCACCAGCAAATTTGGCGACTTGATGCGAGTTAAATGTGCATTTAATTGAGATTTATAGGGGAACTTGCAATAGCAATTGATTATCAAAATCAGATTATTTATGGAGGTTTAGCAGCTATACAGGAGATTAATGCTGGTTGCAGAATAAATCCCCGGTAAATGTATGTTTCCCCAGTAATCAGCTAATGACACGTCATCCTAATTATCTCCTGCAAGGGGCCCAGCCATTCTGACACCCGCTGCAAGGAGGTATTGTCATCTGCAAATCGCCACCAGAAGGCCACCGGCGGCTCTGCCTCCACACCCACGGGGACTCCCTGTGCTGCAGCAGCTCCTCTGTTTCCCTCAACTCCGTGTTTGCTCGTTAAAGAAATATTTATTGAAGGTTTCCTTGGCGTGTTCCTGGCGGCAGGGAAGCTGTGCCATGCAGCCAGCCCTGCACCCCAGCCCCAGCCTGAGCGGCTGAGGGTCACCCCACGCTGTCCCCTCCTCTCCCCAGGTGACAGGATTGGCACAGGGATGTCCCCCAGGGAATTCCATCCCTGGGACGAGGTGGCAGATGTCCCCTGGGAGGGGCAGGAGGGTGCCCTGCCTCTCACCACAGCCAGGGCAGGCACAGGACGGC
This sequence comes from Sylvia borin, assembly GCA_014839755.1. Classification (NCBI taxonomy): domain Eukaryota; kingdom Metazoa; phylum Chordata; class Aves; order Passeriformes; family Sylviidae; genus Sylvia; species Sylvia borin. The sequence continues at coordinate 16,621,486 of CM025970.1, read as the reverse complement.
TGCTGTGGGATGCAGAGATGCTCTGGCAGTCACCATGGCAACCCCAGTACACAGCCAGGAGAACAAAGCTGCCAGCGGAGAAACGGGCAGAGGGAAGAGAAAAGGAAGGTGGGGTGGAAGGAAAATAAAAAAAGCAGGGAAGGCAAAGAGTCGTGGAGCAAAGGCTGGGGCAGGAGGGAGCCGTGGGGAGGGAAAGGAGCTGTGGTGGAAGGTGGAGCTGCCTCGAGGCTGCTCCCCTTGGGATGACCTTCAGCACCACCGCTGAGTGCACCGCTGGGACATTTTCTGTCTCCTTCCACTGCCCCAGATGAGGATCACCCCAGGACTCGGCCTGTCCCCCTGCCAGTGCGAGTGTCCCACTGTGCTGCAGGAGGGGACAGTGCCAGAGAGCCCAGAGGAGCCCTGAGACAGCTCCCAGACAGTCAGGGCATGGAGAGAGGGATGGAGGGAGGGATGGATGGAGGAATGGATGGATGGATGGATGGAGGGATGGATGGATGGATGGATGGAGGGATGGATGGATGGATGGATGGATGGATGGATGGATGGATGGAGGGATGGAGGGAGGGATGGATGGATGGAGGGATGGATGGAGGGATGGAGGGATGGATGGATGGAGGGATGGAGGGATGGAGGGATGGATGGATGGATGGATGGATGGGTGATTCCCAGTGGGAATCTGGAAGCCAAAGCACTGCATTGCACTGGGGTTTTTGGGATGCATGCATAGATGGAGGTATGGCCCAGGTCATTCAGCACCTTTCCCTTTCCCAGCACAGATGGGCTGGCTCAGATCTCAGATTTTGGGTCACAGCACACACCTCACACCAGCTCAGGGCTCTCCCACTCCGGCCCAGTTTTGGGCTCCAGGCACATTTCCCAGTCCAGCTGTGCCAGCTCTTTGTCCTGCTGCTTCCCAAGTGGAGTGGGACTGCCTGAGCCCCTCAAAGGTATTTTAGGGGTCAGAACACAATCAACAACCAGTCCCAAATCCACAGCAGTGGCTGGTTGTGAAAGGAGCCCGTGGAAAACAAAGTACAGGACAATTCCCTGCGTGGCTTAGGGCTCACCTGAACCCCAGGGGAGGAGGCAGAGGTGCAACCACCAATCCCTTGGACAGCAAGAACACATCCACACTCCCCGCTCTCGCTTCTCCCCACCTCAAAGGCACAGGATCCAAACCCAGACATGAAGATTTGGGTCAGAAAGCAGCAGCTCCAACCTCTCTCAGCAGGAATGGAAAATAACATCCCACTTGGCTGTTTATTCCAACGAAATAACAAATCCCAGAGGGGAGATGCCCCTCTGCAGAGCAGCCCTGGCTGTGACTGAGCAGCAAACCCAGAGTCAGCCTCTGGCTGGTGCCTCACCCAGCTGAGAGGACAAGAACTCAGTGCCCAGAGAGCAGGAGGAGGTCACAGGTACGTGGAAGTCTGGCAGGAATGGGAGAAAAAACTGAGCCAACACCCGGGAAAAGGGCTGGTGAAGCAGCTGAGCCATTTTAACAGAGAGGAGATGAAAGGAGGTGAGGGAGGTGAGCGGCTCGGGTGCCACAGGAGCAGGGGATGGGCGCCCAGGGAGCTGCTGCTGTGGGAGAGGAAAACCACAACCAAAACCACACCTGTGCACAGTGTGACATCCCCGAGGGGGCTTCACACCCCACCGAGCCTCAGCCGGGGGACCTGGGGCTGCCCAAGCCACACAGGGCAGGGCCACACCTGGCTGGGGACAGCGGGGACGCGGCAGGACAAGGCACACGTGGAGCAATGAACTCCCCCGGGCACACGAGGGGCTGGCACAGACGGAATTCCCTCCTCCTCCTCCTCCTCCTCACACTCGTGCTCCCCTTGGCTCCCGCAATCGCGGCTGGCAGAGGAGGGGGAGCTCCGGGCAGGCAGACACGGCTGGCTCCTGCTAAAAGCCTTCGGTGCCTTTCAGCAGGGGAAAAAATCAAACCCAGCCTCGGCCTGGCGGGTTGGAGGCACGGGGCCAAGGCTGGCAGCAAGTCCCGCTGCTCAGGGGCCACAGAGCCCTGGTGATGCCTCCAGAGGCTGCCCAGGACAGCGGCCGGGCAGAGGGAAGGGAATCGAGTGGGGATTTATTCAAAAGGCCTTTAAAGGATGCACCTTGGGCAGTGAAAGAGCCTGGCTGTGACTACACCAAAGATGGACCAAGATGGACTCGCTCTGAGTCACGACTCAGGTTTTGGGGTTTTTTTCTTTCACACTTTGATAAGTTTTGGTCCGTTCACACATTTGGGTTCATTGTCCAATTACAGCTCCAGGTGATGCAGTCCCATCCTCCCAGATTTCTCCTCTCAACTCGATGTGGTTTATAATTTTTGGGGCCTGAAGCTGCAGCGGTGCCCTTGGTTGTGGGGCTGGAGAAGGATTGTTTTGTGTGACTGAGCTGTGGGGAGAACTTACTGACACTTTATATGAAATTCCGAGTTATGCACCAACGCAGTGCAGAACCTGGAAAATACCAAGGTTAAAACTCAAGGCATCACCCCGTCCTGGGCGGCTTTACCCCTCTCCATCTCACCTCTCCACGTGTAAATAAATCCAGAGAAAGCACCAGAGATCCTCTTAACCCCGGCGGCTGCCCTGGGTGCTGCGGGCACGGCAATTGGAGCATCCCTCGTTAAGGAACCCATTCATGCAGCTCAGCTCACCCACGCCGGGGTCACGGCTGCCTTCCCCGCTGAGATGTCCCTCCCAAGCCGAAGCGACAGTCTGTCCCCGAGAGCCTCTGGATGCCACTTCGCCCAGCTCCTCATTAGCGACAATTAACGGGCAATCAATGGGCCCGGCAGAGCTGGCGCTTTGCAGGGAACAAGTCTCCTTTTCAGCGAGGGGAAAAAATGAGCGTGGGCTTTGTTGTGCTTTTGGTGAAGGGAGCCAAAACCTGGCTGCCAGGGAACAGAATTGTGACCCTAACTGGGGCCTGGCTGCCACCTGAGCAGCCAAGCAGGCAGAGGGGCTGGGGCTGCTCTAGGTGTCCTCTCCTGGCCAGCTCAGGTGTCCCCTCATGGCCAGCACAGGTGTCCCCTCCTGGCCAGCTGAGATGTCCCCTCCTGGACAGCTGAGGTGTCCCCTCATGGCCAGCACAGGTGTCCCCTCCTGGCCAGCTCAGGTGTCCCCTCTTGGCCAGCACAGGTGTCCCCGCCTGGCCAGCTGAAGTGTCCCCTCCCGGCCATCACAGGTGTCCCCTCCTGGCCAGCTCAGGTGTCCCCTCCTGGCCAGCTCAGGTGTCCCCTCATGGCCAGCACAGGTGTCCCCTCCTGGCCATCACAGGTGTCCCCTCATGGCCAGCCCTCCCTCTGGACACCCCTGGGATGCTCCCAGCCAAGGGCAGTCAAGGTGGGAGCAGGGACCAGGGGTGGAATCCTGGAATGGTTTGAGTTGGAAGAGGCACCTTAAAACTCACCTCATTCCCCCAGCCATGGGCAGGGACACCTTCTACTGCCCCAGGCTGCTCCAAGCCCCAATGTCCAGCCTGGTCTTGGGCACCTCCAGGGATCCAGGAGCAGCCACAGCTGCTCTGGGCACCCTGTGCCAGGGCCTGCCCACCCTGCCGGGGAAGGAATTTCATCCCAATATCCCACCTGACCTCGCTCTCTGTCAGTGGGAAGCCCTGCCCTGTGTCCTGTCACTCCACAGTCGATGATCCCCACATTCCTTGCAGCTCCCTCCAGGCACTGCAAGGCCACAGCTGGGTGATCCCAGAGCTTCTCCCCCCCAGGCTGGAGCGGCTCTCCTGTGCTGGGACACTCTCCAGCCAGGATGGTGCTGCTCCCTCAAAACGACCCACGGGGATCAGGATCTCTCCAGCTCCGCTTTTCCCTGGAGCTGAGAGCTGCTCACCCTCCCCAGCCTCAGCTTCCTGGGCTCCTGTCTATCTGAGGGAGGGAAAAAACCCAGAGATTGAAAAGCCAAGGAAGCAAGAGGGAGATGGCCTGGATGTGACAGGCTGTGGCTGTGCCAGAGGAGCCTCGTTAGCAGCGTGTTTTCCCTGCGGTTGGAGCAGGGGCAGAGCCAAGGAGGGTTTCCCAGCTGCCTGCACCAAACCCAGGCACCTGCACGGGGTTTTTCCTGCCAGGGGCAGAGCTGGGGTGGGCAGCAGCACCTCGGGGGTTCAGGAGGACACATAGAGCAGAGCTGAGGGCTCCTGCCACATTCCCAGCACGGGAGACTCCTGTCACTCCTGGAGCACAAGGGGAGATCTGACCCCACTCTGCGCCTGCCAGGGGCTGAGGCTGGGGGTCTCACAGCCCAAAGAAAGGTCATGTGGGCCTGATATTTCTGGGTCTGAGAGATTTCAGCCTGCTGGCAGCTGCTAGCTTTTCCCCCAAGGAAAAAAATTCTCAAGAAAGTTTCTTCTCAAAACAATCTTGGCCAACAACTCTCCTTTCTCCAAACAATCTTTGCCCAGGGGGTGTTTTGCTGTTTCCCTGGTTTAACCAATGATTAGAGAGGTGTCATTTCTATTCACCAACCATGGTAAGTCTGTATGGAACACTTTATAAAAGGCAGTAAGAATTAGACAATAAAAACCTTCTTTTTCTGTGCTCTTTGCCTTCTGAAATATTTGGAGCCTTTCTTTCGTGTCCTACAGGGACAGAGGTCACAGTCCTTGTGCCACTGGGTGCTGGCACCACAGGGCCAGCCTGGGGACAGGATGGGACCCAGGGATGGGAGGATCAGCAGCGGCCACAGCAGCCTCCACCAGCTCTCCGGGGGATCCAGAGGAAGGATCTGGCAGATCTCTCAGCTGACTGAGAGCCCTTTGTGCCCAGTGGCTGTGCTGCACCCAGGGAAGCCAAAGCAATTAGCATTTCTTGGAGACACTCTGGAAAATCTCCCCTGAGTGATGGGCAAAGAGCTGCCACAAGCACAGCCAAGGGCCTGGAGCCACCTCCCAGGTCCAGGAGACACTGCTGGCAGTGCCCCATGGCACAGCAGGACTGTCCCCCTGCAGGGTTTTGGGAATGTGCCCTCACTGAGCTCCAGCCCAGCCCCAAATCTCACCCCGGGCATTCCAAAGTGCCACAAGCAGCTCCCAGCACCTTTCCCAGGGCACAGCCCAGGTGGGAAAAGCCACCTTCCAGGGAAATCCAGGAGCCCCCTCATCCCTCAGCTGCACCTGGAGGTGGGGAAGGAGCAGGGACGAGCTGTTTGGGCATCACGCAGGAGCAGCAGCAGCTGCAGCTGGCCCAGCCAGGGATTATTTTTAACAGCGACTTGTAGAATGCAGTGAGTGCCTGCGGGAGGGCTGCTGCTCACCCCGGGCCTGTCCCCAGCACGTGCAAGGCGCAGATCTCTCCCAGGCAGGCTTTTTATAGGGTTTCCTGCTGCTGCTGGGCACGCAGCTCAGCGTCTCGGCACGGCCACACCACCCCCTCCTTCAGCAGCCACTCACACGCCGCTCGCCGAAGTCTTTCCATTCCCTCTCGAGCTGTTTCCTCTCCTCTCCTTATTAGGGATCCACCTACCTATCCATCTTCTCATTCTCTCCCCCTCTGCGGCTATTTTTAAGATGCCATAAAAGCTTTCAACGGGGAGCATCCTCGGGGAGGCAGGGATTTTAGATGTAGCCCATCAGAAGGAGTCATCACCACATAACTCACCACACAGGCTCTGACTTTCCTGTTGGTTTTTTTTTTTTTTTCTCTATCTCTTTTTCAAAAGCAGGGGAGGGGAGAACATCCCCACTCAGCTCTGCCTGGCCAGCTCATGCAGGCACCTCCTTTTCCAGAGGGGAAGGATCAGATCCAGCCCATTCCTCCTTTTCCAGAGGGGAAGGATCAGATCCAGCCCATTCCTCAGATCCAGCCCATTCCTCCTTTTCCAGAGGGGAAGGGTCAGATCCAGCCCATTCCTCAGATCCAGCCCATTCCTCCTTTTCCAGAGGGGAAGGATCAGATCCAGCCCACTCCTCTCCCGGTGGAACACCAGTGCAAGTTCTCTCAAGCCACATCTGGGGCTGGATGGAGGGATGGTTTTGCTCCCTGATCAAAGCCTTTGGGTCATCCAGTTTCATGCCTCAGCAGCTGCCACAGATGAAGGACGGCCTCTTTGCCGAGAGGAGGGGTGTGCTGCTCCCCGTGTGCCCACACACCTGGGAGCTGCTCTGCTTCTTGGTTCGCGGTCAAAAAGTGGGGGAAATTCCAGCAAAACTGCCTCCAAAGGCACAGCCTGAACAGACAGACAGGACCAAGGTCTTCCTGATGCCCACAGGCACCGCATCAACCCCACAAACCCCTCCTAAAGCTGGTTATTCCACCTGGAATAGCTGCCATCCCCTTTCTGTCCCACAGTCTGGCCGCAATCCTGACCCACACCCCAAAGAGCCACAGCACCTGCGCCCTGGCACAGGCTGGCAAGGGCCAAAAGCCACATCTGTGCCACAGGGGAAGGACGCCTTCAGCTCCCTGACCCCAGTGCCAGCTGTCACTGCCAGCCAGGTGTGGGCACAGTGACCCTGGCACAGCCAGGAGTGGGCACAGTGACCCCAAAGCCAGCCAGGTGTGGGCACAGTGACCCTAAAGCCAGCCAGGTGTGGGCACAGTGACCCCAGTGCCAGCCAGATATGGGCACAGTGACCTGGCACAGCCAGGAGTGGGCACAGTGACCCTAAAGCCAGCCAGGTGTGGGCACAGTGACCCTGATCCAGCTGTCACTGCCAGCCAGGTGTGGGCACAGTGACCCCAGTGCCAGCCAGATATGGGCACAGTGACCTGGCACAGCCAGGAGTGGGCACAGTGACCCTAAAGCCAGCCAGCTGTGGGCACAGTGACACCCCAGTGCCAGCCAGGTGTGGGCACAGTGACCTGGCACAGCCAGATGTGGGCACAGTGACCTGGCACAGCCAGATGTGGGCACCCGGGACAGACAGAATGGGCTCCCTGGAGCCAGGGCTGGTCCCTCCGCCCGGGTGGGTTATTCAGAGGAGCTGAGAACGAGCTCACCTCACCTCGCTCCACCTTCTCCATCCCCGAGCAGCGCAGGCGGCGCGGGCAGCGGGGGATGGGGACGCGAGAAGGGACACCCCGGCTCCCCGCAGGGACAGGGGAAGCCTCTGCTCCATCCCACGGCAGGAGGAGGAGCAGAGAGAGAGGGCAAAGCCGCGGCAGAGCTGCACAAGCCACCCCTGGGTGCCCACAGGGGCTGCGGATGGGTCGGTGCCGACAGAAACGGGATGGGCACCAGCCTGGAGGGGCTCTGCCCAGCCCAGCCCGCATTTCTTGGGGTTTGGCTTCAAGGAGAACCCTCCCGTGGCTGGGCCCAGCACCTGGCTGCTCTCTGGTTGGCACAGGGACCTCCCTGGCAGCCCAGGGACCTGGCTGGTCCCGTGGTCACCACGGGCATCCTGCTGCTGCAGCGGCTGCAGATGTGACCCTGCCCCAGCACAGCCAGAGGGCATTTTATTCCTCCTTCTCCAAGGAGCCCTGAAGGATTCAGAGCAGAGCAGACAGAGCAGCTGCCAGAGCAGCCCTGAACCAGCCCTGCTGCAGGGCCAGGGTGAGGAACTCCCTTCTTCTGGAGGGGGACAGCTCCTGCTGGGCCTCAGGAGTGGCTGTCACACACAGCTTTGCTCCCCTCCTCTCCTCCTGCTCGGCCAGGGGGTGAAGCAGAGGCACCCTGGGCCACCCATCCCTCTGTGCCTGCCCTGGGAATCCAGGCTGGGAGCAGCTGGGGCTGGGAGATCCCCACCACATGCCCCAGCAAGTTCCTGTGAGCCAGGCAAAGACCCACCCAGGCCCCGAGAGGATTTAAAAATAGCTCCCATTCTCCAGCAAGAGCAATCCCTGGAAGTGTCCAAGGCCAGGTTGGGCAGGGCTTGGAGCACCCTGGGCTGTGCAAGGTGTCCCTGCCCATGGCAGGGGCTGCCACAAGCACTTCAAGGTCCCTTCCAACCCTGTCCATCCTGTAATCCCATGAAAATCCCATGAAAATCCCATGAATTTCATCCCAGCTGTGCTGGGATGCTGGGAAGGACAGGCAGGGCCCTGCAGGTGCTCTCCCAGGTGAGGTGTTCCTGAGGGGGGCAGTTCCACAGGCCTGACATGTGGGTTTGGGAGCTCACACCGAGCCCTGCTCTACATTTGGCTTGTCAGATCCTGCTGCATTTCTGGGAAACAGTCACGTAACTGCCTGCTCTGAGGACAGGTCAAACCCTGCAACTCAGACTCGGGCTGGCTTCAGGAGGGGGTTTTTGAGGCTGGCATTGGCACCAGCAAAGCTCTTCCTGCCCCACAGCTCTCCAAAATGTGCCACTTGTTGCCAAGGAAAAGCAGAAGCCAGAGGGATGGCTCCAAACCTCCAGCACCTGCTCCCCTCTCCCCCTGCTGTGCTCCTCAGAGAAACCTTCCCCAGCTCTGAGCCTTTTCCAAGACTCAGAAAAGAAGCTGATTCAAAATGGAAGTGGAGTAAAACGTCCATGAAGAGAAAAACGAACGATCCTTGGGGCTCTGCAGACCTTGCCAGGCCAGCAAGGGTAAGAAGAAAGGAAGGTCAGACAGGCTGGCTGGGGAAACCGCAGCAGCAGCTCCTTTTTCTTCCTGCTCTCTGCCCCAGGCAGTGGAGAAAGCTCATCAATTCCCAGGCTGGGGCTTATGGCTGATACTGAGAAAGCATTCTGAAAACTCCACCTGAGCTGAAAAATGCACCCAGAAACTGGGGCCTATCAAACACCTGAGCCACCAGCAAACAAACGGGACCTGTGCAGCCGAGTTTGCTCCTGGGAGAGATCACTTTGGGCCACTTAAACCTCAACCAGCCCTTCCCTGAAAGCCAGGAGCGCCCATGGGGGCTGTGGGGAAGTGAATTCCAGCTCTTCTGCTGCCCCAGGGATGTGCTGAGCCCCCTGACTCCAGAGGCGCTGGGCACAACCTCCAGTCCCCCTGCCAGCCTTGCCCACCACCCAACCCCCTGAGCCCGAGGCACCTGAGCCTTCCCTCCACTCTCCCTTTCATCCTCTAAAACTCTCCATCGTTGCTCACCCCGGCTCTCGCCGTGACCACTCCACCCCCAGCTGCCTTCTGGAGGTGCTGCAGCGCTCACAGCTCAGCCACTGGTGGCTTTCAGAACTAAAAATACCCAATGAGGTGTCCCTCAACCGCTTCGTGATGGCCCCATCACGACAGGGCTGCGGGGTCTGGCAGGAACTGAGGGGTTTTTTTCCTCCCTCCTTCCCAGCAGAGGCAGCAGCAGAGGGGCTGCTGTCATCAGCCCAGCCTTCTGGCACCCCAAACACCGTGATCCTGCTAAATCACCGTGATTAGAAAATGTGCTTTTTATTTTAGAAGAGCACGCTAAGCCCCTGGAAGGATTCGATGGCTTCAGTTGACCTTCCAGCACGCACTCCACGGGCCTGCGGGGCCACGTTCCGTGGCTCCTGCTCTTCCAAGGGCCAGCTGCCAGGAAAGAGGGTTTGAAAGAGCCTGGATGGAGCCTGGGGAGAGGACAGAGCCCATCCAGCAGCCCAGGGACAGAGCTGCTGCCTGGGACTGGAATTCTCTGGCAGCAAAGTGAATGCAATGGGTGATTGTCCCTCTGCCCAGGAGAACAGGGGACGGTTTGTGTCTGGTTGTTTGTCACAGTCTGGGTATTGAGAGGACTGAAATGTAGGCAGGGAGTCTGGGAGTTCCCCTTGGTGCCCAAATTCCAGAAAACCACCCTGCTCATGACATCCCTCCGAGTTCCCTGCACTTCTGAAAAAACCCTCCCAGCTCCTGCCCCACAGGGTGGGGACACCTGTGATTCACCTGCCCGAGGAGCAGAGCTGGAGCTGCCAGGGATGTGCAGCACCACGGGATTCCTCTTTAATTACACGGGGCCTTAATGGAGTTTGCTGGTAAACACCTTGTAACCACATGTGCCTGGAGATTACGGGGTAATTACGCTTAGAGGATCACGATCTAAGAGCAAGCACGATTTAGGGAAGACAAAAATAACCAAGCAAACATGCTGCATTCATCAGGATCCGTCAGGAAGCCTCCCTTCCCAAATGTCCAGCCTTTCCTCACAGCTCCTTCTCAGAGCAGGGGTGCCTCTCAGCAGGAATTTGAGAGGTGGCACGGATATAGGGATGAAACTTTCCACTTGGCATACCAAACCTTCTTGGGGAGCTCTCCGTGCTCCAGCAGGCTCCCAGCTGCTGCAAGGATGGGGATAAATGGCTCAGCCCACCCGGAGTGGGACTTGCCATCAGATTCTGGCCTCTTTTTTTTCCATAGGAGGAAATGTGGAAGATGCCAGGTTTGTGAAGCAGCCCCAGCCACCCAAGGCCACGCCGATCCAGATCCTGCCAAACCCGGCTCGAGCCAGGAGCTCGCCAGGGTGTCACCTCCCCAGGAGCTGGGATGTCCCCTGTGACACCCAGAAGGACCAGGGGCACCCCTGCTCCTGGCAAAGCCGGTGCCCAGACCGGCAGCAGCCCCTCTGCCAGCCCACAGGAGGGATGATGTAAATCCCACGGGGTGACTCACACACACCACTCCACGGACCCGCAGCACCCAGACCCGCTGGCTGCCCCCACAGCAGCAGAAGGGATTCTTCCCACTCATTTCGAGGCTGAAATCCTCGGGGCAGTGGCAGCTTTAACCCTTTGAGCACAAACACGGCGTCAGGCACTGCCCAGATTCCCAGGGAGATGCTGGCTGCAGGCGGGGGAGATCCCAGGGGGTGATTTTAAGGGGTGTTTCTCTCGGCCAAGGGTTTGTCCTACAAGCTCCAGCTCCCCCGGGAATGCCAAGGAGCACCACAAACCTGTCTGCTAAGGTAGGGATCCATTCGTAACCAATTAGTGAGAAGCAGTGGTAGCCTAATGAACATAAACACCAACGCCGTGCCCTCCAAACCCTCGCTGCACACCTGGACTCGCAGCAGGAGCAGAGGCCACCTTCCCACCCTTCCACCCTCAGGGCCACCTGAGCTGCTCTGCAGCCTCAGGATAGGAGTTGATGCCTGAGATCAACTGGTTTTATCTCTTCACCTCAAATACAACATTTTTCATCTGGCTTTGCCTTCCTCATGAGGCAGATGATGACACAGAATCTTCAAACCCGGGGTGAAATCAATCCCCTGTCCCCTCAGCAAGGGCTGCTGAGGCTCCTGACTGCTGTGCACGGGGCATCTCCAGAGATAAACCCAGCAAATCCTGCCCTGAGCTCCTGGAGGCCTCGCAGATTTGCTCAGCAGCGTGGCTCGGGGCCAGCCGTGGCCCACAGCCACAGGTTTCCTGCCTCACATCAGCTCCAGGCAGGAGAGGAGCGTGAACAAAATGCAGCCAGCGAAATGGGAAGCGGTGCTGGGAATTCACAGATCAGATGGTGGCATTTCAGCCTCAGCTGTGCGCCTCCTTGGTGCTGCCAGCCCCCCAAATTTTAGCCCCTGCAGGCACAGGCACACCTGGGCATCAGAAATTTATGCACATTCTGCCCTTGTCCTGGGGGGGAAAAACAGCCAAAAAAAATAAATAAAAGCAGCAGAGCTGCCTCTGACAAGTGGCCCCAAACTCCAGCGAGCCACTGGAGGGTAAAGAAGCCGTGGTAAAAAAGGTGAGTTCCAGGTGAAATCACAGGGAGTGAAACAGAGATGGCACTGACACATGGCCCCCAGGATTTGTGAGTTTGTGCCTAGATTGGAGGGCTGGGGAGGGATGCCCAGAGCTGGGCGAGACAGATTTTGGCAGTGCTCACACCAGTCCCAGAGGGTGCTGACGGCAGAGATGGCCCCACACCCCGGCCTGGCTCACGGAGCCACTGCTGGGAACACGAGTGAAGCAGCATTTGGGTGTCCAAGCCCTGCTGGGAGCACTCCAGCTGCTGGGAAAACAACTGGGAGCCCAACAGGGCAGAGCCAGCGCCCAGCAGGGTTTGCACACCCCTGATGTGATCCCAAAGGGACCCGGAGTCACCCACAAATCACCAACCCCCAGCACAGTGAGCGACCAGGAGATGCCACAGAGTCGCCAAGCCTTGACTAAAACACGTGGCTGCTTCAAACGGGGTACTGGCAATTTAGGCAAAGCCTGCAGAGCCCCTCAAAGGGCTTGGCAAGAGCCCTGGCAGCTGCTGGCGCTGCTCGGTGAAGTGCCCAGGGCCTCAGAGGCAGGCGGTGGCAGAAGGAGGAGCAGCTCCCAGGGGACTCCAGCGGCCTCTCCCGTGAGTCAGGGCACAGCAGCACAGGTTGGCTCCCTGGCACCTCGCTCTGTGCGTGTACGTGTGTGCGTGAGGCAGTTTTGCAGCACAACCAGCTCTCTGGAACACGCCAGTGGCCATAAACAGCCCTTATCTCCGGCGGCAGCCAAGGCAGCTATTAAGAGCTGGGAAGGAATCCCAAAAGGAACCAACAGGCATTTGGCAGAATTGGCTTAGAGGAAGCTTAGCAGTCCCACCTGACCACGGCGGCCACTGATCCCAGCAGCCCTCTGCAGCAGACCTGAGCTGCTCCCCCGGAGGAGCAGAGGGAGGACCCTTTTGTTATCAGGCATCCTGCAGGCTCGGAAAGAATCAGTCCCTATTGTTTCCTACCTAGGCAGCGCCAGCGCCGCTCCCCCGGGACGAGGGGCTCGCTCCTGTCCCAGGTGTGGCTCGGGCAGAGGGCACCTGGAAAGTTTCCTCGCCTCTGACACAGCCCAACGGAGCTGGAATCACCTGTTCTGTTGGCTCGCAGCGTGCCAAGGCATTTTTCACGGTGTTTTGCTCGGGAACCACCCCAAGCCCTGGGATTGAGAAACCTCGGCACGCCAGTGCAATGGAGAAGTTGCTGCTGTGCTGTTTTGTGCCTAAGGGGAGGGCTCCGCTCCTCGCACAGCTCCAGGAGCCACGGCAGGGTCGGGAGGACTTCCCTGGACAGGTTATCCCAGGAGGAAGCCCCTCAGGTGGCCATCAGCATCAACTCCTTCACCAGGGACTTGCTGCTTTTAAAGGAAGGGCTCGGAGCCGTGGCAGCAAGGTGGGCGCAGCTGTCACACAGCACGTCAGGCAGGGAAAAAAGAAATTGATTGTGACTCGCTCAAGCCTGATCAATCTTCCCAGACTTTCCAACGAGAGCACAGAATCCAAAGTGAGCAGCCTCGGTGCCAGTTCTCATCTTATGCAGCACATTTCCGAGCTCTGCTTCTTTAGAAATTCATCCACAGCGCATGAGTGCCTCTGTCCCTGTCTCACACGCACAATAGGAACACCCACATCCCCAGCTGCAGAAGCTTTGGGGATTTTATTTCATTTTTATTTCCAGGATTGCACCTGTGCTTTGCTCAGGTTTCTGGGTCTCTCCTCTCCCTTCTCCTCCCCTCACATCCATTTCTTCCCAGGCAGAGGCAGCAGCAAGTGAGGCTGTGCCTGTCAGAGCGCTCCTGGCCGCCTCTCACCATGTTGCGTATCGACATTTCAGTCGATGCTCTGCCCTCCAAAACCCCAGAAATCCGAGCCAAGAAAAGTACTCCGTGGAGATAAGCACCGCTGCTCAGCCCACATCCAGCACAGCCCAGCCAGCGCCTGTCAGAAGGCAGGCAGGAAAACAACCCCGAATTCCATCCCGCTAGCCTTGTCAGCGCTGTTATGACATTTTCTTTCCAATTCCTCCCAGGCAGCTCGGTGCGGTATCAGCCCCATCCCCACCGCCCAGCGAGAGGACGCCGTACTCACTGCTAGTGCTCATCCTGCCGCTCCTTCCCCGTCCTTCTCATCCAACAAAGGGCCAAAGATGCTCTTTAAATCCGCTGTTCCCTGCCGCTGGCCGGCCGCGGGAGGAGGCTGCAGCTCTCCTTGTCTCCCGGGAGGAATATTCCCGTGCGATCCGCTGCCTAACGCATCCCCCGGCGGCTGTCCCCAGCGCTGTCCCCGCGCCGGGAGGATGCCAAGGTCACGGCTGCCAGCGGCGGGGAGGGGACACGGGAGGGGACACGGGAGGGGACACGGGAGGGGACACGGGGGCCGGCCGGGGCTCGGCCATGCACTGCGGAGCGCGGCCGCGGCCGCCCGCTTATAGCGGCTGGGAGCGGCGGCGGGGCCGCGCAGCAACCGGGACCGCCCCGGCACGGCCCCGGCACGGCCCCGGCACGGCCCCGGCACCGCCCCGGCACCGCCCCGGCACCGCCCCGGCACCGCCCCGGCCCGGCGGCACCGCCCGCGGACACCGAGAGCACCGGGAGAGGACATGGGTGGGGCAGGGTGGGGCAGGGCGGGGCCGGGAGGGGCGGGGCAGGGCGGGGCCGCACGGACACGGATCCCTGCACGGATCTGGAGATGGCCGAGGGATGCTGAGCGTGGGCAGCGCCGTGCCCTGCCTGCGGTCCTGCCCTGCCCGCGGTCCTGCCCTGCCTGCGGTCCTCCCCTGCCCGCGGTCCTGCTTTGCCCCATTCCGGCTGCAATCCTGCCCACAGCCCAGCCCTGCTTTGCCCTGCCCTGTTTGCAGTTCTGCTCGCTGCTCTGTCCTGTCCTGACCGCAGTCCTGCCCTGCCCTGTCCTCAGTTCTGTCCTCAGCTCTGTCCGCAGTCCAGTCCCACTCCCTGCCCAGCCCTGCTCTGCCCTGTCCTGGCCACAGTCCTGCCCTGCCCTGCCCTGTCCTCAGCCCTGCCCGCAGCCCCTGAGCCCCCTGGCTGCTCCCTGCCCTTCCCTTCCAGCTGCTCCTTTTTCCACCCCCTGCCCTTCCCAGCCCTGTCCTGGCCGCAGTCCTGCCCTGCTCTGCCCTTCCCTTCCAGCTGCTCCATTTTCCACCGCCTGCCCTGTCCTCAGCCCTGCCCTCAGCCCCTGAGCCCCCTGGCTGCTCCCTCCTTGCCACAGGGCCCAGCCCTGGCTGCCAGCGCTGCCTGCCCTGCGCCCTTTGCTCCCCAGCTCGGCCCCGCCGTGCCTGAGCATCCAAGAAACGCTGTCCCAGCACAGAGGGCGGCAGTTTCTGCAGTGGACTGGATTTCTCCCAGTGCCGAGGCTCCCTGCCCGGGCTGGCGGCCCCTGGGCGTCTGTCCCACGCCAGGATGGGGAAGGGAGCTGAGGATGTCAGGATGGAGAGGGGCTCTTCCCTCGGCGTCAGAGCAGCCTTCCCTGGCGGCAGCACCTGCGAGAGCTTCAAAGGCCCGAGCTCCCTGTTTTGGGGGTGAAACGCCGCCTGTGAGAACAAAGCCATTCCCAGGCTGCTCCCCCGGTGCGCACAGAGCCGGGGCCGTGCCCGCCTGCCCGCACAGCCCCCGGGAAAGCTGTGCTGGGATTCCAGGCTGGGATTCTCGCCGCGATTCCCGGATCCGAGCTCCAGCCCTGCCACTAATGAAAGAGGTTTTTCATGCAGCGTGACAGGCGCCGCATCTCCGGCGCTGCTGGGGCTGGGGAGCTGCTCAGAGAGGCCCTTTGGCTTCGCCTTTCTCTCGCTGCTTTATTTGCAGCAGATGTCGGTGCTGACGTGACAAGACAGGTAGCAGGTCGCATGAGCTGTGCTGGTGCTGCCGGCTCTCTGTAAACCCTGTCGCCTGTCCCCTTTGGCTGTCCCCTCCCCTGAGGTGTCCGGGAAGAGCAGGAGGAGCAGGGGGAGTGGGAGCCTGGGGCTTCCTGCGGGGCTGGGGGGAACAGAGCTGCTGATAGGAGAAAGATCGAGAGAGGCTGTTTACAAGAGCGTGTAGTGACAGGACAAGAGGGAGTGGCTTTAGAGGAGGTTTAGATTAGATATTGGGAAGGAATTCCTCGCTGGGAGGGTGGGGAGGCCCTGGCACAGGGTGTCCAGAGGAGCTGTGGCTGCCCCTGGATCCCTGGCAGTGGCCAGGACAGGGCTTGGAGCCACCTGGGCTAATGGAAGGTGTCCCTGCCCATGGGTTTGGAACAGGATGTTCTCTCAGATCCCTTCCAACCCAGGCCATCCATCATTCCGTGGTGACCCAGCACAGTGGGATGGCTCTGGCTGCACTGAGTCTGGCTTTTTGTAAAGTTCCCTGTGCCTGCTGAGCGTCCGGGTGTCCCCTCCTCAGGGAAGGTGCCCACCCCAGGCAGACTGTGGTGTGTGGTGTCGCTGACACCCATCTGAGGAGTCACTAAAGCAGCCACGACGTGAGCTGCTCCCCACGGTTCAGCAGCTCATCGAGCTCCTTCCGCTGACCTGGTTTCCAAATCTCGTTAACTTGCTGCCTTTTAGAACAACTTGAAATTTCCAGCACAGACAGGCTGGGGTTGCAAAGGGCTGCACAGGAGGATGCGGTGGCCTGGGGGAGCTCAGGGGACAGAACCTCTGCCCTTCCATCCCCTCCCCGGCTGGGTGTCCCCGAGGGGCTCTGTGGGGAAGGGGAGCGGGCACTGCCAGGTGGGCAGGGTGCCAGGTGCTCCCTGCAGTGGGATCTGTGAGTTTTGTGGCTGGGGAGGTGGCAGCAAGGAGCTGTAACCCTCCTCACCTCCCCAGCTCAGCCAGCAGCTCCTGGAGCCCCTCACCACCAGCGCCGTCCCAGGGCGATTTGGAAATCCCATTTCCTTCCCTTTGTCTGAGGGAACCGCCTGCGAAAGCCGCCCTGAGAGGATGTTCGGGATGCCTGAGACGAGAAGTCAGAGCGGAGGAAATGTCAGGGTGTTGAGGCAGCCTCCTTTCATCCCTTTGTGTCTGTGCGCTGCTACATGAATTTTCACAGCAATTACTGGATGTGTTTTTCCCACAAGGCTCCGTTCAGCACCTGCAGGTCCCACAGAGCTCAGGCTGTGCAGGGGAACCCTTCATCCTTCAGTGAGAAGAGACACGGGAGGGATGGAGATCAGAGGACAGAAGAGAAAAAGGTGCAAATTTCATTTAATTTCCCTTCCCTACACACTGGGATTTTTTCCCTCCTCCATGCCCTGGTACAGACGCTGAGAGTCACTTGAACCAATCTTTCCCCAGCTGCTCGAGCACCGTGTTCCTTCTTTCCCTGGTGCCTGACACCAGCAGGAGAGCTGGAATGTGCTGGTTTCACGTGGAATCACCGGGAGCTGGCCTCAAACACATCTGGTGCCACACCAGGACTCCTGAGAAAGCGGGCCCGGTGCCTCTCCGTGTGTCTCTGCCGTGTGTTTCCGTGTCAGGCTGTGCTCAGGGATTTTGGTCCCCAGGGCTGGAGGGGCAGCCCCCATGGTGCCCCCAGGGAAGGAGATCCCCGCTCACTCCCGTGGGACAGATGAGGAACATTGAGGCTGCAAGGGGAATATCGGAGAGCCGGGAGAGGCCGAGTCAGGAGAGTTAAAACATCACACAAACACCCTTGTCCTCGAGGCACAGCGGGGATAATCCATCAGCAGCCCCGGATCTGGCGTTTGTGCCTGATTTGGAGCCGGAGCATCATCCCTCCCAGCGCACCTGGGCACGGCGCACACATCCCTGCCCGCAGCACCAGCTCCCAGCGCTCTCCTTGTGCTTTTCCACCCCTTTCCCCATCCCCTGGGAGTCATTCGGGTGCACAGCCTGTGCCGCCGGGCTCGGAGAATCCCCGGAGAGCTGGGAAGGGCTCTGTCGGGGATGGCAGCTGCAGCCCGTGCCCGCGGGCGCTGTCACACGGATGTGTCCGTCTGTCCCCGGGGCTCCAGCTGGCCGAACGCGGCCCCTCCAGCCCCGGGGCTCAGCTCCTGCCCGTGTGCTGCCAGCCAAGCCTCTCTCCTCCCTCGGATGTGAGAGCAAAGAGCAGCAGGGAGATGCCCGTGGGGACAGCCCCACGCCTCGCACGAAGCAGTGGGCAGGCTGCGGAGAGAGGCACGACTGACTCATCCCAACCTGGTGACATTTTCCAAAAAAAGCCTCTAAGTCCGGGGCTGTGATGTTCCCAAAAGGCAGCAGAGGAGCCTAAGGGGGCTGGAGACCCCGTTCCACCGCGGCACATGGGTTGTGTCATGGGATGGAGGAAATTCTGCCTCGCTGGGCAGCTCCCATCCACTTTCCCTCTTGTCCCCGGTTCCCCTGGGAGGCGGGATCTGGCAGGGGTGAGGCCAGAAGGGCTCAGATGCTGCTGGCCCCTGCCCCAGTGCAAAGCCAGGCGCTCCTAGTGATGACAGAGTTATTTTCCATGTGATGGAGATGAACATTTTTAATTGGTGAGCCCCTGCACCACGGAGCAACCGGGACCAGGGGCAGTGACCTGGGCAGTGGGGCCCTGGTGCCTCATCCAGCAAAGGTCCCCTCTCATCTTCCTCCTCCTCCTCCTCCTCACAGCCACCACCGAGGCATTTACCAGTGGTCTGGCTCCCTTCCAGTTCCCCCAGCAGCCCTTCCCAGCGATCCCCCACATCAGCAGGAGGAGACACAGCCCGGCAGAGGCAGATGTTCCCCGGGCTGCCTGCCTTAAAGTGATAATCAAATGATAGATGATTTTCAAGCAAACTCTCATTTTCAGGCCTTAATTTCGGCGCTGTGCAAAGAGAGGCAGGGAAGGGAGCACGCAGGCAGCGGAGGACGGGTGGGACGTGGATGTGCTCCAGGGAAAGTTGATGCACCACGGCCCAGCTGTACCTGTGGGCATCCTGCAGAGCCACAGAGGGACGGCTCCATCCTCTGGCTCCATCCTTTGGCTCTATCCTTTGACTCCATCTTTTGGCTCCATCCTCTGGCTCCATCCTCTGGCTCCATCCTCTGGCTCCATCCTCCTGTATCCTCCTCCCTCCTTATCCCCACCAAGGCTGTCCCTGCGTCAAATGCAACAAATATTCTCCAGCCAACAGCGGGTGAGGCAAAAAAAAGGGTCCTGCAGAAACTCTGCACATCGGGAATGTTCAAAACCCCTCCTGAGAGACCTGGAGAGGAGAGGAGAGGAGAGGCACGATCTGGACTGATGGAGGAGCGATGGCAGAGGTTTAAGGGCACTGGAAGTCAGAGTTTTCCCTGAACCTTGCGAATCTGTCACCCTGGAGGCCTCTGGAAAAGCCGAGGAGCAATTGTTGTGTCACACAGCAGGGCTGGGGCACCTCTGTCACACCCTGTGTGTGACACAAAGGGACCCTTTTTGGGGACAGCCACGCTGCTGGCAGCTTCTGCTTGGCACAGGGAGCTCAATTCCAGCTGCAGCCAGAGGTGCCTGCCCTGCCTTCCCACTGCTTTCACCGCACTGAAGGGCAGGGGAGCTCGGGGGTAATTGTAGTTTTCTTTTTGAAGCTGCCCTGGAGCAGCAAAGGGCCGCTGGAAGGAGGAATTCCTCCCCTTGGCATCACGAGATGTTCGTGGACAGCCTTGCCCAGCGTGAAGCCCAGCTCTGGGATCTCTGCACTCCTGGAATTTTCCTGGAATTCCTCCTGCCTTCCCCGAGCTCCTCAGGGAGCAGCTCAGAAGGAGCGATTCGCCTCGGGAAATGCTGCTGCTTTCTTATTGCGGTGCTATTATCACAATAATTCCATTTTCCCTTTTCCTCCTCCAATGATTCCATGGGCAAGGCGGGAATCAGGGTGATGCTGGGGGAATTTAGGGCACCTCCAGAGGCTGGGGCTCAGGCCACGTCTCAGATCCTCAGGAGGAGGCCAAACGCTGTAATTAAGGGGAGCTAATTTCTTTTTCCACCTCGAAGCTGCAGAATGGCTCAGCCCAGGTAAGCAGCAGGTTCTCTCTTTCCTAGGAAATCTCACTCTCGTTTTTCTTCTTCTTTATTTTTTTTTTGTTCCTCAGTCTAAAAATGGAATGCAGACCCTGCAAATAAATTCCCAGAGAACACCACTGTGCAAACATCCCGGGCTTTGATTCAAAGTGTTTGGATTAATTAGCTTAAACTGAAAGCTTTCATTCTGATTTCAGCCTCGGCTTTATGGACAAAAAAAATGAAAGCAGCAAAGCTTTGGAAGTTGAAAAATCAAAATGTTCCACCCTGGAAATATCAAAACAAGATGCTGAGCCTCGCTGAGTTGCTTTGTTGCTTTCTAAAAGGAAATGGCATCGACACCAACACCTTTACAAGAAGCTTGGATCATTAAGCACTTCAAAAAAAAATCTAATTCAGCATAAGCAATTAATTTCTTAATTAGATTTTCTCTTTTTCTTCCAGAGGGAAGTCTAAAAATATTGATTTTTTTCCCCCCGCATTTTATCCTAAGATTTCTTTAAATATGATTCCCTCACTGGATGGCTGAGGTGGAGCTTGAGCTGTGGGAGTTATATGGGCTGCTTCACAGAAATTCACTTTTCACAGGAATCCCCTTTGTCATTTTTCCTTCTCCTTGCCCTGTTTATTTCTGTTCCGGTGACAAAACAGGCCCAGGGTAAAAGCAGAGGATGATACAGAAAATAAAGGAACTGGGAGGGAAATTGAACATGAAAGGTTTTGGAAGTCTCATTTTCTACAAGTCAAACACATCTCCTTTGGAAACGTCTCGGAGGAGGACTTCGATGTCTGGAGCAGTTTCTCCTCCTGATTTTCCGTCAGCTCCATCCAAAGCAGCACCTGGATGACCCTGGACATTCCCATCAGGATTTGCCACCTGACCTGGGGTGTCTTTACCTCAGGAACAACAAAACCCCTGCTGGAATTGCGTGTGGCCTCGCTGACCACTCACTACCGAGCCATTAATTAATTACATTAATATAAACTAATTTAATCAACCTAAATTAAATATTTGCCAGCTGTGAGCTCCCCAAATCCCTTGGAGAAGGGCTCCACAGGGTTCTTTTCCCGGGAAATATCCTCCAGACTTGACCCTTGTGTCCCTGTGTTTGCTCACGGTGCTGCTCCCCTATTTTGGGGTTTTTCCTGACCATCCCAATTCCGCAGCCTCGTGTTTGGGGTTGGGGTTTTTTTTGCCATTGGAGCAAAATTTTTTTTGCCTGTGGAGGTGCTGATGCTCGGGGCTGGGGACATCAGGGCTGGGGACATCAGGACTGGGGACAGCAGGGCTGGGGACATCAGGGCTGGGGACATCAACGCTGGGGACATCAGGGCTGGGGACATCAGGGCTGGGGACATCAGAGCTGGGGACAGCAGGGCTGGGGACATCAGGGCTGGGGACAGCAGGGCTGGGGACATCAGAGCTGGGGACAGCAGGGCTGGGGACATCAGAGCTGGGGACAGCAGGGCTGGGGACATCAGGACTGGGGACATCAGGACTGGGGATATCAGGGCTGGGGACAGCAGGGCTGGGGACATCAGGGCTGGGGACATCAGGGCTGGGGACATCAGGGCTGGGGACATCAACGCTGGGGACAGCAGGACTGGGGACATCAGGGCTGGGGACAGCAGGGTTGGGGACATCAGGGCTGGGGACAGCAGGACTGGGGACATCAGGCCTGGGGACATCAGAGCTGGGGACAGCAGGGCTGGGGACATCAGGACTCAGGACATCAGGGCGGGGGACATGAGGGCTGCAATCCCGTTTTTTCCAGCGCTGGGATCCAGTGGAGCGGTTCCTGCTGCCATCTAATGGCTCAGACAATTCATCTCTCGGCTGCACCCAGCGCCGCCGGGGGCTGAGCCCAGGAGCTCCCCCGAGGGCTGCAGGAGGCCACAGAGAGCCCAAAACACGGCACCGAAGTGTCCCCGAGGTGCCACTGGGCACAGGGGGAAGGGCAGGGACCGACATTCCTATTGCGAAGATCAGGACGAGCTCCTTAGGGAGGGTTTCTGGGGCATTCCTGGGGCGGGGTGAATGCACCTCACAGCCTGAAACGCGTGGATAAGGGAATATCCCGAGCTGGAATGATTTATAGGATTATCAGTGCAACCCGTCACCCTGCAGAGCCCCAAACTCCCAGGCCGTGGATCCCCGGGAGCTCTCCTGGAGCCCTGGCAGCCTCGGGGCCGTGCCCATTCCCCGGGCAGCGCCAGCAGCCTGCCCCTGCTCCTGCCTTCCCCCTGCCCTTGCCTCATCCCTGGCCTCACCTCCTGCCGCTGTCTCACCGGCTGGGCGCTGTCCTGGGGGTGACACTGAGCTGCTGGCCCCGGAGGGATGGTGGGGACAGGCAGGAGCAGGGAGGATTCCTGGGATTCACAGCCCAGTGCCAGGGAAGAGACCTCAAACCACAGCTCCTGGGGTGGCCGAGGCTGGTGCCAGCCTCCAGATCCACACGGATCCATCCGCAACACAAACACACAGTTTCCCACTTTTCCAGTTTTCCCATTTTCCAGTTTTCCCATTTTTCAGTTTTCCACTTTTCCCGTTTTCCAGTTTTCCCATTTTCTCATTTTCCAGTTTCCAGTTTTCTAGTTTCCCCTTTCCCCATTTTCCCATTTTCCCATTTCCCATTTTTCCAGTTTTCCTATTTTTTACTTTTCCCATTTTCCAGTTTTCCCATTTCCCAGTTTCCCAGTTTTCCAAGAGGGCTCATTTCCTCCTCTGCCTGAACACCAGAGGAGCAGGACTCAGCATTTCTGAACACGAAGCGCTGAGTTCAGCTCGGTCCAGCCCCAGAGCCCTCTTAACCCTTTATCTGTGGGATGGAGCAGAATTCCCAGAGCAGCACCAGCAGCTTTGGGCTGCCTTGTGTTGAGAAAAGTCAGAAAGGGCTTGGAGGTGGAAGAAAACTCCTGAAAATTCCCGAGTGAGGGCCATCAATAAGAATAAAAATCTTTAGGCCAGTCTGGCTGCACTCAGGGACTGGCCACACCAGTTTGGCTGTGGAAGCCTTGAGATTTCCCTGGGTCCTCAGCCGTGCATGAACCCTCCTTCTGCTCCAGCTGCCCAAACCCTGGGGAAATGCTGCCCAAAAACCTGTGGAAATGCTGCCCAAACCCTGGGGAAATGCTGCCCAAAAAACCTGGGGAAATGTTGCCCAAAAAAACTGGGAAAATGCTGCCCAAAAACCTGGGGAAATGCTGCCCAAAAAACCTGGGAAAATGCTGCCCAAACCCTGGGGAAATGCTGCCCAAAACCTGCGGAAATGCTGCCCAAAAAACCTGGGGAAATGCCGCCCAAAAAAACTGGGGAAATGCTGCCCAAAAAACCTGGGGAAATGCTGCACAAAAACCTGGGGAAATGCTGCCCAAAAAACCTGGGGAAATGCTGCACAAAAACCTGGGAAAATGCTGCACAAAAACCTGTGGAAATGCTGAAAAAACCCCAAAAAACTAAAAAACCAACCCTGGGGAAATGCTGCCCAAACCCTGTGGAAATGGTGTCCCAAGGGCAGCCAGTGTCGGGCTGGAGGCACACGGGGCAGCTTCTCCAGGTGTGCAGCCCGAGGATTCCCGGAGGGTGCCAAACCCGGAGAGGACAGGTAATTTCTGGCTGCCCTGTGCCCACTGGCACGGCGTGCCAGCGGAGGCACGGCTCTGGAATGAGGAAATGTCCCCGAGGAAATGTCCCCGCTGCTCCTGCCCTGCCCCGGGATTGCAGAGCCGGGGAAGGAAAGCTCTGCTCCATCTCACACCCAAGTGGGTGCCCTCACCCATAGCACAGGATCAAACCCTGAACCGAGAGTTTCTTTGGCCTCAAACGAAACCTTTTATCTTTTTTTTTTTTTTAATTTTTTTTTTAATTTTTTTTTGTTTGTTTTTTCCTCCAGCGAAGCCGGCTCTGGGCTCACTTCCTTTGCTTTCAGGTTCAGCTTGAAATAACAAGCTGAAAAGCCACGGAGGCTTCGTTTTTTGTTTTTATTTTTGGTTTGTTTTTTGAACCTGCCGAGGAATGGCCGACTTCAGAAGGAAGCAGAAAAATCGGGAAAGCTCCATGTTAACTGTTTCATCGTTTCCCAGAGGAAAAAAATCCCCTGTGATCCGCGGACTTTAGCCGGGATGCACAAATACTGCTGGGTCCACAGATCTCTTGTTTCGCCCGCCTGTATTTGCGTTTTGGCCGGGAAGGAGGACGGCTCGGAGCTGGAATTCCCGGAGGGAATGCCTTTTCAGGGATTTTACTGTCGCACGGCGAGGACAGAAGGTCCCCAGCTCCAAGGACGAGAGGTCGGGGCTGCCAGCAGGACACAGGTGAGACCTGCCTGGGAATGGGAAAGCTTTTTTAAGGCTGGCACATGGAAAACAGCCCTGGAATTCTTTCCTGAGCAGCCTGGGAGAAGGAGGCGCCTGGGAATTGCGGGAGTTGAGAGCTCAGCTCTGGGTAACTGATTGACCCGTGCTGGGAAGAGGAGGTTCCCAGGATGATAAGGAGCTCTTGGAAGGAATCCCTGCCCTGATGGGAGGCAGCGGCAGCGCTGGGCACGTCCCTGACCCTGCCAGCTCCATCCCGGCGGCTCAGCCTTCCCTCGGGGCTGGAATTTCACCCGGCAGGGCATTTCTCCGTGAGCTGGGAGCAGGTCAGTGCAGCCTCTGGTTGTCCCCAGGGGCTGTCCCCGGGGCTGTCCCCTGCCTGTGCCCTTTGTCCCAGCCCAGCGAACACGGCCGGGGACTCGCTGGTGGCTCTGGAATTGCAGCTTGGGGAGCGGAGTTTGGGGCTTTGCTGAGCTGGGTCACAGTGACCAGGGAGGGAACTTTGGGAAGTGACAGGAGAAACGGGAGCTGGGATTGGGAAGGGGGATTTGGTGCCAGGGCTGGGTGGGGCTGGGAGTCAGCCCTGGGGAGCCGCGGGGTCTGTGACAGCGCTGTCCCCACGCCGAGGGTCCCTGCGCAGCCGCTCTCATCCCACCCCATGCCCTGGGCAGGGAAGTGTGGCCGGCTGGAGCTGGGATTGCAAAGCGAGCTGTGCCCCTGGAGAGCTGGCACAGGCAGGGAACCGCTCTGGAACAGGCTGAGATCCCAGGAAATATTCCGTATTTATCAAGACAGGGCTGTTCCAGGGAGGCCAGGCTGCTGCAGGGGACAGCCGGTGTTTGCTGGGAAGCAGAAAGGTGGGAAATGGAGTGAGAGGTTTTCAGCTTGCTGGCCAAAAGGCAAATTCCAGCTCAGGTCAAGCAGGAGGTGACACCTTTGCTTGTACAGGGATGGGTTTGGTTGCGAAGTTGTCAAGGTAGACTTAAAAACAAAAAGACATTTCACAACCGCCAAGGAAGACATTTGTGTTTAAAAAAATTAAAACCCTCATTTTGTTGATTAAAAAAATATATATAATTCCTCTGTGTAGAAGTAATTGGTGAGCAGGAACTGCTAAACCCAGGAATCTTCTGAGGAAATTAAGAAGCTTTGTTTAAAATCACTGCCTTGCTCGAGCTCTGGCCAGTTGGACAGCATGGGACCAAAGCAGCACCTCCTCTTGTGCAAAGATGTGCCTGAATCCACCCCAAAATTGCCTCAGTGTGTTCTGAGCACAGGCAGCCTGCATTCCTCCTCTGACTCCTGCACCTTCAGAGCACCCCGAGGTCTCTGGGGGGTTATTTAAAAGTGGAGTTTTTGGTTGTTGAGCGATGGGAACACACACTGTCTCTGCCCCTGGCTGTCCCCTGCCTGCAGGACAAACCCCAGCCTGGAGCACGCCCTGCCACCTGGGGCTCAGCAGGATGGAGAACACTCTCCCTTCTCCAGGCCATCCCAGCTTTTGGAGGTCTGGATCAGGAATCCCCACTGCTGCAGCCTGCTCTGAGCATGGAGGAACATCCCTCAGTGCAACCCTCCCTGCCAAAAGCTTTTGGTTTGGCTTCACTTTGGTGAGGATATTCCCACAGCTGGACACTCCTCATGCTTTGCTCTAGGGCACTGCAGTTGTGCCAGGCCTGGGAATTTGGTTGAGAAATTCCCTCCCTGGGTGATGGAATCACAGAGACCACCAGCTTTGGGTTGAAAAGGACTCTGGGTTTCTTGTCAAGGTAGAAAATGGTGCTGCTTTTAACTCTGTCCAAGGTTATTTAAGCACTAATCACCCAATAACGAGGTGACACCTGTATTATTTATATTTTTGCCCCAATAATTGACCACCCAAGGCCCATAATGAGGACTTTTTTCACCCAATTAGAAAAAATCCACCCAAAACCAAGAAGAAGAAGAAGATAAAGATGAAGAAGGACTTCCTTAGAGAAGAGCCGTCCTTAGAGGACAATGCTCTAAATCCTCCCACATATATTACTGTATTACCCCACATATATTACTATATACTAAACCCTTAAATTTTAAGTTTTTCACCCTGTGAGATCACCCAATTCTCTTCAAACTCCACACCCACAACCCCAGTGCTGTCACTTAATTTCAGAAGCCTGTTCCAAGGCCTCAGGTCAAATGTGGTGTTTGCTTGAGGGTCAGTGCCCCTCAGCACAGAAAATCTGAAATTCTCAGCCTCCAGGGCTCCAACAAACGACTTCAAAATTTACCTCTGCTCATGGGCAGGAGCATCTTCCACTGTGCCAGTGTGCTCAGAGCCTCCTCCAGCCTGGCCTAAACCACTCCCTGGATTAATTATCCCGTGCTCTGGAGAAGTTCAAGGCACTGCCATGGCTTGGGATGCAGCCAGCAATGCTCCTGGAGCAACCCCAGCACACAAATCCCTGCACTGGTGGCACTGGCTCATTGCTGGAGTAAAAATCCATCCCTAAAACCCTTCCCAACCTGCCAGTCCTCTCCCTAAACCTGTCGGGTTTTATTTTGCAGGGGCTGTGTTGCTGTTCTGCAGACCACCCAGAGCGCAGCGAGCTCGCCCAGCCATCCCAAACCCTGCCCCCGAGGGCTGGGGAACACCTGAGGATGTGAGTGAGGAGGGCATGAGGCTCATCCTCACCCTGGGATGCCCGAGGGATCCTGCCCAGCGCAGCCAGAGCAGTCCCTGCTGGTGTCAGCTCTGGGGTTTGGGCAGCGCTGAGCCCGCAGGTGCCCGGGCTGCAGGAACTCACCTGGATGTAGGGGCAGAGATGCCCGTGGTGCTGCCAGCTGCCCCCACGGCCACACGGGACAAGCGTGGGGCAGGAGGGAGGTGCAGGATCACAGAGAGCTCCGGATGGAGGACGCTGGGTGAGCCTCAGCTGGACATCCCCACAGGTGAGGGAGGCGCTTCAGGAACGGCTCTGAAGCTCTGATCTCTGGGGGGAGATCAGCTCGGAGGGAGCAGCTGGGAGCTGGGGCAGCCCGGGCAGAGCCAGGGACTGCTGAGGAGGAATGCCAGGAATGTGCCATGTGGGATGGGCACTGCCCTCCCGGAGGCAGAGTGCAGAAAAGGAGGCTCAGGGGGCACCTTGTGGCTGTGCACAGCTCCTGGCAGGAGGGGACAGCCGGGGACATCAGGGGACAGGGACAGGAGGAGAGGAAATGGTCCCCAGTGGCACCAGGGAAGGTTTGGGTTGGACATCAGGAAAATTTTCTCCCTGTAAATGTCGGAGTCCAGGGCACCCCTTTGGCCACCCTGGAGGGTCAGAGATCAACTGGAGATGCAAAAGGCTTGTCAGGCACTGGCACAGCCCATCCAGGACACGGTGGTGCCACCACCCCTGGTGGCGTTGATGACACAAAGATGTGGCACTGAGGGACACGGTTTAGCGGTGACCTTGGCCTGTGGCCAGACGTGATGACCTCAAAGGCCTCTCCACACCTCACTGATGCTGTGACTCCAACCCAAGCCCTTCCCTGTGCCTGTGCCCGCCGCCCCCGCCGTGCCAGCGCCCGCTCAAAGGGGACATTGTGCATTGTGGCCGTGGCCAGCCCCGTGCCGGGCGGGCAGCGAGCAGCCCAGCCCCTGCCAGCCCTCTGCCAGCCCCCTGCTGCCACCACTGCACGCATGGGCTGCTGCCTGGGGACCCCCTGGCACCAGGACCTGGCGCTGGGATGCACAGGTAAGGTGCCTGTGGGGTTCTGCTGTGGCAGTGGGAGCTCCTTCCGTGGGATGGGACCCTTGGGGACACTCTGGCGCTGAGCACTGGCCCCTCTGGCTGCTTCTGGGATGGCTCCTGGTGCTTTCCCCTCTTGGATTAGGGGGTGAAGTAGCGCATTTTGGCCAGGGAGGTGACAGGATGGCTCGGGGGTTGGTTTATTCCCATGCTGTTGGCTTTTCCCCTCTCCACCCTGCCTGCCCAGGAGCCCTCCAAGCACAGCCCGTGGGGTGCTGGCATCCCCCAAGGCACCATTCCCATTCCAGTGTGTCCCAGTGAGCTGGAGGAGGGACATGGCTCGGGGACAGCCACTGCGGCCACGTGTCCCCCAGCAGATGGAGGTGCCCTGAGCACCCAGCCCTGGAGCCAGAGTGCAGCCCTGAGTGCTGGGACCTGCTCCTGCCTCGGCCCTGGAGCTGTTTCCTGCCCACTGTTACAAAATATTTTGGCATTGAGGAGGTCAGTGAGTCACTGGCACGGCTGGGAACAACTCCGCAGCTGCAGCTTCAATTGGTCCCTTGGAAAAAAAAAAAAACCCAACAAAACAACAACTCCCAGTTCCCTTTCTGAGCTTGGCTCAAATGAAAATAAACACTGAACCCGTGAGAGCAACTAGAGTGAGCCCTGGCTCCTTCCTGGCTCTGGGGACCATGGACAGGCTCTGGGGACACATGGACAGGCTCTGTCCTGCTGCTGGCGGGGGTGACACGAGCAGTGTCCCACCTGCCACCTCCTGTGGCACATCCCCCGGGCTGCTCTCAGGCAGCGAGGACCTTTCCAGGGATCTGGATGTCTCTGCCCACCCTCCGTGTTCCCCAGGTGAGGAGTGTGAGTCCTGCTGGCCCCGCTCCCCCGAGCCCCTGCCCCGCTGGGACCGCCCGCACCGCCGGGGACAATGGTGGTGGGACACGACCGTGGCACCAGGGACACATCCTCATCCCTGGGGAATGGCACCGGGGACTCTGCTCCAGGGAATGGCACCAGGTACCCATCCCCATCCCCAGGGAATGGGATCAGGGACTGATCCCCAGGGAATGGCACCAGGGACTGATCCCCATCCCCAGGGAATGGCACCAGGGACTGATCCCCATCCCCAGGGAATGGCACCAGGTACCCATCCTCAGCCCCAGGGAATGGGATCAGGGACTGATCTCCAGGGAATGGGATCAGGGACTGATCTCCAGGGAATGGGATCAGGGACCCATCCTCATCCCCAGGGAATGACACCAGGGACTGATCCCCATCCCCAGGGAATGGGATCAGGGACCCATCTTCATCCCCAGGGAATGGGATCAGGGACTGTGCTCCAGGGAATGGCACCTGGGACTCATCCCCAGGGAATGGGATCAGGGACCTATCCCAGGGACTGGCACCAGGGACCCACCCCAGGGAATGGCACCAGGGACCCACCCCAGGCCCTGCCAGGGTCCGCTGGGGCACAGAGAGGGGAGGAGGGCAGGGAGGAGCGGAGCAATGGCAGGAGCTGACCCAGACTGAGTTCTGCCTCCTTTCACTTCCCCCTCTCCACTTCCCTCCAGTGGAAGGGGCACATGAAATGTTAAGACTTTCTTAAATGTAGACCCTTTTCTATCAAAGTGAAACTTATTCGTGACTTGTCCAGCTTTGGGCTTTTCTTTTCTAGCTCTACTTTAGAATTCTATTTCTCTAAATAAGAATTCTATTTCCACATGAAAATACCAGTTTATTGGAGTGACTTAGAAAATACCAATTTATTTGAGTGACTGGCAAATCTGGCTCAATAAAAAGAGCTGTAAAGCAGAGTTTTTGGTCAAAGAAGTGACTTTAAAAAGCTGCTGCACATCTCAGCTCCTCCAGGTACATGTTTCTCTTACAAATCCAGTCTGATTACTGACAAAAATTAGGGTTTAATCTGGTTATCCCTCCACTGCCAATGCAGCTGTGGAAAAGCAGAGCCAGAGTTTTGTGTGTCTCAGCTTTCATTAACATAATTAGCAGCTCAAGTTGCAGGCTCTGAATCCTTTATGGCAATAGTTGATGATGATGAGCAGGGAGAGTGCTGCTTGGATTTTGGATACCCACCAGAACAGGCAGGGGAGAGAAAAATAATCTCATTTTGATTTTCAAATTTTTGAACGAAGAGTTTTGCAAGGCCTTGGCTCTCCTGTGCTGGGGAGGTGAGACTCCTCCTCCAAAAAAATATCTCTGTTGGGGATTCACCCTTTTAAGAGATCTGCTCATCTGAGGGTCTGCCCAGGAGGAAGGAGGGAAAATCCCCTCACTCCAGAGGCACTCCAGCCCTGGAAAAAAAGCCCAGGACCAAGGGAATGATGGAGTTAGACCTCATCAACACCACGGATCCCTCCAACCTTGAGCACGACTTTAGGCTGGTCCCAGAGCCACACAATCCCCAGCCACATCTGCAGGGCTGTGCTCCCGGGAGCTCTGAGCTCAGGCAGGACATCCAAGAGCTCTTCCAGGACATTTCCCAGCAGCTCTGCTGTGTCCCCTCCTCTCCAGGGAAGGCTGAGCTGTCAGAGCAGAGCAGCTCCACTCCCGAGGCAGGACACGGCTCCCTGGACCCCTCTGTGGTGCTGCTGGCTCTCAGCAGGGACAGCTTTCCGCCAGGTGAGGAGCTGCCCGTGGCACCTCAGCCATTTCCTGAGGGTCCCTGCGGTGCCTCGGGTCTCACCTCGCTGCTGAAGGATGAGAACCAGCTGGGCTTGTGTTGTTTGAGCATCGCAGCCAGGCTGGAGCTCTGGTGGGCTGGGCAGGGTGGCAGGGGTGACTCTGGGTGGCAGAGGTGGCTCTGGGTGACAGAGGTGGCTCTGGGTAGCAGGGGTGACTCTAGGTGGCCCTGGGTGGTTCTGAGTGGCTCTGGGTGACTCTATATGGCAGAGGTGACTCTAGGTGGCAGGGGTGGCCCTGGTGGAAGGGGTGGCCCTGGGTGGCAGAGGTGGCTCTGGGTGGCAGGGGTGACTCTAGGTGGTTCTGGGCGACTCTAGGTGGCAGAGGTGGCTCTGGGTGGTGGCAAGGGTGACTCTAGGTGGTGGCAGAGGTGGCTCTGGGTGGTGGCAGGGGTGACTCTAGGTGGTTCTGGGTGGCCCTGGGTGGCAGAGGTGGCCCTGGTGGCAGGGGTGACTCTAGGTGGCAGAGGTGGCTCTGGGTGGTGGCAGGGGTGGCTCTGGGTGCCACAGAGCTCCTCCTCCCCTTTAATCCCCCTCTTTTCCTTTTCCAAGAGATCTCGCTCTCCTTCTCCGTGGAGAGCCGCTCCTTGCAGGGCTGCAACTCCCAGCTCCAGGAAGCTGCCAGGAAGAAGCTGTGGGCTCTGGAGAGTGATGACAGAGCTGTCTGTGCCCTGTTCAAGGTAGAAACCCCCTGCCAGCTCTTGGAAACTGAGAATTTCGGGCTTTCTGTGCTGACAGGCTCTGACCCCCAACAAACACTGCAGTGAGCCCGTGGAAAAGGCTCCCAAAATTGAGTGACAGCCCTGGGATTGTGGGTGTGGGGTTTGGATAGAAGTGTGGGATATCACAGGGGGAGAACTCAGAGTTTAAGGGTTCAGAATACAGTAATATAGATATAAAGCAAGATGGAGGTTTCAGGGCAGAGGCTGAGTCCTCCTTTTTCACCTTCTTCTCCATGGCTCTGGGTGGGATTCTGTGATTGGGTAGAGAAGTCCCCATTGCGGGCCAGAGGTGGTTGGTTATTGGGTTAAAAGTCAAAATAATTTAGGTGTCATTTCATAATTGCACAATTTGTGCTTAGAAGGCCTTGGGAAGAGTTAGAGACAGAGCCATTTTCTACTTTGCTGGCTAGAGCTCACAACTTGTGAGACTGTAATAGAGATAAGAATTAATAAACCTCTGAGTCCAAACATGAACTGCATCTCCTGAGCATTTAATCCCAGCTCTAACAAGAGAAGAGAAGAAGATAACAAACCCACAGGCAGCATGCTGGGATGCTCCTGGAGTGGTGCTGGGGTACCAAACCCAGCTGAGGAGTTCCTCCAAGGCCACTGCAGGGGACTCAGGAGGGGATGGGAGTGATGGCAATGATGCAAGTGAGAGGCAAAGCTGAGCCTTGTGTTGTTTTGGGGGATCAGAGCCTGAAGAGCCAGGAATTCACAGGGATCACCAAATCCATGTCCCTGCTGGAGGTGACAGCTCTGGACAGGCACAGAGTTCTCAGGTTGGGGTTTATATAAACCAATCCCGGCTGCAGAGAGGAGACCTGGGCTGAACTCTCCTCCCCTGCTGGATGTCGAGGCTCCAGGACTATCCCTTGATGCTGTTTGGTGTCCCCTGTGCAGGAGCTGTCAGCCAGGCTGGTCTGTGTGCAGGCACACGAGGATCGCTTCCTCCTCACCTTCAAAACCCTGGAGGAAGTCTGGAAGTTTTCCACCTATCTGACTTTAGGTAACGTTTCCAAGGTCTGAACAGACAGCGTGGGAAGGGATTTCTGGGGAAGGCAGACACTACAGAACTGTAATGTTCAGGGTGGGAATATGGATTAGAAAACTCTGCCATCCGTTGTTTATGAAATCTCTGTTTGGATCAGCGAGAATCAGGAGGATTCCTTTGGGGAAACTTTGGAGAGAAATATTAGAAGCTTTTTTGCCTGACATTTGGAAATCCCCAAGACCCTTCCTGGTGCCCAGGGGATGACCCTGATCCCTCTCTTGGCTTCTCAGGGTACGTGGGGGCCTGCCTGGAGCAGCTGCTCTTTGCACAGGAATTCTGGCTGGACTGTGCCCTGGTGGAGGACACGGAGCTCCGGGTCACTGTGGATGAAGAGCACCTGGCCACCATCTACATGGATCTGCTCCTGCAGGAAGGTGTGATGGGAATGGACGTGCAGGGAATTCCTGAAAACCCTCCAGCAGGGCTGTGCTGGAGCCACTGGTGCACTGATCCCATCTCTGATTGTCTCAGGTTGGAAAGACAGGTGTCAGCCTGGGGAAAGCCAGAGCTTCCCCTGGAGTGGAGAATGTAAATCCTCTCTCTGAATTAATATAATTCTGAAATTGAGGGGCTTTCAGGCAAAAATTGGGGAATAGGAGTAACAGTTCTTTACTAGGAATGATAAAAATGTAGTAGTAGAAAAAAAAGGCAAAAAACCCAACAACAACAACAAAAAAACCAAACAAAACAAAAAACCAACCCAAAACAAAACAAAACAAACCCCAAAAACCAAAAAAAGGCAAAAAACCCTCCAAAACAAAACAAAAAAAGAAAAAGCCCTGCCAGAGTCAGAGCACGCCCTGAGCCCTGTTGGTGGCTGTTGGTGCCAGCCCAGTCCAGCCCTCCTGCAGTGCCAGCTGTGGGTCTGGTGGAGCAGAGATGATCCTGGAGAAGCTCCAGTGGTGCTGAGCTGGGTCTGGTCTCCTCTGGGAATCCAGTGCAGAGGCTGTGCTGGGGCTCTGAACCCCAGGGCTGATCCAGGGGGGAATGCTGGGCTCCTCCCTCGGGTGGAGCCTCTCCCAGTGGGCTGCTGGAATTGTCTGAGCCCTGCAGTGAGCCTGGATGGCCCATGAACAGCAGATACCCCTGCAGGGAGGATGGGTCCTGGAAGGGATAAGGAAAACACCTCCCCAGCAGGTTTAACAGCTGGGCCAGTAACAGCAGACACCTGCCCCCTGTCCCCAGTTATGAGATAAACTAAAAATCACCTCTTGAACTGATTTCAGCAGATGGGAATAGAACACATCTTGAATTACAACCCAGGACACTGACTCTTCCTCTCCGCAGGGAACTTTTTCTCCAGGGCAGTGCCTGGCGTCTGGAAGTCAGAGCAGGAGGGAGAGGAGGGTCTGCAGCTGTGCAGGAACGAGCTGGTCCATGTGAAGAGTGTTGGACAGGATTCCAGATGGGAAGGGGTGTCCCTGCTGACGGGGCAGCGAGGCGTGGTGCCCCTGACAGCTCTGGAGCCAATACCTCACCCCTTTCACCAGTAAGTGACGAATTAAAGGGCTCAGAGCAGGATTCTTTCCTGATCCTGGTGCCTGAGTGGCACCAAGGCTGGCTGGGAAACTCCCCTTGCCTCTGGCAAAGGGCAAGAGCCTCAGAATTCCATGGGGGTATTTCCAGGAGGATCCACATGAAAGACTGGAATCAGTGCAGGTGCTGTCGGTGGGACGCAGCAAGGACATGCTCCTGCTTCAGATGTGCTTTTTGTAAGATGTTGATTTAGGTCATACCTGATGTCATCTCTGATTAATAGATGAAAAAGTGGCAGGAAACTTTAGGCAATGCCAGCCAAAGTGGAGCTTCACATTGGTCACTGGCTGAGCCTTTTACTCGCAGAAATCTTCCTTAAAGATGGCAAATTTATCCTGCTCTTCCCCCGTGGTGTGACACCATCCCTGGGGCTGGCCTGAGGTCAGGACTGCTCGCAGAGGACCAGTCAGGGTTCCTTTTTGCCTTGCAGGTGGTTCCTGAGGAATTATGCTGTGGGGTTTGGCCTTTCCCAGGAGATCAGCGGGACGAGCTCTCGGGCCATTGGTGAGTGACACCTGTGCAAGGCTCTGTCCCAGGGGTGGGCACAGCTCCAAACCTGGGCTTGGCCACAAATGACCACAAAAAACCAGCTCCAAACCTGGGCTTGGCCACAACCACAAAAAAAAACCGGCTTCAAAACCCGGGCTTGGTTACAAATTACCACAAAAAACCAGCTCCAAACCTGGGCTTGGCCACAATTGCCCACGAATCCATCTGTTGTTCTGGGCCTGACCCCACTACAGGGGCTCTGAGGGAACCTCTGGGCTCTCTGGAATGCAGTTCAGAACTTGCAAATCACGTTCTGAGGAGCACAGAGAGAGCAGAGAGCTGCTGGTGACACCCTGCTGCCACTGGCTTTTCCCTGTCCTACCTCAAGTTTATGGAGGTCCCTGCAGGGGTGACTTTGTCACGCAGGGCTGGACATTTGCCCTGTCCAAGACTTCAATCCTGGCAGAGCTGAGACAGGGCAGTGTCTGTGAAAATCCGTGTTTCCAGTCACCTTCAGGCTGCAGCTCGCAGAGGGTTGGAGTTTATCCATCCCTCCTTTATTTTGTATTATAATCCACTTCTCAAGGAGAAATGCCAGAGAGCTGGATCCAAAACCCCAATAAATCTTCGTGGAGAGAGAGGCAGCCCTCTCCAGCTGGAACCACAGCCTCTCCTTGCCCAGCTCTTTCCCAGGGAGGAGTTTTTAGCAGGGATCCCACTGAAATTCCCTTTTTTTTTGGCCTTGCTTTCCCAGTCAAAGGCAGGTGCATCGCCACCAAGGACCACAGAGGAGCAGCGTGGGACGAGCTGAGCTTCTCCAGAGGAGACCCCATAGAAATCGTTGGCTTCCTCATCCCTGGGCTGCCCTGGTTTGTGGGCAAATCCCTCAGCACCGGGAGCCTTGGCTTTGTTCCCACCCGACACGTCAATCCCGAGGCTTGTGAACCTCTGTGAGTTTATTTAGATTAAATTCTCAACAAAAGCAAGGGGAGGCTCCAAATCCCACCTCCCCAGGCTGTGTCAGAGCCTAGGGCAGGTGATTTCCTGGGCAGGACCTTCACTGAGGGTGGGTTTGAGGGTTGAGCAGAAGCCTTGGCCAGGCTCTGCTGCAGCCCAGATAAAGAAATTGTATTTCACCTGCCTCAGGTGGGTTTTGGAGAGGAACAGATCCAGCCCTGGGCTAATCTGGCTTCCTGCAAGCTGGCTTCCCACTTTGTCCTAGAAATGTCTTCAGTTTGTAGCCCTGAGGGGCTGGGGGCCTGTCGAGGGTGGGGAGCGCATTCCCAAATCCTGCTTTCCTTGCTCCTGCCCCTGGATGTGGAGGCAGAACAGCCACTGGCACAGAGAATTCCACACCCTCCCAAGGACACAGCAAGAGCTGTCCAGGGATGTTAATTCCCACCCTGGATCAGGCAGTTGTCTCTGTTGGGGGCTTCCATTCCATGCCCACCCCAAAAGGCTTCTCCAAGAGTGAGTGTGGGAGGACGAGGCTTTACCCAAGCTCTGCTGGGCTTTCCTCTCTCAGAGGCACTCGAGGTGAGTTGCAGCACTTTTGTCTGACACCCCAGAAGGGGCAGAGCAGATCAGGTGATATCCTGCGGCTTCTGGATTCCAAAAAAGACCAATAGGTCCTTTTCTCTGCTACCTTCCTGTTCCTTCATGGAGAACCTGGATGGGGAAGGTGTCCAAAATCCTGCCTTTATCTGCAACAGAACTTCTG
The DNA here is from genome assembly GCA_014839755.1 of Sylvia borin. Taxonomy (NCBI): domain Eukaryota; kingdom Metazoa; phylum Chordata; class Aves; order Passeriformes; family Sylviidae; genus Sylvia; species Sylvia borin. The sequence goes on along the minus strand of CM025970.1, from coordinate 16,585,709 downwards.
TGGTGGGAGGAAGAGAAGGGATGGGAAAACATCCCGTCCCACTAATCCCATCCCACTAGTCCCATCCCATCCCACCCCACTGATCCCATCCCACCCCATTGATCCCATCTCACTAATCCCATCCCACCCCATTGATCCCATCCCACCCCATTGATCCATCTCATTAATCCCATCCCACCCCACTGATCCCATCCCACCCCATTGATCCCATCCCACCCCATTGATCCATCTCATTAATCCCATCCCACCCCACTGATCCCATCCCACCCCACTGATCCCATCCCACTGGTCCCACTGGTCCCACCTCACAGGCCAGCTGTAGTGCCAGGGGCTGGGGACACTCTGACTCTTTTCTCCTGCCCCACCCCAGGGGAAAGGCCTTCGTGTTTCTGAGTGAGGAGGAGAAGGCCCCAATCCTACACCTGCCCTGCAACGGTGACGAGCAGCACTTTGTCACCCTCCTGGGGGACCTGGCACGCACTGACATCACCTCTGTGTACAGGCTGGGTGAGTGTCCCCTCTCTTTTTATCCCAGTCCCTGGATCCCCGTGGAGAGCTGGGCAGTGCCTGGAGAGCCCCAAGATGATGGGAGTGCAGTGGAGGTGACTTCTGGGGTGGAGGCAGCACCAAACCCGTGCTGCCTGGTGATGGAGGCTGGAGGTGTCCTCAGGAGGTGACCCTGCCATGCTGGAGGTTGGAGGGACCTTCTCTGCTCCCAGGGCAGCTCCTGAGCTGGGATTCACCCTGGCAGATGCTGCTCTCCACCCAGCCAGGGTCAGGGGGTTCTGGGGGGTCTCAGTTTTTCTGTTCTGCCTGGGTGGCTTTGGGACTCCAGCTGATTTCTGACGCTGACCAAGGATGTGGGGTTTTTTTTTCTGTCTCTTTGCACAGCTGGTTTTGAACCCACAGCCGTGTTCCCACAAGTGCCACCAGGTGAGTATGAGGAGGGGACAGAGGGTGGCTTTGGTGATGATTTCTGAGGGTGAATTTGGACATGAGGAAACACCAGAGAATGATTTTGGGTTGGGAGGAACCTTAAAGGTCATCCAGCCCCTGCCACGGGCAGGGACACCTTCCACCAGCCAGGTTTCTCCAAGCCCCATCCAGCCTGCCCTTGGAGATTTCCAGGGGCAGCCACAGGGAAGAATTCCTCCCTGATCCCACTGTGGTTTCCCTGTCCCTTCCAGAGGCTGCTCTCCATGGCAGTAAAGAAATCCAAGTGCTCCAGTCTTGGGAGGAAATCAATGACTGGGCTACCAGCAGCACCTCCGAGCTGTCCAGCCCAGGCAGTGAAACAGCCCCTGCCACGCTAGAAGATGTTCTCCTGGACAAGCTGGACGATTTGGATTATCCCAAATTCTTCATCGACCTCAACGCTGGACACATGGAGGACGCTGATGTCTTTGACCCCATATTGACCTTCCTCAACCAAGACAGTTTTGTGCCCAGTTTTCAAAGCTTTTATGATCTCAGCTTTTCCTTTCTCCACTCCACCTTTTATGGTTTCTCTGATGAGGATGAACTGGTCCTGTACCTCGAGACCTCCCGGAACTGGGCCAAGAGGACTCGCTCAGTTTGGGCTCACGTCAGGCTCTGTTTCCTCTTGGGAAAGCTCTGCATCAAAAAGGTCAAGTTCTCCCAGGCCCGGGTGTACTTTGAGGAAGCCCTGAGTGTCCTGGACAGGGGCTTTGGGGACCTGCCCCTGCTGGCAGCGCTGCACGTCAGCCTCGCCTCCATCTACCTGAAGCAAAACATGAAGCACAAATTCTCCTCCCTGCTGGGGAAGACCCTGACCTTGCTCGTGTGCCTGCCTGGCCGCTCCTTCAGCTCGGAGAACGAGCTGGAGCTCCTCACCTACGTCCTGAGGGAATCCATCGCTGTGGGCAACGCTCCGCTGGAGGCGCGGATCTGCTTCCTCATTGCCAAGCTCCTCCTGCAGCTGGGCAGAACCGAGGAGGTGCTGCCCTTCCTGGAGCATCTCCAGTGCCTCAGCACCCCCTGGCTCAGCGCAGCCACCCGTGCCGGGCCGCTGGATGCCGCTGCCACCTTGGCCTACCTCTACGACAAGAAGTGCCTGCCAAACCTGGCGCTGGCCTCCGTCAGGTCCTCCTCTGCCAGCCCCGCCAAGGGGACGCCCACCCCTGTCTGGAGAGCCGGCTTCATCCTCCAAAACGCTTCCAAGCTCCTGGGGAGGCAGCTGGACGGGAGCGGCATCCCAGCAGTGGCCTGCCCGTACCTGAAGCAAGCGCTGCGGTGCTGTGGTGAGAGCAGGCCCGTGCAGAGGACGCTGTGCGCCGTCCTGGCCAGGCTCTACCTGCAGCACGGGGCACGGCTGCATGGCGCCGCTCCCTTCGCAGCCAGGGCCGCAGCCCTGGGCAGGCTGCTGGGCGACGAGGAGGCTTTCGAGTCCTCTCTGGTTTTGGGCTGGGTGCACCTGGCGCAGCGGCAGCCGGCTCCAGCCGAGGACATCCTGAGGCGGCTGTGGAGCTCCCTGCGCGGCACGGCCAGCGAGACGCAGCGCGGCGCCGTGCACAACCTGCTGGCCATGGCCCTCAGGGCGCAGGGGCACGTCCAGGAGGCCGCAGAGCACTTCCTGAGGGCCCTGCACAAGGCCAAGGAGACGGGCAGCAGGAGGAACCAGGCGGTGTCGCTGGCTAACCTGGGCCAGCTGAGCCTCTCGTGCGGGGCGGCGCAGCTGGCAGAGCTCTACCTGCTGTGGGCGGCACGGCTCTACTCTGAGCTCCAGGGACAGCAGGAGATGGACACGGAGCTGGCACAGGTGCTGCTGTGGCTGGCACAGGCCATGGTGGACAGGCAGAGGACGGAAGACGCCAAACTCTGCTATGAGCTGGCGCTGGGGTTTGGCCTGAGGTGGCAGAACCTGAGGAGTGAGTACAGAGGGGAGCAGGGCGGTGTGTGACCCTGCCAGGTCCCCAACACTGTCCCCTGACATGTCCTTGGCCCTTTCCCTGTGTCACACACGTCACTGAGTGTCTGTGCTGTCCCCTGACCTGTCCTTGTCCCTTTCCCCGTGTCACACAGGTCACCGAGTGTCTGTGCTGTCCCCTGACCTGTCCTTGTCCCTTTCCCCGTGTCACACAGGTCACAGAGTGTCTGTGCTGTCCCCTGACCTGTCCTTGTCCCTTTCCCCGTGTCACACATGTCACAGAGTGTCTGTGCTGTCCCCTGACCTGTCCTTGTCCCTTTCCCCATGTCACACAGGTCACAGAGTGTCTGTGCTGTCCCCTGACCTATCCTTGTCCTTTTCCCCGTGTCACACAGGTCACGGAGTGTCTGTGCTGTCCCCTGACCTGTCCTTGTCCCTTTCCCCGTGTCACACAGGTCAGCTGCACGTCACCGAGTGTCTGTGCCATTTCTACAGCAGAGTGTGCCCCGACCTGCAGAGCTGCATCACCTACCACGAGCACTGGGCGTCCCTGGCACGGCAGCTGCAGGACAGGGAGCTGGAGGGCAATGCCAGGCAGGCCCTCAGCCAGCTCTACCAGGCTTTGGGCACACCTCAGTGAGTGGCTGGGGCTGCTGGGTGCTGTCGGGGTGCGGTGGCTTTGCTGGGGACTCCCCTGAGCAGGGTGGGAAGGGCTGTGGTGGCTCCATGTGCCCCGCAGTTCTGCTTCTGAGATTGAGGTGCTCTGAGAGGGAGCAGCTCAGGGTCAACCAGAGCTTGTCCCAGAGGGAACTGGAGCGTGGCCAAACACAGTTTTCCAGGACACATCCAGCCTGCAGCAGAGTGGACCCAGGGAATCCATGGCTTCCTTTGGAAGTTTATCCCAATGATTAATCACCACTCCCCAGTAAGAACAGGCTCCTGATCTGCTCTTTGAGTAAGTCTGGGCTCAGCCTGGAGCTGCCAAGGCTGTCCCCGCTGTGTCCCTCTTTATCACACAGGGATGAGGAGCAGCCTGAGTGGGACCACTGGTGTCCTGAATTGTCCCAAAGTGGCCAAATGACCATTAAATCCTGAGCATTAAAGCATGGAGGCTCCCATGGTCCTACACATTGCTCAGAGAATGTCCTTCTGTCCCCAACATTTGGTGACTGCAGGAGGAGAGAACAGGGGCCATGAGGAGGTGGCCTGGGGACAGCTGAGGGCATCCTGTCACTCCTCTGAAGTGGCTATTTGCCTGTTGCCATCACAGGGCTTTGAGGCAATCCCTGGAGTGCACCAAGCAGAGCCTGAGGATCTTCATCGACCTCGAGGAGGCTGCCAGGGCAGCAGAGGCCTGGCTGCAGGCAGGAAAGCTCTATTACCTTCTCCAGGAGGATGAGCTGGTGGAAATGTACTTCCAGGTATGGAGGAGGTGGCTGGAGCTGTCCCAGGCACTCCCACCACACCCTTTTGGGGCTGGAGAACCTGGAAGGGGAAGTTGTGAGTGCTGCAAACCTCCTGCTGGAAGGAGGAGCTCTTGCCTTGGGCTCAGGCACTGAATTTCCTCTCTTGCTTGCCCATCCACTGAGTTTAGAGGATTTGGGGATGAAAATCAGTGAATTCATTGAGTCAGAAAGTGATGTAGGAGTGCCAAAGGAAGCTGGAGGTGCCAAGTGATCCATTCCCATTGAAATATCCATAAATAAAAGGGGTGAAGTGCCAGGGAAGTCCTTGGAGTTGAAGACTTCTGGCATCTCTCCATCTCCAGCATTTATTTTATCAGCTGAGCTGCGAAGTGGAAGTGCAGCTCCTAAAATTTGAGGGTATATTTAATCACACCGACGTCTCTGCCTTCCCAAATGTCACTCCAGCCCCTTTTCCCTTGCAGGCAGCCATCCAGACTGCTCTGAAAGGGGACAACTTCTCCTTGGCCATGGAGCTTTACGAGAAGGCAGGTGACACCTTCTTCAATGGCAGCCGGAACAGGGCCCGAGCAGTGGAGTTTTACAGGGTATGGCACATTTCTGAGCATTTCTGTCCCTGTGTCCCCACAGGAGGGTGGTTTGGGGGGGCTGTGCCCCAGGGCAGACCAAAAGGATGGAGGGTGGAGAGGGATGAGGTGATCCTGGGGGTGCCAGGAGCACAGGTTTGCGGAAAAAAAAAAAAAACAAAAAAAAAAACACCAACCCAGAGATCTTTTTGGGATTGGGAATGGGCTCCTTCCATGATAAATCCTGGTGGTGTTAATTAAGTGTGAGCTGGTCACTCCTGGGTACACCCAGTCAGAATCCCAGGCACCCAAGGGAAGGGCAGAGATGTGAGGCTCAGGCTTTGAGACCCCTCCTTGGGGATTTAAAACTCGTTCTCAAGGGGAAGAAGGGACTAAAACCTGAACGTGCAGTGCCCATCCCCTGCCTTGGGGCTGGCACCCCTCTCGGGCAGGGCTGGTCCCTCCAGGAGCACCCTGACCTCGCCATTCTCTCCCCTTAGGGAGGTGCTGTGCCCTTGGCCAGGAAGCTCAAGGCCACCCAGACGGAGCTGAGGCTGTTCAATAAACTGGCCGAGCTGCAGATCAGCCTGCAGGGCTACGAGAAGGCTCTGGAGTTTGCCACGCTGGCAGCCAGGCTCAGCCTCAGGGTCGGTGAGTGATTTACACCCAAATTATCCGGAGTTACTGGCCAGGGGGTGATTTTCACCCCCAGGGCATTGGGAGCCACTGAATCTTGATATCCCTGTGAAAAGGGGATCTCCTGCTTTCCTAACGCTGTTCATACCCAGAGTCATGACATCTTTTTAAGGCCACTTCCCCTTTCTTTCTTTCTTTTTTTTTTTCTTTTTTTCAGCTGTGTGACAGCAGAGGGGTTTTGTTACCCCAGGGCACAGGAAGTCTGCTGAAAGCACAGGACTGAGCAGTTCCTCTCTGCCCTGGTTCTGCTCAAAACCTCACCCCTTCCCATCACAGAAATAGTTTGGACTGGCAAAATGCCGTCTTGAATGTCTGGGATGGGGCCACCCTTGTACCAGCCCCTCCCAGGGCCCCAAAACTCCCCTGGCTGAACGATACTCCTGGGCCAACCTGTCCAGCTGCGGCACCAACATCCCTGCCCACGGCTCTGTTTTCTCTTGGAGGTATCCATGCCCCCAGAGAGCTGAGAAAATACATCCAAAGTGGCTCAGCAGGGCTGGGCACGGATGGAGCTGGATCAGCAACTTTCCCGGGAGATCCATTGTAGGACCTGGTTGATTCTGCTGACATCTTTTCCAGGAGATCCATGGCAGGAGCTGGTTGATTTTCCTACAACACTCTTTTCCAGGGGATCAGCTGCAGGAGCTGGTTGATCTCACCTCTCTCTTTTCCAGATCCATTGCAGGATCTGGTTGATCCCACCCCTCTCTTTTCCAGGAGATCCATTGCAGGATCTGGTTGATCCCATCCCTCTCTTTTCCAAGGGACCAGCTGCAGGAGCTGGTTGATCTCACCTCTCTCTTTTCCAGATCCATTGCAAGATCTGGTTGATCCCACCTCTCTCTTTTCCAGATCCATTGCAGGATCTGGCTGATCCCATCCCTCTCTTTTCCAGATCCATTGCAGGATCTGGTTGATCCCACCCCTCTCTTTTCCAGGGGACCAGCTGCAGGAGCTGGTGGCCTTCCACCGCCTGGCCACAGCCTACGACCTGCTGCACATGCACGAGATGGCCGAGGATTGCTACCTGAAGACCCTGGCCATGCGTCCCCCCGTGCTGCAGAGCTCAGCAGAGGCCCTCTACTACTGCAGGGTCTACCTGCACCTGGGCAACCTGGCTCTGCACAGGCTGCAGGTGAGAAAGGGCCCGTGGCCTGATGGAGAGCTGAGGGTGGAGGTCACCTCTGGTTTGGAAGGGGGGGAAGGTGATTTGGGGACAAGTGCTGGCACTCAGCACCTTCCCAGTGAAATCAGGGGTCTCTGGGTGCTGCCTGGACCCCCCCAGGCTCTGCTCCAGCTCCCCACTGCCCCGTCACCTCCAGTGGAGCCCCTTCCTAACGCCTGCCCCCTGCTCTGTGCTCAGGATGAACAGGATGCAGCCACCTACTTCCTGCTGGCCCTGGCTGCAGCCACCGAGCTGGGAGACCAGGAGCTGCACGCCCTGCTCCGTGCCAAGCTGGCTGCCATGCCCAGAGCCCCGGGGCCACCTGAGGGCACGCCAGGCTGTGCCACCCTCCGGCCCCGGTGGCTGAGCGAGGGTGGCCACGTGGTGTGAGCACCCTGGGGACACCGTTGGGAGCCATCCAGCAGCAAGGTCCATGTGCTCTCCAGAATCAGCCCAGGAGAGGTTCTGCACCAGTCCTGAGGAGCGGGAAGGGTTTGGGCTCCTCATCCCGAGAGAGGTTCTGCACCACGTCCTGAGGAGCTGGAAGGGTTTGTCCTGAAGCGACCCTGGAGGCTGAGAGAAGGTGGCCACATGGTGTGACCCACCTGGACCCTGGGGACACCACTGGGAGCCATCCAACAGCAAGGTCTGTGTGCTCTCCAGGACCAGGAGAGGTCCTGCACCACATCCTGAGGAGCTGGAAGGGTTTGCCCTGAAGTGACCCTGGAGGCTGAGAGAAGGTGGCCACGTGGTGTGACCCATCTGCCACCCTGGGGACATCAGCAGGAGCCATCCAGCAGCACTGTGCAAGGTCCTTGTGCTCTCCAGAACCAGGAGAGGTCCTACACCACGTCCTGAGGAGCTGCAAGGGTTTGGGCTCCTCATCCCAAGCCCTTGGGACCCTACCCTCATGGATTTTGGGAGCAGGGCTGTGCCCAGCGTGGAGGTGGCCCAGCCGGGGCAGGATGAGGCCCCAGCAGCGGTGCTGGAGCTGGTGGAGCAGCAGGGCTGAGATCCTGGGGGGTTCAGAAGGTCCCTGCCCAGGGTGGGGACAGGGGAGTGCTGTCCCCACAGCTGCCCCACACCTTGGAGCAGCTCAGCCCCAAGACACAAACGTGTTTGAAACAGCCACTCCTTTATTTGTGCCTGGTTTTTATCCTCATCTGCCCCACGATGACATCTCTGCCGAGCCCCTCTCCTGTAACAAGCACCACCAAAAATTTTGGCAGTGAGTGACACAGAATTAGGGAGGGGAGAAGGAATAAAGGGGCTGGTCCAGCCTCATGTGGGGGCAGAAATAAAACTGCTCAGGGGCTGGCAGAGCCCAGCCTCACCCCAGCTCTGCCATCCAACCTCTGGAGCTGGAGCAGGAGCGCAGGAAAAGAGCGCTGGAACCGGGTCCCCATCCCTGGAGCTGTCTAAAGGCAGATGTGACATTTGGGGACACGGTTTCGTGGTGGGGGAATGGTCGGGCTCGGTGATCTGAGAGGGATTTTCCACCCTGAGTGGTTCTCCGGGGCTCAGGGCAGGGACGTGCAGCTCAGCCCGTGTCGCCACCAGAGAGCAATAAATGCCCATTTTTGCAAACCCCGAGCCGGAGCACGGGGAAAAAAGGAGAGGTTTTCCCAGCTGATCCCTTTTGCTTTGACAACCTGTGACCATCTGGGGCTTCACAGCCAGACCCTTGTCCCCGTCCCTCCACCCCCCTGCCCGTGCTGCCCTGCTCGGGATGGTTAAATGCAGAATATTTCATTTCCTGCTGCAAAACGCTCGAGTTCGCCTTCCTCTGGCAATCCCTCCGAGGCGTTTGTCACCGAGGCAATGATTATTTACTGCTTGTTTACCGAGCATTCCTGCCCGGCCCAGAGGAGGGAAATCTTCATCCTGGCTGAAACCCAGCCAGCCCAGGGCTCCCCAAAACCTCATCTCAGTGCAGGTGGTTGGTGCTCACCACGCCGGGGCTGGTGATTTTCTGCAGTTTTTCAGTTATTTTGCCTTTTTCTTTCAGTCCACATTTTTTAGGACCACTTCACATCCTGTGGATCTTTTCACCCAGGGGGAAAAGCAGGATCTCACATCTTTGTGCCTGGGGGAAGATGGACAATTGGAAATCAGGCTGTGGATGGAGCTGGGATGGCTCTGGAAGCCCTGAGGGCTTTGTTTAAACACACGGGCACAGTGTCTGAGCTGGCCTAACTCACCCAAGCTCCAGGAATTCACAGAGATATTCAGATTTCCAGGGAGCTGCTTTGAAACCACGTGTGTCCTGCTAAAATCACAGCAAAACAAATCTGTGCTACCTGCAGGGAGGAGAAAAATCTTCCTCCTTTGGGAGCATCTTATAAAATATCATTTTCCCCCCTCCCTCATCTGCCCGTCCTCTCGCACATGCTGTGATGCAGTGAGAGCTCAGAGTGGCCAGGGCTAATTCAAATTCCTAATACAGTGAAATTTAAAGCCGTTGTTCGTGTGTACCAACTCCTGGGTGGGTGTCCAAGGAAGGATGAGGATATTCCATCCCTCCAGCCACCAGCTTTGTGGGCAGAGGAATTCGGGGACTTTGTGGCAGAGGAGGTGACCAGGTGGTGGCTCAGCTGCTGGAGCTCCTGTCCTCCTCCACCCTGTCCGGGATGGGGATGTTTTCTTTCACTCCTGGGGCGTTTTTTGGGGCACAGCAGGAGGCTGTGCAGGGCTGCGGAGCCTGGCCAGGGCTGTGCTGCTGCTCCAGGACAAGGCTCCAGGAGGAGAAGGTGTTGGATGATGCCCTTTTCTGACCCACAGCTGGGGACACTGAGAGGCGTTTTAAAACCTTTTATTCCGTTTTCAGTCTCGTGCCAAGGGTGAGACAACACAGACGACAGCCTTCTGCCAAGCTTTGAAAACTCTTCACTGACCCATTTCCCCCAAGAAGGAGGGTGGGAACACAGGAATTATCCTGCAGGAGGCAGCGACCACCAGCCTCCTTCTGCTCAGAGGCAGAAATAGGGGAAAGGGAAGGGCTGGATCAAATCTCCTCCGACACCAGGTGTGCCCTGGCTTGTGACTCCTTCCCCAGCCTCATGTGACCGTCTGCTCCATGCCCAGGGCAGGAGTTTTCCTTCCTCCTCGCAGCCAGACGGGCTGGAAATGGTCCTGGAGGGAGCCACGTGCAGCATCACGAGCTGCTCAGGGCAGCACCTTCCTCCCCAGCGCTTCCAGAGGCTGCTGGAGCTGCAGGGACGTCCCGTGTCGGGATGGGATCACTGCCAGGAGTTCCTCGAGCCTTTCTTGCAGCATCAGTCTCGTATTAACAGGGTTTTACACAATTAAAGGATGGCAACAGCTCACGTCTGCCAGCAGCAGCCAAAGATCTCTTTGTTCCAGGGCATTTTAAAAGTTTCCCGGCCAATAGCACGTTGCTAAAGCTCACAGACAATTGTTCTCCCAGTCACTGAGAGCACACAGGCACCTGCTTCAAACAGTGCTTGCTTGGATGCTTTCTATTAACAATAAACAATATCCCATTACTAAGCTTAAAACTTTCTACCATCTTGTTAAACATATTTCTCTGCAGCCATAAGATCTATCCCAGCCAAACCTAAGCCTCAGATTATTGCTTTATGTCCTTGTTTGCTGCACTATTGGAATTTCTCCTACTTTCTCAGATTATTGGTTCATGTCCTTGTTTGCTGCACCATTGGAATTTTTCCTTCTTTCTCAGATTATTGCTTTATGTCCTTGTTTGCTGTACTATTGGAATTTCTCCTACTTTCTCAGATTATTGGTTCATGTCCTTGCTTGCTGCACTATTGCAACTTCTCCTACTTCTAAACTTTGCAGTTGCAGATGATTCTAAATTCTTCTGCTCTTTCTGTTTCTGGGACCTGCTCTCACAGATTTCTAAAATCCTTCTTACCTCGAATACTTCCCCCACGTCCCTCTGGCTTTGGTGCTGCAATCCTCCCCCAGCTGGACCCTCCAGGCACCAGCTCTGGCACCGTGGTCCCGTGTTTGTTCAGTGCCCGGGGACCCTGCAGTGCCCAGGGGCTGGGTTTCTCTCACACATGTTCATTCTTGGACGGTGCAAACACCACGACAGGAATAATCCTTGCATCACCCGAGCTCTGGTGTGAGCCTGCCGTGGGCTGGGGAGGAAGGAAATGCTGATAAATGGAAACCCAGAGCTGGGTTTAATTTGGATTTTCAGGGGAATGACTCTTTTTCTGCAGAACTGCAGCGCCCAGCAATAACAGGCGTTTTTTTTCATCGTTCCTTCGTGGCACAGAGGAGCAAACTGGGCTGGAGGAGAGGCCTGGTGTGGAGGAGGCTGAGGCAGAGATAAACCTCAGCTAAAGCTCAGCTTGTCTCCGAGGTGGCTGCTCCTCTCTGGGCAGCATCTCCTGGTGTTGCGTGGCTGGGTAATGAGGAGTTGGTAAACACCAGCTGTTCTGCTCAGCAGAGCTGGGGGAGAGTGTGTAAACTGGGTAATTTAGATTAAAAATCATTTATTTGCACAGCAACCTGCTTGTTCAGTGGTAATTGGGCTCATAAATATGGATGGCAGGAGGAGGAGCAGGGGCTGAGCCAGAGCCAGGAGTCACCAACTGCGGCTGCAGGGGATGAAATAAATTCTCCATCTCGGGATAAAAACACCTGGAACGGGCCTGGAATTCCTGCAGTGCTGCTGAGAGCTCCCCTTGTCCCTGGAGGACGGGAGGAGAGGCAGAGGAGCAGCAGGGAATTGACCCTGGATGGGGAATAGCGAGGCCAGATGTAAAAATCATTCCCAGAGGGGATTTGAAACTCCTTGTGCTGAGGTATCAGGCAAAGGGAGACAACCCTGGAGCTGTCACCTCTGCTGACACTGCCCACAGTCACCTGAGTGTCCCTGGAATTCACCTCCTGGGATGGGAGCTGGACATTTCCAGGGGAAAAAAAAACCATCTCGGTGGGCACAGAGAGAGTGAACTGATAAAGATGGGGCAGAAAACACAACCCCTTTCCAAACATCCAGGGACACGTGGGAGGGTGCCAGGGGGTGGGTGACACCTCCCTGTCCCTGTCCCTGTCCTGCCTGTGCCAGGCTGAACTGGGGGTCCCAGTGAAGCTGCTCAGAGCTCCCCAGATCCCCTGGGCTGTGCCCACAGCAAGAGCCACTCCCAGAGGGAAACAGGCAGGGAAATGGGAGGAAAAGGCAGGAAAATTGGGTGGGAAAAGGCAGGAAAAATGGGTGGAAACAGGCAGGAAACTGGGAGGAAACAGGCAGGAAAATTGGGAGGAAACAGGCAGGAAAACTGGCAGGAAAGAGGCAGCAAAACTGGAGGAAAGAGGCAGGAAACTGGAAGGAAACTGGGAGGAAACTGGGAGGAATCTGGCAGGAAAACAGGCAGAAAAAGTGACATAAAAGTCTCCTCTGTCCATACACCGGGGACAAGTGTAGGCAGCAGCTCGAGTGGCAGCAATTCCTGTCACGCTGCAGGCGAGGGGAGGGAAATGAAACAGTCCCCACATTTGGCCGTGGAGGCTCTTGGAATGCAGTCCAGGAATCAGGATGGATCCACAGAAATGAGCTCCTGAGCAGCAGATGGGTTTTGAGGAAGGAAGAATAAATCCTTACGTAACCAAACTCCCTCTGTGCTCTGCTTCTGGGGGAGGGGGGTTGTTTTCTTTTTGGTTGTTTTGTTTGGATTTATTTTTCTTTTTCTCTCTCTTTTGCACCTGCTCTGGTTGTGGCACTGAGGACAGGTGAGAGTATAAACTCACATCGGTTATAAATATTATATCTGCAGGATTTATGGGTTATAAATGAGGGGTTTAATCCTCCCTGGGACACCCTCAGCTCCGTGGAGCTGATTGTTTAATGGCAGCACGATTTTTTTTTCTTATTCTTAAATCTGAGATTTAAGCCAGGCTTGATCCCGAAGTATTCCTACAACATTAATCAGGTTTAAAAAAAAAAAAAACAAACTCCTTCCTCCAGTGCTTTGGGAAGGATTCCATTAATTCCTATATAACTCCAGAGCATCAGGAGTCTCTCCCGGATTTTCCCTGTCCCATCGGTTGGGTTTTGTCATTTTTATCTCACGATGTGGCAGGAGGATGAGCTGTGTGCTCTGCTGGTGGCTGTGCTGGGATGCACCCAAAAAAAAAAAGCCAAACGTGGCACCCTCAGAGGCATCTCTGCCCCCTGTGCCTGTGTTTGGGGAGTTATTTGGTGGCCCAGGAGATTTGGGGACCTGCTTTGTCCTCAGTCCTTCCTTCCTCCATCCTCTAAACTCTTCCTTAAGGATCCTTTGCTGGGCTTGAGAGATTTTTCTCCTGAAATCTTCTTGCTGCTGTTTTCATGAGCTCCCAGGCACGAGCTGCTTTGTGCTCAGATTCTTTCCAAACCCGCCCCAAAAACTGCCACAAACGACTTTTGTGATGTGTCCCTTTTCTCCCTCTGAATTCATCTCCAGCTGGAAATCCCTTGGTCTTGTATTTCCACCTGGGAAGATAAAATCTCCTAAGGGACACTTAGGAAATCAGCTGGACACTGCAAATCCTGCTCCTCTGGTGATTTAATTTTTATTTTTTATTTATTTTTCCTGTAGAATTCAGCAGGAGATGCCACAGCAGCTAAAAATTCCACCAAATTTTGCCCTGCTCACGTGTTTTTTGGGTGGCTGAGCTGCTGCCAACACTCCCTGGCCCCAAACCTGGGCGAGTGCAGGGTGTGAGGGGTGAGAGAAACTCGGGGTTAATTAACAGCTCGTTAATATTTCCCCCCCCCCTCCAGGATAAAGGTGCATTTGCCTCATGCATGGGAGAGAAAAAAAAAATCAGATTTTTAAAAAAATGATTGAGATATTCAGTGACTGCCCAGGAGATAGGGCGTGATTTCATTAGAAATTATTATCATCATTATTATTATTACTGTTGTTGTTGTTGTTATCGTTATCGCTATTGTTATTATTATCATCATTATTATCGTTATTGTTATTATTGTTATTATTTTTATGAATAATCGGATTGAGTTTCACAAACAAAAAGCGACGAAACCCAAGGGGATGAACATGAGACACCTGTAACTCAATTTACCTGGCAGAACTTTATTAGCTCCAAGCCTGGAACATTCCAGGAACATCCTCTTCCCTCCAAAAAAAAAAAAAAGGATTTAAAAAAAAGCCATGTCTCACTGCCGTGAGGAGGGACAGACTGCCAGAAATCCAGGATCTTCTCCCAGAAATCCAAAATCTTCTCCCAGAAATCCGGGATCTTCTCCCAGAAATTCGGGATCTTCTCCCAGAAATCCAGGATCTTCTCCCAGAAATCCAGGATCGTCTCCCAGAAATCCAAGATCTTCTCCCAGAAATTCAGGATCTTCTCCCAGAAATCCGGGATCTTCTCCCAGAAATTCGGGATCTTCTCCCAGAAATCCGGGATCTTCCCCCAGAAATCCAGGATCTTCTCCCAGAAATTCGGGATCTTCTCCCAGAAATTCGGGATCTTCCCCCAGAAATTCGGGATCTTCTCCCAGAAATCCAGGATCTTCTCCCAGAAATTCAGGATCTTCTCCCAGAAATTCGGGATCTTCTCCCAGAAATTCGGGATCTTCTCCCAGAAATCCGGGATCTTCCCCCAGAAATCCAGGATCTTCTCCCAGAAATCCGGGATCTTCCCCCAGAAATCCGGGATCTTCCCCCAGAAATCCGGGATCTTCCCCCAGAAATCCAGGATCTTCTCCCAGAAATTCAGGATCTTCTCCCAGAAATTTGGGATCTTCTCCCAGAAATCCAGGATTTTCTCCCAGAAATTCAGGATCTTCTCCGAGAAATTCAGGATTTTCTCCCAGAAATTCGGGATCTTCTCCCAGAAATTCAGGATTTTCTTCTAGAAATTCAGAATCTTTTCCCAGAAATCCGGGATCTTCTGCCAGAAATCCGGGATCTTCTCCCAGAAATTCAGGATCTTCCCCCAGAAGTTCGGGATCTTCTCCCAGAAATTCGGGATCTTCTCCCAGAAATCCAGGATCTTCTCCCAGAAATTCAGGATCTTCCCCCAGAAGTTCGGGATCTTCTCCCAGAAATTCAGGATCTACTCCCAGAAATCCGGGATCTTCTCCCAGAAATTCAGGATCTTTCCCAGAAATCCAGGATCTTCTCCCAGAAATGCGGGATCTTCTCCCAGAAATTCGGGATCTTCTCCCAGAAATTCAGGATTTTCTTCTAGAAATCCAGGATCTTCTCCCAGAAATTTGGGATTTTCTCCCAGAAATCCGGGATCTTCTCCCAGAAATTCGGGATCTTCTCCCAGAAATTCGGGATCTTCTCCCAGAAATTCAGGATCTTCTCCCAGAAATTCGGGATCTTCTCCCAGAAATGCGGGATCTGCTCGCAGCCCTCCTTGCAGCAGTGGGAATAAAGGACAATCCGCAGGGTTAAAGAATTTGGGGGGTTTCTGAGCGGTTTTCACTTTCCAAATGCTCCCATCTCGGTGTTTGTCACCGCACCAATGCCACTCTGGTGGCCCTGTCACTGCCTGTGGGTGTCACAGCCTCATCACGGCTCATTAGTTAATTAGAAGGCAGAGGAGCCCCCCAGAAGGTGTGAGGATGCTCAGGCAGCAGCGCCAGAGCCACGCTTGGGTCACCTTGTCCCTGTGGTGTGGGGATGGGCAGCGACCAGAGGTGGCCGCTGGTGACATTCCTGGACAGCTCCAGTGGGAAAAGTCACTTAGGAGAGCCGTGGGAAAATGAGGTGGCGTGAATTAAGCTAAAATTGAAATTTAAAATTAAAATAAATAAATAATTTTTTTAAATTAAAATTTTAAAATTTAAAAAAATTAATTTAAAAATCTAATAAAAATCTTAATATTTGATATTTCCCCTCAGCACGGTGAGGAAAACGAGGTGATGTGAATTAAACTAAAATTAAAATTAAAAAATTAAAAAATAAATAAAAATTTTAATAAAAATTTTAAAATAAATGAAAAACTAATTTAAAATTTTAATGAAAATCTTAACAGTTGAGATTTCCCCTCAGCGCGATGGGAAAACGAGGTGGCGGGAATTAAACTAAAATTAAAAATTAAAAAAATTAATAAAAATTTTAAAATAAATTAAAAATTAATTTAAAATTTTAATGAAAATCTTAACAGCTGAGATTTCCCCTCAGCGCCATGGGAAAACGAGGTGGCGTGAATTAAACTAAAATTAAAATTAAAAAAAAAAAAAGAGAAAATCTCTCTGAGGAAGGAGAGAAAATAAAAAATTGACATTTTAGCTGCCAGCAGGAGGAAGAGAACATCCCTCTGTGCCACAGCCCCCTGCCCAGGGCGGCGTGAGGTGAACATCACAGGGCAAATAAATCTGGTTTTATCCAGCAGGAGCTGCTGGATGCAATATTCTGATTATTTTTTGGTGTCTGCTGTGCCCAGGGAAGGAGTTGTGGGAAAGGGTCACTCAGGAATCCAGGGAAAACCAGGTCAAACTGGGAATGGGGTTGGTCCCTCACCTCGGTGTGATGGGAAAAAGAGGTGACATGAATTCAACTAAAATTAAAACCCAAATAAAATAGAGAGCATCTCTGAGGAAGGAGAGAAAAGAGAAAATGGACATTTTAGCAGGCAGCAGGAGGAAGGGCACATCCCTCTGTGCCACAGCCCCCTGCCCAGGGCGGAATTCCCGGCTGATTCCCGGCAGGACATCACTTCTCCAGCCCTGAGGGATGCCTCCCGTGATTCCTGGGCACCTCCTGCTCTGCTCCCGTTTGCCTTCATCTCTTCCCTTCGCTCATTTATTACCAAAAATCACCTTGTTTCCCCCAATCTCTGCAGGGACTCAGAGAGGGACGCCCTCACTCTTGGCCTCACCAGCACTTTGAATTTGCCTCTGCCCCAAAACACCGGGAGAAGAGGAAGATTTTGCCGTGAAATCCCCAGCAGTGTTCCCTCTCCTCCTGCAGACCTCACCCCGGGCAGTAAAGAAAGGCAGGAGCGACTCCTCCGTGCCAAAACACACTCAGATTTTGCTTTTCTGTTTTTAAAACACGATTTTTTTTATTTTTTTTTAAACCCCTTCTGCTGGTTATTTACTGCTGAGCTGTACGTTTTCAGCAATATATTGTACCTGACTCATTTTATGGCCTTTTTTATCTTGCCTTGCTGTTAATTTAACCCAGCGAATCTCCGTGTTTGTCCCGCTCTGATTCCTGGGGTACCTCAGGACTCGGTTGGGAAATTGATTTGTGCTTCCCGATGCTTCAATGGAGCCATTTGGAATAAACACAGCTCTTCATTTTCCCTGGCGGTACGTGGGGAACAGGCAGGAGCGAGCTGAGCACAAAAATAGACATTTATTTCACAAGTGGAGCAAGGGGAGGGCAACAGGGACAGGCTTGTCTCTAAATAAGGTGAAGATCGCAGGCCAAACGGACCTGGTTTTATCCTGCAGGAGCTGCTGGATACAATATTCGGATGGTTTTTTGGATTTGGGGCTCTGCCTCGTTGGTGTTTTCCAGCCCTGGGTGTGCAGTACACCGGGGAGAGGGGAGGCTCCATCAGGAATCCAGGGAAAAACAGGTCACACTGGGAATGGGGTTGGTCCCTCACCTTTGGGTGACTCCCTGCTGCCTCTCCCCAGGGCATGAATCCCATTTTCCATGCCCATTCCCTTCTCACACCTGATTTCTCACCAGCCACGAGCCCTCGGTGAGGCAGGAGAGGACAAGAGGGGTTAATTTGAATTCCTTTTCTTTTTTTTGGCCAGCAACTTTTCCTCTGTGCCATCCTTCGGGATGCCAAAGCTGCTGCTTGGAGAGCTCCTCATCCCCACCCTGCCCACATTTTGCAGGGACAAGGGCAGCAGCTTGAGGTTTGACCAGGCTGAAAGGGACCTCAACCATCCTGAACTTCCACCACCCTTCACATGAGACAGGGAAATGTCACCGTGAGGCCAAAGAGAAGCTGAACAGAGAAAGGAGCTCAAGTGGCTGCTTCAGCAAAATGCCCCATTTTTCCTCTCTGAAATTAATTAGCTGAACCCTGACAAAGCCCATTATTAAAAGAGCACCCTTGTCTTTTTAATCATCCGAGCTGTTTGTAAAGCGCTGCCAGAGGCTGGAAATCAAACCCTCTCCCCCGGCTCTTTTTTGTTCATCTCTTATCTGGGGGGAGAGGAAAATTCATTAAAAAAATTACTGGCGCCCCTGAGGCAAAGGCAATAGGCATCTCGAGGAGTCCTGTAATGAGCAGCCGCTGTCAAATGGCCAAATAAAAGGGAAAATAGGACAGCAAACAACAACTTGGGCAGTTGGCTGCCAAGCGGGGGCCGCAATTAGGAGCTGTGTGATTCACACCCCGGCGCTCGCCCACCACTGCTCTTTACAGGATGATTCAAGGATTGCATCACTCCAATTCCCTGGGACTTTCCTTTCGGAGGTGGAAGAAAAAAATTTAAAAAAAAAAAAAAAAAAAAAAAAGGGATGAAGGCGGTTGGGTTGCTCTAAACCTGTGAACGCGACTGAAAATGTGAAAGTCGAGTTGTGTGGCTCTCGTTGCACAGGTCAGAGGCTGCCCGGAGTTCTCTCCCTGCCGCTGTGGGGTGGGAGCTGAGAGCCCGACCCGCGAGTGGAGGGTGCAGAGGGATGGGGACAGCATCCCTTGGTCCTGGCTGAGGAGGCTCCAGGGTGAGCAGAGGATGGAGCAGCTCTGCTGGGAGAGCTGGGATTGTCCACCTGGGACAGGAGAAGCTTTGGGGTGACACAATTGTGGCCTTCCAGCACCTGAAGGAGCTGCGGGAAAGATGGAGAGAGAATTTCCAAAGGATGGAGGGAATGACTTCTCACTGCCACAGCCAGGGCTGGATGGGGATTGGGCAGGAATTGTTCCCTGGGAGGGTGAGGAGGGGCTGGGATGGAATTCCCAGAGAAGCTGTGGCTGCTCCATCCCTGCAAGTGTCCAAGGATGGAGCTTGGAGCACCCTGGGCCAGTGGAAGGTGTCACTGCCCGCGGCAGGGGTGGCCCTGGATGAGCTTTCAGGGACATTCTGGTGCTGTGCTTTCTGTCATCAGCAGCCCTGGAAAACCTGTGGGCTGTGCTCTGTGCCACCACAGGGCTCCACTCCTGCCCTGGAACAGCCTCTTTCAGATCTCCAGGCTGTTTTTCCACAGCTGCCATGCTCTGGGGACCCTTCCCTGGTGGCCCATGTCCTGTGTCACCCCCCAGGTGACATCCTCCTCCTGCACCAAGATTCATCTCCCTGCAAGTACAAACTGCTGCCAGGAGTCACTCCAGACGATTCCCATTGACTCAGCACCGAAAATGACTCAAGCCAATGTTCCCCAAACCTGTCATTAACAGCAAGACTTGATTGGATTTGCTGTTGGCGGTCGGGTTGGTCCCAGTTACGTTGCTGGGGATTTTTTGTTTTTCCTCTTTTTCCCTGTGGAACACGGTGTTGGTTTACAAAGGAGGAATTCCCCTGCGGCCTTTGAATGGAGCCCTGCAGCTCTGAAGGACTCACACCCTGTGTCATCACACTGTCACCTCCAGGGTCCCCACAGCCACCACGAGCAGAGCTGCTCCTGCAGTTCCTGCAGCCCCTGCAGCTCCTGCAGCTCCTGCATCTCCTGCATCTCCTGCATCTCCTGCATCTCCTGCAGCTCCTGCAGCTCCTGCAGCCCCTGCAGCTCCTGCAGCTCCTGCAGTTCCTGAAGCTCCTGCATCTCCTGCAGCCCCTGCAGCTCCTGCAGCCCCTGCAGCCCCTGCAGCCTGAGCTGGCCCTGCCCAGCAATCCCAGGCTGGAGGAGAGGGGACAGAGGAGGCAGAGGGTCACAAAATCCCTCTCTGCCTGTGCAGGGCATCCCTAGGGACAATAATAGTTGGACAACCTGGTGCTTGTCCTGGAGAGAACTTCCTGCCTCTACAGAGGAGTTCAGAAGACAAAATGCAGGAGGTGATGAAATTGATGTTTCAAATTTCCTCTTGGCAGCGCTGGGAAAAAATCCCAAAAAACCCCAGTGCACTGCAGTGCTTTGCCTTTCAAATTCCCATTGGGAATAATTCATCTATCCATCCCTCCATCCATCCCTCCATCCATCCCTCCATCCATCCCTCCATCCATCCCATAATCATCCATCCATCCATCCCTCCATCCATCCATCCATCCCTCCATCCATCCCTCCATCCATCCCTCCATCCATCCCATAATCATCCATCCATCCATCCCTCCATCCATCCATCCATCCCTCCATCCATCCCCTGCCCATCCCTTTGGACCTCACATTTGCCATTAATTAAAGATCTCTCTTGACTTGGGGTTTATTTGCAGCTTAATTAGGGCAGAGAACCCTCTCTAATCGTTTTAACGAGCAGATTTTAGCAGTGGGCACTCAGAGCTTGCCCCAGCTCTGTGCCTGGGCAGCCAGGTGGGAGCTGTGGGCATGGAGATGTTCCCTGGGCCTCAGAGAAGTTGGATGATTAAAAGGGACCTGGAGGTCCAGGGTTGGGCTCAAAGAGATGAAATCCATTTTGGGCTCTCTCTCAGCGGTGTCACTCCGCAGTTGCCAGGATTTTAAGGGCACCTGTCAGGGATATTTTGGGAAGCAGAGGCTCCTGCCTGCAGGAATGCGCAGAATTCCATGTCAGATGAGGTCTGCTGGGGCAGGGCTCAGGGGAAGTTGTCTTTAGGGGGAAGTCAGGATGAGAAAGTGATTTCTGAGCCCCCTGTCACACGCAGGGCCAGCCGGGGCTCTCTGGGCTGCCCTTTCTCAGGCACCTCTGCGCAGCTCTTCCTTTGTTTCTCTGTAACATTTCTTATTTTCCATTTATTAACCCTTTTACTTTACAAAACACTTCTGAAGCTTAAATTATTTTGAGCCCATCTCTAAGGGCTGGACGCTCACAGATTTACCCGGGGCTCAGAACCCTCTGGCCACGTGTTCTCCTGTGTCCCAGGAGGAATCCTGGCAGCTGGAGAAAGGCCCTGCTGTGCTTCAGGTGTGGGATGAGCTCCTGGGGAAAGGATGTGGCAAATGAACAAATCCGGCAGCAAGGAAAGAGTTTGCGGGATTGTGTTGCAATTAATGTGATTTAATGTCAGAGCCTCTTTATTGTTCTTGTCCCGCTCTCTCCTGACAAGATTTCATCAGATTAAAAGTTTCTGGTTAGGAATCACAGAATTATGGGATGGTTTGGGTTGGAAGGGACTTTAAAAATCATCTCATTCCATGGGCAGGGACACCTTTCACTATCCCACGTTGTGGGATGACCATTTCCATTAATTTAATTCACTGATGAGAGGCAATAACCCCATAAAAACACTTGAAAGAGCTGTTATTCAGTCCCAAACGCAATAAATGATCCCCTTGCTTCTAAATTCTCTGCATCAGCAGAAGCGTTTGATGTTGCTGAAGGCTGCAGGAATCACTAAAAGACAGGAACCCGTCTCCCACTGGGATTTATCCCTGTGCCCACTCAGAACTGCTGGGCATTTTCCACGGTTTTGGTCCCAAACCACGGAGGATGGAGGGAAATGGGGGCAAACAGGGATGTCTGTGCGGGAGGGAGCAGGGGAAGGTCACGGGCCAGGCGTTGGGGACACTTCTGTCACCACACAGACACCTGCCCAGGGCAGGACGGGGTCAGGGCACTGCCCTGGGGGGATTAATCCTGAAAAGCAGATGGAAAATCAGCCGTGCCGTGAGTCTGGAGGGAATTGCAGACACAGAGCACAGGGAGACAGACTCTTTTTTTCTGCCCTCAAATAATCCCCTGAGAAGGAACCCTGGAAGTTGGGCAGTGTGAGGTCTTGGGAGAAGTTTCCAGGAGAAAACAGAAGCTTTAGGATCTCTGGCTGTGTGTGAGCCCTGCAGAGGCTGGAGCAAGGTGGCATTTACAACACTTCAAATGAGAAAGGAGATCCAGTTTGGTTTAAAAAAAAAAACAACAAACCCAAAAAATCAGGCAGAAAGGACAGAAATCCCCAGCTCGGAGTCTTTCTGCTCCAGGAGGAAAGCCAGGCAATAAATACAAGGAAAAGGCACGAAAAGATAAATGGCTGCTGCAAAGAAAGAAAATCCCTCCTGCCTGGCAGGAGCTTTATTTATCTGCCAAAGCCTCCAGCTCCTCCCGGGAGAACAGAACCAGAGCTCCCACGACAAACAAAGCACAAAGACAAAGTCTGCGCCTCCCAGATCTCTGCTGGGGACACTTCTTGCTGGGAATGGCACCCTGGGGACAGTGTGACAGTGGCCCCAGGAGCTGTCCCTGCAGGGCTGGCAGTGAGGATGACAATCTCTGGGGTTGTCACCTCCAGAGGCTGCCTGGAGCGTGGAGCCCGTTTGGGTTTTTCCGGCTCTTTCCCCAGCCAGGAGCAGCTGGGGTGTGTCAGGGCTTGGGGAGGAGGGGGCAGGATGGGGGAGCAAGGAGGGGTTCCCCCTTTCCCACCTGTCCTGATAAATCTCGACAAATTCTGACAAAATCCTGATAAAATTCGACAAAATTTGGACAAAATCTTGACAAAATCCTGACAAAATCTTGACAAAATCCTGACAAGGTCCTGACAAAATTCTGATCAAATCCTATAAAATCCTGATAAAATCCTACAAAATCCTGACAAGGTCCTGACAAAATCCTGACAAAATTCAACAAAATCCTGACAAAATCTTAACAAAATTGAGCCAAAATCCTGACAAAACCTTGATGAAATTCTGACAAAATTCTGACAAAATCTTGACAAAATTTCAGAAAAACCTGACAAAATCCTGACAAAATCCTGACAAAATCTTGACAAAATCGAGACAAAATCCTGACAAAATCCCTCAAAATCTTGACAAAATTTGACCAAATCCTACAAACCCCTGACAAAATCTACCCTGTTCCCAGCTGTCCCTGAGATGTGGGATGTCTGTGGCTGGAATCCAGCTGGGATTCTCTGCCTGTTTACCAAAACCATCACGAATCTGCACAAGGACCAGCAGGAAATATCCAGCTGCAGCCACAGCAGGGAGAGCTGCCAGTGCCACTGCACCCTGCTCAGCCACAATTCGGGGGCCAAAGAGTCTGATTCCATCTATTCCATCTTTTTTCCTCCTCCTCCTCCAAAAAAAAAAAAAAAATCATTTCTGATTACACCTTCTTGGGGGAGGCTCCTGACACATTAATTTGTCTCAGGAAAATTTAATTCTGCCTCGACTCATTCGTTTCCCTTTGGTTTGGGTGATAAAAGAAAAGTGGGAAATTTAATTTCCTCTTTGTTTGCTGTGTCCTGGAATGCACTTGTCGAGATGATGCTGAGGGTGTTCTCATTTCTCCTTTCTCCTTTCTCCTCCACGCCTCTCCTTTGCTGTTGAAAACCCATCGAAATCACAAAACCTCTCCGGCTGGAGGAGGGTGGCAGGAAGAGGAACAAGCCCTGGGGCAGTGCACTCCCCTCTGGAAAGGGGAACAAAGCCACCCCGGAGCTGTCACTTCTTTGTTTTCTAGAAAGGAACATCTGAAATCGGATTTTTTCAGGGCTGACAAACAAAACACAGGAGCTTCCCCCAAATCCGCTTGGTGTGGAATTCCTTTCTGGCTCTACAATTTTTCTGATGTTTTTTTACAAGGCTCCAAACCCCGATGTCCAGCCTGGCCTTGGGCACTGCCAGGGATCCAGGGGCACCCTGTGCCAGGGAACAATTCCTGCCCGATATCCAGCCTCAATTCCCCTTCTTCCTTTTCCTTGTCTGCCCCTGATGAAGAATAATCCTTTCTCATTCCCTGATGTTTCCCTGACCTCTGCTGAAGCAAGGATCCCTTTGGGTGCTGTGGCTGCCTCTGGGATGTCCCCTCATGTGCCTGTCTTTATTCTGCTGCTTGTCCCTTCTTGACCACTTAAATCCTGAACCTCCAGGACCAGCCTCTTTCCCACGTGGATTCTGTGACCCCTGGGGACACCTGGAGCTGGCAGATTATCCCCTTTTTTCTGACCCAGAGGTGAGGCTCCTGAGAGGTGTTTTAAAGGCTTTTATCCCATTTTCAGTCTCATGTGAAGGATGAGGCAGTACAGATGTTACAGTTCACTCCATCACAATCAGCAGCCAAACCATTTCCTAATTACAATCCATGAGAAGCGTTTTTTTGCCTATCAGCTTTGGCCACACAATGCTGCTGATGCCTTAAAATCAATTATCTATTAAAATACCCCACGTGAGTCTTGCTACAATGCACCTTTCACAGTTCTATTTCTCCAAAATACCTGCTTTATTTTCAGGCTCACCATTTAAAACTCGTTCCCAGCTCCATTTCTCTCCCAGCAATGTCTGTCCCATCCCGTGGCATTTCCAAATCAGCGTGTTTTTTTTGATCTCAGAGTTTGCACACAGAAGCACAAAACCCTGTGAGCTTTCAGTCAGGCTTGGAGCATCCTCCACAAACCCATTTCTCCGCAGTCTCCATTTCCCACCTGGAGCTCCCTGCTGGGTTCCTGGTTGCCGTTGCAAACACAGCCCCGTGTCAGCCTCATCCCTGGATGCTCCTTTCCAGTGGCTTGGCAGGAAAATCCGCTCCTAAAACCACCAGCCCTCAGTGCACACTGCAGCCAGGACCTGCAGTAATTAGTTAATGGTTAACAGCCCTGGATAATTCCATCCTTTTCCAGCTTCCAGCCACAACCAGCTCTGGGTACAGAGTGGATGAACCAGCCGGGTGTTAATAACAACCAGGTTTATTTTGATTGGGGTTTTTTGTGCTTTGATGACAATAATTTCCCTTTTTGTAACGCTCCTTCTTCCTGTTTTCTGTTTTCCTGCTGTCAGGTGACAGCCTGGGCTGGCCACACTCCCATTTTTGTTTGGAATTTCACTGACACACAAAAAAGCAAAGCAGAGCAGCTCCCATTACACACTCAGGATTGTGCAATCCCAAGGTTCCTACCAATTTCCATGGAGACCAATCCAGAGCATCAGGGAATTCAGCATTTCTCCTGCAGCCATCAAAATGATGGTAAATCACCAGCTTGGAATGGTTTAATCCAACATTTGCTGGGATTTGTGCCTTTGGAATCCAAACAAACGTGGCTCTGAGACCCAGAATTCATCTTGTGCCCTGGGAAGGAAAATCCTCAGGAATGATATTGGGATCGAGGCAGCAGGGAAAGGGAAACAGGGTCCAGAGGGGGGATAAGGAAAGCAGGGAAAGGGACACAGCCTCCAGAGGGGAAATAAGGAAAGCAGGGAACAGGACACAGGGTCCAGAGTGGGAATAAGGAAAGCAGGGAACGGGACACAAGGTCCAAAAGGGAAATAAGGAAGGGACACAAGGTCCAGAAAGGAAATAAAGAAGGCAAAGGAAGTACCTGCTTCTTATCTCAAATCAGGATTTTAAAAGGATGCTGAGAGTTGAAGGATCACCCCAAAGGGACGTGGCCGTGCCTGGGGTGATCACGGCTCTTTGAGGACACTGTCCCCCAATCCTCCTCCATCCTCCAGCAGAACCCACGCCCAGAATCCCCCCAGGAAGGGATCTCACAGGGATTGCTGGGGGCTGGCAGCCCTGCTGACAAAACCACCGAAAAACATTGCAGCAGCCACAAGAGAGAACCCCCCCGATTCCTCTGCGGCCTCTTTGGCAGATGGAGGAGTTTTTAGGAACCTATTTCCATCTGGAGGTGACGAGAACCTGGGGGAACAACCAGGAGGGACAACAAGGAGAGGATCCAGGGGTGGAAAAGGGCTCCTTGGGCTCCTGGAAGGGTTGAAGTGCCTCGTAAAGCGGCGAGCGCTGACATCTCGGCTCAACAATGCTCTTTACCCCGGCTCTGGGGAGGTTTAGAGCTGCCATAATTCATGTTCGTGCCTCGGACCATGAAAGGATGAAGAGAGGGTTTATTGCAGCCCTGTGCTGCAGTCGTCTCCTCGCCGCCCTTGGCTCTCCAGCTTTAGGGGCTTTGGGAAGATGTTTGGGCTGTGCTGGGATGTTTGGAGCTGTGTGGGCTCTTGGAAGATGAGGATTATATTTATTGAGACCTCAGAGCTCTGTAAATCCAGACACAAAGGCTGGGAGTTGGAGAAAATCTATCCTGGGGGAAATTCATCTTGAGGGGAAATTTATCTTGGGGGGAAATACATCCTGGGGGAAATTAATCTTGGGGGGAAATTTATCCGGGGGGAAATTAATATTGGGGGGAATCTATACTGGGGTAAAATCTATCCTGGGGAAAATCCATCCTGGGAGAAATCCATCCTGGGGAAAATCTGTTCTGGGGGGGATATCTATCCTGGGGGGAAATCCATCCTGGGAGAACTCCATCCTGGGGGAAATTTATCCTGGGGGAAATTTATCCTGGGGGAAAATCCATCCTGAGGGAAAATCCATCCTGGAGGAAGATCCATCCTCAGGAAAACCCACCCGGAGGCCTGCCGAGGTTGGGTAAGGCTCTGATGAGGGCGGCTGGCACAGGAGGTGACTCTGGGGATCCCCACAGACACCAGGGATGAGCTGCTGACTTTGGGGGTTCTCAGAGGCCCTAAAAAGCAGGGGGTGACCCCACAGGGATCTGTGCAGCTTTTCAGGCTGTCCTGTGATAAAATCCCTGAGTTCTCCTGGCAGAGCAGTGTGAAACCCCCAGGGTGCTGCTGCCTGCAGCATCTTTATGGATTAGGGCCCTCCAGGATCTCCACTGCTTTTAATTGGGATGATTAATTGTCTCGTCATTAATTCTGCTAGAAATGTGTCATTTTGATTCTTTCCTTGCTTGGGGACCGATTTTCTCCCCTGCCAAAGGCTCTTGAGAAGCTGCAGCACTGTCACTGCCACCCTGCCCTGGGTCACTGCGAGAACAGCTGGGATGGGGAGGAGGAATTGAGGAGCTGAGCTGGGATTTGGGTGAAGAACCAGCCCAGAGCCACACAGGGGACCCCAAATTCCTCTGCTGTCACCCCAGGGATGCTCAGCACTGCTGGAATTCTGGAGGCTGAAAATTTAAGGTTTTGTTGTATTGTAATGTATATAGGGCAGGATGGAGGATTTGGGGCATTGTCTGAGTCCTTCTTCTTCACCTTCATGGTTTCGGGTGGATTTTTCTAACTGGGGGGGAAAAGTCCTCACTGCAGACCTCGGGTGATCAATTATTGGGTCAAAAATATAAATAATACAGTTGTCACCTCGTTATTGGGTGATTAGTGCTCAAATAACCTTGGAAAGAGTTAGAGGCACCTCCATTTCACCTCCAATTTCTGCCTTGTTAGTCAGAGCCCATGACTTGTGAGGCTGCAATAGAGATAAAAATTAACAAACCCCGAGTCTGAACTGCGACTCCTGTGTATTAATCCTGGCTCCAACAGGGAGAAAAGATAAGAAATCCTCACGCTGCACCCTCTTTTTCCCTCCTCCTTGGCTGGTTTGATGATTCCTCCTGCAGCCCCATTGCCCAGCTGCTCCCCCAGTGCAGGTGTTTTTATACCAGGAAGGAGTTTGAGCTTCACCCCTGAACTTTGAAGGAAAAAAGAACCGGAAACTTTTGTGCTTTTCTCCCCATAACTGGCCCAGTGCCAGGACAAAGGCACCTGGTGGATCCTGGAGCTCTTCCTCGAGACCTGCAGCTGGTTTCTGTATTTTCTATTGGGCAGCAAAGCCAAAACCCCTCCTGGATCGTGGAATAGTTAAGGGAGAGCACTGAGATCCTCGGGGCATTTTTGGGGTGTCTTGGCAGCTGTGGGGAACCCCCCTGCACCTTGCACAGCTTTTCTTTTGCTGCATATAGTTTGTTATTTTCACTTTAATTAAAACCTTCTTGCTCTTTCCAAACATCTCCGATCAGCCATCTCAGGTAATTTTTATAATTAAGCCCTTTCTGAGAGGCTGCCGGCAGCCCTCAGGGTGTGATGCACCTTTTGTGGGGCTGAAAACACTCCGGCCTCACACACAAATTCATCCCCCAGCCCGTTCCCAGCTGGAGTTATTGTCCCCCATCAGCAGCAGCACCACGATCCCCTGGGGAGGTTCTGCCACCTCCTCTGCTGCTCCCTGGGTTTGCATCCCTCTGGTGATCCTGGCTGCAGCCAGCCTCTCCCTCTGGCAGCCACAGCCCTCCCCAACCTGCCCAGGCATTTCTGGGCTCCCTCCAGCCAGGTGCAGTCCCTCCCTGTGGGGGAAAACAAAAAAAAAACCAGCAGAGTGGGAAGAGCAGGACTTTTCCATCCTTTATTTGTCGGAACGATTTGTTCGGTGACAAGGGACAGAGCCGTGACCCTCCCCTGGTGTCCCAGAGCTGCCCACGCCTGCTCCCAGCTCCCTGCAGCTCTTCTGAGCTGCAGCTCCAGCCGCAGGACACACCCCAGTGCCCCATTCCCCTCGTGTTCCCAGCAGATTTCCACAGGGAATGCTGCAGCAGCCCCACTGCCGGAGCTCAGGCTGGCCTTTGCTGAGCTGCACCTTGGCTGTGCACTTGTCCCCACCAGGGATTGTCCCCACCAGGGATTGTCCCCACCAGGGATTGTCCCCACGGCAGTACAGAATGGGTTGGGAGGGACATTGGAGATCATTTAATTCATAAAGATCATTTGATCCGTGCATATTATTTAATTCCCACTGTCCCGGGTGGCTCCAACCTGCCCTCGGGCACTGCCAAGGATCCAGGGGCAGCCACAGCTTCACTGAGAAATCTGCTCCAGGGCCTCCCCAGCCTCACAGGGAAGGATTTCTTCCCGATATTTTGGGATGTGGGTGCTCAGTGCCAAGCCTGCTCCCTTTTGGCTCTGTTTGCCCCTTCCCTGCAGCCAGCTGAGGGAGGAGCAGCTGCTGGGCGCTGCCAGGGGCTGCTGCTTTTGGATCCCTGACAGAGCCACCAGGGCAAGGACAGGCAGCAGCAGCCACCAGGGAGCCAGGAAGGTCCTTGGAAAGGGGAGAGGAGCGCAGGAAAACACCAGCAGCAGGTGCCTGAGGAGCAGCCCCAGGGGAAAACGGAATGAAGCTTCCAGGAGGAAAGGGAAAGGCAGGGGGGAGAACTCCTCACAGGGGACAGCACAACAACCCCGGGGTTCAGGGAGTTGAAAAAGAGGGATCCAGCAGGGGATGGAAGGCGTGGAGTGAGCCTGGAGGGCGGCAGGCAGAGGGGTTTGGACAGCTCTGCAACAGGCTGGTCCCTGCTTTTGGGCTGGCAAATGATTCATCCCTCCCTGTCCCTGTCCCTGTCCCTGTCCCTGTCCCTGTCCCTGTCCCTGTCCCTGTCCCTGTCCCTGCTCTTCTTCCCGTCAGGGATTGGGGAGAAAGAACTGCCACAGCCCCATCATGGCCCTAGGCTGCAAACAAGCCCCAGGACGGTGTTTCCAGGACAGAATAAAGGGCTGGAGCCAGTCAGGGATCCTCTGAGGAACAGGATTTTGTTACGAAATATCTCCCTCCAGCAGGTTTGGACAGAGCCTTGGCGAGGGAAGGGACAAATCAGGTTCTCCCAGGGCAGCTGGGAGCTGTGCCAAGGCATTTCAGGGGCTCCTGAAAGCTCTGGGAGACCTGAGAGCCCCCGAGGTGAGAAATTCTCACAGAGACATGGCCCTGCACAGAGAAAATCAGGACAGAGGGGCAGTGCTGAGCTCCTGCAGCCTCTGTCCTTCCCAGCAGAGCCCTGCCCAGCTTGCTCTTAGTCCCTGAAAGACCCACATTGCATCCTCACCCCAGGGACAGCAGTTCTGGTCTCAGCTTTTCCCTCGTGTGCTCACTGCTGTCCACAGAACCCTTAAAGCTCATCCAGTTCCACCCCCTGCCATGGGCAGGGACATTTTCCTCTATCCCACGTTGCTCAGAGCTCCATCCAACCATCCTTGGACACTCCTGGATCGTTTTTCACATCTCACAGAACGCTTTTGGTGAGGAGGAACCTTAAAGAAAAGCGAATCCAATCCCCCTCCACCACGTTCAGCAGGTGTGCTGTGTCCTGCCCCTCACACACACACCTGCCTGTCTGTGGGGAGGGGGCTCCTTTAGCAGCTTCACATCAAAGCAGCCAGACAATAAATAAATAAATAGGATTGCACTTTTGAGGGGAAAGGGTTTGGGTTTTTTTTGCAGCTGGAAGCCCGGGAGGGAGGGTCTGAGAT
Organism: Sylvia borin; assembly: GCA_014839755.1. Taxonomy (NCBI): domain Eukaryota; kingdom Metazoa; phylum Chordata; class Aves; order Passeriformes; family Sylviidae; genus Sylvia; species Sylvia borin. The sequence continues at coordinate 16,555,938 of CM025970.1, read as the reverse complement.
GAGGCTCCCACAGTTCAGTACCAGCCCAGGAGCAGCTCAGTGACCACCCCTGGGTCACCACCTCTCCAAGGTGCACATTTTGGATGGTTCTCAGTCACTTTCTCCTGCTGTTTTCTGCCTGAGGCAGTAAGTCCCTCCATCTCTTTCTCCACTCAGTGAGTTTCCCACAACCCAAAACCAGGAGCTCGGCGTGCTCCTTCCCACGGCTGCAGGAAAGGGATGGATGCTCCATCCTGTTTGGAGCCTCAGGTGGGGAATCTTGGCTCCCGAGGGTGGCAGGTCCTGCTGAAATCAAGGAAAAGCGTTGCCAGGTCCCAGCCTTTCCAGTGGCTGAAGTCCAGGCAGGACAGCTGGAGATTGTTTTTTGGAGCAAGGAGCAAACAAAGGCCACATTCCTGCCCTGTGCCAACCCCTCTGCTCCTCGGGGACAGTCAGGGCCCCTCGTGCTCTCTAGAGAAGAAGAGGTAGACAGAGAAGACACCAGAAGAAGAAAGAAGCCCGGGATAAACGGAAGGAATCTTCCACGCTCCTCTCTCTCTCTCGGTGTGGCACAATTCCTGTTTCACCTGGATGCCCACCCAGCACCTGGACATGGGCTGGGCCGTGGGGCACTGACCTGCCTGTGCCTCCTCCAAACCAGCTGCACACCACACGTGGGCCTGCTGCTCCCTTGTGGAGAGGGTTTTCCAAGGGGGGAGAAAAAATAAAAACCCAACAAAACGACCCTCAGCACGTTTTGTCGTGGTTTGGGACATCCCCAACCTTCAGCTGCTGTAGCTTCTTGCCCAGAGGCTGCCAGAGCCTCTCCTGGTCCCTTGGTTGTCCTTGCCCAGCTTCTCCTGGAGGTGCTGCAGGGTGGGTGGTGGGTTGGGGTGAGGACCTTTGCCAAGGCTTCCCACAGCATCCCCCAGCCCCGGGGAAGAGAGGCAGTGCTCCCACTCCGTCTCTGCAGAGCCCTCATCAGCTCAGGGTGGTGAGGAACAGAGGCTGCAGCGTTCAGCTCTCCACCATTCCTGGACAGCCAGGGATCTCTGTGAGGAAAGAAAAAAAAGAAAAAGGAAAAAAGGAAACCAGCGTTAATTTAGCACATTAGAGGTTGGGATTCAGGTGCCAAAGCCAGGAGAGAGATTAAACCCCTTTCCTTGATTGTGGAGATATCAAATGACTGACAAGTCAGATGAAAAAAAAAATGGGAAATTAATTCAGAGATAGAGAAAGGAACAAGTACAGAATATGCCGGTGTTTTTATTTTCTGGGAGTGATATTTTTTTAATAAGGACATGTACAAGATTATCATCTGTGCGTGTAGGAGAAGAAAACAGCTTTAAAGCCAAAATGGATCTGCAGGGAGGAAAAAAAACACCCTCCATATCTGTTCTTTGGGAACACAATGCCTCTCTCAGAAGAATTCTGGGGATCCAAACTGGAGCTGCACTTGTTGTGCGAATCAAGGATGAAATTCCAACGTGACAGGGACGATTTGCACCAGCGTCCCTTGCCAGCAGCTCTTCAAAGAGGTTATTTGCACTCCATCTGCCCTGCCAGGTGTGTTTATTCCTCCTTCCTTCCTCCTCTCTTCCCTCCCAACCTGTGCCAGGGCCTCCTCACCCTCTCAGGGAAGAATTTCTCCCCAACATCTCACCTCCACCTCTCTCCATTTGAAGCCATTCCCTGTCCTTACAATTCCTGAAGGAAAATCTTGCAGATTATGGAGCTCTTTAGAAAACCCCCATGTGAAATAATCCCAGTTCTGAGCTCCCAGCAACTCCCAGAGGCGACATTCCCCAGTGGGAGCAGGAGCTTCTCCAGGGTGGACAATCCCCCAGACACGAAGGATGGACCCTGAAATCCGTGCCTTTGTGCACTGAGCACGCTGGAGCGTTCCCAGAAGGAATCTGGAGATTCAGAGTGATGCTCCTCTGCCCTTTTTCATCAGCTGGGAGCCCCGAAGCCTCTTCTGCAGCAATCCTATAGATGGTGCCTGTCAGCTTCCAGGGAAAGCTGAGCCCTTCCCGGGGCTCCCGGGGCGAAGCCACTCGTGGGGCTCCAGTGGGAAGGGAAAAGGGACACCTTAAATAATTCCATTTCTGTGTCGAGGAAATGCAGGCACAGAGCTCAGCAAAGGCTGTGCCTCCCCTCACCGCTGGGCTTTAATTGCTGCTGCTGTAATTAGAGAGCTTTGCTCATTACAGTGCTGCTCATCACCCCCCACCCCTCCCAGGTCAGGGGCTGACATCCTGGGTTGGTTTTTCCCAGGGAAACGAAGGAAGTTGATGTTTCTGGGCGTCTCACCACAAGATTATCACGATAATGACTGTGTGGTGCCCCAAATCCAAGCCGCACACACTGGCAGGAGACAGAAATCCAAAGCCCTCTTCCTGCTGCCCCACTGATGAGCTCCCATCTCCAGTTTCCACGGCAATAATCCCACTTTGGTTTCCCTCCTGGGCAAACTCCATCATGAGCAGAGTCCTTCAGTGAGAACAAAACGGGTGGGGAAAATAGGGACAGTGTTCTGTTCCCTCTCACTGCACCTCCATGGACACCTCCCAGCTGAGGGGGGACAGGGAGGCACCTCCAGGTCACTGCCAGCAGGTCCCAGGTGCTGCTGACCCCACGTCCTGCTTGGTGGCACCTCCAGGTCACTCCCAGCAGGTCCCAGGTGCTGCTGACCCCATGTCCTGCTTGGTGGCACCTCCAGGTCACTCTCAGCAGGTCCCAGGTGCTTCTTGGTGGCACCTCCAGGTCACCCGGTTCTTCTCCTGGACCTTGAAAGCAGCTGACTGTGTCTCACCCTGGGCATTCCAAGGCACTCTGAGCCATTAAAAAAAGTGATTTATGAACAATTAAGAGGTGCCCAGGAGCCACCAGCAGAGGGGTGTAAATCACCCTGTGTGCAGTGGTGTTTATGGGGCCAGGCTGGCAGACCCTCAGGTGACCACTGGGCTCTTCCCTAAAAAGCAGCCACCAGAATTCCAGACACTCCTTTGCAAAGTGTCTTCAGAGTCGTTTGGGAGGCCCTACAGCTTCAAGAGGAAAGATCCACTTCATCTCCATAATTATTAATATTAATATTTATGAGGGAATATCCACAGACTGCTTCAACCCACAGGCTGCAGGCTGGAGCCGCAGCAGGGAGGGGCCAGCACCTCTTTTACATTCCTTCACCTTCAATCCTTTAAAAACAAAGGTGGGAAAACTTAGAGGAAGAAGTGAGTGAGGATTAACACCCTGATTGCTGCCTTCAACAACCTCTTGGGTCCTCCTGGAGGAGAAAAGTGCAGCCAAGAGCAGCATTCCCACCCCTCCACATGCTGGAATCTCCTGTCCCTCCATGGATATCTGCCTGGAGCCCACCAAGGCACCACTGCATTGCTCTCCATCATCATCATCATCATCATCGTCATCATCATCATCACCATCATCATCATCATCATCATCATCCCAACACAAGGCTAAGGGTGGGATTCTTCCCTGGGGGACTCTCCTGGAACAGTGTCAGGCAGTGGGAATAATCCCTTTCCACAGGATTTCTCCTTTCTTTCATCAGTGACCTGGAGCTCTTTGAGGCCCAAACCCGTGCTGAAGGCACAGCTCATTTCCTTCAGCTGAATCCCAGCAAAATCCACGGAATTGCTGTTCCTTGCACCCCGGGGCACACCCTGCCTGGCTGCTCAGTCCCAGGACACGCTGAGCCCGCCTTGGGAGTAAACCCAAATGTGAAATCAAGGGATCAAACTTGGCAGCCCCATCCCGGCGCCCACGTCAGCGATCCCGGCTTTATCCCCCTGGCACTGGAGAGGCTTTATCCCTCCCTGATTTATCCCCCTGTAAAGCTGAGGTGCGGGGTCTGCAGCTTCTCCAGGCCCCTGAGGGAAGGCAGGCATCATCCCAAGAATCCTTATTTATGGGCTGGGAGATGGCAGCTCCAATAAACAGCACATCCCTTCTCCCAAACATCTGCCTCATTAAAAAGCACAAAATCAGATGTCGTCCTGGAATGCTGCTGGCTGCTCCCAGTGACACGGACAGAGCACAGCCTGCCTGACCCCTTCCAACGTTTCCTCTGCCCTGGGAGCTGAATTCCTCAAGGTTCACAAGGCAAAGCTTTAATATTCAAAACAGAAGTTGGCCGAGGAAAACTCGCAGCCTCTGGTCCCTGGCGGGGGCCAGTTGCACCTGTGGGAATCTTGGATTCAGCAGGATGAATCAGCCACATCCCACACAGCAAAGGGATGCACAGCCTTGTTAACAACTCCCCAGCTGGAATTCACTCCTTTACATTCCCTTCTCTCCGTTCAGGACAGTCCTAGGAGAGCTGGAAGCCTGATGATGACATTTTTGGTCATTAGTCCTAATTAATCCCAGGCTCAAAGGACATTCCACGGGGTGAAGAGCTGATCAGAAAATCAGAATTCCCCTCCCAGTCAATGGGAATGGATTGCTGCACACAGAGTCACTGTATGGCCCCCATGGGACACTTCCCAAGGGGTCAAGGAGAGGATGAAGAGGAAAAACAATTCCCTGAGGGTTGTCTGAGTGCTTTGCACTAAGTGGTTTTGCAAATCAGCAGGAACAGCAGTGACAGGACACGGGGGAATGGGTTTACACTGTCAGAACAGGGTTATATGGGATATTAGGAATAAATCCTTCCCCGTGAGGGTGCTGAGGCCCTGGCACAGGTGCCCAGAGAAGCTGTGGCTGCCCCTGGATCCCTGGAAGTGTCCAAGGCCGGGTTGGATGAGACTTGGAACAACCTGGGACACTGGAAATTGTCCCTGCCCATAGCACTGGCTGATTTTTGAGGTCCCTTCCAACCCAGGCTTCGTGGGATTCTGTGATTCCATAGATCTTAGATTTGTTTCTACTCCATTTGAACCCTGTGGAAATCTCCGTGGGAGCTGGACGTCCATGCAAATGGAGCTCCCTGCAAGGCACTGAGCAGCTCCTCCCCAAGCAATCCAAGGATTCAGGGTGGGATGAGGGCAGAATTTCCTGCTCCAGCCCTCCAGGAACCAGGAAAACCTGCCAGCCTTGTCCTGCACAGTCTGCACCTCCACGGGGCTCCCACAGCCCGGTCAAGCCTGGCACAGCTCATCTCCAGACTGTCCCCCCTTCCCTTTCCTGCCTCTCCAGCCTCTCCTTGGAAACTCCTGCTATTTTATCCTGTTTCTGCAACCTGTCAGCCCCCATTTGCCAACAGCTCCTCCCGGAACACTTAAACAGCATCTGCTCCGAGTGCAGGCTGTGAGAGGAACCCTGGGGCACAGCAACAAGAGAGGAACCATCAGGTGCTTCTGCACAGCTCAAGGGAAAAGAAAAACCTGTGAATGCCCGACAAGAAGCCGAGGTGTAGGATAAAAAAACCTCCCAGAGTGTCCCAAATCCCAGATTTAGCCTGTTTTTTTTGATCGTTTTTATCTAGGAAAGGAAAAATTCCATCTCATCCCTTCCAGTTTGCTGTGCCAAGCCCAGGATTCTGCTCCAGGAGCCACGAAGCCAAACTGGGACACAAATTCCCAGTTAGCTCTTAGCACATGCCCAGCCACGAGCCAGGCACCAAATTAACTCCACAGAGCCACTGGCTGTGGTATCAAACTTCTCTGAAGATCCAGGTCCTCTGTGCCCTTAACCCCCACCTGAAGGATCTCCCAGCTCTGGGATATCACTCCAATCCACCCGAGTGAAGATCCCCAGCTCCTGCCCCGGTGCAGCTCCATTCCCAAACCCCAAACCTGGATTTTCATTTCCTTTGCTGAGAAATAATGTCTCCATCAAACGATGGCTTTGAAGGACTTCTGTTTTTCCCGGCAGAGGATCATCCAAGTACCTCTGGAGAGCAGCCAGGGTGGGAACAGCTGCAAAGCAACAGGCTTTTTAAAGCTCTGTTATCCCGTTTCCCTTCTCCTTCCTTTATCCCAGCTTTTTCTGAGGGGTTTTTACTTTTTGGTCGGTTTTGGGGAAGTGGAAGGACTTCCCTTGGGTTCTGTGGGGTTTTTATAATCACTGAACAGATTGAATGTTGTTCTCAACACGGGGATACAATCATGGAATGACTGGGGCTGGAAAGGACCTTCAAATCATCCAGTCCCAGCCCTGCCATGGCAGGGACACCTCCTCCATCCCAGATTGCTCCAAGCCCCATCCAGCCTGCCCTTGGGCACTGCCGGGGATGGGGCAGCCCTCACAGGGAAGGATTTAATCCCAATATCCCTTCTAAAGCAATGCAGGCAATGCTCTCCCCGTGGTTTGTGGCACTGTAATTTCCTTTTCTTGGTGTGATGCCAGCCGAGTGTAGACTTGTCCCCAAGCCTGGCTAACACCCAATTTCCTCTGCACATATTCCAACTAACACAGACTAAACCCAAGCCAAACAAGTCAACAATGAGCAGAACAACCTTCTGCCTGCAGGAACAACGGGTTGTCTCCTCCACCTGCCTTTGGGCTCCTCACAAAGGTCTGGGATGGAATTCTGAATTCTCCTCCTGCCTTTGGGCTCCTCACAAAGGTCTGAGGTGGAATTCTGAATTCTCCTCCTGCCTTTGGGCTCCTCACAAAGGAAGGTCTGGGATGGAATTCTGAATTCTCCTCCTGCCTTTGGGCTCTTCACAAAGGTCTGGGATGGAATTCTGAATTCTCCTCCTGCCTTTGGGCTCCTCACAAAGGAAGGTCTGGGATGGAATTCTGAATTCTCCTCCTGCCTTTGGGCTCCTCACAAAGACCTGAGGTGCAATTTCAGCTCCCTCCTGCCACAACCCGAGCACAAAGCTCTGAGCAAGCTGCTGTCCCTTGACCCTGCTGCCAGCAGGGGATTCTGGTGGGCCGTTGGGATGATCTCCAGAGCTCCCTCCCAGTTCCTGCAGTCCTGTGGAACACAGGGGCAGCAGCTGTGTGCCAGGCTCAGGGGGTCGTGGAGACACCCCCAAACCCTCACAAGAAAACAGCAAACAATGGTCCTCTGGATGGGGAAGAGCCAGGGGTCTGACAGGAGTGGGATTATCAGCCTGTGAGTGCCTGGAGGGGGATCCACACCAAAAACATCCCACGGTTTAAGGAAGGAGCATTTGTGGACGTTTGGATTCCAGCAGTGAAAATCCTTCCCCAGACTCGGCGTCATCCCCTGTGGAATTCAGCTCTGGACTCTGATTTCCTCTGACTGCGCCGAGGATTTCTTGGAAAACTTGTAAATGGAGCTGGGCTGGTCAGTTTGATTGTTTTATGCAGAATACCTTGGTGTCAGGGGAAAAGGCAGAAGGGTTTTTTATTTTAGGAAGTCCAACAGTGCCTGGTAAATGAGTGCTCAGCCAGGGAGTTGCCTTCCACCACAAAAAACTGGGATATGCTCTCCCTCTGCTCGTGCTGCTGTCTCCCACCTGAGGACAGGAAGAAAATCTCCTTTGAAAGGTTGAAATCCTCTGCCCAGTGTGGAGCATCCAGCACTTCCTCATCCTCCCCATCCCCTCCTCACAGAACTCGTGGATTAAAAGGGACCCTGTTTCTCACTTCCCACAGAAGTAACCTCACAGTCAACACATTTCTTTCAGCCTGGAGGAGGCCAAGGGGCAATTCCTGCATTTGTGGGTAAATTTCTGGATTTTGGAGGACGCTGCTCCTGAGGATTCTTAGGGATCTTCCACCCCGTTAAATCAGTGACAACCAGATCAGAAATGCCCAATGACACGGGGCAGGGAGAGGGACAGAGCCCAGCTGGCCTCCTGTGAACACATCCCCAAATCCTGCCTGTCTCCAAATCAGCTCCAGAGCTTGAATCTCATTCCCAAAATCACCTCGGGCAGTCGCTCACTCAGCAGTAGTTGTTACTCCAGGAGAGTAAATCCCCATTTTTTTTTCCCCTGATCCTTCTCACCCACATCAAAGGGTGGAGGAGCCCAGGAGCTGTGCCAAGGTCTGGTGAACATCCCAGGGCTTGCAGGGCTGAGCCTGTGTGGAAAAGGCTCCAGCAGGTTGGGTTCACACCAAGCTGTTGGGAAAGGTGAGACAGGAAAAGTCTACGAATGTGATTGCCTGGCAAGAGCTACTAAAAATACAAAGGCTGTGAGTGAAATAGAAATGGAAGCTGGTTTTGAGATGGAAGCATGGCAGGCAGGAAGATGGTGATTTTCTGGAGATGAGTTGAGGGGCTCGAGGGTGTAGCCCCCAAAGGTACCAGGGAGAAGGCAGATAAGAAAAGTAGCCTTTAGAGTTTAGAATACAGTGATCCGGTGACAGAGCAGCTCTCCCAGGCTGTGTGCAGCGTCTGTGGGTTTGGGATCTCGAGCTGGTTGCTCACTGTAAATCAGAACATTCAACACAAAAGGAGACACAATGGATTGTAACAGGGAGCTCAGCCCTCAGCTCTTCTCTCTGACCCTGCTCTTACCTTCCTCTCTTACACCTCTGACTTTCCTCTGGTCCCTCACCTCCCTCACCCCTGCCACCTCTCCTGCCTTGCTCTCTCCTCTTGGCTCTTACCTGCCCCCTCTCTGTTTTTGGGACATCCCTGCAGCCCAGGCTGCTGGCTGGAGGCCCAGCCCTGGCACTAAACCCTCGTGTTCTGTAAGAGTCTCAGGTTTGCAGAGTTCCCTCTCCCTGCCGTCCACGGATGCTCCTACCCCAAGCTCTGGTTCCCCCATCGAAGCCCAGAGGGGCTGATGGTGCCACACAGCACGGCCCTGCAGAGCCTCTGCAGCTCAGACAGCACCCAGGCAGGGCCAGGCACCCATGGGTGGGGCGAGCATCACACCTGGGTCAACAGGACCTGCTCCCCCAGCTCCTGGCGGTGACAGCAGCCTGGTGGCCCGTGGGGCTCTCCTGCTCTGCTCCCTGGCACAGTCCCTTCTGCAGGGAGTGAGCAAATGGTTGGCACCTGCCAGGGGGATATAAAAAGATTTCCCTGCGGGGTGGAGCTCGGCTCCTTGGTGAGCTCATGGTTTCAGACCCGCTGCACTGGGTGTCTGGAGCCCTTGTGGAGGTTTGGGGTGGCCTTGTGCACCCTGCCCAGGGCAAGTCCCAATTCCACAGCACACCAGCAAACCCAGCCCGTGCTCCTGGCTCCCAGAGACGGGGCTGGAAACGAGACAGACGCTCCCTGCAGAGGAAGAGTCCAGGAACGTGCACAAATGGCAGGGGCAGGGTGCTAAAGGGACACGAGGTTTTCATTTCGGTCACTTATTTACTGTAATTTCCCTCCTGTTTCGGAAGGTTGAGAAGCCCAGCGGTGACCTGAAACCTCATTTGAGAATGAGTGGTCCCCAGACTCGTGCAGGAATGAGAGGAGTGTTCAAGGAACTCATCTACAGCCCTCTGAGGGTCTGATATGGAAGATTTTCAGGTGCATTTTATTTTAAATCACAGCACAGAGATGTGCAGGACCCCAGGTTTTTGCAGAGCTGGGTGTCGTTGTCTGGCTCCTCCACACCTAGTTCTGTGACTGCAGGGTCACTGCAAAGGCAGCAGGGCAGAGCAGGGCTCAGGGTCACGTACAGTGGCCAATAAAAACCTGTGCTGGGCAATCAGAGAGTGGTTTCTGTGCACAGAAATCCATCAGAGGGGTGTGGGAACGACAACGGAGCTTTCCATAAATTACTGGAAGGCAAACTTTAAGGAATTCCATGTAAGGAAGACGAAAGGAGGAGCGGGTGGGATTTATTCAGCTCCATTATTCTCACCTCCAAAACCAGTCCAGCAGCCCTTTAATCCCTCAGCAGCTCATCTCGAAATTGTCTCTGTTATTAACAACAAAGTGCTCGTTATTCCCATCAGCATCCTTTGAAGGAGCCGTGGGTGGGGGTGAGGATTCCTGTGCAGGGAATTGGAGCTGGGCAGGAGACACAGATTTAGGAGGTGATTCCTTCTGGATTGTCCCAGACTCTTTTATCCAGGAAAAGAAGTGGACACCCCTTCCTTCTGCAAAGACACAGCCTGGAAAACTTCCAGGTAATTTCTGAGCGGGATAAACCATCCCTGTGTCTGCACCAGGGCAGAGAAACCCTTCAGAAATCCACGAGTTTCTCTCGTTAATTGTAACAAAAAGGAATTTGTGGAACTCCTGGCTAAAGCCATGGGAGATTTTCCTTATGCAAAGGCCCAGCTCGGACCTGGTTTGGCTGTTTATATTGATGCCTTCAGTTTTAACTTTCATGTGTTTCAGGTTCTGTGCTGCCCAGGGGTGCAGCTCTGAGCCTCATGCTGAGTGTTAGTCAGCTCTCTGCACAGAACGAGGAGAAAAAAACCAAATCGTTTTCCAGCTTGAGACCAAGAACAACCTTTACAAGTTTTCAGGCCCCAAAAGCACAAACAAGGGTGGGCTGAAGGGAGAAAACAAGAAGGATGGGACTTCACAACCTGAAATCGGTCAATTAAACCCCAATATGCAAACAGACCAAAACTTAAAGAAGTGTGAGACCTCGTGACTCTTTCTCCATTTTGTGCCCATTTTGTGCCCATTTTGTGCCCATTTTGTGTCCACCTTGGGTGTAGCCCTGGCCAGGCTCTCATCCTGCCCAAGGTGTGTCCTTAAAACACCTTCCAATATAAATCTCTTTTATTCTCTTCGCTCTGCCCAGTCTCTGTTCCAGGTCAGCCTTCCCAAGGCATCACTAGAATTAGCATTTGTACAGAAATTGCCGTTATCAGCCTGTGACTCCTCGGGCCCCATTTGCATTGATGCAATCACCTCTCTCTTCTCCGCTCGCCCGAGAAATGAGAAATGAGAAACGAGGCACCCTCGGATGAATCACACCAGAGAGGAGAGGGGGAAGGAAGAAAACTCTCTGCAAGCACAACCTGCTCCATCAGCGGCTGCGGGAGGAGAATTCAGCAGGTTCTTGAGGTCAGTGGAAGGAGCTTGCAGGGGCTGCAGTCGCTTTTAGGTTAGGATTACTCAAGACTTTAAAAAAAAAAAAAAAAAAAGCAACGTAAAATGCAAATGTAAAATGGCTTTAAACCGGCAGCAGCCCAGGTACAGGTACCCAACAGAACTCTTCACAGAATTCACACAACTCACAGAATTCACAGAATCACAGGGTTGGAAGAGACCTCCAAGATCATCGAGTCCAACCCAACCCCAACCTCAACAAAACCCTGGCCCCAGTGCCACATCCATTCTGCTGTAACCACCTCCAGGGGTGGTGACTCCATCACCTCCCCGGGCAGACCATTCCAGTAATTTATCACCCTTTCTGTAAAATACCTTTTCCTAATATCCAACTTATATTTCTCTTGGTGCAGCCTGAGGCTGTGTCCTCTGGTTCTGTCAGAGCCCAACCCCACCTGAGCACAGGCACCCTTCAGGGAGTTTTGGGGAGTGATAAGGTCACCTCTGAGTCTCCTTTTCTCCAGGATAAACAGCCCCAGCTCCCTTCCCACTGCCCTTCAGCTGGGAAAATCCCATTTTCCCTTCGACTCTTCAGGCTGGCAAAGTGGCCAAAGGATTCTCAGAGAGGTTCCTTTTCAACCTCAGTGGTTCAGTGGGTCCCCTGTCCCACCTCCCGGTCACCAGTGCAGTCACACGGCTGTGCTGCTCTGTCTCCATACCTGTCACACTCACCGCAAAGGCATCCCCGGCTCTGGAATGACAGGAACGCCTGCCCCAGCCCTCCCAGCCCTGCCCCGGCAGGCGGCACGGCACATCCCTGAAGGAGCAAAGCCACTGCTCATTCCAGAGGCAGCCATCAGCATCTCCACAAAGCTCCGGGAGCAGGGGAATGGCCAACGTGGGAGGGCAGAGCCAGCCAGGCTGCACTGAAATCCAGATCCTGCACACACATAGATCCTGCACTGAAATCCAGATCCTGCACACACATAGATCCTGCAGTGACACGCAGATCCTGCAGTGACACAGATCCTGCACTGACACACAGATCCTGCACTGACACACAGATCCTGCACTGACACAGATCCTGCACTGACACACAGATCCTGCACTGACACAGATCCTGCACTGACACAGATCCTGCACTGACACACAGATCCTGCACTGACACACAGATCCTGCACTGACACAGATCCTGCACTGACACACAGATCCTGCACTGACACACAGATCCTGCACTGACACACAGATCCTGCACTGAAATCCAAATCCTGCACTGACACACAGATCCTGCATGGAAATCCAGATCCTGCAGTGACACACAGATCCTGCACTGACACACAGATCCTGCACACACACAGATCCTGCACTGACACAGATCCTGCACTGACACACAGATCCTGCACTGACACAGATCCTGCACTGACACACAGATCCTGCACTGACACACAGATCCTGCTCTCACTGCATTTCCCAGCTCTGCTTCCTCTGCTGCAATCCATCCCTCCCTTCTCCCTCCCTTTCCAGGGATCCAGCCTCTCGAGCTCCCTGCTGGTGCTTGAGTCATTTTCCCTCCTAGGACTGATTTTGCATCTTTAATTGTTTCTCCCTCTTTTTACGCTCTCCTTGGGCTGTATTTTACTTTGCCTCTCTTATTTGGTCGCCTCCATCTTTCCATTTCACAATTCCCCACAGATTCCTTCTCTTTCCATCACCAGTCTGTGCTGGGTTTATGAATTTCATGGCAGAGCTGATGGGAGCCTCCTCAGACATCTGCAATTGTCCAAACCTGTCCTAAAAGAGTTCTCCAGTCTTACCATTACCATGTTTTGAGTGCTAAAGGGAACCCCTGGGCAGTGAAAGAACACATCCCTGAATCCACTCTGAGTTCATTGATTTGTAAATCATACAGAAGGCAAAATTCCCAAAGCTGGGCCACGTCACTGTGGCCGACTGAAATCCCACCCTGCAGCCTTTGGCACGGCTTTGGAAAGCAGAGGGCTGGAGCCAGCCCAGCCTGAGACCAAACCTGCAATGCCAGCACCCCACCCCAGTCCCTCTGAGCTCCAGGGGGACATTCCTGGGTGGGAACTGTTCATTCTGCACTGCTGCAGAGCCCCGTGCTGCCCTTCAAACCAACAAACCTCTCCCCCCATTTTAATTCATTCAGTCCCTCTTGGCCACGATTTCTGTCTCTCCTGGCCACAATTTCTGTCCCTCCTGGCCACAATTTCTGTCTCTCCTGGCCACAATTTCTGTCTCTCCTGGCCAGTTTCTGTCTCTCCTGGCCAACAGCCCCAAGTCCTGCCCTGAAATCTCAGTCCCAGCCCTGCTGGCTCTGCCCTGGAGGCTCCTCAGCCCTGCACAGGGACCTTTCCTTTGGGGAACAGCACACTCCCCTCACTTCCCACCACCCAAGGGGCTGGGGCAGTCTGTCCCTGTCCCTGGCCCTGGCCCTGCCAGGCTCCTGTGTCACCTCCTGTGTCACCTCCTGTGGCAGCAGGGAGATGCCACTGTCCCCTCCAGCCTGGCAAATGTCAGCAGGAGGGGCTGTGGCTGCAGGGGAACAGCCTGTCCATCCATCCCCTGCTCCCAGGGATGTTCATGCAGGGCTGGCTGACGCTCCTGGAGCACTTTCCCTGCTATAAATAGGAATCCCGAGGATCCCCTTTTAGGAAGGGGCTTTCTGTGCAGCCCTGGAGGGCCAGAGTCAGCTCTGAGTGAGCTGTGCAAACCGTGTCACCGAGGGATGAGTCTCGTGGTGACTCACAACCCTTCCCTCCGTGGTTGTGCTTTCCCTTTCCCCTGCCCTCTGCAGCTCCCCTTTGCTGTGCCAAAGGGGTTTTTTGCCCTGTAAAGCTGCTGGTGCATCTCTGAACCCCTGGTTTGGCTCTCTAAAGGAGGTCACCAGCCCCTCAGAGCCGGATTTGGGTTCTGCTGAGGGCTCAGCACCAGGCCAGGAGGATACAGGTTTATCTCAGCATCGTTTCTCTCTCGGCCACGCTGCTGACACTTTTCCTCTCAAAAAAAAACCACCAGCAGCAAGAGCTGCTGATTGTCATCAGACAGAGCTGAGCTGGCAGAGGGCTGCAGCAGAGGGGTGACAGCCTGAGCCCAGCCCAGGGGGATGGAGAGGGAGAAACCCCTGAGCAGCGGGAACAGATTCCCCGGGGAAGCGCCCCAGTTCCCCCACACCCTGCTCCCCTCGGGTGTTTTGGGGCTGCAGCAGCTCTGCTGTGTGCACAGACACTTCCTCTCACCGCCAGCAATCGGAGAGTGCACACAGCTCCCACTGAGACATTGGAGCTCAGGCCTGGACAGCAAGAAACTTATATTTAGGTCTCCGTTTTTTTCTCAGGAATAAAAGCCACGCATTCCCACTCACGTGTCCAATACAACAGGGTGGGATTTCCAGGCTCTGGAGCCCTGGGATCCCAGGGGGGTATTTTGCACTGCTTCTGAAGTCTTTTCAAGGCTACCCCACAGTTTGCTGTCCCGTGGGACCTCCATCCAAGAGCCACCAAGGAGGTCACGTCCTGACAGGCACCGTTTAATCTGATCCCAGTCTGGCTTTGGGGGTGAAAAGAAATATTTTTCAGCAGCAGTGGTTCTTGCTTCAGCTGCAAAATATCAAGATGAAGCTGTTCCCACCCAGGGATGAACACGCATTTCCATCGGCCAGGGAGAAAATAAAATAAAATATTAAGGAGAGGTTTTTCACACTCGCATACACTTAAGAGGAAAAAATATTTACATGAGGGAAAAAGGACTTGGCAGGGCCTCTCCAGAGGCCATTTGCTGTTTATACAGTTCTAGGCTGAGGCTGCAGAGCCTGAACCTCCCTGAACCACTGAGGGGCTGTTTGTAGGGCTGGAGATGCCCTTTGCTGTGGCTTCTGTGCCTGTGGAATGGTGTCTGTGAGCCCTCTGGCTCTGCCTGTGCCCACTGTGGCTGCCCAAGGCTTCTCCTTTGGCATTCCTGGGGGATCAGGAGGAGCTGCTGGGGAAACAAAGACTGCCTCTGAGCACCCCTTCACACCACCCACCTGCCCCGGTGAGATGTTCCCTGGAGGGAAATCCTGTTTTAACAGGAGTAAGGGAAGGTGAGTGGCAGTTTCTGCTCCCTCACAGACACCAAAGGTCTGTCTGAATTTTCCTCCCTGCAGTCAGCCGTGGCTGGGGCTCTGCATCCCTTGAAAGCACCAATTATTGTCATTTGGGCATCTGGTGTGTTTTGGCAGTGCCTGGTGCAGCGTGTCCCTGTCTGAGGCACACAATTCCCTGCTGTTGTTTCTGGAAAGGAGAAGCCCCAAAATGTGCCAGGCGTGGTGCTGCCAAGGCTCCAGTGGCACAAAGGACACAGCACGCCTGCTCCTTGACTCTGCTCTTACTGTCACTTCTGGTTTAGGCTTTAGTCTGTATTTTTTCAATATAGATTTAATGTTCTCCCTGATCAGCAGATGCTGATCATTAACATATAAACAGGAAGGTTTATATATTTTATATATAAAAAATTATATTAAAAATCTGTATTTTTTTCAATATAGATTTCAATGTTCTCCCCGATCAGCAGATGCTGATCATTAATATATTAATAGGAAGGTTTTCATATTTTATATATAAAATTTTATATTAAAAAATCTGTATTTTTTCAATATAGATTTCCATATTCTCCCTCATCAGCAGATGCTGATCATTAACATATAAACAGGAAGGTTTATATATTTTATATATAAAATTTTATGCAAAAAATCTGTATTTTTTCCGCATAGATTTCAATGTTCTCCCTCATCAGCAGATGTTGATCATTAATATATTAATAGGAAGGTTTTCATATTTTATATATAAAATTTTATATTAAAAAATCTGTATTTTTTCAATATAGATTTCAATGTTCTCCCTGATCAGCAGATGCTGACCATTAACATATTAACAGGAAGGTTTTTATATTTTATATATATAATTTTATATTAAAAATTTATATAATTTTAATATAGTAAATATTCCATATTCACTAGAGGTTATCATGACTAAATAGTTTATCCATAATTACATCAGCTACTACATATTCATAATGCTATCATACCACTACTATGTTCAAGGTTTCGTTAGTAATAGAAAGAGAGTGATTTTATATAACTTTATATAATAGAAATAAGGTGATTTTAACATTATACACATAGCATTCATTTTAATATCCGTGAAAAGCCAACTTTATAATTTGTATTTGTAACAATCCCCGTTCCTGCAGGACACGTCACCTCATTGTAATCCTGGTGTTGTACTTGAGACCTTTTGGTTTTTTTTAATTATTTTTTTTCTGTAAACAAGAAACATGTTTTTGTAAGTGTAACTTTGTTTTTGTTCTTTTCTCCAGGAGGGATTTCTTCACGTCCCTCTGGTCTGACCAATGCAATTAAAAAAGTTTCTCTTTGTGTCACCCATCACATTGGTCTGTGTGAAATAGCATGAAAAAGAGACACAGCCCAAAAATAAAGGAGTCGTTTTCAGCTTGCTGAAGTCAAAGTCTGCATCGTTGTGGTGTAAAACAAGGTCACCTCAGCACCTCCTTCCAGCCCAAACTGCAAACCTCCAAATTCCCAGCCCCGGGGGCTGCTGACCACCACTGGCATTAATCCACTGGGATTAAACCCTCCCGGCTGCTGCCGCGGGAGCACAGGACACATCCAAACACAGAAGCAGGTGAGTTTTAAAGCTTTTTTTAAAGCCCTGTGTGCAGCTCCTGATGGCAGAGGGGAGAAGCAGAGAGTGCTGAGCACCCAAAACCCCCTGCCCTGCTGCCAGGGCTCAAAGCACTGGGCAAATAAAGGAAATTTTATCCACACTGTGTTTCCTCCCTGCTCCCTGAGGTGTTGGTTTTCTTTAATGAGCTCGGAAGGATTCACTGGGAAAATATTGGGAAATGTGGGAGCAATGGCTTTAAGCAAGGACACTCGACCACAGCATCAATACCATAAATCCTCTTTATTTAAACACGTCGGTCAGTAGGACCTGCAATAAATACTCTCAGTTTTGAACATACAGATCTTCATCTCTGTACTTATCTGGCACGGCAAACCCTTTCCATTTCCTTGTTTATGCACAGCTCTCTGTGCTGCTGTATGTAGATAATGGATAGATACACACATATTATATATATATATATGTATATATAATGGATATATACACACACATTATATATATACATATATATAATGGATATATACGCACATATATATCTATATATGCACTTGTGCAAAAATGACCTCACTCAGGACAGGGAAGAAGTGAATATTTCCCAATCCACTCTCCTGGCACTGGCAATATTGCACAGAAATTCAGCTGGGTGCTCCTGCCAGAGGGAAAACGGGCAAAGCAGGGAGAAGCAGCAAATCCACTTTTTATTTTTTTTTTCATGATGGAGAAAGTTTAAACAAATCTCAGTGTCTTTAATGACTGTGTTTGATTCAGCACCTTTCCACACAGCAATTCCAGCTGCCACATCCAGGGGGATGGGACGGGTGTCCTGCTCTTATAACACTCCACGAGGGAAAAAATCTCCTTCCAAGCTGTGGAAACTCGAGTTTCCAGCCCTGTCTAGAGCTGAGCCGTGTCCCTAAAACCCCAGCAGAGCTGGCTGGGCTTTGTTTGTTCCAGGCAAACACCAGGGTACGACAGGGAGAGGTTGTTCCACAGGCTCTGCTCTAGGAACAGCACCTCCCAGCAGCCAGTGATGCTGGAATATTCCTGCCCCTGCTCTGGGACATGACCAAAACAACAACAAAAAAGGCCAAAAAAGCCCCTCCAGGTTGATGTGGGGGCAGCTGGTGCCCCACAGAAATGTGTTGATGGAGGGTGACAGCATCCTCACAGCCCGGGCTGTGTGCTCCTGGCAAAAGGAGCTCTCTGCCCCGCAGCAGGGGAGATCGGGGCTGCTGTTTGCTTTCAGAAGAGCTCCGATAAAAGTGGAACAAGGGGGAGAAATGCTGGGGCTGCTGGGTTGGAGTCTCAGGGAGAGCAAAGCTTTCGCACTGGGAGAGATATTTGCACAAGGAGGAGACGCCAAAGTGGAGCAGAGAAACCCAAAGTGTGTGAAAACAGTCACGAAAGGAACCCTCACCTCTCAGTTCTGGGGCCAGTTCTCATTTAATCTCTGTATCAATGGTCTGGATGGGGGGACTGAGGACAAACTCATCAGGTTCATAGATGGCACTGAATTGGAGGGGGATGACTTGCTGCGGGGCAGGACAGCTCTGAGAGGGACTTGGATCAACGGGAACGCCGGGTTAACATTGGACTCGACCTTCAAAGGGCTTCTCCAGCCTAAAGGGGTCAGGGATTCTGCCCCAGAAGGACAAGAGATGCTGGGAGGTGAAGTGGAGGCTGCCTGGCAGTGCCCTCCTGAGGTGGCACAACCCCTGAAATGAGCTCTGCAAAGGCCAGCAGCTGTGAGGGGGCAGAGCTACTCACACATCCTCTCCCCACGAGGGCTCTACTTCCCACACTCCTAATCCCTGGCCCATTTTCAAACAGTCGAGGGCATTTTAGGAGCTGAAATCTCTGCCCTCCCTCTCTGCTGTGCTGGGCTCTCACCCTCAGCTGAACCCCAGGGTGGGGTGGGACAGGGGCAGGCACAGCCAGGACAGTGCCACACACACCTGGACTGCAGGAATCCTGAACAATTCGGGATGTGAGGCACTTTGGGAACAGACAGTCCTAAAAGGCCACTCAGAGCCACATTTCCAGGTCTGCACCATGATCCTTTTCCCTCTGCTCCCTTCCACACCTCCCCAGTGCCACAGCAAGCAGCATTTCCAACCCTGGCTGCCCACACAGCCAAAGCTGAGCAGGAATTCTTCCAAGAGGCAAAGGATTGGTGTGACCCAGCGGCTTTCTGGGCTGGGGATAAAGCGAAGTCAGCCCCGATGTGTGCAGCTGCCCCAGCCCCAGGCAGGAGGCACAGCGAGTGTTCTGTACCAACACCCGAGCTGTGTTTGTGAGGTTCACTCCACCAGCAGTTTAAAAACAAAAGCACCAATCTGGATAAAAGCAGTGAATGTGGGGCCAAGCTCCAGGTGGCTGCACACCAGCACCTGGGGGTTGTGTCCCCTCTGTGTCCCCACCTCCGTGGCGCTGGCACGAGGCAGGAGGCAGCAGTGCAGCATCTGCTTCAGTCTGCTCTGTCTGCAGGAAGGATTTCATATTTATCACTGATATTCCCTCGAATGAAGTCACCACCGTGTGTTTTATCAGATGTGTTTAACCTGAGCCAGAGCTGCCAGTGGAAAATCCTCAAATCCAATTTAAACAGCAACTCCTGACTCTGATGCTCCGTTTTTTTTTTAATGTGTCTATAAAACTTCTCAGTAAAAAATATTTTAACGGGACAAAGCTTTTTCTTTCCAATCATGGAAAAGTTTGGCTTTGGTGGTGCCATAATATTTTTTTCCTCGAATGTTTCTCTCTTTTGATTCCAGCTGCCCCCAGAGCTGCAGAGTTTATATTTCACCAGTTTCACTAATGTTCCCTCAGAGGAAAGAAATCAGTTCTCCAACATCCAGACTCCACTGCAAGCCTGAGGTTTCCTGAACAGAGCACTACTGAGGTCATTTGTCCAGGGCAAACAGCCCAAAATTCCCTGTCCCTTCCACATCCACGTGCTCTGGATGCTGGAGTGGTTCTGCAAACAATCACTTGTTCATCTCTCAGCTTTGGCTACCCACAACCACAATATTTGAAGTAAGAAGTGGAAGCCAAAAAAAGAGAACAATTATTTGGACAACAAACCCCTGCTCCGCAAGCGCTACCGAAATGCAAATAATTAATCACAGTGAAAATAAAACCCACGACAGCCACGTGGACATGGGAATTCTCTGTGCCAGAGGGTCCCGGGGAGAATTTGGGGGCTGGCCTGACCCCTGTCACTGCAGGACACCTCGTCCCTCTGTGCCCTCAAAGCCACAGTGTCCTGCAGGGCACAACAGGAGTGACAGGAAATGCAGGGGATGGCAAACACAGGAGAGATCGATCTCTGCAATCGAGAGGTTAATTCTCATTTCCCCTGAACGCTGTTTAATAATCCCGGCCTGCACTGAGCTCAACTGCATCTGCAGCCCCGAGGTGAGCTCCTACACTGAGTGTGCACCTACACCGAGTGTGCACCTGCACTGAGTGTGCACCTACATCGAGTGCGCACCTACACTGAGTGTGCAACTACACTGAGTGTGCACCTACACTGAGTGTGCACTTACACTGAGTGTGCACCTACATCGAGTGTGCAACTACACTGAGTGTGCACCTGCACTGAGTGTGCACCTACACTGAGTGTGCACTTACACTGAGTGTGCACTTACACTGAGTGTGCACCTGCACTGAATGTGCACCTACACTGAGTGTGCACCTACACTGAGTGTGCACTTACACTGAATGTGCAACTACACTGAGTGTGCACTTACACTGTGTGCACTTACACTGTGTGCACTTACACTGTGTGCACTTACACCGAGTATGTTCCTACACAGTGTGTTCCTACACTGATTGTGCACCTGCACCGAGTGTGTTC
The DNA here is from genome assembly GCA_014839755.1 of Sylvia borin. NCBI lineage: Eukaryota > Metazoa > Chordata > Aves > Passeriformes > Sylviidae > Sylvia > Sylvia borin. The sequence goes on along the minus strand of CM025970.1, from coordinate 16,535,564 downwards.
CTACACCAACTGTGCACCTGCACCGATATGCACCTGCACCGATATGCACCTGCACTGAGTGTGCACCTACACTGAGTGTGTTCCCACACCAACTCCTCACCCCTCCCCAGCCTCTCACCTCTCACAGTGCCTGCCTCGCTCCTGCCCCGCTCCTGCCCCGCTCCTGCCCCGCTCCTGCCCCTCTCCTGCCCCTCTCCTGCCCCGCTCCTGCTCCACTCCTGCCCCTCTCCTGCCCCTCTCCTGCCCCTCTCCTGCCCCGCTCCTGCTCCACTCCTGCCCCGCTCCTGCCCCGCTCCTGCCCCGCTGTCCCCGGTTAATGTTTATGTCAGGGGCTGCCTGGTGGCCTCTCACGTCACAAAGTGTCACCGTGTCACCCTTGCCGGACACCCCTGGCACCCCTGGCAGGGCAGACAGAGGGCACAGGGGGACAGAGGTGAGGGAAGGGGCGGACAGAGGAGAGGGAAGGGGAGGACAGAGGTGAGGGAAGGGGCGGACAGAGGAGAGGGAAGGGGCGGACAGAGGTGAGGGTAGGGGAGGACAGAGGTGAGGGAAGGGTCCCAGCCGCGTTCCCTGCCCCTGCCCCAGGGCTGAGGTGCGCAGGGGACCAGAGGAGCCGGGTCGGTCGCAGGCTCAGAGGAGGAGAGGGCTCTTAGGGCTGCTCCTCCTTCTCGAGCAGGACCAGGACCGCTTTGGGAAAGAAAAGCACGGGGCAGCAGGAATTCCCAGAGCGCTGGGGTTTACCCTGAGGGGTGTGAGGGCTCCAGCAGTTTGTCCCCACACCTCGCAGCAGGATCCCAGCCCCATCCCAGCTCCAGCTCCTCCGGGACGGGCACGGCGCTGCCCAAAAGCCCCTCTGCCTCCTCCTGAAGGGGCTCAGCCCCTGCTGCGCACTCGAAACCCACCCAAGTCTCCCGAGCACCCAGAGACCCCCGCACCCCCAAAATGACCCGACAACGCCACCAACACCCCCGTGGTGCGTGGGGGGATGTGTGGAAATGCTGGGGCTCGGCACGCCCGAGCATCCCCCGAGCATCCCCCGGGACACCGCCGGGAGGTCTCGGGAGCAGCTTTTCCTGCACCTTTCCCGAGTATTCCTGAAAAGAAGCCGGCACTCGCACACGCTCCCCTGCAGCCAGGGACTGTCCCCTCCTGTCCTGTCCTGTCCTGTCCTGCCCGGGGACACCTGGCAGAGCCTGGCACACGGGGTAAAACCCCCTCCACACCCAAGCCAAGCGATCTGCAGCCGCCCCGCGGCCGGAGCGGCTCTTCCGAGGCGCCAGGAAAATGCGGAGCCTCCTGCCCTGCCACCTCCCCGTGCTCGCTGTCATCTGAGCCCTGCAGTTAAACAAACCGGGCGCTTTAGGAGCTTTGGGCTGTGACTGTAGCCGAGTGTCACCCGACTTCCCAGCGCCACATTCCTGAGCCCCACAGTCACGGGCTCACGAACGCCCCGCTCCTTTCTATTATTATTATTATTATTTTTCTGCAGAAAGTCCTGTAGCACTCGGCAAAAGGAAACCTCCCAGAGCATTGGCAGTTTTCCTGGGCGTTGATGGAACTTGTCCCGGAGCCCCGAGCCGCTCTCAGCCCCGCTCCCTTGCAGCCCTTGCCCCGCCGCTTTGGCGCAGATCAAATTCAGGGTTTTTGCAATCTCCGCAAAACGCCCCGAGCTGGAAAATCCCTTCACCCGCTGCCCCTGGTGCCCTGCTGGCCTGGAGCGCTCCCAGAGCCAGCGGTGGGTTTGTGAGAAGGGCACCGGGAGCAATCCCAGCGGGGCAGGGGGGTCCAGCCCCGCTCCGGCTCCCACCAAGGTCAGGAGCTACTTCAGTCGCAGGCCACTTCAGCCGCGGCCAGGGCAGAAAATCCCTTCGGGGGACGAGCATTCTGCACAGCCTCGCCTCCCCCAGCCCTCTCAGGGACCCCCAGATGGTGCCCCAAACCCGGGGGGCTGCCAGCAGCCCCTCCGCCCTGCCCAGGGGCCAGCCCCGCTTTTGCAGAGTTTGCCTTTGGGGGTTTGTTTCTCTCAGCCTGTTAGGTTTTTTAGGCACTCTCTAAAAAAGTATCGCTACGAAAGGAGGTGGATTCTCCTCGGAAAAGCTCCTCCTTGCCACCCCCTCTTGCCACGCCAGAACCCCCAGCACCTTCCCCGCGGGGCACAGTACCTTTGCCGTGCAAAAAGTCCTCGGGGCGAGCGAAGGAGCCCTCCTCGCAGAGCAGCTCGCAGGTTTTATCCGCGGCCAGCGGGTAGCCGTTGTCCTCCTCGTTGTAGTCGCTCCTGCCGTTGCTGTTGGAGTAGCCGTTGGCGTACATCTTGAGGGCGGAGCGGCGCAGACACAGCAGCTCCTGGAAGGCGTACCTGAAATCGGGGCTCCGGCAGTAGATCAGCGGGTTGAAGGCAGAGTTGACGTAGCCCAGCCAGTTCAGGAGGATGTACACGTACTTGGGGATGATGTTGTCCTGGATGACGTGCACGATGTTGACGATGAAGAAGGGCAGCCAGCACAGCGTGAAGGTGCCCATGATGATGCCCAGCGTTTTGAGGGCCTTGTGCTCCTTCAAGAAGAACTTGGAGGAGCGGCGGTGCCCGGCTCCCCCTTTCTGCTCCTGCTCCTTGTTGTGGGTGTGAAACCTCCCCTCGCTCCTGTCTATCTTCTGCAGCTGCTTCTTGGCCACCTGGAACACCCTGGCGTACACGAAGACCATGACGACCAGGGGCACGTAGAAGGAGATGATGGAGGAGGCGATGGCGTAGGCCTGGTTGGTGAAGAAATCGCAGCACATCTCGTCCTCGTAGCACCTGATGGCGTCCTCGTGGTCTGCCCGGTACCAGTGCATCTGGATGGGCAGGAAGGAGGTCAGGCCCGACACCACCCACACCAGCAGGATGACCAGGCGTGCCTTGCCCTTGGTCAGCAGGCTCTGGTACTTGAACGGGGACGTGATGGCGAAGTAGCGGTCCACGGCGATGACGCACAGGGTCTCGATGCTGGCCGTCACGCACAGCACGTCCACAGACGTCCAGAACTCACACCAGAAATTCCCAAACTTCCACATCTCCATGATGATGTGGCAGGCGCCGAAGGGCACCACGGCCAGCCCCATGACCAGGTCGGCGCAGGCCAGCGAGGTGATGAAGTAGTTGGTGACGGTCTGCAGGCGCTGGAAGCGGGCGATGGCCGTGATCACCAGCACGTTGCCGAAGACGATGGCCAGCACGATCAGCGACATCAGCATGCCCATGCCCACCACCCACACGTCCCGCGACACCGTGGGCTCGGCGGCGCTCCGGTTGGCGCTGGCGTTGCCGCCGGCCAGCAGCTCCGTTGTCGCCGCCTCGGCCATAGCCCGGCGACAGCCCCGGGGGGAGCTCGCCTGTGCTCAGGGCTCGGCAGCCCGGCAGCCGAGCATAGGGAGGGGACAGGTGCGGGACAGGTGCGGGGCGGCTCCTCTGGGACACCTGGCACCGCTCCGCTCCCGTCCCGTCCCGCCTGTGTCCCGGTTGTGTCCCGGTTGTGTCCCGGTTGTGTCCCGGTTGTGATGTCCCGGTAATGTCCCGGCTGTGTCCCAGCCCGTGTCCCAGCCCGTTAGGCGCCGCGGAGCTTTTTAAGTGACAGCAGCCCGTGACATCAGCCCTCGGCAGCCAATGGCAGCCAGCACCGCGCCCCGACCCCCCCGCGCCCCGCGGCCACCCCCGCCTGCCCCACGCGTGTCCCCGCCCCGCATCCCCGCCGTGTCCCCGCTCTCGCTGCCGGTGTTCTCCTGTCCCCTCCCGCCCTACGGTGACCGTGCCCGCTGCCGTGTGCCCGTGCCGCCCGCCCGCAGCGCCACACGTGCGCTCCCTGTGTCGCCCGGAGGTGTCCCCACCGCGGCCGTGCCACCCCTGGGTGCTCCCTGGGGGTCACCAGGACACGCAGCGCCAGGAAAAATCCCGAGGGCTCTGCGGCTCCTGGCAGTGGAGGAGGCATGGAAGACTTTCCTGGCACCCCGTGGTCGTTGGTGACACCTCGTGACAGGATGTCACCGCGGTCCCCAGCCTTGTTGTGCTGTCGCTGCATCTCAAGTGAAGCAGCCAGAGAAATCCCAGAGCTGGTCAAGGCGAGTGACACCCCTGAGCTGTCCTGGGAGCAGTGACCGGGCGGGGAGTGACCACTGGACACTGACCGGGCGGGGAGTGACCACTGGACACTGACCGGGCGGGGAGTGACCACTGGACGCTGTGGCCGGCCACGCTGCAGCCAGGCGTGTGCTCAGAGCCAGGCACTATCACAAGCATTTCCCTCCAAAACAAACAAATTCGCTAAATAAGGCCTGAGGAATCCTGAAAACTTCCTTTTCTCCTGACAGGAGATAACGCTGCCTCTGGAGTTTCATTTCTGCCATCCCTGTGAAGCAGCACATCTCCTCCAGGGACACAGCTGACTGCTGGCCCTGCGTGCTCTCAGAGGTGACAGCTGAAAGCTGCGGTTCCAAAGCTGCCCTGTACCACAGAAAGGGAGAAATAAGGGATTGTTTTCACCCAGATCACCCCCATGCCACCAGCAGCAGGCTGGTCCCTGCTCGGATGCAGCTCTGCGTCCCTCCCACGGCACAGGCAGCGCCAGATTCCTGCCTCTGTCAGCAGTTAAACACTTATCGATGTTGCATCTTGTTTGAAACTCGTCAGCTCAGAGCCCTGACGCGTTTTCGTGATTCTGCCTCGTTTTGCTGCAGTCCTGAGGTGCCAGGGCCAGCTGCCCCAGCTCTTTACCCCGCTGTCCCCACACCACGGGGTGTCATCAGCTGTGCTGGGGATATTTATAGAGAAGGGAGGAAGTTTTGTGGTTCAAACCAGAGGGGCACATGAGGTGCTGGAATCAGGAAACGAGATTAAAGGCGGTTTCAGTGCTGTGAAATGTCTATAAAGTGTCTCCCTGAACCGGCGGGATCTTCCCTCACTCCACATCGGCATCCACACACTTCGGGGGGTTAAAAACGTAGAATCAGGAACAGGAGACCCAAAGGAGTCCCCTCCTCACACCGCAGACATCTGGGGCGCTGGGAGGACCTAATGACCCGAGCTAATGACCTGAGCTAATGAGCTGGAGCTTCCCCTGCCCGTAAAATCAATCAGATAAACGCGGCTCCCTGCACACACACCCAGAGCCGGCACCTGCTGGGTTCAGTCTGGACCCCGGAGGATTTCACAGAGCTCACCCCGGCAGGGCCGTGGGGCTCAGGGAACACGGGCTGGCTGCGATATCCATTCCCACCCTCTGCCTGGGCCAGCAGTGCTCACCTGGCAGCGAAAACACAGCCAGGAGCTCCTGGAAAGGCAGGGATGAGGAGGAGATGCAGCGGTGGGAGTGAGGAGCACAGCCAGAGGGAAAAGCAGAAATTAAATTGTGGGAGCTGCACCTCTTCCTCAGCTCCCTGTTCTCCTTTTTTTTTTTTTTCTTTTTTTATTTAAGAGCTGATGTGACAGCTCTAGGAAGCACTCGAGGTGTCGGGTGGTGACCGGGTGAGTTTGCTGAGCTGTTTCTGAGTATTCTGACACCAAACCCAAGCATTCCCGAAGAATTCATTCCCCTACCCTAACAAACACAGGGATGTTCATCCTGCAGATGCTCAGCCTTGCAGGCAGCCCTGGGCCCTGGCAGGGGCAGAAGCAGGTTTGGGGATGTGGGTGGGAAACCTTCACTCTGGGAGAGACACAAAGGTGAGTTCTCTGCTCTGCAACAAGTGTTTTATCCACAGAAAAAGGCGAGTTCTCTGCTCTGTAACAAGTGCTTTATCCACAGAAAAAGGCGAGTTCTCTGCTCTGCAACAAGTGTTTTATTCACAGAAAAAGGGGAGTTCTCTGCTCTGCAACAAGTGTTTTATCCACAGAAAAAGGCGAGTTCTCTGCTCTGCAATAAGTGTTTTATCCACAGGAAAAAAAAGGTGAGTTCTCTGCTCTGCAACAAGTGTTTTATCCACAGCATCCCATCTCTGGCAATCCCCCTCCAGAGGCTGCTCCTGGACTCTGTGAATCTGGCCCAGGGATCAGCCAGCCCTGAGTTCACAGCTCAATATTTCGGTTTTGTATTCTGTTCAAAGAAATCTCAGCCCGGGCTTTGGTTACGAGGCTGTGCCGGAGGAAACAGGGCAAAAGGCTGATTTCTGTTCCTTGGTTTTCTCCCTTGATTTCCTCTTTGCTCACCTTTTAGGTGTTGCAGGGTGGACCCAAGGGCTTGAGATGATTTTTGACCTCACAGCCACGGCTCTCAGTGAGTTGGACAAGCGACCACAGGTTCAGAAAAAGGGGCAGGATTTGCGTCACATAAAAATAAATTCCACCAGCCCAAGTCTCACTGGCTTTTGAGCTTTGCATGACTTTACCTGTGCTTCAGAGTAATTATTCGATTTCCATCAGGTTCAAGGCTTCATACTGGAACAAATACACCACCAAACCTCAGAGATGTTAGAAACACAGTTCAGTGGAATTTTTTTTGGACAAAGAGCCCCAAAATTACTCAGTCTGGGTTCCTTGGACTCGCAGGGTGTCAAAACCAGACAGATCTCACTGGTTTCATGCCCCACTGGCCCTGGTGCTTTGTCATCACGCTGATCTTTTCCCTTTTCATAATTGGATGTGTGCTCCCTCCTCGCTGAGTGACATTTGAAGAGCAGCCTGTGGGATCAATGAGAAAGCAGCGCCGGGAGAGAGAAATAATCACTTTTATCAGCCCGACTGACATAATTGGAATAAACAGCCAGGCTTCGGGGCATGGAAGGCTTTCCTGAGGACTGTGAGGAGCTGGATGAACCCTCCCTCACTCTCCACAACTCCCTGGAAGGTGGCTGTGCTCAGGTGGGGTTGGGCTCTGACAGAACCAGAGGACACAGCCTCAAGCTGTGCCAAGGGCAATTTAGGTTGGATATTAGGAAGAAGGTTTTCACTGAAAGAGTGATAAATACTGGAATGGTCTGCCCAGGGAGGTGGTGGAGTCACCGTCCCTGGATGTGTTCAAAGCAGACTGGATGTGGCACTCAGTGCCATGATCTAGTTGAGGTGTTGGGGCTGGGTGGGACTCGATGATCTTGAAGGTCTCTTCCAACCTCCACATTCTGTGATTCCGTGATTCCGTGATTCCGTGATTCTGTGATTCTGTGATTCTGTGACTCTGTGATTCTGTGACTCTGTGGTCCTGTGCCTGCCCAGATGTTGGTCACAAACACCCTGGAATTCAGCGGCCTGGCCACATCGGGCTCTTGGCAGGAGCTTGGAGGTGACGATCCTCACCAAACCCGGCGTTTGGCGGCGGAGGAAGTTGTGAAATGCCCCGCGGGGAAGCGGCGAGGCTGCGGGAAGGTGTGAGGGATGCGGGGAGAGGGAAGGATCACTCCTCCTGCGGCTGAGGGCTGGTACCCGCCCTGCTGCCCATCCTGAGCCGGGGACAGACACTCCTGCCCCGCTGAAAAGGGTGATGCTGTCACCTGTGCCCCCAGGGACGGTGCCACCCTGTGCCCTGCAGGGGAAGGGGCACTGGGGAGGGGGTTCTGCTCCTCTCTGGGGGCTGCAGGATGGTGTGAACTGCCTGGAGCAGCTCCTGCCTGACCCTGGAGCTTCCCTAAAGCTCCCCCAGGTCCTCCCCTCATCCCACCCCAGGGTGCTGTGGAGGTGGGAAGGGAAAAGCAGGGCCTGGTGCAGCAGGGCTGGAGGATGCTCTGGTCCTCTCATTGCACCTGCAGGTTTTCCAGGGTGGGACATCCAGCTTTTCACCTCTGCACTCCCTGCAGGGGATTCCAGCAGGGATTCCAGCAGGGATTCCAGCAGGGGAGCACTCGCCGTGGCTGAGAGCAGAGAGAGGGAGAAGGGAACTGCTGGGCAGGAGCGATGAGCCCGGTGGAAAGCGAGACTCTCTGTGTGGAACATGACCCTGCTGGGACAGCTGAGCACCGAGGATTCATCGTCTCTGGGCCAAAAGCTGAGCTGCTCGGCCACAAATCAACCCTGCTGGCGACCCCAGGTGACAGAGACACAACAGGAGGGCAGCAGAGGAGAAGGGGGAGAGCAGCAACAGATGCCTATCTCAGATAAAAAATGCCTATCACTGGTTTTTTTCTTCTCCTTGCTGTGTTTTTCCCACAACTGAGCACAAGGGTTTTCCCAAGCACAGGAGATCTCTGTCTCCAGCCCACACCTCCCTCTCGGCTTGTCCCTGCCGGTGAGCCCTGAGCCCGTGGGGCCAGCAGTGTCCCCTTGTCCTGGCCCCAGATCTGCTTTCCTGGCAGGCTGCAAAGGGGAATTTGGGGGGTTTTGAGGGGCTCCTGCTCCATCAGCCGCACCCAGAGCTCGGAGGGGACACCAGCCAGGGGCAGTGGGGCCACCTTAATGCAGCCACGAGTTGCCAGGAGCCTGGGCTGGAGTTGCACACTCATGGAGTGAGGCCGAGGCTGATGTCAACACAAACGCACCAAATTGTGCCTGAATTGATGCCAAAAAATCGATTCTGATTTAAAACCTTTTCCCTTCTGATGTAAAACCTTCTCGCTGCCTTTCTCCCAGGGGCCTGAGCTGCTCACACAATTCTCGGTGCCGTTAAGCAGGAGGCAAAAATCGTGTGGCACCTCCAGTGGTGTAAAGCTGTGACTCCATGGATAATGGCCATGGATACAGGAGATATTCCATGGAAACAACACAGGGAGCTCTGCCCTCTCCATCCAGGAGGGTCTGCTGTGCCCCCAGGGTGAGGCCTGGAGCACAGGTCCCTGTGTGCAGCGAGCACAGACCCTCACCTCACTCCTAATTTTAGAAGGCTGCTCCAGGAGCTGATAGGAAAAGGAACGGCGGGCGCCGGAATATGTGCGGAGTCCAAGAGGAAATTTGGTTTTTCCTGAGAGCTTTCTTATCAAACCTGCCTCGTATCAACCCCAAAATAGCTGAGTGGCTGCTGAGCTTTGCCTCAGCCCCGAGGGGACGGGTTGAGGAGGAATTTCTGCAGGGCTGGATGACCACGGTGAGGGCTGCAGGGATGTTCTTCACCTGGGCCAAACCCAAAGGAGGTTAATTTGGTTTAATCACCTTTCCCTCCTGGATCCCATGGACTTTTGCTGTCCTCGTGCCCACGATTTTCTGTTTTCCCTCGATGAAACGCTTATCAGCAGTTCCTTATTTCTCCAGGTGTATTAAGAGGACGTTCACTGGTGTCTTGTCTGTTCTTTTGGAGCAACTTCAAGGACAAGACAGCCCTAAAAAATTTGGGTTTCTCTGTGGCTGCAGCATAAAGGGTCACGTCTTTTCCCTAAAGAATCTTGCTGGAAAAAGAAAATAACAATCCAAAAAGTGGCTGGGGTTAATTGTTGGGATTCACTGTAGAGCCTCAGCCTGGCTGGACCAGCAGTCCCAGCGGGAATCGTCTCAGGGCTTTTGCTCTGAGCATGGAAGTTTTTTGGAAAAAAAGGAAGTTTTTTGGAAAAAATGGAAGGCTTTTGCTCTGAGCGTGGATCTGCCCTAAAGGAAAGTCACTGGCTGAGTTCTGCAAGGTCTGGGCACTGGAGAATCCTGAAAGAGTGACTGGGTTTGAGGAAACCCATCACACTGACAATCCTGGACACAGCCACCCCCAGAGCATGCAGAGACGGCTGCTTAATTGGCTACCATCAGCTAATTTGTTTAATTTGGGGCCGAGTGTGATGGGAAGAAGGGTGGGAGGCACGAAGGTGAGGTGAACAGGCACAATTCCACCCCGCTCGCTCTCAGCCTGGCCGTGGTGTGACCCCTGCCCAAGGCATTCCCTGCCCTGGGGAATTCCTCAGCACATCCCAACGTTTATATTCCCATTTTCTCGTTCAGGAGCTGGGCTGAAGGCACAGCAGCCCCCGGGAGCTCATCCCCACCTCAGCCCCTCTGGAATGTCACAAGACCCTGTTTATCTCCTTAAACAACCCCTGTTAACTCCTTAAACAAAACTTGTTTATCTCCTTAAACAATCCCTGTTAGCTGCTTAACCAAACCCTGTTTAACCCCTTAAACAACCCCTGTTTAACCCCTTAAACCACCCCTGGTTAACTCCTTAACCAAACCCTGTTTAACCTCTTAAACAACCTCTGTTTAACTGCTTAAAGAAACCCTGTTTAACCCCTTAAAGAAACTGTTTGACCCCTTAAACAACCCCTGGTTAACTCCTTAAACAAACCCTGTTTAACCCCTTAAACAACCCCTGTTAACTCCTTAACCAAACCTTGTTTAACCCCTTAAAGAAATCCTGTTTAACTCCTCAAACAAAACCTGTTTAAACCCTGTTTAACCCCTTAAACAACCCCTGGTTAACTCCTTAAACAAACCTTGTTTAACCTCTTAAACAACCTCTGTTTAACTGCTTAAAGAAACCCTGTTTAACCCCTTAAAGAAACTCTATTTAACTCCTTAATGAACTCTGTTTAACCCGTCTAACTTCTTAAATCCAAACCCTGTTTAACCCCTTAATCAACCCCTGTTTAGCTCCTTAACCAACCTCGTCTAACTCCTTAACGAAACCCTATTTAACTCCTTAATCAACCCCGTTTAACTCCTCAAAGAGCCCCTGTTTAACTCCTTTAAACGACGCCAGTAATTGCTTTTAGCTGGCCTATTGTGCTCGGCACCACCTCGGAGATGTTATCTGGGATTTAATGGCCCGGCCGATTACATCTCTGACGAGTGGTTTTATTTGCTTGCTGCGTGATGGTAATTGGGTGGTTTTAATCTAGAGGTTGATTTTATTGTAATTTTTTTTTCCCCCTGGATGTTGCCAGCCCTGAGGGAAATGGTGTAAGACTGTCTCGTGCTAAAATTAGCCCTGGCAAGCTCAAATTCGCCCCTTCCCCCAGCTCCGGGCGGAATATTTGGGATAAAAAACGGCTCCAAGTGGGACCAGAGAACCTGTAATTCCTACCTCTCCTACTCCCACTATGAACCTTTTCCATGGAGGCACAGACTCGGCGTTTTTAGGACCTGCTACCCTCAAAAATTCCTCCCCATCCCTCAGCGAACAGGAATTTTCTCCCTCAGTTCAGCAGGAAGTATCAAAGGCTCAGCTTTTTGCCTTAAAAATAAAATAAAATAAAATAAATTAAAATAAGATAAAATAAAATAAAATAAAATAAAATAAAATAAAATAAAATAAAATAAAATAAAATAAAATAAAATAAAATGCCCATCCTTGTGGCTGTCTGAGAACTTTTTGATTGCGTCCCCGCAGAGGCTGCTGCAGAAGAGAAATTCTCCAGGAGCCAACCCTTGTGCCTGCGGTTTCCTCTCAGAGTCACCTGTGTCCATCTCCGAGCGCAAGAAATCCCTCAGAGAAGTTTTCTTCGCTTACATTTGCACTTCTGGGAATATTTCATCCCTCCCAAAAGAAAAAAAATAAAAGAAATAAATCTCTAGGGTTCACTCCTGCAGCTGAGCAGAAGGCCAGGTCAGGTAAATCGAGATAATAATGAAGATTTGAGTGGTTGAGGTGAACACAACACTGTGCTGGCTCCCTGCCTTCTCTCCAGAATGAAAGAAATTCGTGCAGCCTTCCTCCTGTGCCCCTTAAATATCCCTGCAGGGAGCTGAGCCCTGCCCAGCCGCCGATTCCTCACTTCACAGGTCACAACCCACCTGGTTTCCTGATCACTGGTGTAAGCCTCTGCTGGAAATGGGAATGTTGGGAAAGGTGTCCTGGGGGAGCAGGTGGAGGGAGATGCAGGGCTGGCTGTAAATGTGGACCTGCGGTGGGATTTTAGGCAGAAATGCCACTGAATTCTCCTGGGGCAGAATTCCTCCCGGCAGGTGGCTGCGGTTTCATCCGTGGGGTTTCTGAGATTCCTGTTCTCTTCAAAATCTCTCTGAGCTCTTCTCCCCATCACGGCCAGGACCCTCGGGGTCAGGGGCTGGGGACTCTGAAACCTCCTCCTGTTCCTGGCGGCTCTGCTGCCCAGCCACAGAGCAGCAGGCACAAAATTAATACAATTGCCCAGGATTTGGGGGGATTTTACAACTGGAGATGCAAACAAATCGACTTCATCCTTCGAATCAACCAGTCCTGGGCAGGGGCCAGTGTGATTTATGTGATTTATGCAGTGAGAGCAGGGAGCTGCTGGGCTGGGCTGGCTTTCTCCCACCTCCTTTTCTCCATCTGCTCCCCAGCAGGAGCACTTTATCCCAAATTTTAACCTCCTGGGCTCCCCGTTCTCCCGGCTGTCCCGGTGTTTGATGAATTCCCGAGTCACGCTTGCTGCATTTGGGATGGAACCAGGGCGATGTGTGTGCATCCCTGCACATTCCAGCGGCTCCATTCCTGCAGGATCAGCCGGGAGAATGTGGGGACAGGAGCCTGGGGACATCCCAGGGCGCTCAGGGCAGGTTTGTGTCTCTGCTGCTCTGGATCTCGAGGCTGAGCTGTGCTCCAGCAGCAGAACCTCCACGTGTGACAACACAGGGACAGGAGTTTGGGTCTGTCACCCTTTGCTTCTCACCAGATAGTCACACAGATCCTTGGGTTTGTCTCTGCTGAAAGGAAAGAGATGGAGGAGATCACAGCAGCACAGTGTCCCCACTGGGGTTGGGGACACACCTCGTGGGTGACACTCAGCTTGCCCTAAGGCAGGAGCTGTCACCACCAAGAGCTGATGGAGCAGCAGGTTTTGTCCCAAAAAGAAGAGGTGACTGCAGGGAAAGGAGCTCTTGTCCCGGTCATTGGAGAACAACTCACTCCTAATTTTCCACAGCACCTTAAATCACCTCCTGAGGTCCTGGCCCAGGTGTGGGACACATCCAGTGCCTGGAGTCAGGCAGCACATCCCAGGCTTTTCATCTGGAAAAGAGCTTTGTCCCTGTCCACACGGAGAGTTTCAGGGTGGCTGGAGCTGACAGACCCTGGTAAAGAAACATTTCACAGCAAGGTTTGCATTCCCTTTCCCTGGAAATCTCAGCTCATTCCTATTGCATGAGCTCAGGCAGCTGCCGAGTTCAAGTGGGTGCAGTTTTAAAAGGGAAAATCCTGCTCGAAGCCCAAAATAAATAATTATGGCTACAGCCATATGAAAAGCAATTATAAGGCTATTTAAACAAGCTAAATTTACATAAAGAGCAGCCCTCTCCTTTACCTGCTGGCAGCCTGAGCTCCCAGGATGGAGTTTTTGGAGCAGGTGAAGCGGCTTGGAGCGGCTGTATCCCTCTGGAATGTGGTGCCAAGAGTAACCACCTCCTCCTTCAGAGCAAGAGTGGGAGCAGGAGGTCGTGGCTCTGTCACCAGCAGCCAAGTCACCCTTGTTTTCCTCTCCCCCAAAGGTTTCCAGCTCATTAATTACCCAGTCCTCACAGTCTGGGTTATTGGTGTCGTTGGAGAAGAAATCAGCAGCTTTTGTGGGAGATGTGGGAGACCCCAGTTCACAGGAATTTCGCTGTGGGGGAAGGAATTCCAGCCTCTGGGCCAGCCTTTGATGTTTTTCTGCAGATAAAAATCTTTCCATATTTGTGCAGGGCCCCGAGCTGGGGGATTCAAATCCTGTCAGTGCCACAAAGGGGAGGGCAAGAGACAAAATATTCCTTCTGCGAGACACCATCAAAATGAGGCAGGAGCTTGGTTATGAGCCCTGCAAGAAGCCCAGGGGAGGGCTCTGGAGCGCAGGAGGGATCAGTGATCCATGAGAGGGAATCCCTTCGGCAGGAAATGTCCCTTTAATCCCCAGATTCCTGCTCCTGAGGCACCAGCAGTGACCTCAGAGGGGTTGTGGATGCACAGCCAAGGAGCTGGGAGAGGCACGGGGCAGGGGAAGGTCTGGAGGGTGCCTCTGCCATCCCTTCTGCAGCAGAGGAACAGGGAAAATCCCTGCTCTCTCTCCTCTGGGCAGGGAATTCCCTGAGTGCTCGGCACTTTCCTGGCTCCTCCAGCCACTTCTGCACACTTTTAATTGCTCAGTGTCAGCAAATCCGTGCTGCCTGCGCCCGGATTCACAGCCCACACCTTTGCTCCCTGCACCTCGCTTTGCTCAGGCTCGGAAGAGTTGGGGGATTAAATGATTGATTAAAATCTGATCAAAAATTTCAAATTAAATGATTGATTATAACGATTCTTGATTGTAACCCCCTTTTGTTCCTAAAAAAAAAAAATAAAAATAATAAAATAAATTTTAAAAAAAGCGCAGCCTAAAGGGCCTTTTCTGGAAGAAGACACGAGATTTAAGGAAATCAGGAATCCACCCGGGGGCGAACATTTGTTTGATCGTTGCAGAGCTGCAGGGGCTGAGGGGAGGATTGGGAGGATTGAGGGCTGCAGGAGCTGCTGCGGCTGTTCCTCTGTTCCCCAGGGAAAACCTCTGTGCCTGGACATGACTCACAGCTGCTGGTGGGAAGGAAAATTTGAATCCACTGTAGAAGATTTTTTTTCTTTATTATTATTAATATTATTATTATCCCTGCAGTGCTTCAGGAGAGAAAGGAAAATTTGCCTTTAGAATGGACCAGAGACTGCACTGAGTCCCTGTTGGAGTTTTGCTGGCAACAGGCTCTGGAATATTGTAATTAAATTTAAACCACATTAATGAGGTAGAAAAAAACCCCAAAATTCAAAACAACAAAGGGGAAAGAAATGAAATGGCTGCTGCAAAAAAAAAAAAATGTTTTCACCTGCTTCCAAGAGAGGAGCAGCTCTTTCCTTATTGCTTTGGAAGGAATTTCTCCCTCTGAGATGAAAGGTTCATTTCCCAGCGCACTGGGGTGGGATGTGTGAGCTCACACAGAGGGAGCTGTGAGGAAAAATGTTCCCGTGGATGCAGGCAGAGGAAAAGCTGGAACGAGAGGGAACAGCAATGTGCAGTTAGGGGGAATTTTTTGCAATATTGACAAGCCAGCGCTGTCTGATAATTAATTTATCAGTGCCCAGGCAGCAGCTGGAATTACAGGAGCTTCAAACTTCTGTTTTCTAGCTCCAGAGCTGCTGTTCTGGGTATTCCATGGGGATGAGCCTTGTGTTCCCCTGCCTGGGAGAGGTGATTCCTCTCAGCTCCTGTTACAGCTTCCTGCCAGGCAGCAGCAGGAGGAGCCTTTCCAGCAGCTCTCCAAAAGATCCCTAAAATCCTCCATCCCAACTTTGGCTCCGTGCTCAGGACAAGCCCTGGAAATCCCAGCTGGGGTCTGAACTTACAGGTTAAAGTTAGGGTCCTCACACCTCATCCCAAATGTTAAAAACTCCGCAACAACAGGTAATGAGGAAAATCGTGCATTTGAAAAAATGTACAGAAAAGACCTTTTGGATGTGCCTCTGCTTTTCCTGAGCAGGCAAAACACTTAATGGAAAAGAAAAAACCAAAGTTAGTTATCACAGGGGTGAGATCTCTCCCTGTTTGCCACAAGAAAAACCAAAATCCACGGGTTTCTAAGGGCCAGGAGGGAAATTTCATCACCTGAAAGGTAAAGCCATAAAAACCTGGGGTAGAAATGCAAATCATCCTCTTGGATTTCCATCCTGAAGGCATGGAACACACGGCGCTGAGGAATGACGGGGCCATCAGCTGGCAGAGCTCCGAGCAGGGAATTGTCTTCATATCTGACCATGTAGGGAGTGAAGGTCCAGAGTCCCGAAGTGTTTTAATAGGAAAACAACACGAAATCCATATCCTGAACCAGGGCAGGGAAATCCTCACCCTGCACGAGGGGAAAGTTTGTGTTTTGTGAGCGCTGGGGAGAGCTCAGGGCTGCTCAGGGCTCTGAGGAATTGCTGCATATGTTTTTAGGCTTGTAAAGGATCAGAGTTGTAGCTCAGAGGATTCCTGGAAATCCCAGCTGGGATCTGAATTTACAGGTGATGAGGGAAATCAGGCGTTTAAAAAATTTATAAAAAAGAGGTTTTTGGATCTGTCTCTGCGTTCTCTAAGGGGACAAAGCACTTAATGGAAAAAAAACAAAAACAAAAACAAAAACCCAACCCAAAACTTAGTTATGATAGGAGTGATATCTCTTCCTGCCACCAAAAGAAACTAAAAAAAGGGGAAAAAAAGGAAAAAAAAAGAGAGAAAAAAGAAAAAAAAAAAAAAGGAAAAAAGGAGAAAAGAAAAAAAAAAGAGAAAAAAAGAAAAAAAAGAAAAAAGAAAAAAGAAAAAAGAAAAGAAAAAAGAAAAAAAAAAAAAAGAAAAAAAAAGAAAAAGAAAAAAAGAAAAGCAAAAGCAATGGATTTCTAAGGGCCAGGAGGGATAATTCATAATCTGAAAGGTGAACCCATAAAAACTGGGAGGGTTCTGGCTTTAAACACAGAATTTCAAGTGTAGCACTAAGATAAATCTATATGGAGCAATAGTTTTGTTTTCTATATAAAGGCAAGATTTAGAAGGCATTTACTGATTCCTGGTTCTCAAAACACTGACGAATACATCCAGGTTTTTAGTGCTGACCTCCTCTGTCCAAAACTTAATTTAAAGGAGATGGAAACAACTCTGTGGAAAAAAAAAAATACACAGATAAAAAAGACTTTTCCTCTCGTTCCAGGTGTGCAGAATACCTGGGACAAGTTTCCCCACTGTCCATGGAGGTAAAAATCTGGTCAGCTGTATAAAAACCTCCCTGACATCCTTCTTTATGTCCCATCTTTCTGCTTGGGAGGTGTTTTCTGGAGTTGTCCTTTTTTTTCTTCCTGACTGAAGGCTGATCAGAAGAAGAGCAGATAAGAATTGATAACTTTTTTAGATGATAAAAAAAAAGAAATAAAAAAAAAA
The DNA here is from genome assembly GCA_014839755.1 of Sylvia borin. NCBI lineage: Eukaryota > Metazoa > Chordata > Aves > Passeriformes > Sylviidae > Sylvia > Sylvia borin. The sequence continues at coordinate 16,518,869 of CM025970.1, read as the reverse complement.
GAAATTAAAAAGAGAAATTTAAAAAAAAGAAATTAAAGAAAAGAAATTAAAAAAAAGAAATTCAGGAAGGTGGGGATGAGGATCAGGGTTATTAACGCTGAAACCACCAGCAGCTGCTGGAAGGTTACTCCTCTCTCACTCGGTGGTGCCACCTGGGAATGTGAACGGGATCAGGAGCTCCTCCTGCAGCGTGGATGTTCCACTGATGTTCCAGGACATCACCCATCCTTTATTCCCCTTTTTCCACGTCTCCTCCATCCTGAACATCTTCAATTCATCTGGAGACGTTGGGAACGTGCTGGAAACTCCAGGAATTGTACAGCACTTCTGCCTGAGACCCTGGACAGCATCAGCCTCATCCCAGGGAGTTTATTTTTTTGGGAGCTGCCCAGCCTGGTGCAGAAAGGCTGAAGATTCTTCCTGACGTCAACAGAGCCTCTCGCCACCGAGAGGAAACCAAAGGGAGTTTCTGGCACAATCCAGAGTGAGACATAATTTTGTGATGACCTCTCCCAGCTCCATCCCTTCGCTTGGCACCAGGTTCAGTGTCTGACACATGAATTTAAATTTCTATCCATCAACAGGACTCAAAGACCAAGACACTCTCAAGGTCCTGGCTCTCGCTGCTCCCTGCAGAAGCAGAGGAACAGAATCAGTATCATTCTTTTAATCCAAGAGAAGAGGAAATATGGGAAGATTATGGGAATGTGGGAAGATTATGGCCCAGGGACACGCAGGAAATCAGCAGCAGAGCAATTCCCATTTCCCAGATTCTCTCCGTGTGCTCTGAGAAGTTTTCTCCCACTCTCACAGGAGCAACGAGAGAAATTCCATCCCACTCCAACCTCTTCCAGCTGCAGCTCTGCCCTGTTGGTTCACTTGGTTTCCCAGGAAAGCAAATAAAAAGGAATTCAGCAGCAGCCTGGCATCAGCTGCCCTTTAATGACCAGCAGAGCTCCCTGAGCAGCACGCCAGAGCTTTTCTGGGATTTCCATTTGTTTTTCTCCACCTCCATCCCGAGTGAAGCCGACTGCATGGGGCAGGGAGGATCTCCTGGCACTGCGGGAGGAAGCAGCAGCAGGAGAGTCACCAGGAGCAAAGAGCCTCGGGGAAATTGTCCCCCCTGAGGGGTTCTGGTGTCAGGGTGAGGGTTGGGAAAGCCTCAGCAAAGAGGGGCTGGTGTGTCTTGGGAGAAGCTCAGGGGGTCCCAGGGGAAGTGGGAAGTTAGGGGTGGGAATGACTGCAGCTCTCTGCACCGTCCCCGTGGGAGTTGTGACTCCTGCAGCTCCCCTGGATCCCTCTGGACAAACCCTGCAATGCAAAGGCCTGGCTCCATCTCTCTGACATTCTTCACAGCGCTGGAAAAACCACGGAATTCCACCCAAAGCAGAGCACAGCCAGGCACAGGAGTGCAGCTCCAGTGGTCATCCGTGTGTTTTGTACTCTCACTTTGACTTATTCACACAGGGACAACTAAATGGTCTGAAAAAGACCTTTAAATGCCCCCAAACCTTCAGAGGGTCAGAAATGTGCATCAGAGGTGACCTGGAAGCAGGAAACCTCACAGAGGGGCTTGAGAAAGTTTGCAAAACTTTAGGGTATGGGGTTTGGAACATCCTAACCCTCACCCACGGTGTGAAATCCCTTCTCCAGCGGGTTCCTGTCGGCTTGACCTTTTCTGGGGAGGCTTTTGCTGCCAGGAGCCTTCACAGTTTGTACCCAGCAGAGCCCAAATCCAGCCCTGGGATGTCCCTGGAGGTCTCTGCAGCTCCGGGCAGGGACAGAGAGAGGCTGTGACACCCCCTGAGCCCCAGCCCAGCCTTATCAGCCTCTTCACCCAGATGACTCAAAGGAAATACCAGCAGCCTTTGAAGCTCTGAACCAGGCAGGGAAGCGCTGCCAGCTCGGCCCCGCTCCAATCCCGGCAGGAAAAGAGGAGGAACACAGCCCCATGCCCAGGGTGAAGCTTTTCCAGCCATTATCCCGGTTTTTTGGGGTTGTTTGGAGCTCTTGGAGCAGGTCAGCAGGAGCTGGCTGTGTTCTCTGCCATCCCAGGATTTTCCACGTCCCGCTGACGTCGGGAATTTGTCTGATCCCACAGGGAAACCTGCAGCCATCCATCATCTCCTGCCCCATCAACACCCTGGCCAGGTGGGACAGCTGGGTCAGGGAGTGGATGAAATTGTTTTAAAAGTGGGGTCACAGCTGGGACAGCCCCGGAACATTTCACTGCCACGTTCCCGCTCGCCTGCCTCTGGATAAAGCACTTTGGGAAAGTCAGAAAAGAGAAATTCCTTCACATCTTTAGAGCAGAAACTCCTGTAGGCTCTGGAGATCAAGTAATCCAGTCACGAAGCAGAATTTTAAAAAATGTTTTTTTAAATTTCAAATGGGTTTGAAAAGCTCCTGAAAATTCTGGAGAGCAAGTAATGCAGTGATGAAGCAGAATTTATTTTTATTTTTTAATTTCAAATGGGTATTTGGGCAATCTCCAGTGGGTTTTGGCATTAAAAGGAGAATGAACAGAAAGTCCACACACTCGTGTGTGCCCATGGATAAAGCGCTTTGGAAAAGTCAGGAAGAAATTCCTTCATATCTTTAGAGCAGAAACTCCTGTAGGTCCTGGAGACCAAGAAATGCAGTCATGAGGAAGATTTTTAAAAGTGTTTTTTAAATTCAAATGGGTTTGAAAAGCTCCTGTAGATCCTGGAGAGCAAGTAATGCAGTCATGAAGCAGAATTTATTTTTATTTTTTAATTTCAAATGGGTATTTGGGCAATCTCCAGGGGGTTTTGGCACTAAAAGGAGAATGAACAGAAAGCCCATGCCAATCAAATTCATCCTGGCAGAGTTTTTTTGGATTAGATCTGAATTAGAACTCGTCCATTAGGATTAGAAAATGCCATTTGTGGGTGTTGGCATTAACTGAGGCCAAGGCCATGTCACCAGGAGTGTGCTGACAGCCGTGGGTGACACTCAGTGACAGTCCTGACCAGACCTGCACACTCACACCACCACCAACATCTGGATTCACAGCCCAAACCTGACAATTCCCATCATTTTCTGGGGTTTTTCCATCCCATTTCCTGGTCGTTTTCCATCATTCCTCACTGTCCACGGGGTCAGCATCACCAACCCTGCTGGAACTGGGGCCTGGGGTGGCCCCACTGCTCCCTTCCTCCACTCCTGAGCCTTGTGTCGCTCCTCAATCCGTGTTTCCTGCAGCTCCTCCCGGCCCTGCGAGGCCACAGCTGTCACCCCAAAGCTCCTCCTGTCCAGGGGAACGATCCCAGTTCTCCCAGCAGCGCTGCTCCATGCCTCTGAGCACCTGAACTTGCTCCAGTCCAGGAAGAGGATTTCATCAGACCAGGAGAAGCTCATCAGTGATGTTTTCACCATCAGCCACGACGTTCTGGACAGACAGGATTTGCTCAGCTAGACCTCCCTCAATGCAGAGAATAAAATAAAATGAAAAAGAAAAGAAAAGAAAAGAAAAGAAAAGAAATAAAATAAAGTAAAACAAAACAAACCAAAACAAAATAAAATTAAAAAATAAACCGAAATGTAACGAAATGAAATGAAATGAAATGAAATGAAATGATAAAATAATGGCATTGCCAACACTGAACCAAGACAGAAATTGCAGACATTTTATTCTTGCATTGCCCTGAGTGCCAGTGCAGACCACAAATCCACATTTCCTCACTATTCACCGACCCCCTGCCCCTGCTGCTTGTCCCATCGGGTCATTTATTGAGTCCATCAGTACCCGAGTTCATCTCCAAGGAAAACCTCCATCCCTGAAGGGTCAGGAGCCTCCTGGAGCTGGGTGTGAGGGGCATGGACAATGTCAGCACCTCCACAGCAGCAGCAGCCCCTTGTTTGCAGCTCCTCACTGCTGAAGGAGCTGGGAAAAAAAACCCCAACCAACCTTTCACGAGGCTCTTTGTTCCCAGGGCAGAGCCTTGTTTGTATCAGAACATCTTGGGCAGAATCTCGTGTCTCTGACATTGATAAAAATCCGGTTGTGCTGCTCCAGGCAGCCGAAGGATTTCAGACACATCCCGCTGTGGCCCCGAGAGGAGCCTGTCCCTGGGCTCTGGGGACTCCTGGGGACGTGGAGAAACAGCAGCTGGAATCCAGGCTTTGGATAAAACACCGTGGGCAAGGCCCTTCCCAGGAACAGACCATGACAACGTCAGGCTGAGCTGTTCCACTTCTTTTTGTGTTTCTCCTGCTCCCTGAAACTCTGTTTTGCCTGGAGAAGCCAAAAGGGTAGAGAAGGAAAGGGGATTCCAAGCCCAAAATATTGAAGGTCAGAGGAAAGTCCATATCCATCAGGGGCTCAGTGATTTATTTTTTTCTGTTTCTATCCTCGCTGATTGGACACCTTTCACTTTTCTGAAGCAATTATGCAGCTCCCAACAACAACACCACCAAATCTGGGGAAAAAACAGCCAAAAGTTAAGTAATATTAATTGCCTCTTGCTATGGCTGGTGATGAGCAGAGCAGAGCTGACTGGAGTGTGGTGAGAATTGTCCCTGGATAATTGTCCAAGCCCCGAGCCTGCCTCACCTTCCCCAGGGAGCCTCTCTCCTCACTGCTGAGCTGAATTCCCAATTCCCAGCCGTGGGAAATGCACATTATTGTGTGAATCAGTCCCAGGGTGTGTGGGTGACACTTCTCAGTCTCCCTTTAGCGCTGCTCCCAGGCCACCAGAGGAGCTCAAACATCCCACAGGCAGCTGGATTTTCAGCAGGCTGGAGAGGAATTTCCATGCAGGAGAGTTTCTCCGCTCCAGGATCTCAAAACAACACAAGAAATCTTTCAGAATTATTGAGAATTAAAGATCTCCAGGATCATCCAGTCCCAACCTGTGAGTGATCCCCACCTTGTCACCAGCCCGGAGCACTGAGTGCCACCTCCAGTTTTCCTTGGACACAGAGAGGTGTGGCACAGCAAGGAAAGCCAGGATGGGCTGAAGGTGCAGGGAATTTCCCTGCCAGTGTGGCCTGAGAGCCTGGGAACTCTTGGCAAACTTCAGGAGGCAGCCCAGATTTTCAGAGCAATCCTGTTTCCATCGGGGGTGGGAGCAAAGTTCTGGAAGTGCTGCTTGTCTCTTGATCTCAAACTCCAGATCAACACAAACTCCTTGTGCTGTGGAGTTTAGGACCAATCCTGTGATTCCCGGAATTCCACGTGTTTTGGTGGGACTTCTCCTCTTTTCCCATTCCCACGGCACGAGGGGACTTCGAGGAAGGAAAGACAAGTGGAAATCAGCTCCATCTGAGCTGGAAAACACCAGAGCACCCACCCCAGGCAGGCAGCAGCTTCCTAGACAGGCAATTCCAGGGATGGAGCTGGCACTGGCCACAGGAGTAAATGAATCAGAAAATGAGTGCGCCTTCCAGGGAGGACAATAAAGATAAAAATCAGGATTTGAGGTTGTTTGGCTTTTTGTGAACTGCAGGAGAAGGAAAGGTTGGAGGCAAACACGTTCAATCAGTGCTGGAGATCTTTCCACGGCTGTTTTATGGAACCAAAGGTCTATGGCTGACCAGGAGTTTGAAGGAATGAAGGATTCCTGTGGCTGAGTGGGAATTCAGCTGTGTTTTATGGACTTTGACGTGGTTTTTGTTTTCAAAACAAGTGTGACAAGAGCGGTGGCTCTGAGGGAAGCAGCTCAGGCCTCTGGCCAGATCACTGGTGGATTCTGAGTGTTTGACTCAGGGTTGAGCAGCTCAGGAAATCTCATTTCGAGCTTGTTCCACAGCCCTGAGCTGCTCCCACTTAGGAATTATTTCCTGACATTCAGCTGACACTTTCCTTCAATTAGTCATTCCATTTCTCTTAACCATCCCCCTAATTGCTTTCCTTTCCTCGTTGGTGTGTGACCCTCCTTCTGTTTGCAGTGTCCTATTAGTCACGGCCTAATTTGTGCCACTTCCATTTCCCTTCTCGTGTCAGCAGCTTGAGCCTTCCCATTCTCTGCCATTTAGTTCCAATTTTTGTGTTTCTCTGCTCTTCTTCTCCCTGGTGTCTCTCGGGTCTTGCAGAACCTTCCAGTGCCTCTCTGGCTCTTACCCCACTGGCAGCACAGGCTCAGTGACACCCCAAAGTGGCACTTCCCAGAATTTCAGAGTCGTTGAGGTTGGAAAAGACCTCCCAGACCATGGAGTCCAAGCTGTGCCCCATCCCCACCCTGTCCCCAGCCCAGAGCCACCTCCAGCCCTTCCTGGGACACTCCAGGGATGGGGATCCAAACCTCCCTGGGCACTGCCAAGGCCTGAGCGCCCTTTCCATGGAGAAATTCCTGCTGCTGTCCCCCCTGAGCCTCCCCTGGCCCAGCCTGAGGCCGTTCCCTCTCCTCCTGTCCCTGTTCCCTGGAGCACAGCCCGATCCCCGGCTGTCCCCTCCTGGCAGGGACTTGTGCAGAGCCACCAGGTCCCCCCTGAGCCCCCTTTTCTCCAGGCTGTTGTGCTCTCCCAAAGCCTTGGATAAAGACATCCCAGGTGCTCCCAAGACCATTCCCACGCTCTGTTTTGGGTATAAAATGAGAATTGTTGGGCTGGTTGATGCCAGCCAGGGATGTCCCGGGTGCCCGGGGCTGTCACCTCAGCTGGACAGGTTTGCTTTCAGCCTTTAGCACAGCGCTGCAGAGGAGCGAAGTGTGATGGTTTCCAAAGGGATCCCGCCTGCCTGAGCCACTCCCAGCTGCTTCTCACAGGTCCCAGGGGCAGAATCAGCTCCTGCTGCCCTGGAGTGTCTCTCTGGAGCTGATCTCAGCTAATCCCCAAACCCAGCTCCACCCAGACACCCAGGCACAGCCTTCTCTGTGCTCCCACCCGCGCGGGTTTGTGCCGGCCTGGATTTAGCTTCGGGAGTCCTTGCTCTTGCTTTTGATGTTGAGGACTTCAGAGTACAAGAATTTCACCCTGGCAGCTGGCAAAGTGATGTCACCGCTGGGGGGATTTGCATCAAAATGAATCCGATTCCCGCCCAGGCACCGGACACCCCCAGCCTCTCTTGGGGGACGTCAGGAGCCCAAATTCCCTTTTGGAGCTGGTTTTGAACCAGGGCTGAGGCACCTGATGAGGTGCCACAGGCAGTGTTTTTCCAGGGACTTCCTTTCCCAGGCTCTCTCCATCACCCCATTCCTGTTTTGCCATCCCATCCCATAATAATTCCCCTCCAAAGCCCAGTTCCACATCCAGGAATATTTAGCTAAGATCTCTGCAACTTTTTCCTCTGAGCAGATGCTGCTTGCAGAAACATTCACCAGCCCGAGCTCTGCCTTCCCCCATCACGGAGCAAAGTGTGCACAGGCAGCCACCCCATGAGAAAACCCACAGATTCCCACCAGGAAAATCGCCTTCATTCCCTCCACTCCAGCCAGATCTGCACCACGGGCAAAGCTGCAGGAGAACAGAGGTGTGAGAGAGAGGGAGGAAGCACACGGGCAGAGAAATTCCTTGGCTGTTGCTCATATTCTGCTACTTTGGATTTTTTTTTTAATCACCTCTGAAGCGTGTGAAAGAGGGAGTGTTCCCATCAGAGGAGCCGTGCTGCACAGTGTTCTCACACTTACTCACACCTCTGAGTCAGGAGCAGCCCAAGCAGGAGCTGGGCTGATTTCAGGGCTGATTTCAGAGCTGGAGAAGCTGCACCTCAGACTGGCAGAGCTGAGAGTCAGAGCCTGGCCCCCAATCCCACATCCTGCTGCTCTGGGGGATAAATTGGGCAGGGCTGCACTCGAGGCTGGCCTTTCACCACCTCTACAGCCCTTTTTTGGACAGCAACACCTCGATTCACGTTTATTTTGTGATGGCCAAAGCTGCCCAGAGCGGGGAGCGGAGCCAGCCCCACCCTGCCCACGCTGTCACAGCACTGGGGGTGACACAGGTGACACAGCCCCGGCTGCAGGTGATGAATCACAGCGCGAGAAGAGGCTCCATCAGCCCCAAACCACACAAAGGTGGGCATGGAGCTGCCGACAGCCACGTCTTCTGCTGCTCCCACAGCCCAAAGGGATGATTTGGGAGCCGCAGGACGAGTCACAGCATCCCGACAAGTCTCTGCTCATCAGCTGATATCCCAGGTGTGGCAAAAAGTGCTGTGTTCACCTGTGCTTGGCTCCTCTGCTGCCCGCTCCCTGGAATCCCAGAATCCCGGGATGGTTTGGGTTGGAAAGGTCCTTAAAGGTCAGCTCCTCGCAGCCCCACATCACAGGTACCTTCCACTCGCCCCAAACCCTGCAGCAGTTCCCGAGTACTGCTCTGTGGACAGACATTTTAATGAAATTAATAATTGGTGTCACCGTTTATAAACTTTTCATCGCAGTTTTCCCCTTGAGACTCCTGGAAATAATGTCAGCACTTGAATTTCATTCCTTTGTGAACACGAGTCAGACTTTGGGGTTTTTCAATATTCACCAAACTCTGGACTCCCAATTTTTCTGTCCTTCTTCAAGAGCAGATTTCCCACTGTTCCCCTGCAAATGATTCTTCCTTAAGTTCAGCTGCAGCCACGGCACAGGTGGAGTTTCCTGGGATGCATCAACACCCCGGGAACTTGGAATTTTCAGGAGTTTGGGTGCTAAATGCTGACATGGAGGTGATGTAGAAGCCAAATGTCACCTCGGTCAGCTTTTAAGGTGGTCTGATGTCGCTGAGATGTACCTGGAGACACAGCTGGGAGTGTGTGTCTTCTCTCAGGTGCTCGATCCGCGGGTTTGGAGCAGCTTTTCCCTCTTCACTGCAGCCCTGGCTCCCAGCCCGAATAACAACAGCCTCGGGCGTGGCACGGAGCTTTGAAATCCCGACCAGCCCCGCTGACTTTGTTCTCTTTCCTTTCCTGACTTTGTTTTCTTTCCTCTCCTGCTCTCCCTGGGCTCCTGGCGTCCTCCTGGGGCGAGCGCAGTGCCCTTCACCCCGCAGGGCTGGAGAGCTGCCCGGGGGTGGGATGGAGCCCTGGGGATGGGATGGAGCCCTGGGGATGGGATGGAGCTCATGGATGGAGCACTGGGGATGGGATGGAGCTCATGGATGGAGCCCTGGGGATGGAGCTCTGGGGATGGGATGGAGCCTTTGGGATGGGATGGAGCCTTTGGGATGGAGCCTTTGGGATGGGATGGAGCCTTTGGGATGGAGCCCTGGGGATGGAGCCCTGGGGATGGGATGGAGCCCTGGGGATGGGATGGAGCCCCGGGGATGGGATGGAGCCTTTGGGATAGAGCCTTTGGGATGGAGCCTTTGGGATGGGATGGAGCCTTTGGGATGGATCCCTGGGGATGGGATGGAGCCCTGGGGATGGGATGGAGCCCTTCCCAGTGCCAAATCGACACAAGCCTGGCACAAAATACCTTGCACAGCTAATGGATTTCATCCAGAAGAAGGGGCAGGGATCACTGGGAAGCCATCCCCTGCCTCTTCTCTCTCCATCAGGTGGCATCACCAGAGCTGCCCCATCCCAGCCCCTCTGGAGCCCTTTCCCAGCAGAGCCCCTCTGCTCCCCCTCTGGAGAAGGGGACCAGGAATAAAGGCCACCAAGGGCCACCTGGATTGCTCCCACATCCAGTCACTCTCCAGGAGGGCTTGTTCTGCCAGAAAAGAGCTCCCTGCTCTGCCACAGAGCATTTCCCAAAGCCCGTTCGAGGCCAGGGAAAAGCTCCTGCTGCTGTGGATAGACTTGGCAGGAGGCCTTATTAGAAGGGATTTCAAGTGAATCCTTGACATTTTGCCGTCTTTGACACTCCAGACAAGCTCCTTTCAGCCCCACTGAGCCTCACAGTCCTAAATCCCGGACCTTTGTATTTCTGGGACAGGAAAAGAACGGGATGCTGAGGATTAGACTGTGATATGTGGCTAAAGCAAGCCGGGGAAGGGGAGCAGGAAGGGAATTATCCTGCTGAAACTCTGACACTGAGCCTCCGAGTACCTGCACAGTGTTCCCAATCCTAAACCCTTCCTTGTTCTGCCAGGAGCTGCACAAACCACCGGCTCCTGTTAAAGACTCAGACAGGATTTTTGTGAAAGCCTCGGGAGCCTTTCCTGACAGTTTTACCTCCTGCGACGAATTAACTTCCTTCAAAGCTGCCAAGGATTCAGCAAAAGCCTTGGAAGTGCACCGGGGGCTCCAGAAACTTCCTGAAGAGCCAAGCCCTTGCTGACTCCTCTGAACCCATCACGGGTGTCCCAGAAATGCCTCCAGAGCATAATCTCATTTCTGACCACCCAAGGCATGAGTTGTTTCATCCCTGAGCCTGGCTGTGGGGATTTGGGGGAGGTAAATGCATTTTTTTTCCTCCACAGCAATCCTGGGGTGAAACCCTGTTTAAAGCTGGCAGAAGCAGCCCTGGCACTGGGCTCTTCCCAGAGCTCCTGCTTCCCTAGGAAAGAAAATTCCTGAAGCGTTTTTCTTCCCTAGAGCTTCCCCAGGAAAGAAAACTCAGAATGTCAGGAAGGGGAAGAAAAAGCCCCAAAAAGGGGGAAAAAAAAGAAAATTCCTGAAGGGTTTTTCTTCCCTAGAGCTTCCCCAAGAAAGAAAATTCAGAATGTCAGGAAGGGGAAGAAAAAGCCCCGTGAAAAGTGCCAGGGGCTGTGCCAGGAGCACACAAAGGGTCTCAGTTTCTCCACAGGGATGTTCCTTTGCAGGCAGCTCCCCTCGGTGCCAGGACGCCTCTGTTCCCTAGTCAGGAAGTGCTGGTTGGAATCCCAGCACTTGGAGCCATCTGAACTTGCCCAAAAATTACAAACAAGGGCATGTCTCTGAATAAACAACCCCTTTTCCTGGGGTTTCTCCTGTAGCTGGATGTTATCCCATACGATTTCTGCTCCAGGACATCCTCCAAAAGCTTGGGGTTGCTCCAAGCAGGAGGAGGAACATCGAAACAGCCCAATTTCCCCACAGGAAATCTGTTTGCATCCATCTGTTTGCATCCAGTGTGGCCATGACCCAACGTGGGTCACGTGACAGAGCCAAAACCTGACAGATTTTCCTGATTTCAGGTCTGCACCTTCATCCCTCTGGGAATGTGAACTCTGCCCCTGCAGGGGCTCAAAGCACCTGAGTCTGGCCTATTTAATTAATTTAATTTAGTTTTTCCCCTGCAGAGTTTATATAACCCGACCCACAATTTTCCCTGCCAACAATTCCCAGTGGCTCTGGCAATTAGAGGAGGATCTCACTCGGATCCTTTGGGATCTGCCTCTCCAGGCTCTGATCCCATTTACAAACCTGGGCTGTGGCACAGCATCTTCTGCTGCTGCTCTGCCTGGTCCCTGGGTGGGGTTCAGGTCCCTGGGTGGGGTCAGGTCCCTGGATGGGGTCAGGTCCCTGGGTGGGGTTCAGGCCCCTGGGTGGACCCCCAGGAACTGGATGGGGCTCTGGGAATGGGATGGATTCCTGGATGGGATTCAGGTCCCTGGATGGGGTCAGGTCTCAGGATGGGGATCAGGTCCCTGGGTGAGGTTCATTTCCCAGGATGGGATTCAGGTCCCAGGATGGGATTCAGGTCCCTGGCTAGACCCTGGAATCACTGCAAAAGGGACAAGAGAGCCCTTCTGGAGAGCAGGACAGAACAGAAACTCCAGTTTTGAAATAGTTACTGGAGGTTTAAACCCCGTAATTATGGTTTTAACGAAGGGATCTGGGCACAAATTGGGCAAAAGTCAATTAACACTCACTAAAGTGATGTTGTCCCAAAGCCCCCGTGGAAATGGCTTTGTTTGTCCAATATTAATTAATAACACACGGCCCATCCAGCCACTGCCAGCTCAGGATCCTGCAGCCAGCTCATTATCCCCTCAAGGAGAACTTCATATTCCTCTTTCCCCTTTTCCTGATGGCAACAGTGAAGCAAAGCCAGAGGAAATGACTCGTTTGGTGTTGTCCAGTTGCCCTGCCCTGGCTCCCCGTGTCCTGGGAAGAGCCAAGCACAAACCACCTGAAAAGCAGCACAAAAAGAGACTCGAAACTTTCAACTCCACCTTTTGGGTTTTTGCACACAAGTTAACCATTGATAACCAGAGCTCGTGTCTGATATCTCTATTTTATTCCCAATTTCCAATGGGAATTGTTGGCGGGGAAAATCGTGGGCCAGGTTACATAAATTATAAATTCTCCAGGGAAAAAAAATTAAATTATTGAAATAGCTCAAACTTTGCGAGCCTGCAGGGACAGAGCTCACATTCCCATTTCCCTGCATCGTGCTGCACTCAGCAGAGGGATGAAGGTGGAAATCAGGAAAATCTGCCAGGTTTTTTTTACCAGAAAAGCCATGGTTCTGAAAGGAATGCTCGAGGTTTAACAGCCGTGTCCAAATCTGAGGAGAAACATCAGGTTTTAGTGTTTTAACCTGAGCAATGCAAAGTTTCCTCCCCAAACATCCCTTCCCATGGGTCCCCATCGGTGTGCAGTGATGGAGCTGGGCACAGAGCTCTGGGCAGAACTCCATGAAAACTCGAATTTTGGGAGAGGAGGGAATGTTGAGAGTTGGGAAAACCCTGGCGATCTCCCAAAAAGCAGCTGAGGTGCCTCCACCCTTCATTTCCCCTCAGCAGGAGGGGAGCAGAGACTGCTCCTGGATGATGCCTTGGCTTTGCTGTTCCCTATTTTCATGTCTTCCTTATGCTGCTTTTCCCACTCAAGTCCCATTTCCCAGCTCCTTGAAATCCTCCTGCCTTCCACCTTCCCGGAGAACGGCGGGAAAGGTTGAGTCTTCCTGTTTACAAGCAAAGAAAATTCCTTCCTGGCCAGCCCCTGTTCCACCTCCTGGGCAGTGCAATTAACATTCCTAATTGTTTTTCCAGGCAGAAGTGTAAAGACAACATTATTTTTTGGTGGGTTTTTTTTTTTTTTCCTCCTGCTGGAGGCATGAAAGGCAGGATGCAGCATATGAAAACATGTTTGGAATTCTTCCACTGCTTCCAGCAATAAATCCTCCATCTCTGTGTTCATCACCGTGTGCAGGGGCACTTTGTCCCACTCTTTCCAGGCTTTTCTTTTTGTTTTTTTTCCCCTCTAATCCTATTCATGGAGCAGAGACAAATAAAGAAATTACCAGCTGCCCCTTCTCCCAGGGAAAATGGAGCTGGTGATGGATGCAGCTTGTTCTGGCAGCCCTTTCCTCAAAGCTTCTCCAAATTTCCACTCCCAGCCAAGAAAAGAGCTCCTCATGAAGGAATTTTGTGGCTGGTTGCTTTTCCTTGGCTCTCCCTGAGCATCCAAAGGAGCCATCCTGAGTTTGGCATCTATTTTTTATATTTTTTTTTGCTCTGCAAAATGCCAGAGGTGTTGGAGAGGCTTGAACATGCCAAACTCCGTGGAAAATGTGCAAAATCCTCCTGCAGAGCTCTGCCAAACCATCCCAGCCCTGGCCTTCTGTCCCAGACTCCTCTGTGGGAGGGATGATGGTGATGAACAGGCACAAAAGTCAATCTGGCACCGATCTCCTGGAATTCCAGTGGTCCCTAACAGCAGTGGAGCGTCCTGGTGTTGTCACCTGGCTCTGCTGAGGGTGGATTCGGTGTCTGAGGTTCTCCATGTGCATCCCTGGGCTGCTCCAGAGCTCCCTGAAGCCAAACAAACCCCCCAGAGGTGCAGAGGATGTGCACGTTTCTGAAATAAATACTCAAGGTTTAAAAAAACCTCAAAAATCTGAGGAGAAACTCTGGGAATTTTACCAAAGAGGAGCAGCTGCCCAGGGATGCACTGGAGATGTGGGGCTGGATTCCTTCCCCGTGCTTGAAAAGGTGTCCCTGGATCCTTTGGGATCCTTTGGGATCCTTTGGGAGCCTTTGGGAGCCTTTGGGAGCCTTTGGGATTTGGTTATCCTGGGCTGTAACCAGCTGGGAGATGAAACTCAGATGGGAGGGAGGCTCAGTCATTCCCTGGCGCACCCAGAGCCCTTTTCTCCCAGCTTATCCCAGAAAATGCTTCCAAGAGAAAGCAGCTCCCAGTGGGAAAAGTGGCTCAGCACCTTCATTTACAGCTCCTCTCTGGGTTTCTTTTGGAGCACCCACCCAGAGTCTCCTCATTTATCCAGGGAACTGAGCAGAATCTGAATTCCATCCCCCCTCTGGTCCCATCTGCCCTGGGGTATTTTCCTTCCAGAGCAATCCCTGAATTATTCCCAAGGATTTTGTACCTGGCTCAGCCACTCGTTTTCCTTTGCTAACCAGCTCTGTGCTGATTAAACATTCCATCGTGGCTCACAAGGGTTTTTTTATTTATTTTTTAAATAAATTGAATGCTGATGGAGGAATAGAAAGAGTTTCAACAGCACCACACCCTCCCACTGCAAAAATCCGACTCCCAGCACAGGCAGGGCTGCAAATCAGCTGCCCAAAACTGAGCCATGGTCAGGACTGGGCAATTTTTTTTCCAAAAAAAAAAGTAGGAAAAAGAGAACGAACCGAAATCAGCAGGTTCTGCTGCTTCCCCCATCGAAGGAAGCAGCAGAACGAAGTCCCTGCCTCTTCTCTCTTGTGGAGAATCTCATCCAAAATGATGCAACTCGAGAGGGAAAAAAATAAAAACCCCAAACATCGTTTATGGAGGCAAATTAAGGACTAATTCCCCTAAATTGGGATGTGAAGAGCGGAGTGTTCCGAGTCCCACAGATCCCAGAGATGAGCAGCAGCCCATTAAAGGTGTCAGCACAGTCTCCACACAAACACAGCTCTGCACATTGGCAACAGATTTAAAATCTCTTTTTTTTTTTTTTTTTTTGGCTGGTAATGAATCTCTTGGGGAGGACAAATAACTCTGAAAAAAATATTTGCTTTGCTTCTCACGAAAGGGAAGGAGTTTTGGGCTGGGTTTGGGATGCTCCTGGGGATGCTCAGCCCAGGAGGGCTGGGGATGGGCTCAGGTCCCTTCCACCTCGGATATCCCCTGCAAAAAGGGCTGGATTAGTCCCCAGGACTGAGCCAAACCCCCATTTCACCTGTGAGCCAAAGAAAACTTCCGTGTTTGGAATCACCAAAAGTGCCCCTGGCTCAAGATGAGCCCCCCAGTCTTTGCTCTTTGTAAATTTTAAATATAGTGCAGCATGATTGCCACTAATTAAAGAAATCAGCCAGGCTGCCTTCATCAGAACCCTTTTGGGGAAGGAATTTTGATTCTCAATTAGTCGGGAAAAATACTGGGGGTATGGAAATTTAAATGCTGCTGGGGAAAAATTAATGCTCCTAGCTGATTGCAGGCATCAAATTAGAGCCTACTCATTATTTTTTGCCGTGGTATCCAAAAAAATTCCGGGTGAGAAGAGAGAGAAATCCACAGGCAGAAAGCTCCTCCCAGTAAGAGGCTGGCAAACTGGTTTGACAGACTGGGGCTGTGCTCTGGTCACTGGTGATTCCGTTTCCCTGCAGGTTTTCCACTGGCAACCAGCAGCACTGCAATGCCAAGAGGAGTTAAAAATGGGATTTTCTCCCATTTTTCCATTTCTCCCCTCACCGTGTCCCCTGCCTTGGGAATGTGTCACTGGGCTGAGTCGAAGCCCAAAGGAGATTTGCTGCTGTCTCAACATCCATAAGTGCTCATGGTAAATTTTTATGTTAACAGTGAAGTTTTAAATGTCTAAAGGCTGCTGTGACACCTCAGATTTGACCTGGGAGGGGTTTGGGGAATCAGTTCGTTAACTGATTGGCTTAATTTTTATTATTTTTAAATTTTTTTAGTGAGTTTCTCACTTCACCTTCTCTATTTGTGATTGATGCTGAACACGCTGGTCCTGACTGTGGCCTCCCAAACCTTTCAAACCTCCCAAATCCCGTGTGTCTGCAGTCATTAAACATGACTTAACACTCCAAAGTGCCCTCGGTGCCCTGTTTTCTCCTGAAATCCCCCTCCAAACAGGGAGGAAATCTTAAAACGTCCTCAGCACTTCCAAAAAAACCGGCTGGATGTCAGGAACGCTGGACCAGAGCTCCAATTCCGGGCTGTGGCACCGAGGGAATGGGATTTAAAAAGCCCAGGCACAGCTTTTTAAATGGTTTTGAAGCCTCGGTGATGAGGAAGGGATTAGGGAATCCTTCTCCTGCGGGGCAAACCGGGCTGGAGATCTCTGAGCAGCACAAATGAGCTGGGATGGAGGCGTTAATTAGTGATTTCCACCCTGTTAATTAGTGATTTCCACCCTGTTCCTCCCAGGGACAGCCCCAGGAATCAAAGTGATATCTTTATTGACATCCAGGTCTTGATTTCCTGAAGATGGATATCTGTGTCCTTCGGGAAATCAGCATTAGAAGTGCCTGGATCCCCTGGATCCTGGATCCCCAGTGCTGTGAATAATCCCTGTGCTCGTGGGGGTTCTGGCTGGCTGAAATATCACCCAGCAGCTCAACTTCTGTACAGACTCAACGTGCTTAATTCTAGCCACAGAGCTTCTGAAACCTTTAATCCATCAAGAATTCAGAGGGAGGTGAGAGGCGTGGAAGGAGGACAGTTAAATTCCTTGCCTTGTGACGTGTTCCTCTAGAAAACCGTAGGAAAGAGCCTCGAAACTACTGATCAAAACTATCCTTTGGTTCATTTTCCTTCTTCCTTCTCCTTTCCTTCAGCCTCTGGGAGCCTCTGCAGAGTTCCCTCAGGGAAGCTTCCAGAGTTTCCCCATCCAGGCAACGATGACATCCCAAATATTTCACTGCTTTTATTCCTTTTTTTTTTTGACGCAACCGAGGTTTTGCTGCAGAGAGCTCCAAAATAACCATGAGGAACGGCTTCACCAGAGGCTTTCCCAAGGGTTTTCCCAGCCTCCAAAACTCCAGGTGTGGAACAGTTTATTGCTGTCTGAAACAGGCCATAAAAAGACTTCCCTGCTCCTCCTGCTGCCAGGGCTGCCGGGGTCATTCCAGGCTGAGGCAGGAGGAACGAGGTGTGGGTGCTCCCCACCCTCTGCCAGGGCGGTCAGGACTTCAAATAGTATTAAAAAAAAAAAAAAAAAATCTCTCCTAAATTGCGATTTGACGGGTGAAGAAGGGAGATAGTCTCGGTGAGAAACTCCTGCTGGGAGCACAGTGTGAAGGGCTTGGTGTGACTCACGGGATTCCCACAGGGAGGAATCCACAGCATTCCCAAAGGGGAAAACCTACAGCATTCCCACAGAGAAGAGCCCACAGGATTCCCACAGGGAGGAACATACAAGATTCCCAGAGGGAAGAACCTACAGCATTCCCACAGGGAAGAGCCCATGGGATTCCCACAGGGAAGAATCCACAGCATTCCCAAAGGGAAAAACCTACAGCATGCCCACAGGGAGGAACCTACAAGATTCCCAAAGGGAACAGCTCACAGGATTCCCACAGGGAGAAACCTACAGAATTCCCACAGGGAAGACCCCATAGCATTCCCAAAGGGAAGAATCCACAGCATTCCCAAAGGGAAAAACCTACAGCATTCCCACAGGGAAGAACTCACAGGATTCCCACAGGGAGAAACCTACAGAATTCCCAAAGGGAAGAATCCACAGGATTCCCAAAGGGAAGAACCTACAGCCTTCCCACAGGGAAGAATCCACAGGATTCCCACAGGGAGGAACCTACAGAATTCCCAAAGGGAAGAATCCACAGGATTCCCAAAGGGAAGAATCCACAGGATTCCCAAAGGGAGACCCCACAGCATTCCCACAGGGAAGGGCCCTCTGGTTGCCCAGTTTTACACTTTCCTTGCTCTGCTGACCTTGGGGATGCCACCAGGATTTTGTTTGTTATGATTTTATTGTGTTTTCTATTTAAGTGAACAGTGATTTTTCTCTCTCTGTTCAGGGCAGTGCTGTCACAGCTTCAGCCTCTTTAAACCCCCAGGAAGCCGCCCTGGGAGCCTTGGTGGGCTCCCCAAACAATCCTGCCCCTCAGAGCAGGGGTACATCAACGTTGGCCCTCTCCAAATGCCGAGATCACCAGGACTGACCAAATCTGAGTTCCTCTCTCCTGTCACCACTACACCCCGCACTTTGTGTGTCTCTGTGTCTCCAGCATTCCTCCGTGTCCTGTTTTTTGGGGACAGGCACAGTTTCCGCCCAGCCCTGGCGCAGGAGGGTGGCCCGTGGCACCACACCTGCCCTGCTGCCCCAAAACATTGACTTTTGTGCCTCTCCCCTTCCCAGCTTCCTCCTCAGCCACAGTTTCCACAGCCAGGCAAACAGACCTCGCTGGCTCTGGGACATCTTCCAACACAAAGATGAGACATTGCTTTCCTTTGGTTGGTTTGTTTAAGATACAGAAACCAGTTCCACAGCGGGACTGGGCCCGGCTGGGCTCCGCTCCCCTCTCCTCACAAACCACCGACTGGTGACAAGTCAGCTTGTCAAACCCTGCTGCTGCAAAAAAAACAACATTATCCCGGGGACATTTCTCTGTCCCACCACCTCCACCCTCCTCTTTGAAGCCACGGCCACTCCAGGAACCTACAGATGGGGTTTTTTTGGGATCTCCTGTTTCAGCCAGGCAGGACAGCTCTGAATGAAGGAGCCTTTAGCTCAGAGACACAAGCTGGAGCTTCTTCCAAGGCTCCCAAATTCTCCCAGAGGTTGAACACCTGGGACACCTCCCCTGCAGCAGCAGCAGCAGCAGTGTGACGTTCTCTGGAGAGAAGAGGGTTGGATAAACTCATGCAGCGCCCAAAGTCGAGGAAATGCAAGATTATTCCTTAGGGACAGCAAGAATATGACACTGACACTGTGAGATACGACCCGGGGAAGAGCTGAGCTGGAGAGAAGAAGTGTTGGAAGTTTTCCAAGGAATATTTGAAAGGTCCTGGCCTTTCCCTGTTGTTTAATCCCCTCCCCTTCCTCTCCCAGGTGAAGGTCCCCAGGCTGCCAGCACCCGTGGCCACTGCACAGGTCTCTGGCCCAGCAGCACTCCAGGGAAAGTTATTTTTAGGACCATTTTTCAACGGATGATGGAAACTCTTGTGTCACTTGCACAAACAGAAAATGATTCTGGCCAATGCCCAGACGTCTCTGGCGGCGTTTGAGCTCTGTGCTCATCAGCAGCAGCTCCTGAAGCTCCAGTGTCTCTTTGAGCTGGTGGCTCCTTCTGGAGAGGCAGCAGGAAAGGAGGGGATTTCACTGAAAATGAAAGTGCAGGAGGATTTCAATGAAAATGAGTCTCAGGGCTCTGCTGGGAAGCGCAGGACAGAGAGTGGGAAGACAGAAAGTCAAGAACCAAGAAGCATGAGCATCTCTTGCGTGCTCCTTCTTTAAGGAGGATGAAGACGATGAGGGCAGAGGAGAAGCTCTGCCTCATTCCAGGGAATCTGGGTGATATTTCTGGATCACAGACACCCTGAGCCCCGCACCAAATGCATCAGGTCTCTTGGATGTGATGCAAGAACACGGTGACGTTTGTTCTTTTCGCTTTGCCCCGGGTTTATTTGCGAAGGTTTGGCCTTAGAAGTCCATTTAAGACAAACTCATTGAGAAATTATGCTCAAGTATTTATTCACACTGATAACTCGGAGCGTTTGGCTCCCGGCCTAACAACACACTTGTTGGGAATTAATTCCGTGATAATCTTTATCAGTTTGTGGTAGACACAGCAATAAAGCTCCTCTGTGGGTAGATTAATAACTGGAGAGCTGCTGAGGCATTAAATCAACCTGAAAAAGCTGTTTATTGTGTGAACCCTCCCCTGCAGCAAGGCTTACCCAGCCTGGACAAAAAAAAAAACCCAAAATCTTCTGGAAAAGGAGAGTTGGGAAGTGGGAATTTGAGGTTTCTGACGCAAAAGCAGCTCAGGCAAGGGGTGAGGAGCTGAGTGTGCAGCATCCAGGGGCTCATCCCTGGCAATGAATTGGAGCAGATCCTTGTGGCAGCACACAGGGAGATGTTCTTCCCTCTCCACACACCGTGGGCTTCCAGTGGGGATCCCAAAGCTGGAATAAATGCTCAAACAGGCACCTCCTCCACAGGCAGGACCTGCTGGGATCCCAGCATCTGCAGAGGGAAAGGGCTGCCCAGGGAGGTTTGGAATCCCCATCCCTACAGGTGTCCGTGGAATTCCTGGAGGTGGCACTCAGTGCTCTGGGCTGGGGACAGGTTGGATTTGGTGATCCTGGAGGTCTTTTCCCACCTGAATAATTCTGTGATGCCATGAAAAAGGTGCCAGTTGTTCGTGTCTTGTAACTCTTTAAGTTCTGGAAGTTCCTGTGCTTAGTTTTCCTCCTTTCCTTTAATTTTCCTGATCGTTGAGTGTTTTTGAACTGTAAGAAACAATTCCTGCCTGGAGGAAAATAAACAACAACCCAACAATTCCAACTTCATCATGTTGGCTTGAGAACACCCAATGAATGGTCCCTGAGGGACCAGCAACTCCTGCTGTCAAAAATCCACAGGGAAAAGTGCCTTGCTTTAGTTCCCTCTCAAACCCCTGAGGCCAAGAGGCTTTTCCAGGAGTGCTGGTGACTTTATCCATGGGTTCCTCCAGCCTTGGGATGTGTCCTGGGCACACAGCAGCAGCTTCAGGGTGGGCTGGGAGTCAAACTGAGCCCCTCAGTGGAGCAGGACCCACGAGTGTTCCCTCCTTTTCCAAGGCAGGACACTTTGTCCCGGGGAATCAATTCCGTGCTGCTGCTTCTGATCAAGCAAATTAGGAAGCCAATTATTTTTAATGACTTTCCCTCCCCCTTTATTTATTTAATTAATTTGGTGGTGGGGGTTGGTGTTTTGTTTTTTGTTTTTTTTTCAGGACACCAAGAATTTACATAATTACGTGGGGCCAGGAGGGGGTTGGTTTCCTGTGGAGATTGTTTATCCCAATGATTCCCAACTTGTCAACAGGAATCCAAGTCCCATGGTAAATAAAGGGAGAAATCCTGGTGTCTTGGAATATCTCACCCAGCTCAAATCAAACACCTCTGGCAATAATACCATCAGGGGAAGGTTAATTGAATAAAACTGTTGGGAAAACCAGGATTTTTTCCCTGTCTCCTTTCCTTTCCAGCAGCATTTGAATCTGTTATTTAGGGAAGAGGCTCATCCTTCCACAGGGCTTTGAGTGCACCAGGATCAGCCCTTTTTTATGTCACATATTTCTGATGGGACCCTTGGGATTTCTTTAAGCCTTGGGAACATTTACAGTGAAAGAAGAGGTATTGGCCCCTGATGCTTTTTGGAAATCTATTTTTATCTTTTAGAACAAAATATGGTATTATTAAACACAATATTATCGTGACGAGGTTTTAAAAAGCCACAGGAACAATACCAGAAATGCAACAACGAAGTCACCAAGAGACTAATGGGAGTTCTGGCAGCTGCTCCCCAGAGAATTTGTCTCCCTCAAAAAAAAAAAATTCTGTTCAGCTTGTAGCCAGCAGAATTTGTCAGGGATCTGTGGTCAGGTGGAAGCTGCTCACGTCGTAGCTGAGAATGTCAGCAGAAATCTTCCATCTATTTTTTGTTGATGCTGACAACAGTTGCCATCAGTTGGGCAACATTTGCTGACCACTGGGTGCAGGTGCTCTTTATAGAGCCCTGGAAAAGAGCTGGGCTGTTTCCACACACAATTTTTGGGCTCTCTTGGCAGATGCTGAGGGGGTTTTTATTTAATGCCACGTGCTAGATATAAAATATAAAATAATTCATGCATAATCTATGATCTCCAATAACTCAGGCCATACATATCTATATTATAATATATTATATATATTCATTCTCCTCGCTGCTCACATCTAAAAATCACCAATTTAATGTTCCTCAACCATTTTTCAAGTCCCTGAGGGGTTTTTTTTGCCTTTCTTCCAGACTTGTTGGGGTTGAGTTGGCTTTGAAAAAATTTTCCTTTCCAACCTTTATCTTTAATAAACACCCAGAGCTATGAGGGCAAATATCCACGGCTGCATTCTCCTCCTTGGAATCACAGAATCCCAGACTGGGTTGGGTTGGAAAGGACCTTAAAGCTCTTCCTGTTCCAACCTTTTTCCATGGGTTCCAGGGATGTCTTCCACTGGACCAGGTTGTTCCAAGCCTGTCCAACCTTGCTTTGAATATCTACAGCCCAAATCATTGTATGACTCCATGATTCTGTGAAAAGTAAAAAGAAAAATTAATTAAAAAATAAAAAAAATCCCTTGAAACCAGCACCTTTTCCTCTTTTTTTTTTTTTCCCAAATAAAAATGCTTTGCAAGCGAGCATCTCCACCTGCTAGAAATTTTTATCTTTTTAATTAAAATGATTGGGTTTTTTTTTATTAATGATGAGAAATGTCACATTCAGAATATTCTTGTCATAACAAGGGAGACAAATTCCTGCTCCTGCCCGTCCCATTGCTGCCCATCCCCTTGTGCCCAGGGTAAATCCATCCCCTGATTTTCATCCCAACAACAAAACACGACTCTGAGAGCAGTCCCTGCTGGAGGTCATCCATATCCCTGGAGCGTTTGCATGAGGGAAATATGAAATATCTCCCCACATTAAATCTGTCCCGTGAATTCATGTCCCTTCTCCACTTCCCCTCTGCTGCAACCTCACACTTGAGGGACAGAAGTTCTTCACCCCAGAGCCCAGAGGGGAATTTCTGGCAAATCATTGCCCTGGGAAAGCTGATGGTGGATGGATGGCAGAGGGATTTGATCCTTGGGCTGTGCCAGGGGGTCTCTCCTCCCTCTGTGGACTCTGAGGAAATGATGTGTTGTAATTAACTCTAATTAACTCGTACCCTGTGAGTTAATTACAACAATCAGAGGCAGAGGCCGGCGCTGGAAGAAGAGAGGATGCTCAGGGTGAGAGAAAACCAAGGGATTATCCTTTTGCCCTAAAGCCTGAAATTCCTGGGAATTTTCCTGCCTCTCTTACACCAGCTGGACTTTGTACCAGCTGCAGCCTGGGTTGCTCTGCGTATTTTTCATTCCTGCCATTCATTTCCAGCTCTCCTGCACAGAAACAGATCCAGGAATCTGAGCAGCCCCAACTCCCTGAGACACCTCAGTGTCCCTGTTCAGGGAAGTTGGGAACTGATGGGAACTGAGTCCTTCTCACCAAGGACCTTCCTCAGCCAGAGGATGAGCATGGGGGAAGCAAAATGAGCTTTGGAGGGATGTGCTTGAGAGAGCAATCCTGCTAATTAAAAATAGATTATTTCCCTTATCAGCAGCCGTTAACAGCAGTGCTCGTGGCGTGGATTGATCTTCCTGGGTTTGCTTTCTCTGCTGACTTTTAGTTTTGTGGCCTGAAAGGGGAGATTGGGCAGGTTCACCCTCATTTCTGCTCCATCCCCCTTTTTGGCTCCAGCTTCGTGAGGACAACAAATCCAACAGTGAAAAGATTGGTTAAATAACCCTATGAGATAATGCTTTTTAAAAAAAAAATATGCAAAATGCTTATACAACCACCCTGCTGAGATCAGTGTGAAGCGTGGGGCTGAAGCCAAGACTTCTCTGTTCCCTGGCTGAGGAGCCAGCGCCAGGCTGCGATGTTCAGGCAGGTGAGATCCCATCTCCTGCTGCCACACCTGCAAAGACAGCGGGCTGTGCCATGAGAGCAGGGCGCTGGCACTGCCAGCACTGATGTCACCGTGCTGTCACCCACCACGCCCTGCAATTACACCGGGCTTTCAGTCAACTCTTTGGTTTTGTTTTTTTTGTTTTTTGACAAGAGAAAAGCTGCTTCCTATCATCACCAGCATCAGGTGTGAAGGTATGGGCTGCTGGGAACATTGGAGGGGACCACAGAGGGACACTGGTGTCACCTCCCTGCTCCAGCAGGGCCATCCCAGCCTGTGCTGGTGCCTGGGATTTCTTCCTGGAGTGAAGGGGCTTTATTCCCCAAAAATCACCTTGATTTCAGAAGGTCTGACCTCTCTCTGATCATTCCGCTTTCTCCTTCCCTTGTGCTCTAAAACACTTTATCAACAAGGAAGATTTTTCTTTTTTCCCCTCCTCATTTCCAGCCCAGGAATGGAGTTCTCCATGGCCTTTCCAAGAGGGAGAGATACAATCCATCCTGGACTGACATCAAAAGGATGCCAGGCTGATTTTGCCTAATGAAGAGCATCATGGTGATCATAAGATTAAAGCTGACTTGGTTCATGGTGTCCCTGCTGGAAACTGCTCCAGGATAGGCCTTCCACGTTCCTGGAACCTTGGGAATGAGAGAGGGATTTTGTTGTAGCCCAAAAAGCATTGAGCTGATTGTGCAGCCCTCCCACACCCAGCACTTCAGAGGTTCCTTGGGAAAGATCGGAATACTGAAGTGTTCCCTGCTCCTTTTCCCATCCCTGGACAGAAACAAGAAGCAATCCCCAGGCCAGTGGGAACATCGTGTTCATCTTGTCTCTGGAGAGATCCATGGGACACATTCCCAAGGGTGGGAGCTGCAGCTCAGCTGGTGGGAAGAGCTCACGGAGTGAGTGTGAGCAGTTCCCCCCTTTGCTGGTCTGGTTTAGAGCCATGGAATGAGTTGGGTTGGAAGAAACCATAAGGATCATCTCATTCCCCCCCAGGGGCACTTCCCAGTATCCCAGGTTGATCCATCCCATCCAGCCTGGCCTTGGGCACTGCCAGGGATCCAGGGGCAGCCACAGCTGCTCTGGGCACCTGTGCCAGCCCTGCCCACCCTCACAAAGAGAAATTCCTTCCTGATATCCAATCTAAATCTGCTCATGTCCCGTGGGAAGCCATTCCCCTTGTCCTGTCCCTCCATGTGAAGTTCCCCCTCCAGCCTCTCTGCGGCCCCTTCAGACTCTGGAAGGGGCTGTGAGCTCTCCACACAACCTTCTCCTCTCCAGAAGGAACATTCCCAGTGCTCCAGTCCCTTTATCAACTGATGGTGGCCTCCTCTGGAACTGCTCCAGCAGCTCCATGTCCTCCTTCTGCTGGAAGCAGCAGACCCGTGCCCAGAATTCCACATCCAGCTGCAGTTATCCCCAGGAAAATCAGGACATTCTCCCCCTCCTGCAGCACCATCTCCAAACAGCTCAAACCTCCCACGACTTCAGCATCCCAGGAGTTAAAAGGAGCCGTGGACGAGCCCCAGCGACAGAGGAAAAGGTTCATTTATTGCAGGCTTGGTGTGGAGCTGCTCTGGGATACACTCAGCAATCCAGGAAAAAGCCAAGTGCTCCCTTGGGGAGAGGTCTGGGAATGTGGCTGTCCCCAGGAGGACACAGGCCAGGTTCTGCTGTGCCTTTGGGGAGGAACCCTCGGGGCTGTGGGGCAGCTGGGCTGGCCCTGCCCCACGAGGGACATTGGGGACTGTCCCCTGCCCCTGGGCAGCCCGGGGACAGTGGCACAGCACAGGGCCTGGCAGGTGACCACAGGAAACCCTGAGCTCATTTCCAGCAGCCCGGGGCTTCGTTGGGAGCAAAAATAACTCTGGAAAACAGAGCCAAAGGGTTGTGATGGAGTGCCTCGGTCACTCAGGTGCCTCCTCCCTTCCTGCAGGGCCAGCAGCTCCTCCTGAGCCTCAGCAGCCACCTCTGGCACCTGGGGTCACTCCTGTCACCCTGCTCCTTTAAAAGCAGCCATCACAACCCTCAGTAATTCCCACAAATGCTGCTCCTCTTCTGCAGAAGTTGCAGTTTTACACCAAAGAGCAGGAGGAGTTCTCCTAACCCCAGTGCTGTCCCCTGGCGTTATCCCTCCTCACATCCCCTGGGCATTTCCTGCAGTCTGGCTGCTTGAATAAGGAGCTTTCCCAGCCCTTTTCCAAATAAAGCTGTAGGAACAGCCAATTTTTCAGCTTGGTGGGTGAACAAAGGAAGCAGAGGAAAATTAATTAGCTCGGCCCAAGCAGAGCTGCATTTCCCCCCTCTGCTGTTTTGTAAAACGGCGGTGACAAAGAAGGTGAACTAGACCCAAACCAGGAGATTTATTTTATCTGGGGACCATTGGCTCTTCTTTTTAACTCCTTTTCTAAAATATAGGTCACATTTCAAAAGGGAACAACCAGGCAGTGGCTCTGAAAGATGAGGCTGAAAGGCTCCTTTCAAGTTGTCTAAATGAAAAACTTCAGCGCATTTTGGGGGAAGGGAAATCCTTGTGGGACGCAAACACACACAATACCTGACCCAAAAAAAAATTGTGTAAAATCATTCCCTTCTCCCCTCAACAGCATTTCCCCCAAAATTTTCCATCTGCTGAGGACAAAATTCCACAGATCTCCTTTGGCAGCTTTCCCCTGGATAAGGGCTGAACCTGAAGAGGGGATTGATAGAAAGAAAAGAGGATCCAGGGATAAAGATTCCATCCAAGAGCAAGGCATGGAAGAGCTCATGGCAGGAAAGGAGTTTTATTCCAGGTCAGGCACTCCTGGGCTCCATGGCACTGCAAACAGCCTTTGATCCGAGTCCAGCACTCACTGATAAGAGGAGAGGGTGATTTCTCACTCCCAGCTTCTGATAAGAAATGTCCACATGCTCCCCCCAGAGGAATTAAAACACGAGAAACGCAAATCTGGCAGGCTTTAGTTCCACCCTGTTGTGCTTGGGGGGGAAAATGGAGCAATTGAGCTCAGACTGTACCCAGCAATTTATTAAGTGGTGCATAATTAATGAGCAGTGACGTGTTCCGTGTGTTTTCTGGAGTGATCCCATTTCCTGAGGATGAACTCACAACTGGCTGTGCATTGCCCCTTCTCCTGGCTCGCATCAAATATGAAATATTCATGGAAATACCAACTTTGCAGGGTTCTTCACGCTGGAATGAGGCTTTAGAGCAGAAGGGCCCCACCACCACCCAAGAAACCTTAAAAAGGGGTGGCTCAGCTCACGTTCCTCACCCAGGCTGAGGAAAGAACCTGGGATGTCCTCATTTCCCTCACACCCAACATTCCCCAAAGCTTCCTGCTCTCACAGTGACCATCCTGATTATCTTCTGGAAGGCAGCTACTCAAATCTCAGATTTGGTCAGAAATCCATCCAAGCTGGGCACAGCATTCCCAGCTGACAAATTCCCTTTTTTTACAGCCTCACAATTCTTGCAAACGCCGTGGCTCCTTGGGAGAAGTGCCTTCAATATGATGTAGAATTTAAGGGTTCGAAAATAATGAACATTAGTGTGCGATGCACTGAGGGCAGAAGCTTTGTCTGACCACTTCCTGCAGCAAGAAGAGCAAACACATCCCCTCGGGGTGTGAAAACAAATCACCCCAGGACGTGAAAACTCATCCACCCGAAGATGTGAGAACATATCCCCCAAAATGTGAAAACTCATCCACCCCAAAATGTGAGAACATACCCCCCCAAATGTGAAAGCACATGCCCCCAAAATGTGAAAGAAAGCAAATCCACCCAAGCTGTGGCTGTGAAGGGGCTGTGCCCCTTTTCAAGTCAACCCTGGTGCTCCAGGAGCCCTGATGTGACTACAGAGTCCTCAGTGCCACCTTCTCCCAGCACTCCCAGCACAGGGATTTGGCTCCTCGGGCAGTTTGGGGGGATGTAGGGAACCCCCTGAGGGCCAGGAACAGTCACACGTGGGGGACATTTGCTGCCAGGTGCAGGCAAACTGCACCCTCAGCACTGCAGAGGGTTTGGAGCATTCCCTCCCAGAGCTTTGCTCCAAAATCTGCTCCCATTCCTGCAGGGATGCCCGTGGGACCAGCAGCCCCAGTTTGTCCCCTGTCAGACCTTTCAGATCCGAGTCACTCTGCCGGGTTTTTCCCGCTGGCCAGGGTTCAGCTATTGGGATCTCTCATTTCTGGGATATTTTTTATCCATTCGGGCTTTATCCTCACGCTGCCAACCAGCAGAGATTTTGTGCCATGCCAGGTGAAGTTCACAGTTGTTCCACGGGAATTAACGGCTTTGGAAGAGCCCAGGGCAGCCTCCACATCCTTCTCTGAGCCCTGGTGAAGGTAAACCATAAAAAAATTAATTCAAGTGGCCAATGAAACCCTCCCCTGGCGCAGAGCTGTGGGAGGATCCTGATCCATCTCCATTCCTTCCTACTTCTAAACATTTCCTCTGCTGCACCAAGGCACTGCAGGACCAAAGTCAAAGTGCCCTCCAAGGCTGTGGCCAGTGAGCTGTCCCCTCCTCAGCTGTCCCAGAGGCTCTGGGTTTACACAGAAAGGACCTCACCAGCAGCAGCAAGGGATGGTGCAGGGCACATTTCCCCAAAACCATGTCAAACGAGGTGTTTTCCCCCCTCCTGAATTCAGAACTCACCACCACCACGCGGAAGCATCACACGAAATCT
The DNA here is from genome assembly GCA_014839755.1 of Sylvia borin. Lineage (NCBI taxonomy): Eukaryota > Metazoa > Chordata > Aves > Passeriformes > Sylviidae > Sylvia > Sylvia borin. The sequence goes on along the minus strand of CM025970.1, from coordinate 16,490,733 downwards.
TTGTGGAGCTGCAGCTTTGTGCCATTCCTGCTTTGACAGTGAGGGGCACAAGGTGTCCCGTGGGAAGGAGGGATCAGTGCCACGATGCCCAAACCCCAGCGAGGTCAGGACAGGGCTGGAACAAACCCCAGTGCCACAGCTCAGCTGCTCTTACAACCCTCCTGCTGCACAGCAGGGGAAGAGAAGCTCAGCTTAATTATTCTCCGGGCAATTAAACTCTGCAGGGGCACGTGGAGGCTGGAGCACTGCAGAGGAGGTGGGCTTGTGGCAGAACAAACGAAGGGCACGTGAAGAGAGGGCAGAAAGTTCAACAGCTCTGAGGAGGTGAGCATTGAAAAGAGAGAAAAGGAGGAATTTCAGGAGGAATTTCTTCGTGGAAATGGGTGGTCGGGCATTGGAAGGGGCTGCCCAGGGAGGTGCTGGAGGTGTCCCAGGAGGGGCTGGAGGTGGCACTCAGTGCTCTGGGCTGGCAGGAAGGTGGGCATTGGGCACAGCGAGGACTTGATGACCCTGGAGGGATTTTCCAGCCTTAAAGCTTTTGGCATTCTGCGATCCACCAGCCCTCGGAGTGGCTTCTCCAGGGAGTTCAGGGATGCACAGGATGGGGAGAAGCAAACCCTGAGGGACACGAGCCCAGCAAGAAGCTGCAGTGATGCTGTGGGTGCCTAGAATGGGCTGAGGCTCTTCCAGCAGTGGAGCCAGTCCAAAACTGCATCATCCTGGCAGGGCAGGGGGAACGCTGTGAAATGGGAGCAGGGACGGGCAGCACATCCCTCCGTGGGGACACAAACTCCCTCCTCCTCCCACAACAGCCCAGGGCTATAGGGGAGGGTGCTGGGAAAGGATGTGACCTTTGGGAGAGCAGGGAACTTTTATTATTCCACGGCAGCTACAGCCTGAAGGAAGAGTGAGTGGTGGCAGGGACAAAGCTGAGCTCTGCAGTGTGGCTGCCAGTGCTGTGGCAGGGCAGGGCTGCCTTTAATGAGGGCTGACGAATAGCAGTGGGATAAAGGGGCCAAAACCATGCTGGAGTACATCTGCAGCAGCCAAACGTGTGTCCATCAGGGATCTCTGGCACAGCAGCCTCCCCTGGGTCCCCCCAGGTGGGATTCCTGCTCACAGTGACTCTCCAAAGAGTGGAGAGGTGGCACGGAGGTGGAAATGGGGTCACTGGGCTCTGCAGGACACGGAGCCCTTTGGGGAGTGCCTGAGGTGGCTCAGGGTGGTCACACATCCCAAGGGCCAGGGCTTTTCCACGCAAACTGGCCTTGAAAAGCTGCCACCTGCCGCCTGCCCACCTTGGCAGTGCCACCACGTGTCCCTCGCCAGCAGAGCAGTGACTCAGCCACCACAAACCAAGAATCCCCACGTTTTCAGTCGTGTTCTGCAGTTTGGTTTTCTCCCCTTTTGTTTCCAGGATCCATTTGTGAAGCTAGGGGGGAAAAAAAAGGAAAAAACTAACTCATTTCCATCTTCTTGGGATATTTCCATCTTCCCACAGCCACCTCCTGCCACCACTGTGGTGTCTGTGAGAGTGACCTGAGCTCTGCAGGGAAAGGAAGAGGACTCTGAAGTCTTCAAGAAGGAAAAAATTCCTTCCCTGTGAGGGTGAGGAGGGTGCCCAGAGATCCCTGGCAGTGCCCAAGGCCAGGCTGGAGCCACCTGGGACAGTGGAAGGTGTCCCTGCCCATGGCAGAGGTGGCACTGGATGATCTTTAAGGCCAAAATTCTAATTCTCTTTCACTGGTCTTCCCCAATCAACCAAAATTAACCTGACTCAGGCTCACTTCACCTCTGCCCCCACCTGCAGGGGAACCATCTCCCTCAAGAAAATTCCCTGAGAAAACCACTGAAGTGGTCCCAAAGCACCATCCTCGCCAGGCCAGTGACACCAGAACGGTTTCATCTGCCCCAGTTGTGCCACAGAGCGTCCCCTCAGCCCCCTGCCCTCTGCCAAAGCCCACCAGGGCTCTCAGAAAAGCTCAGCTTGTTTTTGAGGACCGTGCAGAATTCACAGCTTTCACAGTGCCAGCCTCCCTCCCTGATTAAGATAAACAATTTCCGTGACACTTTCCTAATTATGGAGAAGAGTTTCCGAAAGGGGACTGAACTCTCTGCTCTGCTCTGGTGGGAAAAGGAATAACTGACATAGTTGCAGCGTTTTTCATGCTGGAAGACGCAAAGCCCTGCTGCAAACACAGTCTGTGAGTGGGGATTGCTTTGCTCAGCACTGGAGCACGGCTTTGAAAGCCAAAAGGAGCAAGGCAAAGATTGTTTGGGGGCTTTGGGTCAGGAATCGGGGGGTTTTGTGAGGAGGACATCACAGTTTGGGGGAAGAATCGTGGATTTGAGGACAGTTCAAGGAGGCTGTGTTCCTCTTGTGGGAAATGCAGAGCAATGGGATGAACATCCTGTTTAGAACCAGGATTTTGGGGTTTTTTTTCCTCTCTGACAAACCATCAGAGCTCTTCCCAAACTGACCCAGCCTCATCCTTCCCAAATCTCTCTGTAAATTCCCTTCAAGGATTAGAAACACGATGTTGGGAATGGCACTGCTCAGGAATGCTGTGCTTTAGGGGGATGATCTTCTCCTTGTCCACGGCAGAGGAACTCAGAGGCAGCCAGGAGAGCCCCTGATCCCAGAATTTGTCCACATAAACCAGGCAGGAGCTGCCAACACCCTCAGCCCAGGGGGAGGAATCTCAGGGCAGCTTTTTGGGGTGGGTTTTTATGGGATTTGGGTTGCCTGGACCAGAGCTATGCCAGCATCTACCCCTTCACCTCCCAGGGGATCAATATTGGGTCTGGCTGGGTCCTGAGCTGTGGAATAAAGGCAAAAAAGACTCGCTGCAGGTGCCGCACAAGGGACAGGGACAACACACAGCCCCTTGTCCCTGCACTGCCCGTCTGTCCCTGCTTGGGGACATGGACAGTGACACGCTGGGGGTGGCCTGGCCACTTCCCACCTGCTCTCAGACCAGGCTGGCACCACCGTGGTGCCCCTGTGACAACAGGCAGAGACAGGAGTGGGAAGAAAGGGAAAACGTTGGCAAGTGTTCACCTGCCCGTCCTGGATGTCCCTGCTCCTGCAGGTGACATTCCTGTCTCCAGGGCAAACCCAGGAGGGTTTTCCTGTCCCACATTCCTGCTGGGATGTCCCCAGGCCCCTCCATGGAAGAGGGAGGGAAGCAGAGATGCCTCTTGCAGGACACTTGTCCCCAGCAGGACACAACCTCACCTCAGCCATGGTGGCTGTCCCCTTGCCTGGACAAGTGACAGAGCCCCTGTGCCTGGGCTGTTTTGTCCCCGCTGTCCCCCTTTCCCCAGCCCTATCCTGGAGTCTTGCACTGGCTTGAAGCTGTTTTTAGGGGAGAAGAATAAACAGAGCTCTGAGGGACACTTGTGACTGTTTATTTGCCTGCTGCTCTTGCCTCCTTTCTTGGTCATGGTTGCAGAAAACAATTTTTTTTTTCCCTCAAACTTTAAGAGAAAAACAAATGAATGGCTTCCTCCAGCCACGCTCTGCTGGCCAGCAAGAGCAGCTGTTACCCACAAAGAGGGGGAATTCTGATCCTGAAAAGACTGGGAACAGCTCCCTGGCTTTGAGAGAGGCTGGGATCAAACATGAGGAATTTCATCTCGGGGGTGGCTGCACAGCCAGGAGTGCCATCTTCTGGTGCTCACTCCAGGACCTTCCTCCAGGGATGGGCACAGAATCCCAGAGTCACTGAGGGTGGAAAAGTTCTCCAAGTCCATCAGATTCAGCCTGTGCCTGATCCCCACCCATTATTTCCAATTTTTGTGTTTCTCTGCTCTTCTTCTCCCCGGTGTCTCTCGGGTCTTGCAGAACCTTCCAGTGCCTCTCTGTCTCTTATCCCACTGGCAGCACAGGCTCAGCGACACCCCAAAGTGGCACTTCCCAGAATTTCAGAGTCGTTGAGGTTGGAAAAGACCTCCCAGACCATGGAGTCCAAGCTGTGCCCCATCTCCACCTTGTCCCCAACACAGAGCCACCTCCAGCCCTTCCTGTGACACTCCAGGGATGGGGATCCAAACCTCCCTGGGCACTTCCCATTCCTGAGCGCCCTTTCCATGGGGAAATTCCTGCTGCTGTCCCCCCTGAGCCTCCCCTGGCCCAGCCTGAGGCTGTTCCCTCTTGTCTTGGTCACCCACCTGGCTGTCCCCTCCTGGCAGGGACTTGTGCAGAGCCAGGAGGTCCCTCCTGATCCCCCTTTTCTCCAGCCTAAAGATCCCACTCAGTGCAGGAGGGACACGCTCCAGGCAGTTCCTTTCCACCCTCCAGCCCCTCTCCTCCAGCTGCTCCCCTGCACTGCTGGATTTCCTGGCCCATCCCTGCAGGCTCTCAGCATTAAATGTCTTTTCTTTTGCCACCAGTGACCCTCTTTCCCTGGATCCCCTCTCCTGGCTCATCCTGGGAGAACAAACTCTTCCTGGCTGTTCTTCCAGCCGTGGGCTGAGCTCCGTGCCCTGAACCTCCTCCTCCTCCTCTGACAGATGTTCCCTGGCTGCTCCTTCCTGCTCACCTCCGGGGCCAGGAGCAGCTGTCCACTCCCTCACACTTCCAGCTGGGAGAGACTGCATGAAAAATGGGAGAACACTGGCTCAGGAGCAGATATCTGAGCTGTCTCCTCCCCACCTGCCTGGGGCGAGTGAAAATACAAACCTCAAAGGTGTCCCTTGAGCTGCTGGTTTGGGATTTGGGGATGATTAACAATACGGTGGATGGAAAGGAGGAGCTTTGTGCAGGTCTGTGGGTGCTGATGGGGAAATGAGGCCAGGGCTGGATGAGGAAATAACAAACCAGAGGGGACAGGGAGGCTGAGAACATCCCCAGCTTGTGCTGAGGCTCTGGTGTGATCACTCCGGTTCTTCCAACAAGGGGAGAACCACCACAAACCCAAGAACCACATTTAGGGTTTTGTGTGTTCACCTGGGAGCAGGACAGTGTCCTGTGGGTACATCCCATCCCTGCTCCTCTGGCCTGTGCAGGATTCCAGCTGCTGACAAAGGGAGAGCTTTGTCCCTGTGGTGCTCTGGAGAGCAGAGAGCTCAGCCCAGGCTCCTCGGCCTCTGCACCAGCTCCCAAACTGCAGCCAGGCTCCTCCGTGGCTGCCCCCATGCCCAGGATAACAAACCCAGTGATTACCAGCCCTCTGAGGGTGTGTTTCTCCGGGGCAGCAAGAACTCAAAGTGCCAGTGCCTTCAGGACCTCGGGCTGCTGCTCCACTGGAGCAATCTGGAGATGAAAACTGGAGATAGGGAAATGAGCTGCCAGGCCAGGATCCAGAAGGACATCTGAGAAATCAGGCAATTCTATTCCAAAGGCATAACTTTTTGTGTTCTCACAGCTACAAATATAGCTCCCAGAACAGGCTCTTCTCTGGCAGGGCTTGTCTATTTGGCTCATCAGAGTAGTAGCCAGGCAGAGGATAAAGATCTTTGCTATCAGCCCTTTTAGCTAAGAAATGGAGCTTAAATGAACCTTTTATAGACAAACATCTGGAGGAGGGTGGATGGAGTGAAAACTGTGCTGGGAATTCACTCCAGCACTTCAGCAATTCCCTTTCTCTCTCTCCAAGCTTGCACAGTGCTCCTGCTCTTCTTCAGGGGACATAATTTAGAGTTTCTCCCCTGAGTTTCCCCCGGATTTTCTGGATGATTGCTCTGTAACAGGGCCATGAGGCTGATAAGGGGACAGCAGCACGTTCCCCATGGAGACAGGCTGAAAATGGTGGGGATGTTCAGCCTGGAGAAGATTGGGTGGACACTCCTCAGCTTCTTCCAGGATCTGAAGGGGTTCCAAGGGAGGAGGAGAGGGACAATTCATCAGGAACTGGAGGAACAGGACAAGGAGAATGGCTTCACGCTGAGAGAGGGGAAATTTCGGGTGGATGTGTGGAAGAAATTCTTTCCTGTGGGGCTGGGGAGGCACATCTGATTAGGATTAACGGGATCTTTGTTGTTTGTCATGCAATTTATCTCCCTGAGTTACTTCCAAGGTCCAGTGGAATGCCAGGGTAAGCCAAGTCTTGGGCCAGGAGGTCCCCACGTCCCTCAGCTGTTCAGAGCCTCTGTTGTGACATTCTTGTGCAGTAAAAGCAGCGTCTGTTTATACATTTGAAATGTGCTACTGCCCAAAGCATCTAAATGCAGCCTTGGAATTGCACTTCTCCGCTGTTTATCTGTTTTCCCTTTTAACATCCCCTGAGGAACTCCCTCAGACTGGAACCTTTTCTGCACTCCCAGCCTGCTGAAGCAGCTCTGTCCATTTGAAGCCATTCCACCTTGTCCTGTCACTCCAGGCCCTGGTAAATAATCCCTCTCCATCTTCCCTGTAGCTCCTTCAGGCCACAGTTAAGTCACCCCAAAGCCTCTTTTCTCCAGGCTGAACAATCTCAGCTCTCCCAGGTCTAATCTAATTCCCAGCTTCGTCTCAGGCAAATTTTGGGGTCAAACCTTTTGGCTTTGCCACCCTGAGGTCCTCTGAGCCAGTTTGGTGACAACCCTTGTCTGTGGCTTGGCTCCCTCACCCTTTAAAGCTACAAAGAAAACTGTCCTTTCTTGGCCTTTAGCCCAAACTTTGATGTCTTTCCAAGTGCTTTTCAACTCTGTTTTCATTTATGGACAGCTAAAACTTTCCCAGTGCAGATAAAGGGTTGGTTTTTTTTTTTCTGTCACATCTGTGGTTTGCTGTGAAGGATGTGTCAAAGTGCCTTTCTCAGCCACCTTTGTGGGTCCCAGAGATCAGCAGACATCGCCCAGAAAACCTCCTCTGCTGCACAAACAGAGCTGGAGGTGCCACGTGAGGCTCCATGACTTGCACTGAAAATCAAATGATGACCATGTTTTCTCCCCGTGTTAAATCTGTAACGATGTGAGTTGGTTTAACACCCTGTGAATGTTCAGGGAAATACCCTCAGCTCATAAACCCAGCCTGGCCAGTGGCTGAACTAAGCTTGGGCTGTTCACAGCATTTCTTTCTTTGGTCACTTCAGTTTGAGACAATTCCTTCATCTTTATGACTTGCAAAGAATATCCTGAAAAGTCCAATTCGATGCCAAATAAACAATCTCGTTTTTGGTTTATATTTGAGTTGCCAGTGTGATTTCCTGAGATCTGCCTGTGCTTGGGCTGGATTTTATGTTTAAAATGATGTTTGTCCTTAACAGATTCTTAAACCTTGCCAGCTCTTCGCTGTTTATTTTCTTTCTTTCCCCCTCTTCTTGCCTCCCATTTCTCCACGGATGGAATCCTGTGAGAACACCCTGCCTTCTCCACTTGGATTTGGGGAGCTTCTCTCCTGTCTCTCCATCACTGGGACCTCTCCTTTGAAGCCAGAGCTGTTCCTGGGGAAGAGCCCTTTCCATGCTGATGGCTGTGATTGAGCCACGAAGCAGCACAGGGCAAAGGAAGATCCAGGAATTATTCTGATGTGTAAATAATGTCATTTTTAGGGTGTTCTAAGGTAAACAGGCAGGGGTTGTGTTACCTTTCAACTCCTGTCTCACTCTGGAGTCACATCACCGTGCAATAATCAATTTGTCCTAAATTCGATCTTTCCATCTCTGCCAGGTCAAGTGGAGCTCTTTAATCACAGAGTCCCCAAGGAAAGTCCTCCAGAATGCTCCAGGAATAAACCCTCAGTGGTGGGTTTCCCTCTCCCAAACCGTTTTTCTGGAACGCCCAGGGAGAGCTGGACGCCTGCACAGCAAGTGCAGGCTGAGCAAAAGCCAAGAACCTCAAGCTTTCCATCCTTCCTCCACCTCCTCCTCCTCCCCAAACCTTTCCAGGTGTGTCCTGACCTCGGAGGAGCAGCTGCTCTGAGCCCAGACCGAGCTCAGCCCCGTGGGGAGGGTCCTGAGGTGGGACCAGGAGAGGGACCAGTGCTCCCAGGAAAAGGTCCCTGCCATTCCCAGGACATTTTCCTGACATTCTACCTCCTTGGCCCGTAGGAGCAGGGCAGGTTGGCACCTGCAAGGGATATTTTGCTTTGCTTTTCCATTTATCTGCCAAATAAAACCCAAATAATCCCTTTCTCCACCTTTAATCACAGCATTTCGAGAGAATCTCCCAGTGAATACACACAGCCACTTATTGGCTCTGTCTCCTCCTCAGCTGGAGTTAATTCGGAGAATAATGGAGGAACTTTATCTATTAATTAAAAATAATGACTTTATAAACTGGCAGATGTGTTAAACTTCAAAAGACCTGCCTTGAAGCCCAATAGGAACAGGCAATTTGCAAGCTGGAATAATAAAGGAAATTGCTTTGGAATGGTTTTGTCCTGCGAGTTTAAATCCTCTCCAGCCATTAGAAACTGCAAAGGGAATTAACTGTGGCTGGCAGTCCTTGCATTAACCACGTTTACCACCCTGTTTCAGAGGTGTGGACATTTCTCCTGCAGCAGGAAAAACCGGGAAAAGGCTTTTCCCCCTCCGAGGTAAACTCACAAAGGAGCTGTTGTGGTGATTCCCGTTTGTTACCAAGCGCAAGGGGTGGCAAATGTTTGATTCCAGGCTTGTCAGGCCTCCAGAGAAAAGCTCAGCCTGTGCTCTGGGGCTGAATTCAGGGTGACAGCCTGAGTGACTCGTGGCCCAGGCTGGTGGCTGGGAGGACACGGAGTGTTTACAGCTCCTAGATGCTGTGGCTTTCCTCAGAGCGGCCCCAAACGTGTCCCAGGGACCTGTCCTGAATCCCCAAGTGTCCGTGGAGAAGCTGCTGGACACCTGTGAGGAGCTGGCTGGCAGCTGGGGCTGGCTCTCCTCCTGCTTTCCACCCGCCACTTCAATTAAAAGGAGCTAAAAATACCCAAATGCTCTCCTGATAGCGTTTGCCATAAAAGCAGGAGGAGAGGGATGCTCTGTAGGCATGAATGAGGTGGTATTTAGGTTGTGCTTCTTTGGGGAATGAGGGAAATCTGCATTTCTTGCCCCTGCAATGACGAGTTCGGGAAGTTCTTTGGGGAACAAGCAGGATTTTTTTTTTGTTTTGTTTTGTTTCAGCTGGGGATGCATCAGGCATGCAAACAAATAAATATCAGAGCACGGAGAGCCCAGGCAGGCCCTGTCTCCACCCTGCCAGTGACACCAGGACAGCACAGGAGCTTGGCCAGCGTGGTGGAGCAGGGCCTGACTGCTCAGATCTGCGTGTTCCACCCTCCTGACAGCTTTACAACACCAGCTCCCTCCCCGAAAGCCGGGAAAGAACTCATCTGCTGTTTGCTGCATCCTCTCCACCTCCAGGAGTGTCAGCTCACAGCAGGATGGAGCCCAGAGATGGGAGCCAGCTCAGGAAACAGCATCGGGATCTTTGCACATCCATCCAATTTGGGATCGTTGGAGCAGAAAGAAACCCTCAGGCACCTCCCACGGCTCTGGAGGAGGAACCTTTCCCCTCTGCTTTGGGAAATCTGTGTCTGTTTGGAGAGCTTTAGGCCAGGCTTGTCCTGCACTGCTAAAGTCAGGGTTTGTGCTGCACATCTGCACTGGGCTGGGCTCACTGCTTCCAGCCGCCTGGCAATGATGGGCAAGGAAAAAAAAACCCACCAGCTGGACTTCCCCCCAGTTTGGATGCGTGGCACGTTCCCCACGGCACGTTTACATCATCCCTGCTGTGAAATTCCTGTTCTCCACACTGAAATCCCAGCCAAAGCCCCTGGCTGCTCCAAACCCCTGTGGGTGATGGAGGTGTGAGGATAAAACAGATGCTCAAAGCCTTTTGTTCTTCTGAGAGCAAAAAAACCCCATATTTCTCCCAAAGCCACGGGCGTTGGGTGGAAAGAGAAGGTTTCTCTCCCAAGGATTCCTCCTCAGAAAACCAGCAGTTCAAACTGGAAATGGGAGAGTCTTGCTCTTGAAAGCTCCTGTCCCACAGGTCGTGACTGAAAAATCCCAAAGCACATGGGGAATATTTGGGTACCTGTCATCCTCAGCCTCCCAACACCTTCCCACACCAGCCCTTGGTGCTGAATCCAGCTGGGGAGTTTGTTTGTGTCCCAGCCTGGAGCAGGGCACAGCACCTTCAGGAATGGTCAAGGGACGGAAAGATATCGAATGTATCCCCCCAAAAATAGCAGCTATTCCTCAGCCCAGAGCCTGGAGGTCCTGTGTGGATAAAAGCAGAAGGGAACAGCAGCATATGGTGAAGTGCCTGATGCCAAGTGGAATTTTTCCAGGCATGTTTGAGGACCTCAGGTTGAAGGGCTGCTCCCTCAGAGCCTATATTTAACCAGGCTGGATTTGCTGGCAGCCAGGGTGGGGTGGGCAGCACCCAGCACATCACCTCCTCTCCCAGGAAAAAAGCTCTTTAAAGGGCTGGAAGAGGATTCTGGTGCAAAGGCCAGGAACGGTAAAGGAAAAAGGAAAGTTCAAACGTGGTTTCCTTCTTATGGTGGATGTCACACCCAAGGCAGTGCCTCCAGCAGCCCTCCCAGACATCCACCAGCTATTCCTTGGACCGTCTGAAGTCTTTTCTTTCTTTCCTTTCCCCTTGGAGCTCTTCCCCAGCAGCAGGAACACCCAGGGGAGAGCACAGCCCTGGCTGCTCAGCGGGAAGAGCACCCAGCTCATGCACAGGGAGCATCCCTGGGGCTCCCAGCCCCATCCCAGCCCTGCTGCCTCCCCCCCGGGCTGCCAGGGAGCTTTAGGGCTCTGAAGGGCTGCCTGCATTGCTCAGCCTTGGAGCACCATCTCCTGTCCTCTTGGCTCGGCTCCATCCCGGCGCTGGGGGAAAATCCGAGCAGCAGATTCCTCTGCTGGCCTTGGTCCATGAAAACGCCGCAGCCATGGGATGGCATCATGCTTTCCAGGCCTGGACAAAGGCTGAATTCTGAACTGCTGAGCCTCTTCACACCGTGGCTCTGTGAGGCCAGCTTGTCCTCCAGGGGTTTATCGGGAGCAGCTTCACTTGGCCCAGCTCGGAAGTTTTCTCTTGTCTCTCCTCTGCAGGAGCCCTGTGCTGTTCTCCTCCCAGGCCTCGGGAGAGATCCAGTCACCAGGAGGCTCGGGCATGTTTGGCAGCAGCGAGAGCTTCAGCAGGGAGGCATTTTCCTGGAGCTAAAAGCTCCTGCCTGTAAGGGGACACTCGGCGCTGGCGGGGTCACTCTTGACGTCAATGGCACTCGTTGGCCACTGGCCTGGGGGATATCGATGCACAGGCAGCCCTTGCCCTCACTTTCCCCCTGCCTGGGGGCAGGGGACACCTCCCTGCGGGCCCATGTGCCACCTGCCACCACCCTGGCTCCTGCTGGGGCTCCTCAGGGACACCCAGCTGCTGAATATCCCCAAATTCACATCTCCTGCCTGTCCCCACCAACGCCAGGATGTGCCAGCAGCAATAAAAGTGTCCCGAGGGCTGAGATTGGGCCGCTCTGATCACAGTCTGCAGTCACTTTTGTCACCACCACCAGCAAATTGTGTCCCTGTGGGTCCCCCTCAGTGCCGGGCAGCGAGGCCAGCGCTGGAACCACGAGCTGCTCCAGCTGGGCTGGGACAGGGCACAGCTGGATTGGGAGAGAGCACAGCTGGATTGGGAGAGAGCACAGCTGGAGCTGAGAGAGGGCACAGCTGGATTGGGAGAGAGCACAGCTGGACTGGGATAGGGCACAGCTGGACTGGGAGAGGGCACAGCTGGATTGGGAGAGGGCACAGCTGGGTTAGGAGAGGGCACAGCTGGATTGGGAGAGAGCACAGTTGGATTGGGACAGGGCACAGCTGGACTGAAAGAGGGCACACCTGCCCTGGAACAGGGCACAGCTGGATTGGGAGGGGACACAGCTGCCCTGGGACAGGGCACAGCTGGAGCTGAGCAGGGCAGGGTGCTGGGACGGGGCACAGCTGGATTGGGACAGGGCACAGCTGGAGCTGAGCAGGGCAGGGCGCTGGGACAGGGCACAGCTGGATTGGGACAGGGCACAGCTGGAGCTGAGCAGGGCAGGGCACTGGGATGGGGCACAGCTGGAGCTGAGCAGGGCAGGGCGCTGGGACGGGGCACAGCTGGAGCTGAGCAGGGCAGGGCGCTGGGAGAGCCCTGCGGGGCGTTTCAGGGCTTCTCTCACCCCCTCAGGCAGAAACAAGTCACCCCCCGGTGCTTTGACCCTGTCACACCTTGCTCAGCCCCAGTTCCTCTCCCGGGGTTGCTTTCCAGCCTCCCAAATTGAGAATAATGCTGCAATTGTCCCCACAGTTCCCTGTGGTCTTGTCCTCCTGTCTATAAATATTTTTTCTGCTCGTCCAAGGCTATGAAAGCTGGGACTGTTTGGTGATTTTTGAAGGGATCAGAGCTAAACACGTTGATAGGGGTGATGTGTGTTCACAGCACACATTCCCTGGAGAAGCCCACTCTAATCCTGGAGGAAACCACTTAGCAGTGCTCTAAATGAAGCAAAACCTGGTGCTGTTTTTATTTTGAAAAGAAAAAAAAAAAACTAATTTAAAAAAAAATCCAGCTCACACAGCAAATTATTTCAGGGGAGTAATAATTGCGTAATCAGGGCTAAAAGTGGAAATTCTAAAAAGAAACGTGTGGGGTAATGCTGATCATTACGGGGAAAAAATAGCAGCACATGCCTGGGGAGCTCAGGCAGGGGGAAAACAGAGAGCCCCCAAAATAGCAGCTATGAAGCAGGTTATATTTTAAACCTCCTGGGAGGCAGAGCAGAGGGCCAGGAGCCAGGGACACCAGGGATGTGCACAGGGGCAGGTCTGTGCTGCAGGGCCCCTCTCGCTGAGGAGCCCCGAGGTGCTGTCCGTGAGCCAGCAGAGGCTCCTCCTGCCCTCTCCATCCCTGTGTGTCCCCGGGGAGCCAGGCAGGGTCAGCAGGATGGCACAGGGGACACCTGGTCTGAGACAGAGAGGGGAAAAAAATAAACGGGAGAGAAATGTGAGCCAGGGATTTTTCACTCCCTCTAGATTTGGTAACAGCACGTGATTGTTAAATGGTCCACTGGGACTTGTCATCAATCACCTCCACAGGCAGAATGGGGCAGAGTTTTATTTCACTTTATTGTAAGAATCTAAAGCTCATCCTATTCCACCCCAGCCATGGGCAGGGACACCTCCCACTGTCCCAGGCTGCTCCAAACCATCCAGCCTGGCCTTGGGCACTGCCAGGGCTCCAGGGGCAGCCACAGCTCCTCTGGGCACCTGTGCCAGGGGCTCTCCACCTTCACAGGGAGGAATTTTTCCCCAGTATTCCATCTCAACCCTTCTCTCTGTCAGTTTGAACCCATTGCCCCTCATCCTGTCACTCCAGGCTCACCCCAGGTGTGCTGTGGGGGTAAACTGCAGAATTGGGCATCACCCGCAGCCAGCCCTGGGGTCTGGGAGGGTTTTGGGTGGCTGCAGCAGCAGAGCTCTGCTCCTGAGCACTGCCAGCCCTGTCCCTGTGCCCTCTGTGGGCAGCACGGCCACAGGGACCTGCTGACACTCATTTCTGGGCCCAGCCACTCACCTGAGCAGTGAGCTGGAGCTGGCCACAGCCTCTCTGTGCTGGCCATAAAATGAAATGAAATGAAATGAAATGAAATGAAATGAAATGAAATGAAATGAAATGAAATGAAATAAAATAAATAAAAAATAAAATAAAAAATAAATAAAATAAATAAAAAATAAAATTAATAAAATAAAATAAAATGAATTGAAAATAAAATAAAATAAATGAAACTAAACGAAATGAAATGAAATGAAATGAAATGAAATGAAATGAAATGAAATAAAGTAAAAAAATAAAATAAATAAAATAAAATAAAATAAAATAAAATAAAACAACCCCCTGACTGTGTCCCTGTCCTTCGCAGAGAGCTGCTCTCAGAGGAGAGCATTCACACCCAGCAGGAGCAGTGCCAGCACCGAGCGTGGCACGGGCACAAGGAGCCCTTCCTGTGGTGCAGGGATGGATGGAAAAGCAGGAGGAGCAAAGGTGGCCCAGGGCTGCAGCCCCCAGAGCTGCTGGCCCAGCTCCAGCCCCGGTACAGTGGCTGGTTTGTTCAGTGCCCAGCCTGCTCAACAGGCACACTCAGCCCGCTGCCCTGGCGGCTGGGGGACACTGGGGACAGGACAGGGACAATTCCTGCCTGGCAGCACCCACAGGACACAGGGCCCCTTGGCACGGTGGGGTGATGGCACACTGGTGGGGATGGAGTGAGCTCCCTGATGAGAGACCCTTGCTCAGGCCCAGCTCTGGCTCCCCCAGCACCTGAACCCCTCTGTCATTTCACACCCAGGCGCTGCGATGAATTAATAACAGCAGGGATTAAAGGCTGCCTTGTGTTCCGTGGGGCCAGCCCTCGCCCTGCTGTTGACATTGACTGCAGCCCCTGGCACAGCTCAGCCCCTGGAAGGTCATTCCTGCCGTTCCTGCCTTCGTGTGCTCGGCCCTGGCACCAAACTTCCAGCTGAATTTGACAGGGCAAAGGGGAATGGCCTCAAAGTGACAGAGAGGGGGGTCAGATGGGGCATTAGGAAGGAATTTTTTACCTGTGAGGGTGCTGACACCCTGGCACAGGGTACCCAGAGCAGCTGTGGCTGCCCCTGGATCCCTGGCAGTGCCCAAGGCCAGGATGGACAGGGCTTGGATCACCTGGGACAGTGGAAGTTGTCCCTGCCCATGGCTGGGGTGCCACTGGATGGGTTTTCATGTCCCTTCCAACCCAACCCATTGTGATCCTGTGAAAAGGAGGTGAAAATGTCCGTGTGAAGGAGCCTCTCCTGCAGGGCTCATCCCATGATGTGCATTATTTCAGGCATTTTCCCTCAGCTCCATCCCTATGCCCAGCTGCAGTGGGGAGGAATTTGGGAGCAGTGGGACACGGCCACATCCTCAGTGACCCCACAAATGCCCATTTGTGCCTCCACCTCCAGCGGGAGTGACCACGGCACCGCCTCAGCCCAAACCCTGGGACACAGCCCAGTGCCACTGTCGCTGATGGCAGGGATGACCTGCGAGGCTGACTCTGGGCTCAGAGGGGAAATCAGCTTTGAATTCCTAATCGGGGAAAAAGATCCTCTGGCATCGCTTTGAGAAGGAATCAAACCCCTGCAGCGCTCATTAGCACACCCCCCAGCCCTCGTGGGGAGTTCAATGAGAGGAGTTTAATGATCCTTCCCCAAAGCGCAGGGGTTTATTTGACACATCCCACGGAGCTGGCAGGCAGAGGGACACACACTCAGGGGGGCTCTGAAGGTCTTTGAGAGCAGCTGGGGGAGGCACAGCCTTTCCAATCTGCTGCTCCCGGGAATGTGGGATCTCCTCCAGCCCCGAAGTGCCCGAGTGGCTGGAGAGGAGCGATGCTGTGGCTGTGAATGCTCCGTGCTGAGAGGCAGCTGCTGAACGAGCAGCCCTGCTCCCCAGGGCCCAGGGGAAGCCGGGCAGGACAGAACGTTCCTGCGCTGGCACAGTCCCGCTGTTTGCCTTTCCTTTCGTCCCACTCCCACCACCAGCCCTGCCTGGGGGTCACTGGAGTGCCACACGCCCCTGAAATGCCACCACACCTCATTAAAAGGTGAGTGGAAGAGTGAGAAGCCAGCTGCCAGCTCCCTCTGGGGTGAGAGGGCTCTGGTTTGCCAGCAGCCAGCCTCTGCACGGAGTGAAAAATTCAGTACTGGGCTCTTGGGATGGTTGGTTTTAGGGCTGGGAAGGGTTTTACAGCCTCCTGCTTGCACCAAGGGATGCCAGGGGACAGGAGGATGAAGGAGGTGCTCTGACCCCTGCCTCTGACATTCTCCCTCTGAGAATAAAGCTGGGCTCCCAAATCCCACAGAAGCAGAGGAATAAAGCTTAATTTCACAAAAGGAGGTGCCAATAGGCACATGTGAAGCTGTGCTCTGCTGGGGTTACGTTCAGGCACCGCTCCTCAGGACTCCGGGCTTGGCTCTGGTGTTAATTTGCCACTAATCAGCAGCTCTGGCCACGTTTCCTGACTGCTCCCTGTCCATTTTCCCAGCAGCAGCAGCAAAATAACAGCCTGGAGCACTGAGAGGTTCTTTGTTCGCAGCCCCAGACCTTTCTGAGATCCTGTTTTATTGCCTGTTTATCACAGAGTGATGGAATGACCTGAGTTGGAAAAGATCCTCCAATTCCAACCCCCAGCCATGGACAGGGACACCTTCCACTGCCCCAGATGCTCCAGACCCTGTCCAGCCTGGCCTTGGGCACTGCCAGGGCTCCAGGGACAGCCACAGCTGCTGGGAAGAGGATGGAAAAGAATCCAAAGGCAAAGCTGCCTTCCCTACAGCACCCTCGGGGTGTTCCAGGCTATCCTCAGGATGAATTCCTTCCCAGAAGAAGGAAAGGAACCCATCCTACAAACCTCCCTGGCAGGAATCTCCCCGATTTCCACCAGCCAGCCCCATCTGTGACCACCCCTGCACTGCCAAAAGTGTGTTTATCCCATCAGTTCCCCATCAGATAAATGGAACAGAGCCTGGGCTGTGCAGGGAGTCGCTGATGGCCCCAAAACCAGCTCAGCCTGGCACACAGGGTTCCTCCCTTGTCCCTCGGTCTTGTTTCTTCAGGAGGATCGCTGGGAACGCTCCAAAAGCTCAAAGTGCACAGCAGGAAAAACCCCAGAGGGAGGAGGAGGAGGAGGAGGAGGAGCAGGGAGAACCCATCAGCAGAGACCACAGAGAGGTAAATAAAACCATTTCCAGCTCGTTTCAAGAGGCAGCAGAAATTCCAGGAGGGGTTTGGGAGGTCTCCACCTCTCTCCTCACTGCAGGGAATGAGGAGAGGACAACCAGAGGATAAACCCGACCCCTGGTCACTGATAGCTGCAAAGGAGGTGAGATCAGGCCCAGAATGGGGCGGGTGACTCCTGAAACTTCGCATTTCTGCCGTGCCCAGGAGGTTCCTGACCCAAATCCCTGTGAATTTATTGAATCGCCACCATAAAAATCCCTTCTCTGCTGAAAATACTGAGAGGAACTGAATAAAGCTCTGGAGTAGAGGGGATTTATTGCCTTCATTGAGTCAAGGGATCCAGAGGGACCTTCACTCCTCTTTTTTTCTTTTTCCTTCCCATCTTTTCCTGGCACATCCCTGGAGAGGGACCAAAGCTGGGAACGGCTCTTGGTGGTGCTTTTAAATCTTTTTTCTTTTTGAGGAGGAGCTTTTTTCCCCTTGAAAGGAACTTTCTGATGGTTGAATTTTTTTTTCCCCAACAATTTCTGAGCTTCTCAGCATCCACGTGGCCCGAGCAGATTCTGTATCCCGGGAACTCCTGGAGGTTATTGACAGAAACTGCTGCTCCAGCAGAGGTGGCTGCTAAGGCACAGATGGCAACAGGTAGAAGCTGTCTGTAAACAATTATTGGGTGAGAAGCCTGTGATTACAGCAGAATTTGAGGCCGAGGCAGCTCAAATTGCAAAAGATTTCGGAAACTGGAAGAGGATGATGTGGGAATTGTTTCTCAGGAATCCTCCAAAAAAGTTCTTCAAATCCTTTTACTCACAGAAGTTGAGGTGGGAAAAGGAAGAATTTTGGTGAAGCCAAAGCCCACATTGTTTCAATGATGTGTTTAGGAGCTCAAACCAAAGCCATTTTGAATTTGATATGTTAATTTTAACGTACTTAAAGATTGTTTTCCATTTGTTTTCACAGTTGACCTGTTATTTAAAAAACAAAAAGCCAAATCAGAGGGTTGTTTGGGGTTTGTTTTTAAGAGAGTTGAAGGTGTTAAATCATCCAAAACTGAAGCAAAACGAAAGGTTGTGAGTTGAACCAGAATAATCTTTTTTTTTTTTTCAGGCTGAGAGCCTGGACATGCTTTGGACCATTCCTGGGTGGGGTTGGGCCAGCCCTTCCCCATGACCCCAGAACCCCAGAAGAGTTTGGCTTTGGGAGGGACTTTAAACCCTCATCCCATTCCCTCTCCCTGCTGTGTCTATCCAAACCCCACAATCCCAGTTCCGTCACTCAATTTCGGGAGCCTTTTCCACGGCCTCAGCTCAAATGCAGTGTTTTCTGGGGGGTCAGAGCCTGTGAGCACAGAAAGGCCGGAATTCTCAGTGCCCAGGGCTCCACCAGGGCCACCTTCCCCTGGCCCAGGTGCCTCCAGCTCCATCCAAACCTTTCCAGAGGACACCTGGGGTGACATCCCGGGCATGGAGCTCGGCCCTGGGCGCTGGACACACACAGAAAACCCTCCTTGGAAGGAGCTGCTGAGCCTGAGCTCATCCCTGAGCTCCCCAAAGCTTGGATGAGGAGCTGAGCCGAGTGATTCCCTTCCCACCTGCAGCATCCAAAGCTGGAGGAGCTCCTGGGTGTGGGGTGTGAGCTCCCTGCTCCTTCAAAAGCTCAGAGAGGCTCTCCTTGCCCTGGGATGCTTCACCCCGAGCAAAGCTGAGCTTTTCCCACTCAGAGCTGGAGGATGGAGCTTTGGAAAAGCACGTGGGTTTATCCCGGTGCTCCAGGAATGCTGGCACTGCATTTTATGCAGTATTTGATTTAATGCTGGCACTGGGGTTTATGGGATTTAGAGCTGGGGGCTCTCCAGTGGGCACCAGGAGGCTGCAGAGCCCCAACATCTGTGGGAAATGGGTTTGTGGAGGATGCTCCAAGCCTGACTGAAAGCTCACAGGGTTTTGTGCTTCTGTGTGCAAACTCTGAGATTAAAAAACCGCTGATTTGGAAATGCCACGGGATGGGACAGACATTGCTGGGAGAGAAATGGAGCTGGGAACGAGTTTCAGATGGTGAGCCTGGAAATAAAGCAGGTATTTTGGAGAAATTGAACTGTGAAAGGTGCATTGTAGCAAGACCCACGTGGGGTATTTTAATAGATAATTGATTTTAAGGCATCAGCAGCATTGTGTGGCCAAAGCTGATAGGCCAAAAAACGCTTCTCATGGATTGTCATTAGTCTGTAAATAGTCAATTGTAAATAGGAAATAGTTCAGCTGTTGATTGTGATGGTGTGAATTGTAACATTTGCACCATCTCACCCTTCTCAAGAGACTGAAAAAGGGATCAAATCCTTTAAAACACCTCTCAGGAGCCCCGTGTCCGTGTCAGAAAAAGGGTTTTTCTGACCACCATCCCCTCCTGGCCGCACCCAGCTGGGATCTCCTGGAGAACAGGGACCAGACACACTCACCTCATCCTTCTCTGGGACTGGGGCCCATTTTGGAACCTGGAATCTTCTCTTTTAGCCCTCAGCCAATCCCTAGGGCAGAAATCTGCTTTTTTTGTTTGGTTTGGTTGAGTTTTTTGGTTTTGTTTTGTGTTTTTCTGAGGGGTTGGGGTTTTTTTTCCTTGCAATTGTTTTTCCCTGGCCGCTGAGCCAGGCAAGGGAAATGCTCCGCAGCCTGACACAAAGTCACTGCCTCCTGCTTTTAAACACAATGTCAGCAGTGAATAAACAGGAAAAAACCTCTCCTGCTCAGCAGAGCCCTTCCCAGGGAACGTCTCCTCTGGAGCTGCTCCTGGGAGCTTGGAAACACTGAAGGTGTAAAAATAGCACCTGCAGAGTCAGCAGCCAACCCTGCTCCTGGATGGCTTTTTATTTTTTTTTTTTCTTTCCCTGGGCTTTATTTATTTTCCAAAAGCTGTTCCAAATTCTCTGGAAGGAAGTGAGGACTCTCCCAGGCCACCTCAGCCTGAGAGATCCTGGACAAGATTCCACCTGAGGCACCCTTTCCTTTCCTTTCCTTTCCTTTCCTTTCCTTTCCTTTCCTTTCCTTTCCTTTCCTTTCCTTTCCTTTCCTTTCCTTTCCTTTCCTTTCCTTTCCTTTCCTTTCCTTTCCTTTCCTTTCCTTTCCTTTCCTTTCCTTTCCTTTCCTTTCCTTTCCTTTCCTTTCCTTTCCTTTCCTTTCCTTTCCTTTCCTTTCCTTTCCTTTCCTTTCCTTTCCTTTCCTTTCCTTTCCTTTCCTTTCCTTTCCTTTCCTTTCCTTTCCTTTCCTTTCCTTTCCTTTCCCCACAAAAAGTTCTGTCTGAGTAAACGGACCTGTTCTGTCCAAAATCATATAGTGCTGCTGCTGAGGAATTTCCAAAAATTCTCTGCTGTCTGATATCCTGAGAGCCCTCAGCACAATGTCCTGGGTTATGTCCATGGTGTGTGTCCAGTGGGGTTATTCCTTTATTTCAGGGTGTTCTTCTAATGGGGGTTATTCCTTTATTCCAGGTGTGTTCCAGTGGGATTATTCCTTTATTTCAGGGTATGTCCAGTGGGGTTATTTCTTTATTCCAGTGGGGCTAATCCTTTATTCCAGGGTATAACCAGGTGGGTTATTCTTTATTCCAGTGGGGTTATTCCTTTATTTCAGGTGTGTTCTAGTGGGGTTATTCCTTTATTCCTGTGGGGTTATTCCATTATTCCAGTGAAGTTATTCTTTTATTCCAGTGGGGTTATTCCTTTATTCCACTGGGGTTATTCCATTATTCCACTGGGGTCATTCCATCATTCCACTGGGGTTATTCCATTATTCCAGTGAAGTCATTCCTTTATTCCAGTGGGGTTATTCCTTTATTCCAGGGTCTCCTCCACTGAGCTTCCCAGGCTCCCCCAGACCCTGCAGGACCCTGCTTCCTGCAGTTCCAATTTTTAGACCCAATACATTTTAAGACTATTTTTATCACCTCCAAGCTGCTGGAGGGACGCCCTGAGCCCAGGCCGGGCCGAGAGGAGCAGCACCAGGCTGCAATTCCTGAGCCTCACACTCAGGCTGAGCAGAAGATGCCAACAAACACCCCCCTGGGCCAGGCTGGGATGTGCCAGCTCCCCTTTTCCTGTGGCACAGAGCAGGAATACATTCGGGGAACAGCCAGAGCTCCTCAGCAAGGGCTGAGACATGCTGAGCAGTCCCTCCAGCCTGCTTTTGGGGCTGAAAGCTGCCAGTTCCCTGTGGCTGGGGAAGGAAGGACGTGCCGGGTGATGAGCTGCTGTTCCCATGCCAACAACCCTCCGGCAGCACAAAGGACATTCCCTGTCCCGGGCAGCTTTTAGCAGTGCCTCGCTAAGCCCTGCTGGTGTGGTTTTTGGGGGGACACAGTGCTGCTGCTGCTGAGCACAAACCAGCCAGCACTCCTGAAAGCTCCGGGTGAGAGGGGCTGGGATCTGTGACATCAAGGCACAAAGGCAGGTTTGAACAGGGCCAGGGGAAGTGGCACAGTCTGACAGTCCCTTATCTAAGGCAGCCCTTCTATTTCTGGCTCTTTGCTGCTCCGTGTTTTGTCTGTGTCTATTGTAGTTTTTGGCGGCAGTTCTCCAGCACAAACTCCGGCTCCTCTCCTAAAGATGCTGGAGCAGATGAGAGCCCCCATCTCTGCCACCTGGGCATTTGGGTGTTCCTAAATCTGGGAACAACGTGCTGGGAGGATGGAATTCAAAGTCCTGTGCTCAGTGGTGGGTTTTGAAGCCTCAATTCTCTGACACAAAGTCTGGAACAGGCAGTACCACAAAGCGCTCAGAAAATCAGACCAAGTCTCATCAGACAAAAGCTGTCCTTGAATCCCCATCTCCATCGACTCCCTCTCCTCTCCTAAAGACGCTGGAGCAGATGAGAGCCCCTCCATCTCTGCCACCTGGGCATTTGGGTGTTCCTAAACCCGGGAATGACTGAGAGGATGGAATTCCAACTCCTGTGCTCGGTGGTGAGTTTTGAAGCCTCAATTCCCTGACACAAAGTCTGAGGCACAGAACCAGAACACGCTCAGAAAATCAGACAGAATCTGTCCTTCTTCCCTTTCCTGGTGACACAGGGATCTGCGAGAGCTCCCGCAGACCCGGGCATGAGGAGAGAATCATTATTCCTGTTTAACCCAACGTGGTTTTACCATAGCAACTCCCCAAGAAGGAATCAACAGCTTCTGAGCAAACAAACACTTATTAAAGCACCCTTGTGAAATATTTATGCTTTGTTCCCCCAAAGCCCACTAAGTGCAGGGCCCTGCCTGGCTCCAGGAGGGGCAGGAGAGCCTTTTTTCCGCTGCCTGGCAAAGTGGAAAAACCATTCCTCAGCTGTGTGTTTATCAGCCTGGCAGCTGAGGCTGCTCCTCACAACGTGCCTGGAAGGAGCTGGGAGATGGAATCAGCCCCAGCAGGGAACAGCGTGGCCTCAGGAGTGGGGAAGGACCAGAAATGCAGGACTTTGTGAGGTGCTGGGGCAAGGAAACGCTAATTCAGGCAGGGAAATAGGAGAGGGAGCTAAAAGGAAAGGATCCAGGGTGTTGGGATAGGAACAGCCTCAGCTGGGCAGGGGTTTGTCCCTCTGCAGGAGCACAGAGAAACCTCAGGGATGGGCACTGCCCACCCTGGCATTGGGATTTTCCTGCTGGCTGACAGCAACCCGAGAGTCGTGCCTCTCATCAGTCCCAGCTCATCCTCCAGGAACTCTGGAACGACCCTGTGAGCTCCAAAAAAACCACCCCAGACACTGATGGTTTTATGGATTCCTGCTCCGAATCTCCTGGTCCGAGCTGTGGTTCCCTTTCCAGGCTGCACGACTGGGCATTGACTTTCGTCTGGCTCTCTCTAGTGGTCTGAAGCTTAATGAGATGGAAGTCCTGCCCTCTAATTGCTCACGGGTGATTTTAAATGTGAACAAAAAGTCACTTTTGAGCAGGTAAATTAAAAGCCGACTGCGTTGAGGTAGCTGGGGTGTGTTTCCAGGTTGATAAGTGCTTTCTCATAAATTTCCTCTTTCTGCTGCGCTGAAAACTGGGATTTTTTTTAATATTTTTTAATGGATCTTTTTAATAATCCCTCAAATAATTTCATCAGCATAAAATCTCCTCCTGGAGGGAAATTTAATAAAAAAGCCGAATTGTTTGGAAAAGTATGAGCATGATCTAATCTTGCCCTTGTTAATGTATTCCTGACAGGGTGGCCAGTTAATAATTAATAAATGGAATAAACTACTTGGAAATTGCAAGCTGACACCGGGCTCTCCCCTCCTGCCTGCCCAGTGATAATTCACACTTTGGCTGGTTGGTTTTTTTTCAGGCAGATGTCTCTGTGATCCGAATTAAGCACCCAAACGAAGATTTGGGTTCAGAGTCTCTCATTTCTGTAAAGCTGCCGTGTGACTTTGCTGAGTTCAGAGCAGCAACAGTGAGCTCAAACAAAGACACAGAGAATTTCTGGTGTTTTTTAGAGGTCGTGACATGACCTTGGACAGGAATTATCCCTGAACCAGTGTGTCCCCACAGAATCCGTGCCTGGATTCTCCAACTCCTTCTCAAAGTCCCACCTGCAGGTTCCAAGCTGCCAGAAATCCTTGGATGCTGCTCCACATCCTTCTGTGGGTCCCAAACATCCTCTCAGAGCATTTTGGGTCCATAACCAACACCTCTGGGAGCTCCCCAAGCCCCCTGCCCACTCAGCAGCCTCACAGGGGTGGTCTCCAGCTCAGAGGAACATCAGGAAATCAGCAATTAGCAAAGATAATTCCAAAATAAATAACTGCAAAATCACAGCCTCGGTTTTTTTTCCTGCAGATCTGTGGCACAGGCACCATTCCTGTGATGTGGAGACCAAGATTTCCCAGCTCTGGGCACTCACCTGTCTTTGGGCTCTGTTTTGGAGAAAATCTGCTTTTCTCCATCATTTTCCCTCACCTGGTGCTAGAAAGGAGCTGGGATCCACCCATGGAAATGTGTGAGGGTCCTGAAATTCATCCCAGAGCACTTCCCCAGAGGAGATTTCTGAGGATCTCTGAGAAGGTGGTGGCAGGAGGAACAAACAATTCCTTTGAAAAAGGAGAAAAAGAAGCCCCAGGAGTGATCCCTCAGCCTGCCCAACTCCATTTCTTGGAAAGACCCCGGCACAAATGGTGAAATAATGAATTGAAACACCTAGAAGATAATAAAATTACAGGGAAAAAAAAAAAAAAAGGCAGCATGGATTTCTCAGGAGCAAATCACATCAAATCAATCTAATTTCCTCCCCTGACAGAGTAAGCTGATGGACAGGGGCGGGAAGCAGATGTGAGACATCCTGGCTGTAAAAATCTTTGTTCTTAGGGTTGCACAGCAGCCTCATGAGCAAACCAGGGCTGTGGCAGCAAGGCAGGGACACAAAGTGCTGCAATTTCAGCAGGAGAAAACGCAACCCCCAGCTGAGGTGAGGCCAGAGCTGCTCCTTGTGTTGGTGCCCATCAAACACTGATTTGTGTGAGGGCAGAGAAAACGCAGCCCCAGGAGCCGGGAGGCGCAGTGGCAGCACAGGGAGCAGGTCCTGCACTCACATGGGGCTGCATCACGGCACGGATCCGCGGCTGAAATCGCAGAACCCCCGGGCCCAGGCAGGAAAAACCAAAATGGGAGGAGGGAAAATGAGGGGTAATGAGCAAAGCCTCGCTGGAAGGACGGGGACACAAATTGCTTCATCTCCTCTGCGTGAGAGAAGAAGGAGTTATGCATTTATATTTAGTATATACTTATGGATAATAAATTATTATGAATATTATAATTTTATAGGAATAATGTATATATATTACAATTCTATATCATAATATATAATATATTAAAATTATAATAATTTATATTATATTGTATTATATTATCATATTATATTATACTATAATAATATTTTATATAGTATATAATATATTACAATATATTATATATTATAATTATAAATATATAATGTATATATTATATATATTGTAATTACATATAAAATAATGTGTGTATCATATATAAATAATGTATATATTATCTATATCTATAATATATTATAGAGATTTTATATTATATATAATAGTATAAATAATACATATAATATATATAAATAATATACACAATATTCATCTATTATATATACATCTATAAATATACACTATATGTTCTTCTATATACAATACATGTACAATAATATATACATACAATATATAAATATATATAACATCTACAGAAATATATGAAATATTTATAAATACGTAAAATATCAAATACTAAAATATATCAAAATAAATATACATTCAAGATATCCCCACAGGCAGGAATAGGATGCTCTCGTGTTATGAATGCCGATAGTTAAACCACTTTCCCATCTCTTCAGGGGTTTCCTATCGTGAGTTTCTCAGATCAGCACATTGCAGTGGGACGGGAACTGTCCCAAATCCAGTTAACCTCCTTGTTAACCCCCACACAGGGGGAATTCTCCTGTGGGAACTCTGGAGATCCCTCCTTGGGGATCCTCCTCATCCCTCCTTAGCCCCCCTCCTGAGCTGTCTCCCTCTGAGAGTTCCCATCCCTGCAGAGGCACTGGGGTCCCTTCAGCTGGAATTGCTGCGAGTGTTTTTCAGGGTGTTGGAGTCGAGATTCAGCTGATGTCCATCCCTCTGAAGCCATGGATTCTCAGGCTTGGCTCTTTGTCCCCCTCACACGCCCTGGAGGTCACGTCCCCAGGAGGGTCCTGCCCACCCTGCTCCGTCTCACACTGACTTCATTTTCCTCCACTCACACAAAGAGCAGCTAATGAGGCACCGGGAGAATCTGCCTCTTTGTTTATTGGGAATACAACAATGGGATCCTATTCCCCACCCCAAGGCCAGCACGAGGGACAAGCGGCACTGCTCACAGCCAGCATCTCTCCTTGTCATTATCGGCTTTGAGGTTTAATACCATCATCCAAAGCTCCAAACAGATTTTAGGCCAAGTGCAGCATCCCTGATGCAATTCCACCACTCAGTAGAGGCACGGCACGTGTGAAATAAGCTCCTCAGGGGCAAGAGTGATAAGAGGAGAGAAGATTTTGGTGGACAGCCAGGTGAAATCATCCAACAGCTCGGTGGGAATGTGTCCTGCCATGATGGGGGTTGTTCAGCTTGGGATTTTGGGGTGTTTTCCCCATTTCCATGTGAAGCTCACTGCTGTAAAAGTGAACCATCCAACCCTGAACACTGCCTGTCAGGATGAGGAACTAAGAGCTGGGAAGAATTCCTGGTTTTCTCCAGGTGGGAGGGAACTGCTGCAGGGACAGTGTGGCAGGTCCTGGTCCCTGGCAGTGTCTGTGCTCTGGGTGTTCCACAGAACCCTGGAACAGGGAGAAAATGGCAGTGACAGGGACCTGTGCACCGAGACCCTGCTCCTTTCCCTGTCTCCATTTCCCTTCTTCTTCCTTTTCCCATCTCTGTTTCTCTTCCTGCTCTTTTCCTTGTCTCCATTTCTGTTCCTGTTCCTTTTCCCATCTCCATTTCCCTTCCTGCTCCTTTTCCTTGTCTCCATTTCTTTTCCTGCTCTTTTCCATCTCCATTTCCGTTCCTTTTCCCATCTCCATTTTCCTTTCTGCTCCTTTTCCCTATCTCCATTTCTTTTCCTGTTCCTTTTCCCATCTCCATTTCTGTTCCTGCTCCATTCCTTTTCTCCATTTCTGTTCCTGCTCCTTTTCCCTATCTCCATTTCTGTTCCTGCTCCATTTCTTTTCTCCATTTCTCTTCCTGCTCCTTTTCCCATCTCCATTTCTGTTCCTGCTCCATTCCTTTTCTCCATTTCTGTTCCTGCTCCTTTCCCTGTCTCCATTTCCCTTCCTGCTCCTCTTCCCATCCCCATTTCCCTCCTGACCGAGCCCCTGCCCTCAGCACCAGGCAGGGAGCAAAGCGAGAGCTCAGCCAGCTGAGGACAGAGAGAAGGAATGACCATCCCACCACAGCACAGCTGCAGTCCAGGCAAAACCTTCCTGAGCACGAGAATCTTCCTCCAGCTCCACAGCCTGGGAGAATGCTCGAGATCCAAAGCTAAAATATTTGGAATATTAACATCTATCAGTTTCACACGTCTCTTAAAGCAGCATATTCCTTGCCTGATTGATCCTGCCATATGGGAACATTAGCCTGTACCATCACCATCTGCTGCAGCTTTAATTTTATCAAAAGCATTATGACAGGAGGGAGAATGTTTCTCTTTCCACCCTTCCCTCTCCTCCCGCCAAAACCTGGCTGATTTCTCCTCAAATGAACCCAATTTCCAGTCCTGAGTGAGAAGGCTGTCTGTATATTCTGTCTAGGAATAGCTCTTTGATTTCAAATGCTTCGCTTTTGGGAAGCTGAGCCGAAAATCCAGGAACAAGGCAGCTCACAAACTTCTCTCCTTGAGAAATTTTTGGTATTCATGAGCTCAAAGCCGAAATAGAAGTGTGGCTTGGGTGTTGCACATTTCTTCCACTCTCTGCTGAGAATCCCAGAATGATTCAGGTTGGAAAAGACCTCCCAGGTCATGGAGTCCTGATGCCCAGCCCAGAGCACTGAGTGACACCTCCAGGAATTCCTGGGACACTCCAGGGATGGGGATCCAAACCTCCCTGGGCAGTTCCCATTCCTGAGCGCCCTTTCCATGGAGAAATTCCTGCTGCTGTCCCCCCTGAGCCTCACCTGGCCCAGCCTGAGGCCGTTCCCTCTCCTCCTGTTGTTGGTTGTCTCAGAGGATGAAAAATATCGTTCTTTACTCATCCCTGACTTATCCTGTCACCACTGATTGTGCGTCCCTTCTTAAGGGGGAAAAAAGGAATTCCCATCCTCTTGCCTTATTTCTTCTCACTTGTTCATGACCACAGATATTTTTGTGACGTCCCTCTGTGTTCCTTTTCTACAGCAAACCACAACCTAAATCCAAACTTCAGTGTCGCGGGATCAGAGAATGGTTTGGGCTGGAAGGGACCTTAAACCCATCCAATTCCAGACCCCTGCCAGGGGCAGGGACACCTCCCACCAGCCCAGCCTGCTCAGAGCTCCACCCAGCCTCGCCTTGGACACTTCAGATGGAGATACGAGCTCCCAAATGAGCCTCCAGACATCAATAAAATATTCACACACCACAAAGCGAATACAATGGCAGCAGGAAAGGCAGAAATGGCATCACCGCAGCCCGAGGGCGGCTGTTCCCTGTGCCGGCTCAGTGACCCAGCTCCAAAGCAGCTCCTGGGAATGTGCCAAAGGCTTGGGAGCCCCATCCTCGTGTGCTCCTTTTGTCCTGCTGCCACTCCATTATTTAGTGACACAGAACACTGCTGCAGCCAGCCCGGCGGAGGATCCACCCCAAGGCGGCTGAAAGAGGAGAAGAACTCTGCCACAAAGAGCAGCTTGGGGAGGAGATAAAGTTCTCGGGGCTGAGCAGCAGGAGCTGCGCTTGGCGCTCTGCTTTGGGCTGTGACAGTGACAGCGACAGCGGGGCGGGAGCCTGGCTGCAAGTGGCGTCAGAATAATGACAATAATTTCTACAAAATCACCTTGAAAGTGCCATTATTGCAGCGTCTCGCTGTGCAATCAGGGAGGTCACCACAGGAGGGAAGCAGCGTTTCACTTTTGCTGCTTTAGCAGTCAAGGTTCTTTTATTTTTTTTCTTCCTTTTAATGTATATTTTGATTAGCAAAACCTGCCTGATGTGACAAAGCAATAAATGATAGAATCACGGAATGGTTTGGGTTGGAAGGGACCTTAAAAATCATCTCGTTCCACCCTCTGCCGTGGGTAGGGACACCCTGCACAAGCCCAGGTTGCTCCAAGCCCCATCCAGCTGGGTCCTTGCACTGGAACCCACCACTTCCAGGGATTCCTACCATCATTGCTGATGCTGCACATTAAAAAGTGATTTTTGGCCTTTTCAGTGACCCCTTTACTCCAGCGATTGAAATCAAACCTTCAGAGCTTTGCAGAAACATGGAAAGCAAGTGGAACCATGACTTTTCCTTCTGTTATGAGCAGAGAGACCTAAAGAAGCCCAAGCAGTCCCCGGGAGCAGGCGTGGGGCTTTGCAGAGATCAGGAGAGAAACACAACGCTGCTCTTCCCAGCAATAATCCACGGATGGAAATTCCCTCAGCAGCTCCAGCTCCCCATCCCAGCGTTTCCTGCAGCTGTGTGCCAAGGCTTCGGGAGCGGGGTTTGTGCTCCTGGAGGACACACACAGCCCTCACTCTGTTCATTCCTGGGATGTCCTGGTGCCTGCTGGGGTTCCTCAGCCACAGGAATCCCTCTGTGTGTTTTTCTCTCCCTCGGGCATTCCAGGAAAACAAACCCTGCCTGGTTTCACATCGTTTCCCCCCCCTGGCTCTGCTGCCTCTGGGTGCTGGAGATTGCTGCCAGCCACTTTGGGAAGGGATGGATTATATGGAATTGGAGTCAGCCTAAAAAGTTGCTGGTGGAAAGTTTGGGATGGGAGCCAGCATTCCTAAAACCCACATCTAAAACAGAAGTGCTGTGCAGGGAAACCTCCAGCCCGTGAAGACGAGCTGCAGCCTCAGCAGCGCTCAGGAAGAGCCATGGGGAATTAAATCTGAAAACGGCAACTTGCTGCATCTCTTCAGACTCTCTGAGGAGGAAAATGAGCAGGACTCCAGGGTTCTTTCCTGCTCCTGCTTCCTGAGGGACCTTTGGTTGATAACATCAGCCGTGTCTCCCTTTCCCCTCTGTCAAAAGCAGAAATCTGGGAAAGAAATCTGGGAAATCTGGGAAGACTTTCACTCACAAGGTGAAGGCTTTGATGGTGCTGTCCTGGGAAGCGCTGTTAAAAATCAAAACGTGGATGCCTTGAGAGAGAAGTTTCAGTGCTGATGCAATTTGTCAGCATCTCATCCTTGTTCCCACACAGAGCTGAATCATCAGAGAACAAGGATTTATCACTCTGGATCATCATGTGATGGCAAAACCCCCCACCACTGACTGCGAGCAAACAGCGAGAGCCCAGCTGGAGAGAAAAACTGGAGAAGTGCAGAGAATGTTTTATTGTAAAGGATTATTTAGGAAATTACCTGAAAATCACAGTCATAGAATGGCCTGGGTCAGAAGGGACTTTAAAAATCATCCAGTTGCAATCCTTTTGCCATGGACAGGGATGGCAAAGGTGTCCCTTTGGCTGTCCCAGGTGGCTCCAAGCCCCATCCAGCCTGGCCTTGGGCACTGCCAGGGATCCAGGGGCAGCCACAGCTGCTCTGGGCACCCAGTGCCAGCCCTGCCCACCCTCACAGGGAAGGATTTCTTCCCAATATCCCACCTAAACCTGCTCTCTGTCAGTTTGAATCCATTGCCCCTCGTCCTGTCACTCCATCCCTTGGAAATTCTCTCTCTCCATCTTTCCTACAGCTCCTTCAGGCACTGTGAGGTCACAGTTGTGTCACCCCAAAGCTTCTCCTGTCCAGGCTGGACAATCCCAGCTCTCCCAGCAGAGCTGCTCCATCCTCTGCTCACCCTGGAGCCTCCTCCTGGGTCACTCCAACACAGAGCACATGGAGATGACCTCAGGGAATTTACACACCACCAACCCCATCCCTCAGGTGCTCCCAGGAGAACACAGCCCAGCAGGGTTTGTGCCACGAGAAAATCCTCCAGCTGCTGGCACTGTAGGGTTTGTGACCCCCAAATAATCCCACCCACACGGGGCAGGGATACCTCCATGGACCAGCCCATCCATGGCACCCTTTAACTGGGAAAAGTCACTTTTGGTGTTCAGGGTTTTTACATCCCACGCCTGGCAGGGAGTTCAGGAAGCCATAAAGAGCAAGAATTAATTAATCCTGGCCGTGCCCCCAAGAGATGTGCAGACAAACACTGATTACTGATAGGAACACGGCAGCCAAGGTTACTGACTTGGGCAAGGCCACCGTGGGTGTTGGAGCACAGCTGAGATTGAGGTGCAGAAAATCTGATTGCAAAGCTCAGGGAAACTTATTTTGAGGAGGAATAACCTTCAAACTAAAGAATCCATTTAGAAAAAAAGCTGTTTTTTTCTTCAGGACTTTATTAGAATATTGTGAGTACATCCTGATCCGTGGGGCCAGGCTGTAAATATTCTCTTTGGCCCATCCTGAGTGTTTATCTGCACACAAACACGGATTGATGTGCTCCATACTGAGTGTGAGAGAACACCCGAGGTACCCAGTGAAAGAGCTCAGTCCCAAAGGGGCACAATAACAAGCTCTGGAGTGTTTTTCCAAGGCTCCACGAGCAGACTGCTGGCTGGTGGGGACAGACTTTCCCACGCCAGCCCACAGTCCTGCAGCCACCCCGTTACGGAACAGAGTCACGTTGGGTTTCCATCACTTCTGGGATCTCAGTGGGCAGCAGAATCCCTCCCAGTGTGCATCCCACCATCCATGATTTCCCTGCAGAGTGATGGACTCTGATGATCAAGTGCTCACTTCAACACCTACTTCTAGGAAAATTTCCAGCTGTCTTCCAAGTTTCTTTCAGTTTTGAACGAATAATATTCAGTCCCTCCTTCCCCCAGCCTGACAGAGCTCAGGCAGTGGAATGGGATGCTCAGGGAGGTTTGGAGTGTCCCACCCCTGGAGGTGGCACCTGGGGGTGGCACTCAGTGCTCCGGGCTGGGGACAAGGTGGGCATTGGGCACAGGTGGCACTCCGTGGTCTTGGGGCTCTTTTCCAGCCCAACTGATTTTGTGACTCTCCAATTTCTTTGATTATACAGCGTGTCTATGGGCAAACTCCCACGTGGCCCTCAGATGAAATCTGAAAAGAAAACCACCGAGCTCCGTGTGGTTCCTTGATCTGGTTTAAATGTCTGCACGGACAAGGAATTTCTGCTTTTGTTGTAATTAGTGGGCATGTGCTCAGACTTTAATAATTGTTCTTTAGGCTTTCTTAGCAGGCCTGACCTTCCCATTTGGACCCAATAAAGCAGATGAGCTCTGGGCCTTTTTGTTCTCAGATGACAAAGTGCTTGGCATTTGGCACTCGGCTTATCTCATACGTTTGGGATTTTAATTATCAACACAAGAGCCTTCCCAAAGGCTGGCTGGGCTTTTGGTAGGAAGATTACGTAGGGAAATTAATGGCAGAAAAATGCCTTTGTCCATCAGCTCTTTTCACTGTGGCGGCTAGAAACTCTACAAAACAGCTAGGCTATTTTAATTCCAAAAAACACATTTGCAATGTCATCTTTATGGAGGGAAAAATATGCTCAGCTTGAGTTTTGTTTTGTGCTGCTCTGTGTACGAGAACATGAAGCTGCCATGTATAGCAGAGCGTGTGGGGAACCCAGAGCACAGTCTGTTACCAGGCTTTATTTTTTTGCACTGTCTGCTCCCATTTTTCAGTGTTCTGACTTCTTGCTGATTATTCCAAGGCGCTCCAGTGCATCTGATAGTGTAGGAACTGTAAGTCCCCGATCCCAGGGCAGGATTGCTGCCCAAGTGAGATAACCCAGCCGGGCATTAAGAGCACAAAAGTCGAACTTTTCTTCTCAGAGAACTGAAGCCTGCTTGGTCAGATTGACCAAAAAAACACCGAGTTTTCATTTCAAACTGGCAGCCTGATAACACAAGGGTGGGTGGCTTGGGGCAGGGATTTATCTGAGTGTGGATTTTCTCTTCGTGTGCAGAGAAAAAATCACGGAACCACGGTTTGGGTCGGGAGGGACTTTACAGATCCTCTTGTTCCATGGGCAGGGACACCTTTCCCTAGGCCGGGATGCTCAGAGCTCCATCCTGGAACGCTGCGGGGATGGAGCTGCAGGTGAGCAGAGGATGAACACAGCCCGGCACCCGCGGGGACCCTCCGGGCTGGGGGCGAGGGGGGACCCCGCATCCCGGTGCCGGTCCCAGCGGCGGTGCCGGGGCGGTCCCGGTCCTGAGCGCCGGGGTCGGGGCAGTCCCGATGTCGGTGCTGATGTCGGGGCTGTGCCGGTTCTGGATGCCGGTCTCGGTGTCAGTGCCGGGGCGGTGCTGGGGTCGGTATCGATGGCGGGGCAGTCCCAGTCCCGATGCCGGTCTCGGTGCCGGTCCCTGTGCCGGTGTCGGGGCGGTCCCGCGGGCTGGAGGCGGTGCCGGTCTCGGTGCCGGGGCGGTCCCGCGGGCGGAGATGGTGCCGGTATCGATGCCGGTCCCGGTGCCGGGGCGGTCCCGCGGGAAGAGGCGGTCTCGGTGTCGGTGCCGATGCCGGTGCTGGTCCCGGTGCGGTGCCGGGGCGGTCCCTGTGTCGGTCCCGGTGCGGTCCCTGTGCCGGTGCGGTCCCGGTCCCGGTCCCTGTGCCGAGGCGGTCCCTGTATCGGTGCCGGGGCGGTCTCAGTCCCGGTGCCTGTCCCGGTGCTGGTCCCTGTCTGGTGCGGTGCCGGTCCCAGTGCGGTGCGGTCCCGGTGCCGGTCCCTGTGTCGGTCCCGGTCCCTGTGCCGAGGCGGTCTCAGTCCCGGTCCCGGTGCGGTCCCGGTGCAGTGCGGTCCCGGTGCAGTCCCGGTGCGGTCCCGGTCCCTGTATCGGTGCCGGGGCGGTCTCAGTCCCGGTCCCGGTGCGGTCCCGGTGCGGTGCGGTCCCGGGGCGGTCCCTGTATCGGTCCCGGTGCGGTCCCGGTGCGGTCCCGGTGCTGCGCGGTCCCGGGGCGGTCCCGGCGGCGGGCGGCGGGCCGAGGCCGCGCCCCGGGGGCGGCGTTGGGAGCGGGGGGCGGCTCCGCAGCCATCGCGCCTGCCCGGCCGGCGGCGGAGCTCGGTGCAGGGGAGGGGGGCGGGGGGCGGCTCGGCGGCGGGTCTGCGGGCCCCATGGGCGGGTGTGTGGGCTCCCACCACGACTCCTCGGGCAGCCTCAACGAGAACTCGGACGGCACCGGAGGTGAGCGCCGGGCCGGGCCGGGCCGGGCCGGGCCGGGGGGCGGCCGCGGGGGGACCCCGGGGCGGGCGCTGCGGGCCGTGGGCCTGCGGCGGGGCGGAGGAGCCGCGTCCGGCCGCTGCCCCGGCGGCCGCCCCTCATCGTCGCCCGCTTCTCCCCCGGCTTCTCCGCCGCCTTCGGCCCGAGTTTGCCGGGCCGGGCGGCGCTGGGCGGGCGCTGCCCCCGGGCACGGCCCCGGCCCCGGTGTGCGGGCGGCTGCAGCGGGGCTCCGGCGGAGGGTCGTGCCGCCGGGCAGCAGCGCGGAGCCCTGTGGGCTCTGCCCGCCCGGGCGGCGCTGAGGGGGCTCGGCCCCGCGGCCGCCGCTGAAATAAAGCCCAGGCTGGGCAAAAGGGCCTCTGCCCGCGGCTCCCGAAGTTTGTTTTCCTCGGGGCTCCGCTCCTTGCGGCGTGCGGAAAATGATTTCCTCGGCTGCTGCCGGGGCCGGGGTTTGTTTTCTCAGCCGGGGACAGGGGCTTTGCTCCGGCCGCAGCCGCCCGGGCGGAGGGAGCGATCCCCGGCGCCTGCAGATGCTGGAGCAGCGTGGTCTGTGTCTCTGTGTGCCCACCTGGGCACCGAAGCCAGTGTGCAAACGCTGCTGCCGTGTCAGCAGCCTTCCAGCGCCGTGTTTTTCTCCGGCTTGAACGCCTGAATGATTGCTTTTTCAATGCTCTCAGGTTTGTGGACCCCTGATGTTCTCCAGCTGAGCTGTGTATGTTTTATAGTCATTGAAAGTCAGCCTACCAACAGGATGCTTGACTTATAAGCAGTCCTCGGGGTCTGCAGCTTTCAGGAGGAGGATTGCTGAGCTAGGTCAGCGTTTTCCCCCCTTGTGTCTTACAGAATGTTATTTATCAGTCTGGTTTTATTTGGGATGTCCCGGCTGATGGGTGTTCTTTCTGTCAGTGACTTTGCTGTCGTTCCGTGATGTAAAAATATGCAGCGCCTGGAGTTGTATCTGCACCGACCATCTGCTGATTAATGCCAGATACAGAGTTCATGGAAATAGCAGAGTTCCAGCTGCTAAGAGCCATGTGGGGTTTCACAGAATCCCAGGATGGTTGGGGTTGGGAGTGACCTCTGGAGATCATCCAATCCAACCCCCCTGCTAAGGCAGGGTCATAGAGAAGGTGACACTGGGACACATCCAGGTGGGTTTGGAATGTCTCCAGAGAGGGAGGCTCTAAACCTCCTGTGGATTTGATCACATCAGTGTCATTAAAAGGAATTTTATAGCTTTGAGTAGTAGGAGTCCTCCTTACTCTATCAGTAAAAAGGGAAGAAGTGGGTTACCTAGAATGCATCTGTACTAAGCAGATTTACCAACATGCAAGAGTGCTGAGCAGAATGGACCAGTCAAAGAAAAAGAACAGCAGGAATCATCCCATACCCCAAAATCTTGACCAAAAAATAGCATTAAAAGCTCCGCTGGTGCTTGTCCTGAGATGTGCTTTGGTGTTACGAGGTGAGATCATGTCACAGAAATAGGCTCGGTTTAATTTCCTTGCTCTTATCTCACCTGCGATATCGAATGAATGAGATACAGGAGGAGAACATGATCGGGCTTTGGGTGATATTGTAAAAGACATTCCACGCCCCAGAGCAGCGTGTGAGGTGGGCAGCATTTCTGTGTCCCTGCCTGGTGCTCCCAGGGCATGGCACTCTGCTGCTCTGGGGTTAAATAACCCATTGTGCCTGGCTCCTTACAACAGCAGCTGGGCTTTGGAGATGTAAGAGATGTGAAATTCGTGTCAGCTGGCTCGTGTTGATTCATGCTCTCAGGGTAATGTTCCTTAAGGTTGTCTCGCTGAAGTGAGAAGCGCTGAAATTTCACTTGAATTATGAGCTTCTTAGGACTGTCTTAAACAATCAGCTCCAGTGTGCAATAGCCTGTTTTGTAATGCCACAGATCTGTTCCTGCCTCTCCACGAGGAGGAGAGGGGGGGTAGGATAGGCTGGAAGAAGCTCTGAGTGTCTTCTCTGAACATAACTCCCCAGATGTCACAGTCCAGCCCGTGCTGACTCGGAGCTTTACAAATTCTGCCAACATGCCCTCACCAAGTCTGAAACATGACTTGCTGTCTCAAGGGAGCTTCTGTCTGGAGGCATCAGCCAGTGCACCAGCTGAAGCCCAAGTGAACACGATTTGGAGTGGAGACCTGCGCAGGGAGATGGTTTTGTCCTGTTCCCCAAGTGAGGCTCATTTCCTCCAGCTCCGGGGTCGTGACCCACCCCTCTACATTGGCTCTCAGATTGCTGTCACTGAGCAGGGCCAGAACATTTCGAAATCCTAGGAAGGTGTTTTGGAGCGTGACGATTGTAACTTGCCAGTGATGGACTCATTTTGGAGAGGCTTTTGTCTTTTTCCCCAGGATGGAAAAGTTTTCCTGGAGAATTGCAAGCGCTCGAGAGCTGGGTTAGACAGCAGCGGCCGTGTGTGAGGTGCTGCCTGAAAGTGGGAGCCAGCTCTCAAGTCTGATTCATCCCCGTTTCAATTTATTCCAGGGCAGTGGGGAGTGGCAGAATCGTGCTCAATTGTGCTGTTGGAGTTGAGAGGAGGATTTGTCACATCCCTGTATTCTCCTCGGTGTTTTTGTCCGTGGCCGGCACTTCCCGTTGCTGGTGTGCAGCTTGGCAGAGCTGACGGCATGTCCTGGCCACGTGTGCTTCCTTTGTCTCTTACTCTGGGCATTTTTTCAAGGTCACGATGCCTGTGTGTGTGTCAGGAGAGCTGCTGTGGATCCTCAGGTGTGTCTGCATGTGTGAGATGGAGCTAATCAAAAGCCCAGCTTATTGCTCCGTTCTGTTTGCAGTGACCGGAGCAGGAGGAGGCTGTTCCTCACCAAGAATTGAACAGATGCTGCTCTGCCCATCGGGCTGGAAATGAAATGGGCTTTTGCAGATTGGTACCAGCTGTTTCATTAGCATTGCTCTTTTCAGCGAGTTTTCATTTCACCAGGACCTGGTTTGGCATAGAGAGGAACTTTTTCCTGTCTCGGTGCTCTGTGTGCTTGTGGCTCAGCAGAACCAAATTGTGGTGGGTGTCCTGGGTGGATTTATTGGGGAGTCATTAAAGGGCATCATTAACTGGTTTATAGACACAGGTTTTCCCCACTTCATCCCTTTAGCTCAGCTGTCTCCCACCTAATATTCCAAGGTTTCAGGAGCACTACACCTCTTCCAGCTGTGCCCTGTCAAAGGTGACCGAGTTCCTGCAGGATGGTGAGACCAGGGGAGAAAGAACTCTTCTCCAGCCTCTTCCCAGGCTCTGTGACCTCCTCACTGGTGTTTTTGGAAGAGCTTTGGGCTTGGAATTCACTGCTGGAAAACTCTGCCCTTGTGCCTGTGCAGCAGGTATGTTCAGTTGAGCAGAAGCAAGGAGAGCTGTGCCAGCTCCCGTCCCCACAGGCACGTCCTTCCTGGAGGGCTCCTCGATTCCTTTTGCCAGAAGGAAAAGGAGGAACCTCTCTCCGTTCTCTGGTGGCAAACTCTCGCCCCTCTCAGAAGTTACGTTTTACTTTGACCTGGTGCAGTTCAGTGAGGCAGTTTAGGTGTGTGGGGTGAGGGAGAAGCAGGGGAATACTTGGCTGGAAGCACAAGTCATCCCAGATTAAGGCTTTTGGCTGCAGCTGTCTGATTGCTGCTGAGCTCTCCTTGACACGATGCTCGCCCGCCTGCCTGCCGCGCTTCTTCTCGCCCTTCCTTGGGAGCAGAGATGCTGATTCTCTTTGAAATTTGTCTTCTTTCCTGCTGCCCCCCATCGCCCAGCAGTGAGAACGGGGCCAAGTGGGAGCCAGGCCTGGCAGAATGGGAGATTATCCCAACCATCAGTTCCTCCCCGTGGAGTTCCACGCCGCGCTGGAGCTTCGTTAACTCGGAGAAAAGCAAACATTGTGCTCCACCTCTGCTCCCCAGCAACTGGACAACACTTTCCTCAATATTTTCCTGGAGTGCTGCCTATCACATGGCTGATTGGAAGTCACAATAACTGCTTTCATGGTTGCTTCTCTGCAGGGCTGAGCAGGGGAATTTGCATGTTTTAGCAGCGAGATTTGTTGCTCACAGTTGCACTGATGCAGCCGGGGTTAAACCAGCAGCTCATGACTGAGCACTTAAGAGCATTTGGTGCCTCCCTTTTGTGCTGGAGCTGCACAAAGAGTGTCCCAGAGGGATTTTTTCCACTGGGTTGGAGCTGTTGGGTGCAAGGTTTTTTTGTGATGGTTTTTTTTCCTGCATGCAGCATCTGGCTGGGTGTCCACTGCCATCTGAAAGAGGCACCTCTGGATTTCAGGTAGCTCTTGCTGGTCTGGAATACAGGGCTGGCAAAAAATAGTACTAGATCGGAGCTGGCTTTTGCTCTTAGGTCCTACTTTGGGGTGTTTTGTGTGGTTTGTTTTGGTTTCGTTGGGGTTTTTTAATGGAATAATAATAATAATAAAAAAGTTTAGCATGGTTGTGAAATTAGCTCCAAATCCTTCCTGCTCCATGCCTAGGTGTATTTAAAGGATGTGTAGATGAAATTTTGCTCCAAATCCTTCCTGCTCCATGCCTGGGTGTATTCAAAGGGTGTGTAGATGGAGCACTTGGGGATGGGGTTTAGAGGTGACAGTGTTGATCCTAAAGGTCTTTGCAATCTGGACGAGTGTGTGATCCCCACAAGAGTTCTGTGTGGGTTTTATCAGTGCTTTGGAGTAAAAG
This sequence comes from Sylvia borin, assembly GCA_014839755.1. Lineage (NCBI taxonomy): Eukaryota > Metazoa > Chordata > Aves > Passeriformes > Sylviidae > Sylvia > Sylvia borin. The sequence continues at coordinate 16,452,496 of CM025970.1, read as the reverse complement.
CAGCCTTTAATAACTCTGATTTCCTGAGGGCTGGGCACCCGCAGCCTCCTGGAGGTTATTAGGATGGGAGAATTGGTGCTGATAATTCAGCCCCAAGTGTTCATCTCCTGGCATGTCACTCTGCTGCCGTGACACCTGTCATTTGTAAACCACGAGACTTGGCTTTTGTTTTCCAGGTGACAACAAGGAGCTCTCATGAACTGAAATAAGGTGTTATTTTTGCTGTTAATAAGGGCTGGCAAACGAAGCTGTTTGGTTTCCTTTTTGGCGTGTTCCTCCGTGTAATTGTTTGTTTGGCCTCTAGATGAAGTGATTTATTTTAATTTCTCTGTTTGGGATTGCAGTGTTGAAAACGACAACATCCTCCCTCACTGCATGTTAAATACAATCAATTGAACAGTCGTTGTGCTTTGGAGATTTTTTTGATAAATGGAAAATATTATTAGTTGCCAGTTTGAATCAACTCTCCAAAGCAGCCATCCACTCTCATTGCAGCAAGTAATATGATAGCTATTATTTTTCATGTGAATGTTGAATAATGTAATTTATGAGTCACAAATTATAATACAGTTGAAGCCTGAAATACAGATTTGCCTTGCAGTTAAGTTGCAGATTCCTGGGAGTCTTCTTGCAGGTACAAAGAAGGGTCAAGTTGGCCTTAATTGCTTTGGTTACCTCTAAGAAAGAAAGAATATAAAGATGTGGAAAGTTCATGACCATATGACAGTGATTGAGAAGGAAATTTAACTCCTCCTGGTAATTTAGAGTGTATAAATGTCTGATACATTTTTAAACAAATTATTTTCAGTTTGCCACCTTGGCTTTCACTGCCTTGAAGTTCAGCCTCCTTTGCTGCCAATATTTCAGTTGGGGTTTATCTCTTAATCCTTATTTAAAAAAAAAATAAAATAAATTGGGAGGAGTCTTCCTTCTTTTGCAAGGCTCCTTATGAGAGTGCTGAGGTTCAGTCCCCCAAACTCAGGAGGGAAAGGCTGTTCTGTGGAGGGGCAAAAAGGCTGGAATCAGTACCCTGGTTCCTGATGCAGAATAAAACCCACTTTTCTTGCACTCTGAGGTTTGCAGTTACAGTTTTATCTGCTGCTTCTGTGTTGTCTGGCAATTGAGAGCTGACAAAACAGAAATGTTCCACTGCTTGGGAAGTAAATGAACTGTCAGTTTTGTTGGGGATCTTTTTTTTTTTTATTATTTTATTTTTGGTTGGTTTGTTTTCTTGGTTCATTTTTTTTAAGACAACAGAAAGGTTTCCCCTGACGTGGGGATTGTGTTTGAGGTGGAATTCAGTGCTTCAGGCTGAGTTATCAACAGCAGAAGAGGTGATGGACCCAAAGCATCCTGCAGGGCAGCATCCCAAAGCAGCAGGGACGCTCCTGGCCCTGGGAAAACGCCTCCAGCACAGCTGACACTGCCCCTTTTGACCTGTGAGCAGGGGAAACGTCTCCTGTGGTTTATTCCACATCCACCTGGAACCTGGATTTTCCATTTGCTGCCCCGGCACACTCAGATTAATGCCACTGGGAACTGGACAAAAGATGGGGCGCAGCAAACTGCAGAAAAAAGTGGAGTTTTTTTTGTCCTGTTCCCCCCATTTCAGCAGTAAATGAAAAACTGTCTTAAATATTGAATGAGGCTGAAGTTTCTTAGACTACCTTAAATATTTTAAATGCCATCAGTCTCATCCTGAGGCCTCCCAGCCCTGGGAAAATGCAAGGGCACTGCAGGTTCTGCAGGTAATAAATGCAGGAGCAATTACTGGGTGCTATCAGTTTGCAGGAGCTGCCCCACATCCAGTTGACCTCTCAGGCCTGATGGAGAACATTTGGAAATCGTCCTTCCCAAAGCAGAAACGCTGCTGGGATTGTGGATTAGAGCAGTTTCAGCAGCTCCTCCCTTCAGCCTCTTCTCAGTGTCCTTTTCCCTGCCCATCTTCCCCCTCTCCTCAGTGAGCAGGATTTGAAAAGGGAAAAAATTCAAAGCCCTGCTTGAAAGCCATTTGTGGGAGGAGATGGGCACAGCTCTGAAGTGCTGATTTTTCGCTTCTGGAGAATCTCAGATGTGCTGGAGGATTTTCTGTGTGCCTGTCTATCTATCTATATATATATGTGTGTGTGTATAAAGACATCCTTGTGCTGCAGATTAGGTGGAAGGGAGGGGATTTGAGGAGTTTTCTGCGTGATCTGTCATGTGGGGTTTGTTTTTTTGGTGTTTTTTTTTTTCTTTTCCTCCCCCCACATTCCCAGCCATGAAAGCAGAGACACTTCACAAATGGGAGTGAAAAACGCTTCAGTAGTTTTGCAGCGAGAACAGGTAGTGCCCAGGGGGAAAAGATGAGAGGCTAAAACGGGGGCAAAACGTGTCACACAGAGCTGTTGATTGCACCGTAGCTCTGCCCATGTTTAACAGGGGAAACTTTACTCTTAAAACACACATCCTCAGTCCAGCATTACCACCACCTTCCTCTAAACAAACGACTTTTCACCCCCCTTGAAACGCTAAACACTTCAGGGCTCCTAACAGCTCCCAGTTTATCATAATGTATAATAAATGCGGCGACTATAAATAATTCTCTCAGTTCAGACAACAGAGCTGCTGGAGGGGAGGCGTTTCCTCACCTTTTCCCAGAGGAGCTGTGTGCTCTTGGAGAGCACTCCCAGGGCCTGAAATGGCATCGGAAGCGGAGCGCAGCACTTTGGGGATTGCAGGCTTGTTGGTACCTTTCTATTTTTAAAACCCACTCCTGAAGCTGCAGCTCTGCTCCCATGCTGGGATGTGGCTTCAGCAGAAGAATCTCTCTCTCTCTCTTTTTCTCTGTGGCATTTACTTGGTCGTTTTATTTTTTTTTTCCCCTGCCACGCTCAACTCCTCATCTCCTGTGAGTGTGGGTAAATAGAGAATCTTGGTAAAAAGAGCACCTATAAAATAGCACAGGGTTACCTGCACCTGCTAAATGCCATTTTCTCCTCTCTGCCAATTAGATATTTTTGCTCTTTTTTTTTCGTTTTGGCCCCATGCTGCTGTGGGAGCACCTGAGCCTGCAGCAGAGCATCAGCAAAGCACAGGATAATGGCTGGCTGGAGAATTTTAAGGGAGAAAAAAAAAATGGCTTCATTTCAGCTGCACAAAGCATTTCCTGGAGAAGCTGTCCCCAAGCCCTGCCCATGTCAACACGAGCTGGGTTTGTGCCTTCCCAGTGGCTTTGGGTGTGCTGTTCTTCATCTCAGGTACACGCAGAAGCTGGGTGTGTCCAAAGAGTGTCCTTAGTGCAGAAAACTCAATATTCTGCCCTTCATCCCCTCCACCCCTCACCAGGGTTCTGTTCTTTTGGGAGAATTTCCTTTGGGTTCTGTGTTCACGGCTGCAGTGGATATTTTCCCGTGTATTGCCCTTTGTCAATAGGCAGCTGAGACCTTTGGTTGTTTCACCAGTCAAAGGGAAATTTTCACGGCTCAAATTTTATTCCACTAAGTTCTTACTTTGATGTAGATCTCCCAGGAGCCTTTTGCACAATACCTGAGAAGCCTTGCTCTAGCAAAAAACAAAAAAGGGCAAAAAAAAAGGCAGAATATTGAGCTTTGCAATGCTCCTGAGCCATCCCTGTCCCTCAGAGGGGACGTGCTCCCAGTGGCATGGGGACACTCAAATCTTTGAACAGATAATGAACATATTTTAGATATTTTATTTTAGTGCAGGTACAAATCCCATTCCTACCCAGCTTAGCTGAGGCTGCTCCCAGCTCGTTGGCACTCCCCAGGGGGAGAGAAAACTCGGGAAGGAGCAGTTGGGAAGTGGTTTTGGGAGGCAGAGTTTGGAAAGCACCGTGCCTCTCCAAAGGTTGGATGTATTCCCAAGGGGGGGATATATTTGGTGGCAGCAGAGTCAAACATGCTCAGCTGAAGCTTCCAAGGAGCAGCAATTCCCAGATTTTCCCAGTGCCCCTTTCCCTGAGCAGCTCCATCCTCCCAGTGCCTGAAATCCCCAAATTTGCTCTTGGAGCAGGTGGGAAATCACAGCTCCTTCTTCAGGAGAGCTGGAGAAGAGGAAAGCTGTCACAGAGCTATTTAAACTTTATTTTTTTTTTTGAAGGGTTAGATTGCACTCATGAGCTGCATGTTGATGCCTTGGCTCGGTGAAACACGTAGCAGACTGATTTTTTTTTGTGTGTGTGTGTGTGATTTCTTTTTTTCCTTTTTTTTGCTCTGTGCCCACATAAGTTCGTGAAAAGCACATGGGTTGCTATAAATATGAGTGCTTTTAGAACAAAAATACCTTCTGTGAAGTGCTGATCAATATTGGATATTATCCTGAGACAGGTTTAAATGCTCATTTGAGACGAGTTCTCACTCTTTTGTGTGTTTTTCACATCCATAGAGCTCCATTGTGTGTTTATCCAGCTCTAAAAGTAGTTCTGGTGCCAAAAAAAAAAAGCTCGAATTTCAACAGAAAGCCACATGATTATTGCTTGACTGAAGTCACACACTTCCAGTCAGTCACAGATTGGATGGCCCCAGCAAAAATCCCATTTTTTTGCTGCCTCCGTGCATCCCAACAAATCACATTCCTTGTGTGTATCCAGGGCTCTCCTTATACCACAGCCCTGAAATAGCTCCAGAAATACTCCAGGCACGGGCTTGGCTTTATCTGAGACTGCTGCAAAATAGACCAGGGAATACAAGATTTTAGTCTGGCGGCTGGGAATGAAAAAAAAAAAGGAGCAGCAGCACTGTCAGAACAAGCGAGAGTGGCTGTTGTGGTTTGGTGTTACAGGGAGAAAAAAATCCTTTAGTTGTAAATCAGCTTTTAGTCCTTGAGCTCTGCCTCGTAACAGAGACTTTCTAATCGAGGGTAGGCAGAGATTATTTTCTGTAAAAATACCATTAAAAAAAATCTCTAAAAAAGTTTGGGTTTTTTTATTCCCTTAAATAACATAAACCTTGAGAAAACGTAACAGGTTCTCTGCTGTTGTTAGAGGAGAATCTCGAGGGCTTGTGTGTGCTCTGTCTCTCTGGGAAATTTTGTGCCCTTTCTAATTCTCCTGAATATTGGTGGTGTAGGAATTTGGTTTAAGTTGAGGAGGAAAAGTTGTGGCTTTTGATTAAGTTGTCACTCTGGCAGCTTGAAAATTGAAATTTTAGCCTGAAAATTGAACTGATCTGCTGGGTTTTGGAGTGTTGGTGCTCAGCAGTGGGGAAAACAGAGTCACCCACTTAAACAGGAACCCGAATTTCTCTTTTTCATCTTTCACATGACGGGAATGGGTGGGCTCCAAACACTCCTCCATCTCAGGATCAGTCACAATCACCTCTCAGGGAGCAAATTTCCTCGAGAATTTTTAAGTTAAGCTTATTTAAATTGCTGCTTGCCACAACTTCTTCACAATATTGCTTTGGGAAAATCAACAGGTTCCTTTATGAAATTATATTTTTTTTTTCCCTCCTTTATCCATCCCAAAGGTGTTTTATCTTAGGGATGCCACTGCAATTCTTTCTGATCGTGTTTTTCCTGATGATTGGTGTGCTGCAGGACTGGGGAAAGGAACCACATTAGCATTTTATCTCCTCGTGCTGGGAAACTTATTACCAAGAGTTAATCATTTGCATTGGGCTCACATTAGGTAGGAAAATATTGGAGATATTTGGGGGTGGGGGAAGGAAGCGTTTTGGTTTTGCCAAATCCAGTCTCTTGGCAGCTCTGTCCAGAGGGATGCTGAGCTGCTGCTGTGAAAATTGACCCCGTTAAAAACCCCATTTCATTAAACAGTGATAATTCAGCTGCAGAGTTCTGCAGAGTCCAAGGTGCCAAAGGCTTCTGTACCTCAGTGCTGTGTCAAGCAGAATGTTCTCCCTCAGAAATCCCACCACCTTGTCTCAGAGCTCTCCCCAGGTTTGCCTGCTCCGGGCTTCTGTCGCTGTCTCATTGCTCTGCCTGCCAAATTTCCAGGCTGAATTCATCTCCCATTGATGAAGTGCCTTTCTCTCTGCTCACTGCGTTCACCCTTCCTTCTTTCACGTGTCTCCTTTCGGGATTAGAAATTCATCAGGGGATTTTTTGATATTTTTTTTCCCAGCTGAGGGGACTCTCCCTGTGCAGTTCAGGTTTAGGGATCTGCACCTATTTTTATTCTTTGTGTTTTTCCAACTTTTTGCTGCTCTCTTGTTGAAGGTTAATAAATTAGGAGCCCTTTTTTTTTTCCTAATATTTTTCAATCAAGATATTTCAGAGATTACTGTGTGTTAAAGGCAGTTTTGGTGCCAGTGATGTGCCCCTGTGAAGGGGGGAGCTGTGTGGATGCTGCTCAGATGGGAACAGTTTTTAAATTCATTTTTCTCCTGCTCATCCTCAGCTTTTCCACAGGTCTGAAAGTGGCCCCAGTTCTGCTGCTGTGGGCTTTGAGATGCCTTTGTTCAGAGCTGTGGAATCAGCACTTCCTGGGCATGGTTTGCTCATTAGAGCACAGTAATTAGTGAATTTGCCGTGGACTTGCATTGCAGCCGTTCTTATGGATCCTTTCAACTGCTGCAGTTAAATCAGCAGGTTGGGATGTCGAGGTTTGATTTCCCTGACACTCGCAGGAATTCCTTTTACCTGGACCAAAAATAATCACACCTGCCCTGAGAAACCCATGGGGGAGGTGGGCTCTTGTTTTCACGTGGCTGAAATAAGAATCTCTTTTTAATGATGCGTTCTCATTACCAAACTTCTCATCCTTCAGTTGGAAACTATTCTCCCTTGAAAGGGACAACAGAGAGGGGAAGCAGGGCTGAGAGGAGGCTCTGCTGAACTCAGAACTTCTCTTGCGGACACTTCAAAGCCCAGCATCTTCACCCATTTATTTAACCTCTTACTACATCAATTGTGTCTTAAGTAATGGGGGGAAAAAGCAGGAAAAGTGCATTTGCCCTGACAAAGAGCCCTGCTCTTGCTCTGCAGTGGGTTCCACAGGAGAAATCAGCTCCTCGAGCATTATGATGAGGACTCTCCCAAAACAGACGAGCCCAGCCCGTGGCCGAGCCCTGCTTCAGCTCTTGCTGGGTGTGTAACAACTGAGAGCAGTGCCAACATCACCCCTGTGCCGCCAGCTCTGAGCCTGCCCCGGGGTTGTGGAGAATTAAAAGCGTTTTCAATCACATTCTGTGATCCCTGCCTTTGAAAGGAAGTTACTTAAGGGCTGCCTGTGTCCTTTGGAGGCACTGAGCAAGCATCACTCAGGCCATTAATAGAGCTAAAGCCTTGGTGTGCTCAGGGACTCCTGAAAAGAGATCAGATTAATTTGCTAAAGGTGGAAAGGCTCTGCCTGCTTTAATCTGGCTCCCTTTCAGCGATTGAAATGAAGAGGGGCAGTTCTCCTGTGCCTCCTCCAAGGTCCTCCGTGGGCAGCAGCAGAGGCTGATGTCTGTGCTCGAGGAGGAGAACCTCGATTAAGTTCCTAATTTAGGGGATTTTTACATATTTGGGGGTGGATTTGCCGGCTCAGAGAAGCTGTGGCTGCCCCTGGATGCCTGAAAATGCCCAAGGCTGGGTTGGATGGAGCTTTGAGCCACCTCTGGGACAGTGGCAATGTCCTTGCTCAATGGCAGGGGGTGGCACTGGATGTCCCTCAAGGTCCCTTCCAACCCAAACCGTGCTCTGATTACATCAACAATCCTTGAGGTTATTTTTTTCCCCAAGTACATCCACAGGGAGATAAAAAGGCCTTGAAAGGATGGAGTTTTCAGGCTGCTTTGTTCACGTGCTCCCATTTACAGGACTGGGTTGGTTTGGGGTTTTTTTTCCCCCTCTGGATGTACAAGACATCCAGGTATTTATACAAGTTGCAACAAAGGCTTGCACATTTTTCATTTTAGCTTAGATTGCTTTTATAATTACCCGAGCAATCCGCTGGTGTCCTTATCTGTTATTACTTCTCTCTGACTCGGGGATAAATGTGGATTTCCTAACAAAACGTGGGCTTGAAGGGTAGGAATTCCTTATGGCCAGGAGGTTGGTCATGGGTTCTACCCTAAATTCCAGCTGTTGAGCTTTATCCAGCACAGGTGCTGGGGTTTCCTGGGGGGGTGACTGTCCAGGAGAACAGAGAGGAGCTGAGTTTCAAATTGAATGTGAAATATTAACTTTACTATTAAAAACTAGCCTGTAAAACAAGGCTGAATAAAGCAGCAGGTATCATTCTGAGAAATCCAATTGCTTAGATGAAATCTGTAAACGTTCATGTGACTTTCGCTTTCGCTTCTCTTAATTTTTCTTTATTTCTTTTAATTCCAAATTGAATGTGGGCTGTTAACTTTAATGTGCAAAACTACCCCGTAAAACAGGGCTGAGTGAAGCAGCAGGTATCATTCTGAGAAATCCAATTTCTGAGATGAAATCTGTAAATGTTTACGTGACTTTCGCTTTCACTTTTCCTTAAACCAAGCCATGACCTTCCAGTTTTCCTCGGGCACCTGAGGAACATCATATGGAGGTGTGAAATGAAATCATTAAGGTAATGTATGTTTGGGATGTGTGTCAGGTAAGATTCCTATTTTCAGCTTACACTGAGCTCTTAATTAACTGATGAGCTTAAGCAGCTGAGATACAGTAATAGTGCATTTAGTTAATTGGCTCATGTGAAACTTTATCCCTGCCAATAACTGTGACACTGGAATAAATTCAAGACATGGTGTTAGATCCTTTAACTAAGCTAATTTAATCACTGGTCATTGTAAAAACAGCCACCAACTTGGAGGCTTTTTTTGGTTGTTGTTGTTGTTCCCTCCTGGAATTTGTGATTGCTGTGCTGGCAGCAGTGACATGGGGAGTGTGGAAATGTTCAGCCAAAAAAATCCTTGGGAACGTGGAGTTGGCCATCTGTCCTGAGCATTATACCTTGAATTACCCGGATTCCAGGGTGTGCTGGGAGGGTTTAATGCAGCAAAGCCAAATCTCAGCTGGGCTGGGCTCTGAACACGCTGCTGCCTCCTGAGCAGTTTTACCTGAGGAAGGTGGAGAGGGAATTTTACAAGAGCCTGGAGTGACAGGACCAGGGCAATGGGTTCACACTGACAGAGAGGAGGTTTAGATGGGATATTGAGGAGGAATTCTTCCCTGGAATGGATTTCCCAGGGAAGCTGTGGCTGCTCCATCCCTGGAAATGTCCAAGGCTGGGGCTTGGAGCAACCTGGGATAGTAAAAACCATCCTTGCCCAAAGCTGGGACAGGGTGAGTTTTAAGATCCCTTCAAACCCAAACCTTGCAATGACTTTATGAAGTCTAGGTTTATTTGTGATAAAAGAAATTCCCTGGTGGCATCATGCAGAAGGTTCAGCCCCACGTTTGACCACCCTCAGGGCCTGCTGAGCACGGTGTCCTGGCTCATCATCATCACACCTCTTCAGGCTTTGAAGAAGATCATCAGCAGAATGCTTTTGGTTATTCTAGCAGGGTGAAAGACAAGGCTGCCTTTGATTATATATATATATATATATATATATATTTATTGCCAGTGTTGGAAGCACAGCCCAGATGTCCAACACATGGTCCCTGTGTCACCTCCCCAGCTCAGAACTCGTGGTGGCCTCGTGTGACAGAGGCCAGCACTGGTCACACCACTGCCATGGCTCAGGCCAGCAGAAAAGCCAGGCTTTGTTCTAAACCCTGCTGAGGCAAACCCCGCTTTGGCCCTGCTCAGAACAGAGCTCAGCTGTCAGTGCCTGGGGGAGCACTTGGGATTGGGAGAGTTTTGATGCTGCTCCTTTTCCCTGGGGTGTCCCAGGAGGGGCTGGAGGTGGCACTCAGGGCTCTGGGCTGGGGACTGCCTGGATTTGGTGACCTTGGAGGGCTTTTCCAACCTCAGTGATTCCATGATGAGCTTGAAATCACTTTTTTTAGCAGCTCATGCAGCTGCTTGCCGTGCAGAGAACGTTCTCCAGGAGGAAGGGGATTGGTGAGCTGTTGGTTTGCTGCTGGAAGTGGCTGTGTCCTGGTGTGAAATCCATGCTGCACGTGAGCCTGGAGCAGTGGGCAGTGCCCTGTCCCAGGCCAGCACGGGCTGGCCAGTCAGCAATTCACCCTTTGCACTTTTTATCTGATGGATCTAAAGTTTCCCTGGGAGAGCCCAAAGGACAGCAAGACACAAAAAGGCTTTTAGTGCTTCAAAAGTGAAGTTGCTGAGTTGCATTCTTCCTCATGCTGAGATACAGAAAACGCTGGGGTGTTTTTTTTTGGTGGGTTGTTTTTTTTGGGTTTTTTTCCTTGCAGATAAGCTGTGTGCAGCTCCCCACTGCATCCCCACAGCTCCTTGCTGCTCCTGGGGCTGCCCTGGTGCCCTGTAATTGAGCTGGAGCTGAAGCCACACTGCAAAAGTCACAACAGACCTGTGCTCTGTGTGTGCAGCCTCCCTCAGACACAACGTTTTTCATCTTGCTGACAGCTTCCTTAATGGTTCTTGTCGTAGCTTTTAAAAAAAAAAGGCAGCCCAGCTGTAGAGGGTGCAGATGGAAGGTCTTGGTGCTGGTGAGTTGGGAATGGGTAAATCTTTATCCTGTGCTGTATCCAGCTGAAAACATCCATCTGCCAGAGACAGGAGCGCTTTAAATTCCCGTGCAAACAGCGCTGACAGGTCCTTGTGTTGATAATGTCTGTCCCCTGGAGCTGCTCCAGCACAGGGAACTTCCCTGGCAGGCTGGGGCTGCCCCTGAGCCGGGTTTGACAGCACCTGCTGCCTGGCTAAAGCTGAGTTTGGGGCTCCAGGGGCTCCTGCACTGGCAAATAGCAGACACTGATGGGCATCCCTTGGCCTGTGCCCTGCCTGGCAGCGTTTTCCCCTCACCCCTTGAGTGAGGCGCTGAGGATTTGGTGACTCCACGAAGGTGTTCCCTCCCCGAGACGTTTTTCTCTGCCCAGAGGAGCTCTTGTATCATGAGCTTCATCAAGATGATTGAGAACTCTCTGCTTGTGCTTCCAGCAGTACCCACGGAGCTTTTGGAAATAATAATCATAGAAACAAAGGATGGTTTGGGTGGGAAAGGACCTTAAAAATCATCTTCTTCAGGGCAAGGACACTTTCCACTGTTCCAGGGTGCTCCAAGCCCTGTCCAGCCTGGCCTTGGAACATCTCCAGGGATCCACAGCTTCTCTGGGCACCTGTACCAGGGTCTCCCCTCCCTCCCAGGGAAGGATTTATTCCTAATATCCCATCTAAATTCGCCCCTTGGCAGCTGGCTCTGGCTTGGGAATGTCCCCCCACATCAGACAGAATGCACTGGTTTCAGTCCCTGTGTTTTCAGGCTGTCCCAGGGCTGTGCTCACCTGAGCACACTCCTGGCATACCCTGGGATCCACATTCCTGCCTGTGCTGCTGGGGTGAGGTGGGATCTCTGCATCTGGAACACCCCCCGAGGGAGCAGATTCCAAAAGCTTGGAGCTTTTATTTCTGGCTGCAGCACCCCTGGCTCCTTTGAGGGGTGGTGAGTGCTGAGCTGCCCAAAAATCTCATTTCTTCTGCAGTTCCTGCTGCAAAGGATGGGAGAAATGGAAAATACAGTGGAATAGCTGGAAATTAGAGGCAGCTTTGCTCTTTGTCCATTCCTACAGCCTCATCCTCTGATGTTTTATCTGCCATGCTGAGAAGCCTCTGGATTGACTCGGGGAAAGTTTCATGTGTAGGCAGAGGAAGGGATGAATTGTGTGTGGAGGACTCTGTCCAGAGCTGCCTGGAATTACCAGAGAAACTTATATTTTATTCCTTGCAGCCTCTTCTGGGCAATTTTTGGCATTGGGTAAGAAGTGAGGAAGAGCAGGGGAGGATTCCCTGCCCAGCGCTGGGGTGGCACCAGTGATTGATTGTCCCCTTTGTCCCCAGAGGCTCCACATCCATCATTTAGATGGTGCTGCTCAGCCTCTTGGCCCTGCTGGTTCTTCCCCGCTCCCTCTGATTCTTTTTTGTTTATTTTCTTCTTTCTTCACCTCCTTTCAGGTGGGAGCAAAGGGGAAATTGCTCGGGGGGTTTATTTCTTATTTCTCTGCTGGGTTTGCTGCTCTGAAAAGCTTCACAGTTTGTCTCTTGGCTCAAAATTAACACCTTTGCCTGCACTTTTATAATACTGCTTTGAGTCTGCAGCCTGCTGTTTTGGTACACAACTACTTCGAGATATAACTTGAATTTCTACCAGGGAAGTAGTGTTCATTTTACCCTCATAAAAATCCCTCATAAAACTTGACTTAGTTTCCAGCATTATCTTTCTGTCTGTGTGTCTATATTTATTTGGAAAGTTCACACAGGCTCCCTAGAAATGTTAATTATTTCCCTTGTTAGGAAAGCTTTATTGTCCTAATATCTCACTTCTAAGGCTTTGCCACTGTCCAGTGCCACTTCTGTTCCAAAATCCTCTGCTTGCCTTGGAGGAATGGAACCACCTTAAGAAGAAAATTGCTGAAAATTAGGAATAAACAGATAAAATTCTGCCATTTCCCTGTTGTTGGGTACGCCTGTGCTATTTAATGTAATTTAAATTGTTTAAGCCTATGCTGCTTAATGTAATTCAAATTGTCTGCTGCTTAAATGCAGTGAATTTTCCCTTCCTCCCTGCCTGTTTTCCCTGGGATTTTGCACTTTTCCTTTGTGCTGGCTCCTCCAAAGCACCGCTGTAATTCAGGATTACGCCGGAGAAGGATGCAAAGAAAATGTTTAGGATGAACTGTGTGATATTGATACCAAATTACAAGGTGCCTTATGAGGAAATTGGAGCAAAATGGATTTAAAATGGGGCTCATTTGATTAAGTAGAGGAGTGATTGTGGGGAGGAGAGCCCTTGGGACTATTACTGAAAGAAACTTTCTGGGTAGTAAACCATTATTTGCATTTCATTTGTGATAGAAAAATACTTTGTTAGCAGCTGAGCCTCGACAGGGAAGCAGCCTGCTGAAGAAAATGGTTTTGATCATTGGCTCAGTTTGTAAGAACATTTCTTTAGCTTCTCCTGGCTGCCTTCACGTCGCTCCTGAGGTTCCTCCAGCTGTGTCTCCCTGCGTGGACATCCCTTCTCCTGCTGGAGCTGGGAGGGTTTGCAGCCTCAAAGCAAAGCTGGTTCTCCTCCCTGCAGCTCCGGGTGTGTGCTGCTCCCTCCTCAGTCCATCACTGCTGTCCCCTTTCCTGTGGACAGCCCTCCAATCCCATCTTTTCCACCCACAGCAGCTCCTGGATGTGTCATTCCCATTTCAGAGAGGCTCCTGGTGATTTTTTTAGATCCTTCTCTGGGGCATTCCTGCTGCTTTCCTCACAGGTCACTCCAAACCTTTTCCATCTCTCCCCACTTAAACAGTTGGGTTCATCTCTTGGGTATTTTCTTAATCGAGACAAAGGAAAAGAAAATATTATCAGATCTTACCAGATCCTCCTGTTATAACGTTTCACCATTTGGAAATTGGAATTTTTGCCTCTATCTGCTCTTGGAACTCCAGGATGCAGCTGCTGATGGATCTGTGGCCATCCTCAGCCTGGAGAGGAGCACCAGCTCCAGTGCAGGTGGTTCCTCCTGGGTTTTCCATGCCCTGGGTGGGTTCTGTGTGCCTGGAAACTTCTCCCCCACCAGTTTTCCCCCTGCTTTTTACAAAAGCTGTAAAAGGCTAATGCTGCAAGCAACATATGCTCGTGTTTCCAAGGGAAAGGAGGAAATTCACTCTGGAGCACTTGCAGGGATGGAGCAGCCAAATTTGCCGTTCTTGACTTTATTTTTGGAAATAGGTGGAAGGTGTTTGAAGGAATGGGGTGGGAGGGAAAAGCTCACCTAAGGCTGATGGCAGCAGAGGTGTTTCCACAGGTAATTAAGATTTGAGCTCAAGGTGTTGTAGGTGTGGGGTCTCGTACAGTGTGACCTGGCAGGTCAGAAACTGGGGAAGAGGAAGATCCAGGTCCCAGCTGAAGCTCTGCCCTTCTGCAGAGCTCTGAGCTCAGCTTTGCCACCTTTGCTTTGGCACCAAACCCTCTGAGAGGCTGAAACATTCCCCATTTGGTGGTGGAGGGCTGTAATTCACGGCAGGGGTATAAATTAAGAATTATGGATTGTGTAGCTGGGTGTTGTTGGCTTTTAATCCAAAACCCTGGTGGCAGCAGGTGCTGCTGCTCATCTGGTCCCCCTCAGAAGAGGCTCCAGTGACATCCACAGTGATACCCACAGCGATAGCGACATAACAAACACACCAGCTGTTCCGAGGAGCTTCCGCTGAGACATTCCCTGACGTTCTGTTAAGAAACTGATTTAAATATCTGGGTTTATCTGCATAAGCTCGCTCAGAAGGAGCGGAGATAACCTCCCAGATCCGTGGCTTTGATGGGAAGCTGCGGGGAAGGGGAAATGAATTTACAATTCAGGTTACGGAACAGTCGGCGAGGATGGGAGAAACGATGTTTTTGCTTTTAAAAAGAAGACTTTGTAGTCTGCCAGCAGTTCAGTGGGGCAGGCAGGAGTAGCTGCCTCCAGGATCTCTGTCTGTGAAGGGAAAACAGGTAATGCTGCTAAATCCTACAGGATTTACGATGTGTGCCACTGGTTTGGGGGCACTTGGAGGCGTTTAACAGAATGATCAGGATGGGAAAAGGACTCCCAAAGGAGAGTTTGTGTCCAGTCTTTGATCCATCACCACCTTTTCAAGCAGACGTTGGCAGGGGCTGCCCAGGGAGATTGGGATCCAATCCTTGGAGTGTCCAGGGAATTCCTGGATGTGGCACTCAGTGCTCTGGGACAAGGTGGGGATCACAGCTTGGACTCAATGGCCTTGGAGGGTTTTTTCCACCCTAAACTTTATGAATTTCTTGCTCTCCACACCTGAGCTGTTGGAATAAGAACAGCCTAACTTTCTTCAGAGCATCACTGCTGGTATTTCACTTCTTGAAAAGCTGATTTCCATATTCCCTTCTAAATAAATCCCTTGTCAGAAATACCAGCCACGGTCGGCCTCTGCTGAGATGGTGACTCTGAGAGTTCCCTGAGAGAGAACGTGCCTTCTTGGCACTCAGAAAACAATTCCTGCTTTCGAGCAGGGTATTAATAATTTCTTACTCGTGTTGGAGTGATGTCAGATGAAAAATTAATGTGGATGCTGCTCTCTCTTCTGCGAGCTGGTGGTGCCTGTGATGTGTAAGGTCTTAGATGGAGTCAACGTCTCCTTCCGAGCTCTAATTTCCTTCCAGAGTGAGGAGCACAAAACTGACACTGTAAATATTTCTAAGTGGTTCCGACTGTTGGTGTTTGTTTCTTTATCAGCCTCGTTGAGAGGAAAGGGAAAGTGCTTTGATGTGGTCCGAGAGTTTGGTTGTGGAAATTCGCATGTTTTGCTTTAGTGACTAAAACGTGGGGTGGAAAGGGAAATATTTGGCCCTTTTTACACTAATTTTTTTTTATGTGGTGTAAGTTTCTCACGTCGTTTCTGCCTCATCTGTCCACAGAGCTAAATAATGAATATTTCTTCAGGGAAGGCAGCAAGCTTTTGGTGGGGGGATCCTTGAGGCACTTCTAATAAATGATAAACACGCTAAAGATCTTTTTAAATAGTGGCTCGTGCTGAAGCCAAGTTGTGTTTAAAGCCTCAGTACTGGGATGGATGGCTTGGGACAGTGGATTTGGCTTTTTGAGCCATTTGGAGAGTCACTTTCCTCCACCACCCTTCCTTCCAACTCGGCAAAAACAAGGATTTATCA
Source organism: Sylvia borin (assembly GCA_014839755.1). Taxonomy (NCBI): domain Eukaryota; kingdom Metazoa; phylum Chordata; class Aves; order Passeriformes; family Sylviidae; genus Sylvia; species Sylvia borin. Next base: position 16,436,808 of record CM025970.1, on the reverse strand, counting down.
CCAGTGTATCATCACTGCTGTCTGTGTAGGAAGGATGGGATCTCCAGGGAGGAGTTGTTGGAGGCTGTGAGGATCCGAGGCTCTGCTGGAGTGAGGAGCAATAAATCTGAATAAATCTGGGTGCTGTGTGGAGCAGGGAGAGGGGTGAATGGGCTGCAGGATTCGCAGTGTGCCTTTAACCTGCTTCCATAATTGATGCCTGGGGACAAGGAGAGCGCCCTGTGGGAGGAATCAGCAGCCACTGAGTGGACCTGCAGACAGATGTGAGCTAAAGTGGAATGGAAAAAAAAGGGAAAAAAGAAAAAAAAAAAGACATCCACTGACCCAAATTTCTTGCAGTGTCCTGTTCTGTCTGGCTGAAAATGTCACGCTCTGGCTGCTGAGCCTTAAGAAGGAAACAATTCCTTGCTGGAGTGTTTTCCCACGTCGTGGGGTATTTTTTTTGGTTTTTTTTTTTTAGAATTTTAGAATGTGCAGGGTTTGAATGCACAACCCCATTGTTTGAGGCTGCCCCAGCATCATCTCCCAGGCTGTTTGTGCTCAGCTGAGCCTTGGACTGGGGAAGGCTGGGCTCTGCCAGGAAAGCTCAGTGTTTGGTAAACACTGGGGTTTGCTGCTCTGCAGCCTGCTAAATGGTCAGCCCTGCTTTGGAAAGCAAATGGAAGCAATCCCCTGGAAGCAATCCCCTGGAAACAAAAAGCAATAAATGCTTGCGGTCACTTGAAAAAGGATTCAGAAGTTTCTGATTGTTGGGTTCTGTGCGGGACGTGGAGGAACAGCTGGAGTCTGGGGCTGTGGGCATTGCAATTGTCATTTGCTGCTTTTAATTAGAAGTTTTGTTGCTGGGCAAATGAGTCCTCCAGAGGAGGGGCCAGCAGGGTTGGAGGGATGGAGGGAGGAAAGGCTGGGAGAGCTGGGATTGCTCGGCCTGGACAAGGAGAAGCTTTGGGGTGACACAACTGTGGCCTTGCAGGGCCTGAAGGGGCTGCAGGGAGAAAGGAAAAGGTGGAGAGAGAGGATTTCCAAGGGATGGAGTGACAGGACACAGGGAATGGAGTGACAGGACACAGGGAATGGTGGAGAGAGAATTTCTAAGGGATGGAGTGACAGGACACAGGGAATGGTGGAGAGAGAGAATTTCCAGGGAGTGGAGTGACAGGACACAGGGAATGGTGGAGAGAGAGAGAGAGGATTTCCAGGGAATGCAGTGACAGGACACAGGGAATGGTGGAGAGAGAGAATTTCCAAGGGATGGAGTGACAGGACACAGGGAATGGAGTGACAGGACACAGGGAATGGAGTGTCAGGACACAGGGAATGGCTTCAAACTGACGGGGAATAGGTTCAGACTGGATATTGGGAAGAAATTTTTGGCTGTGTGGCCCCATCCCTGGCTGGCTGGGGTTGGAGCTCGCTGGGGCAGTGGAAGGTGACCCTGACTATGGCAGGGGCTGGAACAGGATGAGCTTTAAGGCTCCTTTCAACCCAACCCATTCATTCTCTCCTGTTTTTTTAATCCCCAGAAAGCTCCTTCCTCTGCACAGTTGGCAGTGTCACCTCACTAGCAGCAATCCTTTCCCAGCTCCTCTTTTCCATGACTTCAGGTGTCCATCATCCTGACTTATCAAAGCTTTCTTTGCTCCTGTGGGGTCAGAATGAATAAGAGTTTGTGGCTTCACCTCCTGTGGAGTTTTGGTCTCCTTAAAACCTCTGTGAACATGGAATTTCTTGCTGCAGCACCAGGCACTGACTGGGAAGCGAGTGGAGTTTTAATCTGTCAAACTTTTGTACCTGTGTGATCACCTCAACGTGGCTGTTACACCAAAAAACCTGCAGTTAAAGGGGAACAAAGGGGTTTGTGTGCCTTGAGAAGGTGGGAGAGGAGAAATCATCTTCAAACCTGGGTGGAGCCCTGGATTTCCGGGGGAAATCCTCAAGCAGGAGGGTGCATTTGCACAGAAACAAAGTCTAATGAGTTACCAATTAAAAGTGGCAGAAATGACAATTGCATGGCCCACATCCGTGTCATCTCCCTTCTCCTGAGCTCCACGGTGGGTTCACCTCTTGGGGGAACTGAGGAGACTCTTCTGAGTCTGGTTTTGACCCCGCAAGACTGGTAAAAACCTAATTCCCTCAATAAATCAAACACCTGAGCCATGAGCATTATGTGAGTAACGCCCCTTTCTGCTGCATCACTTTGGGAGCAGAAAGGACGAGGGTTGTAAATTCCCCTCTGCAAATCCAGAGTGACCCAAAGGGGATTTCGTGGTGTTATTTCTTACTAATCTTAAAAGATTTTTTTTTTCCTTTATTCCTCCCCTCCAGTGGCCCTGGGTCGGACCCAACCCCTGAAAAGATCTAATAAAAGATTTAATTGCTTTTTTTTCCTTTTTCTCTCCCCCAGTGACTTTGGGTCCTGAACCAACTCTGGGTCAGAACCAACCCCTGAAAAGATTTAATGAAAGATTTAATTCCTCTTTTTTTTTTTCCTTTATCTCTCCCAGTGACTCTGGGTCAGAACCAACCCCTGAAAAAATTTAATTCCTTTTTTTACCTTTTTCCCTCCCCCAGTGGCCCTGGGTCGGAACTAGCCCCTGAAAAGATTTAATTCCTTTTATTTTTGTCACCTCCAGTGGCCCTGGGTCGGAACCAGCCCCTGAAAAGATCTAATAAAAGATTTAATTCCTTTTTTCTTTGGTCCCCTCCAGTGGCCCTGGGTCAGAACCAACCCCTGAAAAGATTGAATAAAAGATTTAATTCCTTTTTTTTTTTTTTTTCCTTTGTCTCTCCCGGTGGCTCTGGGTCGGAACCAACCCCTGAAAAGATCTAATAAAAGATTTAATTCCCTTTTTTTTATCTCTCCCAGTGGCTCCAGGTCAGAACCAACCCCTGAAAAGATTGAATTCCTTTTATTTTTGTCCCCTCTGGTGGTCCTGGGTTGGAACCAACCCCTGAAAAGATCTAATAAAAGATTTAATTCCCTTTTTTTTAATCTCCCCCAGTGGCCCTGGGTCGGAACCAGCCCCTGAAGAAGGAGAAGCCCAAATGGAAGAGCGATTACCCCATGACGGACGGGCAGCTGCGCAGTAAGAGGGATGAATTTTGGGACACAGCCCCTGCCTTCGAGGGCAGGAAGGAGATTTGGGATGCCCTCAAAGCTGCAGCCCACGCCTTCGAGAGCAACGACCACGAGCTGGCCCAGGCCATCATCGACGGCGCCAACATCACCTTACCCCACGGTAGGTGCAGTCCCTGGGTGAAACCAGCGATGCTCCTACCCCCATGAGGTGAATTTATAGAGGGATTAAAGAAAAGCTGCTTTTTTTTGGGTTTTTTTTTGTTGGGTTTGGTCCAGGGGGATGCTCAGTGTGAGGCTGATCTTTGCAGGCAGCATTTGGGATTTGCTGGGATCTCGTGGAACACCTGGATGCTCCAAGGCACCGGTTTTATTGTTTCATTTCCAGCTTCTCCTGGGAAGGAAGCAGATAATTTGGGTGTTGTTTTTTTCCCTCCTGATTTTATGGGTTTCTTTGGCACTTGAACTCTTGGGGTTGTTTTTTTTTTTTTTTTTAAACTTTCTCTTCTGAAGAGTCTGGAAAAAAAAAAAAATCCCAAAAATCTGAGGCTGGCAATTTGCTGTTAGATCCTGTGTGAGATAAAGTGCGAGCAGAATTAGAATTAGAATTAAACTGCAATGAGAATTTGGGGTACTTTGCTCTTTGTTTGGTTATTCTGAATCCTGCTGCGTGAGGGTTTTGTTCCAAGTTGTTTTTCCTTGACTCCACAACGCTGAAATTATTCTCTTCTATATTCTTTCTATTCTTTGTATTAATTCTTCTAATATTAATTCTTCTAATATTAATCCTGCTAATATTAATTCTTCTTATTAATCCTTTCTATATATTCTTAATAGAATATAGAAATACAGTGAAATATAGAAACACAGTGAGAGAGGAAGTTACTGATCATTTAAAGTCACCATTCAGGAAAATGGAAATAATTAATAACTCAATCAATTTTGCATTTTTTGAGGGAGTTGTTGCATTGTTTTTAGTTGCTAAAATATAAATTGTCCATGCCAGGATTTATATTAATTTATATTAATTTATATTATATTAAAATTCAATTTATAGGTGGGGAAGGTGGAATAAAATACAGATTATCATTCACTGTGGTGCCTTCCTCACATCAGGCTGCAGCCCTCAAAAATTGTCTTTAATATGGGAAAGTTCTTCTCAGTGAGGGTCTGAGTCTGCTTTTGGTCATTCAAGAGCCTGATAAAAATTATCTTTATCATTATTGTGATAAAAAAATAGTTTAAAATATTATAAAATAGGAAAACAATATTAAACAAATGAAATTATTATTAGAATTTTATAATAATTATTATAAAAGAATAAATAATTAGGATAATAAGATTTTTATAAAATAATTAAATACTAAGTAAGAATATTAAAATTAGCTTTATAATGATTATTATTAGAAAATAATGCAAATCATAAAAAATAGATATTGTTATAAAATAATAAAAATATTTTCCCATGTAATTGGAGCAGTTTCATCCTGCCTGGAACTTTGGGGGCACAGGAAAACTGGAGATGTGTCACGTGCAGTTTCAAGGCTCCCAGATTTGGGGGGGAAAAAAAGAAAAAAAGGGATGTGAAGTGTTAAATTTTGGTCTTTCCAGCAGTTTGCTTCGAGCCCTGCCTACTGCTGGCAGGTTATAATCTGCTTTCTAAGATGCAGAATATTCAGAATATCCCAGAAATACCTCAGCAATAAAAGCTGTGTCAGGCCTGGCTTGAGGCTGAACTCCACACAGAAGGAATATTTAGGATTTTTATCATTTTTATCCAGGATATGGAGTTTACTGGGGATATTTTTCTGCCCACAAAATTGCATGATTTATTATTATGATTATTATTATTTTTTTTTTGATTCAGCTTTCTGCTGGTGATGCTTTTGGGCATCAGCAGTTGGCAAAGTTCTCCCTGCCAGGGAGTTTTTGGAGTGCTCATCCCTGGAGGAGCCCCAGGAATTCCAATTCTTTATATTCGTGGTGGAGGAATCAAAATATTTTTCCCAAGAAAATATTTCTGTTTTCCTTTCTATTTAAATATTGATAAATTCCTTTCGAATGGAAAGATTTTTCACTCATTTATTGTTGTTGTTGTTTTTTTTCTTTCTGCACAATGATGCAATTCCCACGGGCTGGGGTGTTTCCTTTCATTGCTTTGCTCTGTGTGTAGAGGCTGAAAAAGAAAAAAAAAAAATACAATTTTACCCCAAAAACACCTTTGGTTGTCCCTGTGTTCAGGCCACAGATTCCTGAGAAAAAATGAGAACCCTGCAGGAGGTGGAGGAGTGGGAAGAGCTGGGGAGTGAGTGAGGACTGGCTGACAAAATACAGATTTTTGCACGGAGAGATTCGGGCTCAGCTGATGCTGCAAAAAATAAAATTTGCTTTTTTTTTTAATTATTCCAGAATCCTATAGGAAAGGGAAAAAATAAAAATAAAATAAAATAAATAAAATAAAATAAAATAAAATAAAATAAAATAAAATAAAATAAAATAAAATAAAACAAAATAAAATAAAACAAAATAAATCTCTTCTGAGGCTGCTTTCAGCCAGATCTGTCACTCGGTGTGGTGTGAGGAAGACTCTGAGCAGTGTAATTTTTCTAATGGATGCCTTTTGCTGGCTTTCTGCTGGTAAAAATAGCATTTAAGAAGTATTAAATAAATAAATGAGCTAGTGGGATGGGCTTAGCACTTCTCATCTATCTTGGGTGACTCCGTGGGATGGATTTAAAAATAGAAATAACGTTATCACCGATTTATACTTTTTTTTTTTTTTCTTTTCCCCTCCTCCTGTCTTAAAGTAGCACATCCTCCGTATTTTATTAATGAGTCGATTTGAATTTAATGGAGCAGAGTTTTCCTGACTTCTCAGCTCTCAAGCAGGAAATCTTGGAGCGTGTAGTATTTTCTAATAATGTTAATGTTGAGCTGAACTTGGCCTGCAGGTCATTAATATTAATTGCAGTCTGGCTGGGGGTTAAGTGGAGTTTTTAAATTGTAGGATGGGCACTTCGTGTGCTGCAGATTTCCCAGGATGTTTGGGTTGAATGTACCTCAGGGACTGAATATTTTCACCTTTGTGTTGTTTTGCTTTGTTGCTAAAATATAAATTTGAAACGGCAGAAAAACTCGATTTACACTGGGGAAAGTTGTAATAAAATCCAGATTACCTTTAATAAGTAATCAAATCCAGGTTACCTTTAATAAGTAATCAAATCCAGGTTATCTTTAGTAGGTAATCAAATCCAGGTTCAGTTTAGCCTTAAACCACTCCACATCACCTTTGGGTCAGGGGTGTTTTTAACCTTATCAGTCGTAGGCAGTGAATTCCAGGAGGGACACTTCACCTGCTGCAGAGTCCTCAGGATTTTGGGGTTCAACTCCTTTTATGGGGTTTTTTTGAGTGATAAAAGGGTGTCTCTGCTGGAATTTTCAGCTTTTCTGGGAATTCCAGCCCAGCTCCAGCTGCCTTTTGCAGGGAGCAGCTCTGGCTCTTTCTCTGCTGAGATCCCCAAAAGTGGGGATGGGAATATTTCCCTGGAATGCTGGGGAGAACTCAGAGGACATCACTGAAACATTCCTGCTCTGAATAGAGCGTTTTCTTCTCCTTAGGGGTGAAATATTAATTAGAAAAGCATTTTAAAAAGTCCTAAATAACAAGAAAACCCCTGAAAGCCAAGAGCAGCAGCGTGGGGAAGGCACAGTGTGTTTGCCACTAATCCCTGATTCCAGCCACACACCATCCCAGAATTATTTATTGCTTATTAGAATTATTTATTAGAATCATTTAGGTTGGAAAAGATTTCCAGGATGAGTGCAGCTCGTGGCCAGTCCCACCTTGTCACCCGAGCACCGAGTGCCACCTCCAGATCCCTCAGTCACAGGTAAATCCAATATTGCCTTCACACAAAAGGAAGATGAACAGCAGAATTCCATCTCTGGAGCTGCCCAGATTCCAGCAGAAACACACAACTCTGTGCAGTCTGTTCCCTGGACAGCTCCAGGGATGGGAACTCCACCATCAGATTTGGGTTGTGGGTGCTTTTTATCACTCGTAGTCACTATAAAGGTTGACCTTTTGCTGTGCTGAAAACTCCCCTCTTTATTTATTTCTTGCTGAGAGTCTCCATTTATTGAGTTCATTGGTTTGGATGCTGATGGAAAACTGAGCTGTCAGTGTGTGTGTGTGTGCTCACAGCCCAGCCAGCCAAGCCTTAGCATTGAAATTCACACAGCAATTCCCAAAAAACCTGCCGCAAAATGCTACCAAACCCAGGAGGCTTTTAACACTGACCATTCCGTGGGTGATTCCTGTGAATTGAGCAGCTCCAGGAGTGGGACTGTGTCATTTTGCAGGGTTTTTTTGTGTGCTGGCACTGTTGGACTTGCCTGTTGTCTGGATGAGTTGGTGATGGACTGAATCCTACGGTGAATTTGGGGCGTCTTCAGCATTTCAATTGAACCTCCTGTGAAATCTGCTGCCCTCAAAAGCCACGAGGTCCTTTGTGGTTTTTTCTTCCTCTTGGTCCCTGAAAATTGCTGGGAATTAAAGCTGTAGGAATTGCCTTCTTGTCTGAAGAGAGGCTTTTTAATTATCATCAGAAATGATGTTTTTGATGGTTATATTCTCCACACACGTGTAAAACGTTGCTGGACGATGTGTTTTTCTGTGAGGATGCCAAATCCTCGCTCAGGTTTCTCTGATGCCCCTTTAAAAGGGGACTAAATGATATTTTGGTGGCTGTGGCTGTCTAATTTTAGATTCCAGCAGAGTTATGAAAGCTTTGGGAGGTCTGGCTATCAAAGCCTGTCTGTCACTATCAGCAGCAGTAGCACCAAGAGGAAAATGCAGGGCAAAAAAAACTTAAGGAAACTCTAAAACCTGTAGTGAAAATCATAAAATTTACAGCTGAGCCTCCTGCTCTGTTGCTTTGGGGTATTTTTGACTAAACTCTGCTCAGGAGACAGCAGTTATTAGTTCAAGGGGAGGTTTTTCTGGTTTGTTTTTACTTCAGTTTTAAAAAAAAAAAATAAAAATAACAACCAACCCAAAAGGCAGGGATTAAAACCCAAAATTGCTGCTGTCTGGTGAGGAAGCAGACAAGCTGCTGCTGGCACTGAGGCCCTGTGTGCATTAGGAGAGTGCTTTTATTTTGCTTTTTCTTCTACACATCCAGGGCTATTTTTATGGGGTTTTGACGTCAAGTCCTCTCTGTAGGCTGAGCTTGGCTGAAATGGGGACTGAACACAGGGAATATTTCATAAAAGGGCTGCTTCAATCCCTCCCAGCACCCAGGGGTGCTCTGGAAAAGGGGCTGGGAGCTGCATCCCAGTTTTGCTGTTTGCAAACACCTCGGTTTGGGCTGCCCTGGGTGTTCCCAGCCAGGCAGGGACAGGAGTGACAGAAACATGCCATGGCACTGCTCTGTGCTGCTGCTCCTCTGGGCTCCTCACCAGCTCTGGGCAGCCCAGCTCAGCCCAAAATCCATTTCCCAGAGCAGAGGAGCCCAGCTCATCCCAAAATCCATTTCCCAGAGTGGAGCAGCCCAACTCATCCCAAAATCCATTTCCCAGAGCAGAGGAGCCCAGCTCACCCCAAAATCCATTTCCCAGGGGAACCCAGCTCATCCCAAAATCCATTTCCCAGAGTGTGGGAACCCAGCTCATCCCAAAATCCGTTTCCCTCAGTGGGGCAGTCCTGGAGCAGCCCCAAAATTCCTGGAGCAGCCCTGGCTCCTCACCAAGTGCCTCCTGCTGAGGAGAAGTGTCCCAAAGGCCACAGGAATTACTTTCTCCACCTCAGTGAGGGATCCTGAGCTCCAGGCTGGGTGCTGCCTGCCTGGATATGGGATTATCCTGCTCCAGCTGCCCACAGCCTGCTCAGGGCACAGTGGGGCAGCTCCTCCTCCTCTGCTGTCTCTTCTTTTGGTGATTCTTGGCCTTTTCTGTGTCCATCACACCTGGAAAAAATGCTTTATTCCCTTTGGGAATGGCCATGGCTGGAGTAAAGGAGGTGCTCTGTGGTTGTGTCTCCAAATTCCTCCTAACCTCGAAAAAGAATCACTTTCCTCAACAGCCTCCTCCAAGGAAGAAGCTGCTTTCCATCATTTCTGCTGTGATGAATAATTTTAAAATAGATCACAACATCCTTCCTGAGGGATGCAGAATTCCCAGTGTTTTCATCAAGTGGAAGGAAAAATGAATCAGAGCCTCGGGATGTAAAGCAGTTATGGCTGCCTGGAATATTTCTATATCTCAGTGCAGGTTAGAAACTCTGAACCCTTCAAATAAAAACCCCCACACTGTTGTTTTTTCCTTAAATATCTTGAACTTCTGCTCTGGCGTTTTGAAAGGTCTTTTGGGGAGTTTTGGCAACAATTGCTTGGGCTCTTCTCTCCCGCTGTAGCTCTCCCCTCTCTGTTTCCTGTCTTGGGTTTCAGTTTGTCTTTTCTGGTGTGGGGAGGATGACTGTGCAACACTTTTCAGAAATGCTGGTTTAGGGGTGTTTTTAACCATTAATGCGTGGCTAGAAAAGCTGCAGCTAATTCCTTTAAAAAAAAGGAAAAAAGAGAAAAAAAATCCAAAGCAACAAACCCAAGCTGGCCATGAAATGCTCATAATAAACCCAGATTTTTGACAGAATAACAAATTCCTGATGTAGGAAGCTGCTTGTTGATCTGGGTGTTGCAGACAGGCGTGTCTGCTTTAGTGAATAATGGTCCTGTGGTATCTGATGGTGGTCAGGACATGATTTCTGCCTTATTGAATATCCTGAATATCCCCCAGGAGTGGACTTGTTCTCCATGATTGGCTGCTTACAGCGATGGCTCTGAGGATCAGCTCCATCTGCCTTGCTGTCTGCTTGGGAAATGAGAAAAAAGAAATATGACCTGTTTAAAATCTAAGCGGGAAATGAAGTTGAAAATGTGTTTTTTCCCCCCCCTTTGGGTGTCTCACCTGCTTCATCCCACTCCTCCTCCATCATCTCCACTTGATTGTGGCCAAAACATTTGGCATCTTCTGCTGGTTTGGCTTCAGGGATATAAATAATCTAACGTTGAATCTTATATGTATTTAATATTGTGTATAATAATAATAATAATAATAATAATAATAATAATAATGATAATTTCCTCCAAAACCAAGGCAGAATAGTTGTTATGGCCAGAAGTGTCTGAGCCCCAGAAAGCTTCTCCCTTTTTTGGGGCAGGAAATGCTGAGGAAATCCCACCTGAGGTGTCACAGACAACATGGGCAGCACTCAGGAGGTGTTTTCAGTATTTTTAAATATTCCCCAAGCTCCTTCAATAAATACTCATGCTGATGACTTCCAGTCATTCACTGGGTGTGTTACAGACAGCTTGACCTCTGGAAGAATCCGAATTTCAAAGGGTTTTCTTGCACCTAGAGCTGAGAGCTGCTTTTTGCTGACAGTTATCACTGAGAAAGTTATCACTGGGGAAAAAAAGGTTTATTTTTTTTCTGCTGAGCCACGTCTGAGCCCAGCCCAGAGCAAGCAACGTTTGGTTTGTAGCTTTATTGCAAACAAAACCTGCAGCAAAGGGAACTCTTGTGTTTCCATCTGTGTTTTGACTCCCTGAAACTGCACGGGAACAATGAAACCTCCGAGGTGCTTTTAATAATTCCTGAGTGATCAAGGAAGGTTTTTTTTTTAATAGAAGGTCTCAGCTACAGCAAAGCCTTGAATTTTTAACCTTTCTGGGCTCTCACCATCTGCTCAGGGCACGAGGCAGCACCAACGTTCAATCTTCCACCTTTATGCTTAATCAATCCTTTTTCCTCTGGTGTTTTTTTATAATTATTTTAGATTTTTTTAAATGAGGCCACTCTGAAGGAGCAGCAGCAGCGTGGAGGTGAGGAGCAAATAAACCCTCAGATCTTCCTGTCACCTCCCTTAATCCCCTCTGCCCCAGAGCTGGGCCCTGCCTTGTGCTGCACGTTTATTTTCAGATGGGTGGTGGGGGGAATTTGTTCACTTTGAGTTTTCCCACCTCTTGTTCTCCCTGCAAGCAGCTGGGAGGGAACTCCACACTCAAGAAACTTTTATTTGGTGTTCATTCTGAGGGATCATCGCTGCTGCTGCTTCACCTGGAGCTTCAACAAGTGCTGTAGCAGCCCAGATTCCCTTCCAGCTCCACCTGGAGCTCAGATTTAACTCTCTGAAATCTCATTTTGAGCACTGGTGAGCAGGGGATTGTTTGGAGGCTGAACAACAGTCTCCATCACAGCCAACTTTTATTTGGTGTTCAGTCTGAGGAGTTGTTGCTGCTTCACCTGGAGCTTCAACAAGTGCTGTATCAGCCCAGATTTCCTTCCAGCTCCACTTAGAGCTCGGATTAAACTCCCTGAAATCTTATTTTGAGCACTCCCTGATGGGCAGGGGATTGTTTGGAGGTTGAACTCCCCACCTGGAGGGCACAGGAGGTCTGTGCTCACCAGGTGCTCCTGGAACATCCCAACCTGTGGTCAGGCTGTGCCTCCTGTGTCTGCAATTCCCTGGAAGGAGCTTGGAGCCAGGGAACAGGGACAGGAGAAGAGGGAACAGCCTCAGGCTGGGCCAGGGGAGGCTCAGGGGGGACAGCAGCAGGAATTTCTCCATGGAAAGGGCGCTCAGGAATGGGAACTGCCCAGGGAGGTTTGGATCCCCATCCCTGGAGTGTCCCAGGAATTCCTGGACACTCTGTAAACTTCCAGGGATAAAATCTGTCTGTGTCAGTGGTTGGCAAGGGAAAGGAGATCTCTGTCCCCTGGATGATGTGAGCCTCCCGTTTGGTTTTCCCTTTGAGCCGTGTCAGCTGTGGGATTTGGGCTGCTCAGGGCCACGTGTTCACTCTGCACTTATGGGAACAGCAGCCCAAAACAATCAGTGGTGACCAAGGCAGTGACAACCTCTGCAAAGCTTCAGCCTCACCCTGAGCAGGTGACCTGGGCACTTCACACACTGTGCTCAGAGGGATGCCATGCAGCCTCAGGTGATGATGATATTCCGCTTTCCTTTTCTCCTCCAAAACCCTCCAGCCCCTCGAAGAAGCTAGATCATGCAGAACAGCAAATGTAAATGGAGAGGGTACACAGAGAAGCTCTTTCACCAACCATTTTATTTTTAAATTTTTATCTAAGAAGCCTGTCTAGACAGGCATCTATTTTCATGACATGCAAAGCAGAGTAGTAGATGAATACTTCATTAGCAAAACGACTTGTCATCTTTGAACCCTGATGGAACATCTCTTGGAAGCTGTTCCTTCCATGCAGTCTCAGATCCAAGTTTTACAGGGATGTGGAAGTGGCAGTACATATGGTGTTGTTAACACGACAACTGCCTGGCATTAATGCATAATTACTTTGTTTCTCAAAGCCAATGAGGTGCACAGGCTGGAGGAATCTGAGCTCTGGTGAAGCTGTTTTAGGGAAGGATTAGATCCTTGGTGGAAGTTACACTGTGAAATTGGGAGTTCCTAGTGTAGGTCCCTTCTTCCCTGCTGCCTCATTCTCCATCAGGTGAGAGGGGTGGGGGCACAGATTGCAGCTCCTCTGACAGGGTTGTCACTGCTGCTGTTGGAATCAGTGTGGTTTTTAGAGGAATTTGGAGGGGTTTGGGTCAGGGCCTTGAGCAGCCTTCCCAAAGTGTCCCCTCCCTGTTCCCTGTGCTGATCCCTCTGCTCTCCCTGCTCCACACGGTCAGGGTTGTACACCTGGGAGCTGTGGCTAAAATCTGAACAGGAGTGGCTCGTTTAGCAGAAATCCCTCTGTTTCAGAAGGCTGTGTTAATTATCTTTCACTTTCAGCCTAGTTAATTAGCGCTAATGAATGAAGCGATGCTGGTGCTCTGCTGTGATAAAGGGAGAGAGGATCAACAAGCCCAGCGATGCACGTGGCAAATTTTTCCCAAAATTTGTGTTGGAAGGGACCTTAAAGCTCATCCAGTCCCACCCCCTGCTGTGGGCAGGGACACCTTCCACTATCCCAGCTTTTCCCAACGTGGCCCTGGAGAGTTCCAGGGATGGGGCAGCCACAGTTTCTCTGGACAATCTGTTCAGTGTGGAGCCTGTTCTGAGTTCTGCTCAGTTTGAGGCAGGGTGCCTTGGATACACCTGAGGGATTTTTGGTTGGATTCTCCAGCTGGGATTTGCTCTTTTGAAAGTTTTTATTTTGGTATGAACAGCATGAGGAGAAACTTCTCTCCGTGGAGAGTGGCAGAGCCCAGGGAGGCTGTGGAATTCCCTCTCTGGAGACGTCCCAAACCCACCTGGATGTGTCACACCTGCCTGGGTGACCTCCAGAGGTCCCTTCCCTTCCGTGATTGCAGGAAAAGCAGCTGAGGTTGGGAAGGGTGTCAGAGTCTCCTCATTTCCCCCCATTTTCAATTTCAATCCCTGCGTGTCTGGTGCCACTGGCCGCAAGTGGGGATGAGCCACAGTGAGCAGCTCCTGCAGCTCCTGCTGCCTCTGGGAGTTTTCTCCAGTATGGAATGGAGGGTTTTGCTTTGGGAAGACAGGTATTGGCAGGGAAAGCTGGAATTTCCCTTGGAATGGAGAGCCACAGTGAGCAGCTCCTGGGAGCTCCTGCTGCCTCTGGGAGTTTTCTCCAGCATGGAATGGAGGGTTTTGGTTTGGAGAAAGCTGGAATTTCCCTTGGAATGGAGAGGCACAGTGAGCAGCTCCTGGAGCCCTGGGAGCTCCTGCTGCCTCTGGGAGTTGTTCTCCAGCGTGGAATGGAGCCAGACCAATAATGTTCCCATAATGGAAGAGCTGCTTCTCCGTGGATTCAAAATGAGAATTATTAAATGCTTCGTGCCCGTTATGTGCAAACCCCACTCCTGAAGGAGCTGCAGTGACAGAGGCAGGCCGGGGATGAGAGCAGAGCCCTGCCTTAGCATCCAAACCTTTGTCCAGGAGCTTTCTGGCAGCTCAAATTTGCATAACCCATGGAAATTTCCTGTGGAAGAAGCACAGGAGGAGGTTTAAGTGGGTGGTTTATAATCAAATGTTTCCCCCACACCATCAATTCCTTTATTTTTCTCTGCTCTCGGTGCAAGGCACTGACCTGCACGAGCATTCCCACACATTTCCCTCTGGAAAACAGGAGAACCACGCTGGTAACAGCAGCCTTGGACACTTGCAGGGATGAATTGAGCAGTTTGTGTTGGGATTGAGTCAGGAAGAGCTTTTTTGGGGTGAATTCCCCCCAGTCTGGGGGGGAGTGGAGCAGAGCACTGGTGTGTTTGCTCCTGTCCCAGCCCTGCTCCCTCCACCTCTCCCACCTACTCCTGATGTCAGCACAGGGAATTTCCTCCTTAGAAAATCTTGTGTTTCCCAGCCCAGACCTGGAATCAGCAGCTAATAAAGAGATAATTCAGCTTTTCTGCCTCATCTTTGCTCCCTGGGAGCTGCTCTGCTCTAAGACCCAGAGACCCTTTTGTTTTCCTACTGAATTTCAGGCATTGGTGATTTATACTGGGTCCAAATCAATACTCCACAGGTGAAAGCCCAATTTATTCAGCAGTCCAGGCTCAGCTCGGCTTTGGAGTGGAGATTTTCAGTCAGAAAAAGAAACAACTGAACCAGCTGCTCCTTGGGCAAATGTGTTACACACAGGCAAGTCTCCTTAAATTAGCTGAGTCTTGCAGCAATGCTGAATTTTGGGTGGTGGTGTCTTAATTTCTCTTCCTGCAGCAAATCCGTCTGAGGGGAAGGGAAAAAAGAAAAAAACATGGGAATCTGCTCAGTTCTTAAATTTTGGGTGTTTCTGAGCAACGCTCCTCAAAATTGCTCTAAAACTTGGAGGCCCTTTATGAACAGAAAACCAAGAATTTTCCTGAAGGGGATGGTGTGCACCTGAAGGAAATGCCAAAATGCTGTTTCAAATGCATTAAAACTTCGTGTGTTTTCAGGTGAGTGTGATTCGCTGGGCTGAAGAACTCCTGCAGAAGTTGTCCTTCCTTCATTGAGATCTCTTAAATTGTTGATCCTGCAGGAGGATAAATAAACCCTGAACTGCTTAGGGCTTGAAGCAGAATTTTAACCAATCCTTTTTAGCCTTTTCCTTTCCAAATCCAGTGAAATATCCTCATAATCTTCACAAAACAAAGTAATTTTATTTTTTTTTTTTTGTGGCTGGCAAAGCAATTAACTTCAGAATCTTCCTGTTCCTTCTGCTTGATGATCACATCTGCTTATTTTTCCCCTCTGAAATTCTCAAGCTGTCTCCTACCTGGATAACAACCAACAAGAAGCTTTGCCTTGTAGCTCCTTCCAGAATTCCTCACTCTCCAAGCCGGTGTTAGTTCTGAAATATTAAAATAATCCCATCTGCTTTTTGCTTTTTTTGTGGGGTTGTTTTTTTTTTTGCATTTTATCTTGTCTGCCACCCTTCCTTTCCTGCTGCTCTCCTCCCCTGGAATCTGCCCCTTCCAGGGGTTTCTTTGGATGATCCAGCAGTGGAAACTCCAATCCTCGAGGTTTTGGCACCTGAACCTGCTCAGGTTTGGGGAGGGAAAAGGAAATCAGGCTCAGTTGGGATGTGGGGTGGTTTTTCCTGCAGCTCTGAGCATTTCTGTGCTGCCTTTTCCTCCTCTGGGTCGAGGAGGCTGCGTCCTTCCTGCTGGCCTAAGGAACAGAAAAACCTAAAAAAACCAAAAAATTATTTCTCTCTTGTTTTCCACTTTCTCCTAAAAACTTGATATTCTTTTAGGGCCCTTTCTAGCTTAATGTGGTCCAAGCTGCTGTATCCTGCAGGAAGGATCCAAAATGTGATTTTCAGTGAGAACAGCAATGTCAGGAGTGTTTCCTAGTTGGGATGTTTGATTTCCTGGGATTTTCAGTTAGATCAGCAATGTCAGGAGGTGTTCCCAGGTTGGGATGTTTGATTTCCTGGGATTTTCAGTTAGATCAGCAGTGTCAGGAGTGTTCCCAGGTTGGGATGTTTGGGGACATTTTCAGCAGGAGCACTGAAGGCTGGGATTTCTGGTGAGGTTTGCAATAACCTGTTCTTACATGAACACTTTGTCAGAAACCATTTCTCAGTCTGGGATGGGGCTGTGAGCTTTTATTGCCAGGAGCTTTCTGCTGCTGTGTCTTTTTTCCTATTTATATAACTTTTATTTTAGCTGCAGACCTCCAAGTTAGCTGCTGTTGGAGAGGATTTGTTTTAATATTGCTGATCTGATGATGATTAAGGAATCCAGTGTTTATAGCATCAGCTTTGACCTCCCTGTTAGTTCAGCTGGGCACCCAGATAAATGATGAAGAAATTCCTCAGCAAGCTCCCCCCACGTTGTTTAAAATTAACTCTTGGAGGTGCTCTTCTGAAGCTGATGCATTCTTTTTAAGAGAAATGGCTTCTGAAGAAATTTTAGCTGCTTTAGCTCCATTGAAAGGCTGTTGAGGTTTAGATTTTGGCTTTTTTTTAGCAGCAAAATTGTTTCTGTGTCTGGAATTTAGTCCTGGGACATTTAACAAAGAGATGAGGAGTGAAATGAATGTTGTAAAACAAAATTGAAGTGTGGGAACTTCAAGCTTGGGTCTGTAAATGACAAAGAACCATAAAAGGGTTTGGGTCCAACACAGCTTTGAGAAAAGTTGATTTGCTCTGAAGTTTATGAATGGTAAAACATTGTAATGAGTTGATGTAATAATTTAGTTTTATTTCCTTTTTTTGTTTTGTTCTCTCATAAATCTCAGGGCACAGATGCCTTGGTGCTACCTGTACAGAGAGAAAGCTTAAAACACTGATCTTTTGATTGATGTCTTCTGTGTGTTTTCACAAACACAAATTATTCTTAAAAAAAAAAAGAGGATTTCTATCCTAAAGATTTCCAGCAGAAGACGCTGCTGTTACACTGGCCTGGGTGACACCACATAGCCCTGAGTTAGAATTTCATATTGGGGTCATTTTGCTGATCAAACAGCAAAGTTTAAGACAACTCAGTGTCAGCACGATTAAAAAAACTGCAAATTAAAACCCCCCTTAGTTTCTAACAAGGAGCACTTGGCTGTTGTGTGCAGAGCAGAGGCAAAGAGGTTTTTAATATTCTGTAGCTCAAGGACTTGGCTCCTCTTCAGACATTCCCAGCTCCACAAGGATGGGAGATTTGGCAAGTGACTGTGCCCCTCTAGGGGCAGAAATGTGGAAGTTGGTTCTGCAGGTGAATTCAGACCCGGGGAGAGGGGCTTTAAGCACAGTGGGAAGGGATTCCTGCTGGGATTCGGGATGCAGCTCCCTCAGTTTCCCAGGCTCTGCTTTCAGCCTGCTCAGCCTTGAATCCTTAAAACAGCACAGGAAAATGTGCTGCTGCTTTTGTAGGGTACTGCTTGAAATCTGTTTTATCAAGTAAAAAGCTGGTTGATCAAGGAAAAATCTGTTTGATAAAGTAAAAAAAAAATCTATTTGATGAAGTTACACTGTGAAAAACTCTGCCTGTATTTGATACTTCAGCATGTGGGAGAATTCCTGAGCACCCAGGTCAGGATTATCCCAGGGGAGTTTGGGGAAATAAAAATCCCTTCCTGACACTCCAGGGCTTGGAAAATGTGGGAGTCAGAGAATCCTGGTGTTGGTGCTGGAGCTGCAGCCCTGGGTGGCCGTGTTTGTTTGTCCTGGCAGTGCTCACTGCAACACTCCAAAAACCATCCCAGCAGTCTGGGGATGTTTGAGAAGTTACAAAATCCTCCTTTCACGGTGCTCTCCTGCATTCTCACAGCTCAGGGGGGCAGCAGGAATTGGTCCAAAGTGGCTTTTGCTGGACCTGAACCTTGGCCCTGCTGCTGCTGAAAGATTCCTCCTGGGAATGACACAGTGGGAGCACATCCTCATCCCTCCTCCCTGCTTTGGGGCTTTCTCTGCAGGGAAGGGGTGTTTGGTGTGTAGAGGGGGTGCTTTTATTCAACCCCAAGTTTCTGGATGCAGACAAGGTGGGACACTGATGATTTTGGTCTGGTCCTTTAAAACTTTCCATGTTTTCAGGTGAGTGTATTTGCTTGACTGAATAACTCCTGCAGAAGTTGTCCTTCCTGTCATTGAGATCTCTCAAATTGTTGGTCCTGCAGGAGGATAAGTAAGTCCAAACTTTGGACTGCTTAGAAGTGGAAGCAGTATTTTAACCAATCTTTTTTAGCCTTTTCCCTTCCAAATCTAGTGAAATATCCTCACAATCTTCATAAAACAAAGCTTTTTTTTTTTTTTTGTGGCTGGCAAAGCAATTAACTTCAAACCCTTCCAGAGCAGCCAAAACAGAAGGTGAAACAGAGCAAGAGCTCCGTTTAATGCTTTAAAGCCTAAATTCCAAACTCACCTCTTGTGTGGTTTGGAACAACAAGGCCAAAACTTCCCGGAGTGACCACACCAGTGTGAAATATTCCACGAGTTCCCACTGATTTTTATGTTATTATTTTTTCCTCCCTTTTTTTTTCCTCTCCTCAAGGTGCTCTCACCGAGTGCTACGATGAGCTGGGCAACCGCTACCAGCTGCCTGTCTACTGCCTGGCACCTCCCATCAACATGATCGAGGAGAAGGGTGACCTGGAGACTCTGGACATCCCTGAGCCCCCTCCCAATTCCGGGCACGAGTGCCAGCTGCGCCTGCGCCTGTCCACGGGCAAAGACCTGAAGCTGCTGGTGCGCAGCATGGACACCGTGTACCACATGAAGCGGCGGCTGCACGCCGTGGAAGGAGTGGAGCCGGGCAGCCAGCGCTGGTTCTTCTCCGGGAGGCCCTTGGCAGACAAAATGAAACTGGAGGAGCTGAAAATCCCAAAGGACTACGTGGTGCAAGTCATCGTGAGCCAGCCCTTAGCCAATCCCACCCCGGTGGAGAACTGAGTTTTTATTTTTTCTGCCCGCCCCCTCCGCTCGGTTCTGTCGGTTCTTCTCTTGGCCGCCGTCGCTGTTTTGTGGGGTTTGTTTTCACTGCCCTCTCTTCTTCTTCTTCTGGTGGGTTTTTGGGGGTTTTTTGGGGGGATGTTGTCCTGCTCGTGGATGGGTTGGCGAGGAATGACCAGCAAAAAACAAAAAAAAAATTCCATCTGTGATGGAGATCTGCAAAAAAACGTGAAAGATGTGACCTGGCCTCCGGGGTTTGGCTGATCTCGTATTGAACACGACAGCAAGAGGAACAGGGCAAAGGAAGGGAAGAGAGGGAGAAAAGAGATTGTTCACTTATTTAACGATCCTGAAGCTGCCAGGGGTGTCCTGATCCGTGAGGCCGGAGCAACAGAGAGCACTTTTATTTAAAAAACACCAACTTGGGAGCGAATCGATGTCTCCAGTTCCGTATCAGCAGCACACGCAGCTCCTGCAGGAAGGAGCCTGTCACGGGGATCCCTCCGGGTGTGCCCGGGCTCTGGTGAGGCACAGCCAGCCCTGGGCAGTGCAGCTGGGCTGGGCTTTGCTCTCTGGCAGCTCCTGGTGACGCTCACACCAGGCAATTGTACATTCCAAGGTGGCAGCCCTGTGCCACCGCTGGCTCCGAGCCTCAGGCAATAACTCAGCCCTGGCTGCTCCTCTGCTCTACTGTCCTTTATTTACCTGCTCCAGCCCTCACTCAGCCTCACCTCCTGCCCCCCTGAGTCTGTGCCTGCTGAATTGCTGTCCCTCCCATCACGGAGAGGCTGTGCTCAGGTGAGTGGTGCTGAGAGGGGCAGCCCCTGTGCCCCACAGCATCCCTGGGCCGGGTGAGGCTGCAGGTCCTCCCAGTGCCATGGACTGCAGCTCCCCGTGCTTCCCTGCAGGGCTCAGAGCATGGATTGCAGCTCCCAATGCTTCTCTGCAGGGCTCAGAGTGTGGATTGCAACTCTCCATGCTTCCCTGCAGGGCTCAGAATGTGGATTGCAGCTCCCCATGCTCCCCTGCAGGGCTCAAAGCATGGATTGCAGCTCCCCTGCAGGGCACAGAGTGTGGATTGCAGCTCCCCATGCTCCCCTGCAGGGCTCAGAGCATGGACTGCAACTCTCCATGCTTCCCTGCAGGGCTCAGAGCATGAATTGCAGCTCCCCTGCGGGGCTCAGAGCATGGAGATGGTGAGGATGCAGCTTTTTGGGGTGTCACTTTTGGGGGCAGCGACCAGCCCTGGAGCTGTGGTGACTCCCCAGCACAGCTGGAGGTGTCCTCACCAGCCCTGGGCCCCCCCATTTCCCTTCAGAATGGACCAGGGGCCCTTTCAGCAGGTGACAAATCCTTTTGTAGTCTCAGAGATCATTTTGGGGCTGGGGGATGCAGTTTGTTCCCCCAGCTGGAGCTGCTCTGCACCCCCTGCCTTTGGTGGAGATCAAGGCCCTGCTCTTCTCATCATCATTTCTGTTTGCTTGGGGTTTAATCCTGGAAATCACTTTCTTCCAAAGTCAAAGGTGCTCTTAATATGGGAAGAGCAGATTTTTTTTTTCCTGGTTTCTGTCTTCCCTCTGTGAATTAAGTGAAACCTGGGGGATTTCCCTTGACAATTCTAAACTTCTGCTCCTTCAGTAGTTCCACAGAAATCAAATTGCTGGCGCTCAGAAACTCTGAGGGAGTTCTGACACCAGAGTGAGGATGATCAGGGACATCCCAGCAGGTGGAAGCAGAATTTCATTGATGGCTGGGAAACAGAGCCACGTTTTGTTTGCATTTCCCACCCCGCCCTGCCCAACTCCAGCTTTTTTTGATCCTCATTTTCTATCAAACCTGGGGGTTTTTAACAGCTCCACTGGCCCCGCTTGGTGCAGGATGCCTGAAATGCAGTGGCAGAGCTGCAGAAAGGAAAACGAGTTCCCTGTTCTCATAATCACCAAAGTGACTTGCTTTGCTTTGCTTTTTTTCTTCTTTTTTTCTTTTTTTCCCCTTTATTTTTAAAGGTGAAAATGAGCTGATCAATGCTAACCTAGAACAAGTTTTCTGTCATGGAGGTTTGTTTTTTTTTTTCTAAAGCAAATTTGATTTACTGTACTTGAGGGTTTTTGCAGCCAAATCTTTTGCATTCCAGGGGAGGGGGAAATATTTGCTACGTAAACAAGCCCCGAATCTCTCCCGGGTTTTCCCTGGGCAGAGGATGGGCTCATGCCAGGAGGACACTACTTGTCTTATAAGGCATAATTTATATGTCTGGATAAATGCTCTTTATGGTGTCATTTCCCTCCTGGAAACAGGAGAAATCCTGATGGAATAAGGAGGAGCAAACCTGGAGCTGTGAACACTAAAACACCACTTTCTTTTAATTTTTTTTTTAATTATTATTATTTTTGTAAGATCCTTTTTCTATTTTTAATTAATGTTTTTTTTCTATTTTCATTCAGGCAATTCATCACCAGGTGCTGGTTTTGAGATGCAGGGGCTGGGATTGCTCCTTCTCCCCGCTCTGAGCTGGGGAAGGCTCAGTTTTGTGACACTGTTGCAGATGATCATGTTTTATATTAATTGCTTTTGTGGCAGGGAGAGAAGGTGATGCTCCGAAGGCCGTGTTGTGAGTGGGTTCTGACTAGAACAGAGACTTTGTTCATGAAAATTCTCTTGAACAGCCTCCCCCTCCTTAATCACGTATCAAACCCTGAAAGGATTCAATGGTGAAATGCTTTTAGAGGTGACAGTGAAGACTTCGACCCTCTCTGTGTAAAGTGACAGCAGTGCTGAGCACGTGCTCTGCAGAAACACAGTTCTACAGGATTTCTATCAGGGAAGAACTTTCAAATTTCAAAATGCCTGTTAAAAATATCAGTAACAAGCTGCAGAGGCACGTGGCTGACGGGGCCACGCACAGAACTGGAAACTGTGACGTGACAGGGAACATTTGTGTCTCAAATGATTGAGTTTGCCCTCAGAGTTGGGGTTTGGTGCAGATTCCAGTGCAGGGGAGTGTGGGATGAGCTTGGGGGGCAGAGGGGGAGGAATTTATTTGAGTGCAGGGCATGGCTGAAAGTGCCACTAATCAGGGGCTGTCCCTTGGGGCCTGGTGTGTGCTCGGGAGAGGATGGAGAGCCCCAGGGGAGGATGGAGAACCCCAGGGCAAGATGGAGAACTCCAGAGGATGGAGAAGTCCAGGAGAGGATGGAGAACTCCAGAGGATGGAGAACCCCAGGGGAGGATGGAGAACCCCAGGGGAGGATGGAGAACTCCAGGGGGAGGATGGAGAACTCCAGGGGAGGATGGAGAACTCCAGGGGAGGATGGAGAACTCCAGGCAGGATGGAGAACCCCAGGGGAGGATGGAGAAGCCCAGGGCAGGATGGAGAACTCCAGGAGACAATAGAGAACCCCAGGGGAGGATGGAGAACTCCAGAGGATGGAGAACCCCAGGGGAGGATGGAGAACTCCAGAGGATGGAGAACCCCAGGGGAGGATGGAGAAGCCCAGGGCAGGATGGAGAACTCCAGGAGACAATAGAGAACCCCAGGGGAGGATGGAGAACTCCAGAGGATGGAGAACCCCAGGGGAGGATGGAGAACCCCAGGGGAGGATGGAGAACTCCAGAGGATGGAGAACCCCAGGGGAGGATGGAGAACTCCAGAGGATGGAGAACCCCAGGGGAGGATGGAGAACTCCAGAGGATGGAGAGCCCCAGGGGAGGATGGAGAAGCCCAGGGGAGGATGGAGAACTCCAGAGGATGGAGAGCCCCAGGGGAGGATGGAGAAGCCCTGGAAGGCAGCAGGAGGGTGCTGGCAGCATGTCCTGGCTGGGTTTTGGCCCTCGGGGTGCTGTCCCCACTCTCAGGCCCTGGGGTGTAAACGATGTCACGGAATTGTAACGCACACGACACAAGTGGGGCTGTGTGAATCAGTTTGGGGTTTTCAGTCCCCCCCTCAGCCCTCTGTGCCATTCCTGCTCGGCTCTGCCTGGGCACTGATGCCAGGAGAACCTTTTTTTACCCTGTCAGTGACGACAGCTCAGTTTGACACAGCTCAGATTTTTCTACTCTGTCTCGTCACTTCTGCCCGAGCCAGAAGCAAGGACCTGGCAAAAGTCACACTCCTGAACTGCTTGAAGGGCAGAGAGGCACAAACACCTGAACCTGCCAGGGCCAGGGAGCCCCAAAAAAACCCCAAATGTGCTGCAGGTCCATTTGGGGCCCTGCAGAAGGATGCTCAGGGTCTTCTTCCCCACCCCAGTGACAGCTGTTCCTTCCCAAATGTCCCCGCCTGCCTTGGTGCCTGGCAGCTTTTTGGGGTCCTCTACACAAAACACAGCTTGGGATCCATCCCCTGGACAGCTTTTGTTTCTCTGGAGCTGGGGAATCTCTTGGGAAATGAATTGGTGCGAGTTGGTGCTGTAATCAGTTGGGTTTTTAATAGACACCTTCCGTTTGGGGTGTAACAACACCAAAAAAAAAAATCCAAAAACACAACCCCTCAGCCCAGGAGCAACCGAACCAACCCCAGCTTTTCTTTGCCTTCCACAGAAAGTTTGGGGAGGAGAGGAAAGAGGGAATCTTTGGAGCAACTGTGCATAATGTTTGGTGAAGGTCAATGATAACTTGATAAAATATTGCTGTAGTGTGATGTGCTTCTGCATATATATCCATTGCTAGTAAATAATGTAAAATCTTCCTTTTTTTTTTTTCTTTCTTTTTTCTTTTTTTTTCCTGAAAGTATTAAAAAATGCAAAAAATACTCTTTGTTACGATGGTGGGATGCTTTTAGCCATGGAGTTCTGGAAGCATTTTTGCTGTGTAGGTGTTGACAAAGTGAATGCTGAACGTTTCTCCATGTCTGTGATGCTTCAGAAATGGAAGGGGCAGCTGCATTTCTGGCTCTGGAGCTCTCTTTTCCAAACTTTTTTTCCATGTTCCTGTACAGACATCCGAGACCCTGCACCTTATGCAGAGAATGTTTACATTTAAAAAAAAAAAGAAAAGAAAAAAAAAAAAAAGGAATTTTTCTTTTTTTTTTTTTTTTGCCTTTTCCCCCCCGTGCTGCTCAGATCCTGTTGACTTTGAAATGAAAGTAATCTCTGTTAGAGAAAAAGGGGCTTTTTTTCTTTGTTTTGTTTTGTTTCTTTGTTTTGTTTTGCCCTTCCCTGTAATCAAATCCCTCCTGGATTGTGGCTGGAAGCTCTGGGACAGCTTGGACTCTTCTGGAGTGGGATTAAAGGTGCTTGAGAAAGATGTTTAAACAACAAAAAAAACCAACAACAAGCCTGCCTTGGCTGTGAGGATGAGCTGCAGCTTCCCTGGAAAAACCAAACCCCTGGAAGTTGGGGCTGCCTTGGAGAGATCCCCAGGGAAACCTCGGAGTTGGATTTCCCACCTTGGCGATTCCTCCTCCGAATGATGAATGTCCTGCTCTTCCCTCCGCAGCCACCAGCCCTCGGTGGTGGTTTGGGGACACCAATCTGCTCCAAGGTTCTCCTTTCCCGGCAGTTGTTTGGGATTCCTGTGTCCTGCAGGTGCCTCTCCTGGAGTTCCATCCGCGTGGATCCTCCGTGGGGATGGAGCTGGAGCTCTCCTTCCCAAGGGGAGACGCTTCACTGAGCCTACAGCAGGCAGCTGCAAC
This sequence comes from Sylvia borin, assembly GCA_014839755.1. Taxonomy (NCBI): domain Eukaryota; kingdom Metazoa; phylum Chordata; class Aves; order Passeriformes; family Sylviidae; genus Sylvia; species Sylvia borin. The sequence continues at coordinate 16,412,256 of CM025970.1, read as the reverse complement.
AGGAGATGGTTTTAAACCAAAAGGCTTCTTCAAAACGGACTTGGAGACTTTTTCAACCCACGTGTCTGCTGGATTTTTCCATGGAAAGTTTGTCCCGACCCTCGGAGCGGAGGGATGGCTCCAGAGGAACTCTGCATTTGTGCATTTCCCACACGGAGACCACTCAGAGCCACGGGACAAAGACACAACTCCAAACCCTGACTCCTGCCTTAAAGCCTCTCGTTCATCTTGAGCTCCAGAAAATCCTGCACCTGCTCATTCCCAGATCCCTTTATTTTTATTTTTGTTTTTCCTTTTTTTCCGTCAGGAGATCGGGACCCGCTCCAAAGGCTGGAGACAATTTAAGACAATGGAAAACAAAAGAAATTGGAGCTGGTGGCTTTATTCAAACAACAAACTGGTCTTGGCTTAAAAAAAACAAAAAACAAAACCCCTTATTTGTGCCTCTCAAGTCCAGGGAATGTTTCAAAAGAGGTGGATTTGAGCAACGCTGGCCAGGACTGCGGCGGTGACACCTGGTGGCACTTGGTGGCACTTGGTGGCACTTGGTGGCCCTCTGCTCCCGTGTGCTCTGAGCAAAGGGCCTCGGCTCTGTGTCCTCTCTGCCTCATGGGAATGGCTTTCAAAGATGGCTGGTACCATCGAATTTGTACTTCTTGAATAAATACCTTCATTTTTATGGTAAAACTCCCGGTGTGCCTTGGTCTGTGCTGTGGGGTTCCCGTTCCCATTCCCGTTCCCGTTCCCATTCCTGTTCCTGTTCCCATTCCCGTTCCCATTCCTATTCCCATTCCTATTCCCGTTCCTATTCCCGTTCCCATTCCTGTTCCCATTCCTGTTCCCATTCCCGTTCCCATTCCCGTTCCCATTCCCGTTCCCATTCCAATTCCCGTTCCCATTCCCATTCCTGTTCCCATTCCCGTTCCCATTCCCGTTCCCATTCCTATTCCTATTCCTGTTCCCATTCCCATTCCCATTCCCGTTCCCATTCCCGTTCCTTGGGATCTGCTGCTGCATTTGGGATTGCCCCAGGAAACACCCCGGGTGGAGGATCCCAGGGATGGGGCCGTTCCTTTCCCCTCTTAACCATTAGGAACGCTTCTAAAATCAAATATTGGTGTCAAACAGGCTTTTTTTTAAAAAATATTTTTCCCCTCCTTGGTCAGGGAGGAATTCCAGAATTCCGATTTTTATCCTGCTTTGAACAGCAGGTAACTTCCACACTGCTTTATGAGGTGTTTTTTTTTAGTGACACCTCCCAGGTTGTCTCCAGACTGATAAATTATTTCTTAGCCTAGGGGAGATCCTTCACTGCTGAGAGCAAACCACCCGGAATTCCCGGTGGAAACGCTGTGCAAATTTCCTGTACTTCCAACAAAACAAATAAAAATTTGAACTTTTTTGCCCTCCTGCATTTAAATAATATTAATAATTATTATTATTTTAAAAAATCCTGGCCATGCCACGCCTTAAGAAATCCACTCAGTGTTCTTTTTCCTCCTGAATTTTCTTCAGTGGGGCTTTTGGCTGGGAGCTGGAATTCTCCACTTTCTCCATCAGCTCTGAGACCCCTGGGGGCCACATTTTAATGTGAATTTGGGGGGAGTGTGACAATGTTTTATCTGGCAGACAAGGTGTGAAATCCGTGGAGAATGCGGGGCCCAGAGATGTGCCTGGCTCTGGGGATCAGCTCCTTGCTGAACAAAAATAATGGCTCTGGGTAATTGTCCTGTAATTACATTCCCTGACACTTTGTCTTAATTCAGGTCAGCACTTTTATAGTCTTGATTAACTACCAGAGGTATCAGAGGAGTGGGAATAATTCTTGTTAGTCACAGCTAAATATTTCCATTATTTTTTTTTTTAATAAAATTCAAGGAATCGGGGTAATTTCACTGTAGAATTCGGGGATTGTGAGTTACAAACACACAAGGGTGTGATTTTTCCTGGCAATTTTCCCTTTACAGATCTAAAAATACATGATTTTTTTTATTCCTTTTATATGGCAGTGTGTACATATATCGCCTTTAATTTATCCAAATGCCTCTTTTTTAATAGATACTCATAAAATGCAAGGTGCAAAGCCTTGTGTGCAGCCACTCCATAAAATCACAGGACGCTTTGGGGCTGGAGGGGACCTTAAAGAGCATCTTGCTCCAAACTTTTGCCATGGGCAGGGACATTTTCCACTCTCCCAGCTTGCTCCAAGCCCAGATTTGGAGCATTTGAGGGATTCCAGGGGAGGCATTTTGAGAGGGGCTGGAAATTTCTAATTTAATTATTCCCTCATTTTGCAGCTTCCTTAGGGAGACTCCAGACTTTGGGAGGGGCTCTGTGGTGTCCTGGGCTGTGTGAGAGGAGGAATAAATCCCTGGAGTGAACGGCCAATATTGAAAATAAAACCTTCCTCTCTCGCCTTCTCTCCACGTGGCCTTAATTAGGTGGGCTCGTTAATGAAGCCCACGGGCGTTTCCTGTTCCTTGGGCTGGTGTGGGAAATCAAGGCACAGAAAACTCTCAGAACCTGGTGCATGCCAGGCCCAAACACAGCAGAGTGTTGGGTTTGGTTTGGTTTTGGGGTGGGTTTTTTTGGGGTTTTTTTTGTCCAAGCAGGAGATTTCAAACATTTCGGATTCCCTGCAGTTCAGCTGTTCCTTTTGGAGAGGAGGTAAACCCCCCCTCACCAGGTGTCCCTGCCCTCCAGCAGTTATTCCAGAGCCAGACCCCAAACCCAGGCTCTCCAAAAGAGTTTCCTGACTCGGGAGAAATCAATTCCAGCTGATTGCCTCGGGCTCCCAGAGCACCTCCCTGGCACCGGCTCTGCTCTGCCCTCCCAGATGAGGTGCAGATGTTGCAGTGATCCACAACATCTGGATTGGGAGGGCTGAAAGTGGCCTTTTAACCAGGCAGCCCTGCAAGGGCAGCATCAGCACAATTTGGGGCTGAAAAGCCTCATTTCAGGAAATCCTGGGAGGGATTGAGAACTATCCCAGAGCATGGGGAGGGTTTGGTACCTCCCTGTGCTGCCAAACCACCCAGGTGTAAACCCTGCAACACCTCCAAAAAATAACCAAAGAGGACACTCTGGCGGGTCAAAGAGGGGAATTACCCATGAGAACAGTGATTTGGTTATTCCCAGGGAGCTGGCAGCACAAAGGAGGGGCGAGGGAGGTGATGTCCCTCAGCTCCTCGCGGCCCTGGAGCAGGTGGAGATGCTGTCAGGGCAGGGAGGTTCAGGAACAGACCGTGAGCTGATCTCCTGCCTGCTGAGAGCGCCTGGAGCACCGAGCAGAGCTCACACCCAGACAGCAAAGGGCACCTCCTGCTCTCCCACCCGCAGGAAATGCCAGAATCCTGCTGCTCCCTGCGCTGGAATCACACAGCTGCTGCTGCTGGGAGAGAGACCCACACCAGCCGGGCTCCAAAGGTGCTGCCAGAGACCAAGGGGATGGTTTGGGGTGGGAGGGACCTTAAATTCTATCTCAGTCCATCTCCTGCCATGGGCAGAGACACCTCCCACTGTCCCAGGTGGCTCCAAGTTCTGTCCATCCTGGCCTTGGACATATCCAGGGATCCAGGGGCAGCCACAGCTGCTCTGGACACCAGTGCCAGCCCTGCCCACCCTCACAGGGAAGGATTTCTTCCCAATATCCCACCTAAATCTACCTTCTGGCAGTAGGAGGCCATTCCCAGTATCCTGGCACTCCAGGCCCTTTGGAAATTCTCCATCTTTCCTGCAGCTCCCCCAGGTAGTGCAAAGCCACAATTGTGTCACCCCAAAGCTTCTCCTGTCCAGGCTGGACAATCCCAGCTCTCCCAGCAGAGCTGCTCCATCCTCTGCTCACCCTGGAGCCTCCTCTGGGCTCTCTCCAGCAGCTCCAGGTCCTCCTTTGAGAGTTCCTTTCCTCCCCAAATCCCACAGGGGACATCCCCAAAGCTGATCCTGAGCCAGAGCAGAGCTGCAGATCACGCCCAACATCAAAGCTGAGCTTTAGGACTAATCCTGGCTTTAGCAGCCCTCTCCCTCCCCACAGCATTCCAGCCCAGTGGGTGGAAGAGCAGCAGGATCTGATCCTCATTCTGCTCAGTCCCACTCCGGAGAAAGCAATAAAACTTCCCCTGAGGAGAGCAGGGAGCTCTGAGGCACGGCCTGCACGAAGCTGAGAGCAATAATTAGCAGGATTTATTTCATTTGAAATGCCCACTGCTCCCAGTCAGGCTGCAGAGGCAATTAACAGCCCGGAACAGACGCGAGATGCTGCTCAGAATTCATGGACAGTATTAATAAGATGATTTATGAGAGAGCCACGTGTGATTTTCAGAGAAAACCTGAAGGTGCTCATTGCTGTCTGCCTGTCTTCTCCTCCTGTCTTCTTCTCCCATCTTCTTTCCCACCCCACCACTGCAGGGAAAAAAAAAATAAAATACTTTTCCAACAAACCAGAAACACCAGAAAAACCTCACCTTTTTCTTTTGAAGGTGTCGCTTTGAACAATTATTTTTCAATAATTGTTTTTTTTAATCTCCAGTGCGGTGCAGAGGAAGAACCGAACCAGCTCCAGAATTTCAGTCAAACTCCCCCAGGTGCAAACACAAGAGGACAAACTGCCCCTGATAAGATAAATCTGCATTTTAGGCTGATTCTACCACCCTTAAACCTCTGCCAGTGGGGGAAACCTGTGGGAAGAGAGATCATTTGAGCTGGAGCACCATGGGGGAGCTCCCAAAAACATCCTGGAAATATCTTCAACCCCAAAACATGCTGCTTGACACGGAGCATGGCTGGGTTTGGGAATTACTCGGGAACTGGCTGCAGAAATCCCCTCTTGCCCCTGCATCTGGCACAGCTGGAAGGATGTCCTGCATCCCTGGGTTTCAACGACCTGGATTTTGTGTTCCTTGTGCCAGGACCTGGTTCTCGTGTGGGGACAGCCTGGCCTGGGGGCTTCACACTCTGCTGGGACACGGGGGACAGGAATGATAAATTCCATGGGTTAGAATAAACTCCTCTCGAGGTTCAGGCTCTCGGAGCTTTGTGTGTCTCACGATTCCAGCAGGGCTGAAATGGATCTCGGTGGCTCTGCCTGAGCCTCAGACCCCCCAGGAGCAGCCACTGTCACCTCCCAGAGCGGCAGGGAGGACACAGAGCTGTGCCTGAGAGCGTTCTGGGGGACTGCCAAGGCCTGAATTAACCGAGCTGCTGGCTAATTAATATCACAGAGCGCTGCTGTTGTTGTTGGGACATCTGAAGTGCAATATTTGTCATGTCACCGATCCCTGGCTTCAAATCCCAGGTGATGCAGAGTCCTGCGTGTCCCTTCCCAAAACATCACACAGAGCATTTGATTTAGACCATTAATGCCAATTAAAAAAATGGTTTTAGGAGCGTTTACTGCTCAGGTGATTCTTTTAATCAACATCCAGGAGCTGGAAATATTCTGCCAGCGTTTTTTATTAACAGCAAGGACAGGGAAAGATGACAATCAGCCCAAGGGACAGGGAAAGATGACAACCAGCCCGATGTTTTAGGGAATTACGTGTCAGGGAATTTGTAAGACATCGCTAAGATCAGAAGGAAGAGGGAGCCCGTGCTGAGTTTTGCTGGAATTATCCTTCAGGATGGGGCGTACACAGTCCCCCTGCGCTGTTCCTGAGCCCCCGGCGGCGCGGCGGGAGGTGGATTTGGGATAAAACCCTCTCGCTGCGGGTCTGGCCGCTCCCTGCGGGCTGCACCGCCGGGGGGGTCCCCTAGATGTCCCCACTCCCCCAGATGATGTCCCCATTCCCCCAGATGATGTTCCCACTCCCATAGATGTCCCCATTCCCCCAGATGATGTCCCCATTCCCCCAGATGTCCTCATTCCCATAGATGATGTCCCCACTCCTCTAGATGTCCCCATTCCCCCAGATGTCCCCACTCCCCCAGATGTCCTCATTCCCCCAGATGTCCCCACTCCCCCAGATGTCCTCATTCCCCCAGATGTCCCCACTCCTCTAGATGTCCCCATTCCCATAGACGATGTCTCCAGTCCCCCAGATGTCCCACTCCCCCAGATGTCCCCATCCCCTAGATGTCCCCACTCCTCTAGATGTCCCCATTCCTATAGATTATGTCCCCATTTCCCCAGATGTCCCCTTTCCATAGATGATGTCCCCACTCCCCTAGGTGTCCCCACTCCCCCAGATGTCCCCATCCCCCAGATGTCCCCACTCCCCTAGGTGTCCCCACTCCCCCAGATGTCCCCATCCCCCAGATGTCCCCACTCCCCTAGGTGTCCCCACTCCCCCAGATGTCCCCACTCCCCCAGATGTCCCCACTCCCCTAGATGTCCCCACTCCCCTAGGTGTCCCCACACCCCCAGATGTCCCCATTCCATACGGGATCGCGGGCCCGTTCTCCAGCGGGTGAATTCTCCGACTCCCCAGCGGCCCCGCCCGGGTCACACCTTCTCCAAACAGCCCTGGTGGCGCTGCGGCAATCCCCGCCCCGGGGAGCGTCAACTCAGCCGTGTCCGTCCGCTCTCTGCTTCGGGACTGGGACCGGGAAGCCGGACCGAACCGAGCCGGGCGGTGCCGGGCCGAACCGAGCCGGGCGGTGCCGGGCCGAGCCGAGCCGGGCGGTGCCGGGCCGAACCGAGCCGGGCGGTGCCGGGCCGGAGCCAGGCCGAGCCGTGCCAAGACGACGGGCAGAGCGCACCCGGGCGGAGCCGTGCGGGTCAGGGCGGACCTTGACCCGGCCGGGCAGTGCCGGGCCGTACCCACACCGAACTGTGCCGTGCCAGGGCAGAGCCGTGCCCGGACTGAACCGTGCCAGGGCAGAGCCGTGCCCGGACTGAACCGTGCCCGGGACGAGCCGTGACGGTCTGGGCGGGCCGTGCCCTGTCTGGGCTGTGCCGTGCCCGGACCGCGCCCTGTCTGTGCCAGCCCCGGGCCGAGCGGAGCCGTGCGGGGCGGTGCCGTACCCGGACTGTACCCTCTCTGTGCTGTACCATCCCGAGCCGAGCCGTGCGGGGCGGTGCCATACCCGGACCGTACCCTGTCTGTGCTGTACCATCCCCGGGCCGAGCGGAGCCGTGCGGGGCGGTGCCATCCCCGGACTGTACCCTCTCTATGCTGTACCATCCCCGGGCCGAGCGGAGCCGTGCGGGGTGGTGCCGTACCCGGACCATTCCCTCTCTATGCCGTACCATACCGAGCGGAGCCGTGCGGGGCGGTGTCATACCCGGACCATTCCCTGTCTGTGCTGTACCATCCCCGGGCCGAGCCGAGCCGTGCGGGGCGGTGCCGGGCCCGGACCGTACCCTCTCTATGCTGTACCATCACCATCCCGAGCGGAGCCGTGCGGGGCGGTGCCGGGCCCGGACCGTACCCTCTCTATGCCGTACCATCCCGAGCCGAGCCGTGCGGGGCGGTGCCGGCCGGGCGGGCGGAGGATGCGGGCGGCCAATGACTCCGCCCGGGGCAGCGCAGCCCGGCCCAGCAGGTGGAGCGGCCCCGGCTCCATGTGCCGGGCTGGAGGCGGCTCCGGGGCCGGGTCCGCCTCGCCGCTCCCCGGGCTCGCAGCGGCTCCGTGCTCCCGGGGCCGGAGCGGGCGGCGGCTCCGTGCTGCCGGGGCCTCACTCCGGGATGGCTTTCGCCAATTTCCGCCGCATCCTGCGCCTCTCCGCCTTCGAGAAACGCCGCTCGAAGGAATACGAGCACGTCCGGCGAGACCTGGACCCCGGCGAGGTGTGGGAGGTGGTGGGCGAGCTGGGAGACGGAGCCTTCGGCAAAGTCTACAAGGTGGGTGCTCGGGGGGTCCCGCGGGCAGGGCTCGGAGCCGCTCCGCATCCCGTTAGCCGGGCTGGCCTTGGGAGGGGAGAAGAGGAAAAGCCTCCTTCTTTTTTTTTTTTTTTTTTTTTTTTTTTTAATTTTACTTTTTTTCCATCCTTTTTCTTCTTCTTATTCTTCTTCTTTTTTTTTTCTTTTTTCTTTCTTTTTCTTTCTTTCTCTTTCTTTTTTTTTTTTTTTCGCCCTGTTTTCAGAGCGATGCTTTTTGTGAGGAGACCCCGGCTCTCCCTGCCAAAACCCGCCGCTGCAATGAATGGAGGCTGCCTTTTGCTTTTTCTTGGAAATCGCCACTTCCAGGGCTGCCTCCAAGTTTTGTTGTTTTTTTTCCTCACTCTCCGGGAGCTGACACGGGATTTTTATCCCCGCGGGTGTTGGATGTTGCCGGCTGGAAACTCGGAGGCGCCGAGAGGAGCCGGGTCCAGCGCTGTGAATGTTTAACCTCTGGTTTAGGGACGGGGGTTTTAAGGACCAAAGAGTCCCCGGACTTTGCTCTCGTGTCGCCGCTGTCCCCGCTCTGAAATGTCGCCGGTGCCGTGCAGGGGTCGCGTTGGGGATCCCGGGTCACAGCTGTGTGACAGGCGCCGTCTGGAATGGGGGTAGGAATTGCCTCTGGGGCAGATGGGGCTCGATGACCTCCTTAGATCGCTCGAGAAGGTATTGCCTGTGGAAAGAAAAAAAAAATCAGAAATAAATAGGCCAGGTAGGGAGGCAGGTGACTGCAGGTCGGGACAGAGGGATTTGGTGTTTATTTCTCGTCTCTATCACATAATTTGACAGCAACTCTAAAAAAACAGAGTGGTAAATACCCACTGAGTGAAACCTTTTAGTGAAGGATCCTATTTTCTAATAAAACGCAGTTCCTAAAGATCGCATTTAAATCCCTTCTCCATTTATCCCTCTGAAAGCAGCATCAGTGTAGAAATTCTGTTGCCATCCTGCTCTGTGAGGTGCACTGGGAACACATTTGTGAGTAGCAGCACTCACTCCTGGGTGATTCCTTGCTTTTGTTAGCTCAAGTTTCTCAAGCGGTGACAGGAATCAGGTAAACACTGTAAAACAACTTCATTGGCCCCTGAGAGAAAGGAAAATTTAAATAATTATTGAAATGCTTTCTATTTTAAACATGTATAATGTAGCCAAAGTAGGCGACTTAGAGAATGAAGCTGCTTTAGAGGTGGCTGGTTTGGTTTTTAGCCTGTTGTTGTATCTGAATGCCTCAATTATTAACCCCAGGCTCACACCAAGAAAAAAGCATTGTCGGGGTAACTTTATTGCTGTGGGTAAAGGCAATAACATCTCGTCTGCGGCTCCTTTCATCCCCATTCTCAGCTTATTTCATCTCCACTCTGACCCAAGTGAGACTAAAAATATCCCAGTGGACACCATGCATTTACAACCAGGAGTTCATTCCTCCTGGAACTCGAACATTCAGGCAGATTTTTTGCTTTTGTGGAGTTTTAACCCCGTTAGGCAGGGTGGTGTTCAGCATCGTGCCAGAAATCAAAGGGTTATTTTATTGTATTTAGCAACATTTCGCTTCTCCATTGCTTTGATCTCTTCTTCACCTTATTCTCCGTTCCATCTGGCAAATGGTCACGGTTGGATTTGGAATTCTCACCCAAGAGTTTGTTTGTTCACTTAAAAATCCCAAATTATTTGGGGGTCCTGTGCTGTAAATCCTTAGTTTAGGTAACAACCTGAGACACCGAAGGGATTTTTTATTGTTTTCCTTTGGTTTTTTTACATCTGGTGTGGGGATGAGTGTAAGGTGGGATGTGAAGGAAGGGATTTTGCCCTCTCTTGGTGCTCAGCTACCAAAAAAATTGCACAATAACCCGCCAAAAATTGAAAAATAACCCGCCAAAAAATTGAAAAATAACCCGCCAAAAAAATGAAGATTAACCCGCCAAAACCATGAAGAATAACTCGCCCAAAAACCTGCAGAATAACCCACCAAAACTCACGGAATAACCTGCCAAAACCTGCAGAATAACCCAGCTGTGCCCCAGGAAAACAGAGATACCCCCCAAAAAACCCCCAGTGAACAATTTACACCATTCTCTTGCCCTTAAATTCAATTTGATCTCCTCACTGAGGGCATTTCTTGGAGCAAGGCTGAGTGTGTGCAGGGCCCGGAGGTTTTCAGGATGTTGCAGTGAAGTTCCTGCCCGTTTTCCGTCCCTTTTCCACGCCCGGAAAGCGCCGGGAGGTGACGGAATGCTGCATCCTGCCCCGTGTGCCATCTGCTGTGTCCCCTGAGCAGGGCTTTGCACCCTGGGCACTCACACCTGGAGAAATGCAGGCGTGGAAAGATGGAGAAAGGAGCTGAGGGTTTAGAAGGATTTGGGGATTTTTTTAATGGGGATTTTTATGAGGGTTTTTGGTGAGGCCGGGTGTGAGCAGGAGGAAGGAAGGTTTGGGGTGTTTGGGGTGTTCCTGCCCTGTGGAATTGTGTCTGGAGCTGTGTCCTGGGCTGGGCAAAGCTGAGCTGGGCTTCACACAGCTGTTTCCAAAAGGGGAACAGGCTTCATTTCAACTGATGTGAATGAAAAAGAATGAAATGTATAGCGCAGCCTGGATGGCACAGAGCAGACCTAAAAAAACCCAAACCCCTGCAGAAAGGACTGGGATTTCCCTGTTTCTATAGAAAGTCTTAAAAGAGGATCTTGCCTGCGTGAGGAAGCAGTTGAACAGAGGGTAATGAGGCTGAAAAGCAGGAGGGGGTGGGGAGGAAATGTTTCTTTCTAGCTTTTATTCTGTGAGTGCCGTGGGCTTGGCGAGGTCCGGGGAGGACGTGGTGACCAGCAGCCAGAGGTGACCAGCCTTTGTCACCAAAAGCTCATTAAATGCATGATCCTAAATCCAGCAGTCGGGAGCTGTGAGCAGTGGGCACCAGGCTGGAAAAATCCCTGTTCAAATTCCTCACTCACACCCTTCCCGAGGTGCCCCTGAAAAAAAGCAGAGTTTATTTTTCTGGGAAAAAAACCCACCTGAGATACCACTGCTAAACCCTAAAGTATCACTCCTAAACCCTAAAGTATCACTCGTAAATAATTGCAATATTAAAACTAATAATTATTAAATTAATAATTATTAAATCACTATTGATTATAAAGTAATAGTAATTTTAATAATAATTAATTGTTAATTAATATAATACGATTTGTAGTATTGATATTAATAAGATAACAATTATTACAAACCTTCCACCACATCTCATCGTTCTTTAAATGTTTTAAATGTTAAGCCCATTTCCGTTGGAGAAAATGTTGTTTTTCTCGCCCATGGGGTGCTGCTGCTGGTGTAAATGTGGGGTTCTCATGAGTGTCACGGCAAGTCCCCTGTGGTGTCCCCAAGGGCTCTCTTGGGGGGTGGCTGTGCCCTCATAAACCCGGATAATAATAATTCTTACTATTTACTAATATGTATTATTATATCAAATTATTATTGTTAGATTATTATTTGACATAATAACACTTAATAATACTACATTGGTATTTAATAATGCTCGTTATTATTAAATTAAATAATACTATTTATTATTATTAATAATAATAATAATAGTGTTATAATGATGATAATTCCTAATAAAATAATTCAGACCCGTCTCTGCCTGAACCCAGAGAGGAAATGGATTCAGCCACAAGACCAAAGGCACATTTTGCTGCCATGGGAGGAAGGGAGTGAGCAGCTCCTTTCCCCGGGTGCCTTTTCTCCTGCGGGGATTGTTGTGCCTGTCCCTCGCCCCTCTATCTGCCCTGCCCATGGGGACACCGGCCCTCTGATAACGGGAGGGGAAAAAGGCGCTTTAATTCACTTCTTCCCTTTGCAATCGCCTTCGCACGGCTCCGTCCCGCCGAGCCCCGGGCGGGTCCTTGGTGCTCGTATTGTCCTTTCTCCTTTAAAGATGAGAATTTGGGTTTTCGGATGGGCTACAAAGACGGCAGTGGAGCTGGGGGAATAACAACAACAACAATAATAATAACGATAATAATAGTAATAATAATAATAGTAAATATAAAATAATAATGATAATGATAATAATAATAATAGTATTAATAAAAGGCTGGTTGTGGGGTGTTGTGGGGCTGCCCCGGGGCTGGGTTGGGGTACCCGGGTGTCCCTGGCCCCGGCACAGCTCCGTGCTCATCACCCCAACCTGCAGCCCCTGCTGGGCTCAGCTGAGCCAGGCTCACTCTGGATCCTCACTCGAGGAGGGAGCAGGTTTACATGGGATTTTGGGAGGGAATTGTCCCCCGGGGAGGTGGGGATGCCCCTGGGTCCCTGGCAGTGCCCAAGGCCACCTTGGATGGGATTTGGAGCCACCTGGGACAGTGGAAGGTGTCCCTGCCCGTGGTGACAAAATGAGCTTTAAGGCCGCTTCCAGCCCAAATCGTTCTGCAATTCCACAGTTTAAGCTGCAAAAAGGGCGTCACAGAGAGATGTTCATCTGCCTGAGTTAACTTCGGGAAAGAAAAGGGAGGGAAAACAAAAGCAGGGGAAATTTGAGCTGATTGGCCACCAAAAACGTAGCATCAAACAACCGAACAGCTGAAGGGTGTCATTAGAATCTCTTCCCTTGGGAAAGAAGAATTGGGAGGTTTAACAGCGTTAAACCTGGCTGAACTTTAAACTTGATTTTCCCTTTCAGCTGCTGAAACGTGAGAGTCTCCGTCCCTGCCGCAGCCCTGTGCTCTGCTCTCTCGGTGTGACAGGGGACAGGGACAGCTCTCCGTGGCCTAAATATTTTGACAATGAGTTCAGTGGCACAGCCCAGATCTCGGCAGTGCTGCTGGCACTGGGAGCTGTGGGCAGCTCAGACCAGCCCCTCGCCCACCAGCACGTGGCGATTGTTGCTGCTCAGAAAAACAAAACAAAACAACAAACCCTCCTCCATCCACATCTCATGATTCTTTAAATGTTTTGTCTCCTGAGAACCCACTTCCCTTGGAGAAAAGGGGTTTTTTTTCTTGTTAATGAGGGGCTGTTGCTGCCTGTGAATGTGGGGTTCTTGTGAGTCTCAGGGCAAGTCCCCTGTGGCTGGGTGTCCCCAAGGGCTGAGGGGGTGGCTGTGCTGCCAGAAACCCGGCTTATAATAACAAATATTATTATTTAATAATATATATTATTTATATATTATATAATAATGTAATAATATTTATGAATATTTATTATCATTAAATCAAAACGTTACAGTTACATTATTATTTAATAATAATATTATACTAATTATAAAAATGATAATAATTCAGGCGTGCTTCGGCCTGAATCCAGAGAGAAAAAGGGATTCAGGCAGAAGAAGAGCCCGGGCACACTGTGCTCCCGTGGGAAGGGAGGGAGCAGAGTCTGGCAGTGCCACCCCCAGGGGCTGGAAGGGGCAGCGTGTCCCTGGCACAGAGCAGAGCCGTGGCTCTCTTCCTGCTGGAGCTGCATTCTCTGACTTCTCCTTCTCCTGGCTGAGGAAAACCCCCTCGGTGCCACCTCCCTGGCTGCTCTCCCCGGGCAGCACATGGGAACCTTCCCGATCCCCACATTTCTCACCTCCCTGTCTTTATTTGCTCAGCCACAATCTGGGTGCTCTTTGGGGAGGTCGGCGAGGCAGAGAAAGGCTCTCGGTGCTGGTTCTCCCCAGCACTGCCCCATTTTTTTCCTTCTGCACGGAGAAGTGCCAGCAGTGCTGGGCCACCCTGGCAGCCCTGGGGATGGGGAAGAGCTGAGTGCTTTATTCCCCCACCAGGACCTTGCTGAGCTGATGCTTTCCAGCCCAGGGAGAGAGGGCTGCCAGCCAGCCAGCCCAAAGCCAGCCCTTGGCTCTCGGGCACTGCAGCCCCTGCAGCTCCCACAGCCCTCCCTGGACCACATTTGTTGCAGGAAGTCGCTAGGAAACTCAGAACTGGCTGGAGAGCTTTTTTTTTTTTTTTTTCCTCCCCCTTCTAATTTTTTAAATTGTTTTCAATGTCGTGGCGCTGTCTGAATGAAGAGCAGCCCAGGAATGCTCACTGGGAGCACCCAGCTCTTCCAGGCACAGGAAGGATGGTTTTGGTGCTTTCAATTTGGAGGCTGAAGATGCTGGCACCTTCCCCCTGTGCTCAAACCTTGCCCTGTTTGTTTGCACGTGTGTCCCTGAGGCCAGGAGCTGTGCCTGGCTCCTGTGGGTGGCTGTGACACGGCACAGCAGCCCCAAACCCTCTGGCTGTGCCTCTGCAGCCCTTGGGGTGCAAGGTGTGGAACATCACGAGCACTTCTGCTGCTCTGGGGCCTCCTCAGCTCTGTCCCCACCTTTGCTGGGCCACTGCAGGGCACAGAGAGGTGTTTGTGCTGTGCTTTGGTCACACTCACGTCTGACCAGAAGAAGGAGGCTGTGGCTGTAGCTGAGCTCTCTGCTGGGGCTGCTCTCCCTGCCCTCAGCTTGTAAAACCAAAGGAAGGCATTTCTGCTTTTTAGTGCTTGGGGTTTTGTTGTTTTGTTTTTTATTTTAACGGTTTGGAGGGTGTTACACAAGCCACTTCCCCTTCCCTCTTGCTGAAATGTCCCCAGAGCTGCCAGAGCAGCAGTGCTGGGGCCGTGCTGCTGTCCCCTGCCCACGTGCCACCAGCTGCTCTGCTGGGTGGCACCAGGGCCTCAACCCCAAACAGGATTCCTTGATGGTGACAAATGAAGTGGTTTGGGGTGTTCGGAAGTCGTGGGATGGTTTGGGATGGGAGGGACCTTAAAAGTCACCTCATTCCACCCCTGCCATGGACAGGGACACCTTCCACTGTCCCAGGCTGCTCCAACCTGGCCTTGGACACTGCCAGGGACCCAGGGACAGCCACAGCTGCTCTGGGCACCTGTGCCAGGGCTGCCCACCCTCCCAGGGAGGAATTCCTTCCCAAAATCCCATTCCTGTCACTCCCATTCCTGAAGAACAATCCCTCCCCTTTTTTTCTTTTTTTTTTTTCCTTTTTTTTCTTTATTTTGGAGCCCTTCAGGCACTGGAAGGCCACAATGAGCTCACCCCCCAAAGCTTCTCCTCTCCAGGTTGAACAGCCCCAAATTTCTCAGCCTGTCCCCACAGGGGAGGCGCCTCCATTCCACAATAATTGATTATTCCACAGCACCAGCAGCACTGACTCCATCCTGGCTGCTCTGTGTTTGTTTACCCATGCACAGAGCTCAGGCCAGGTTCATCAGGAGGCAATTAATCATGAAGTAATCCCTGGGGAACACGTGAGGGAGCAGTGGGGTGTGCCCTGCTATCAGCCCCCGAATGCAGCATCCCTGGCAGCTCCAGGCTCTTGCTGGGGCTCTCGTTTGGTGATAGCTGGAGCATCAGCTCTGCTGGCACGGGGACAAGGCTGTGGCCAGGAGGACAGGGAGAGCTCACACCACAACCAGGGTGGCAGATGGGCTGGGGAGGGTGATGCCTGGGGGAGATGGTGGGTGCAGAGGAGCTGAGATGGAGCTCTCAGTTCTCCTCTCCGTGCCTTTCAGGGAGAGCTCAGGCAGGGCTTTCCCTCTGCCTCACCTAGAAACTGGCCGTCCTGAACCCTCCAGCCTTCCTGTAACGTGTCCTTTCAGGGCTTAAAATAGTTCCTGTGTTTGTCACAGCTCAGGATTTCACAATAGCCGTGGGGTGAGTCACAGGCAAAGGGCGAGCAGCCGCTTCTGTCACCTGGGCAGGCACCTCTCACCCTTCACATCCATAAACCCGTGGTTCTCCTCTCTGCCTTCTAGGAGCAGTGCTGCCCCATCCCCAGTCTCCTGCCGTGCCCAGGGGGTTTGGCCACAGCAGGGCCAGCACCCACCGTGCCCCCGAGCTCTTTGCCTTGGTTTCCTGCTTGGCCCCTGGCCTGCAGCTCTGCAATGGTTTACTGAGTAACTTTTATGTGACATTTGTGGAATGCGCATTCCAGCCCTGCTCCTGCGCCGACCTGTCACCGTGGACTTGCTCAAGGGGCTGATTGGTGGCCAAAAATGAGGGGTTTTTTTTTGGGGGGGGGGTTTAAATGATTGTAATGAACCCCTGTGGAGTTTAGCAGCACCTCCTGGGCAGCTGTCTGCTCAAATTTTAATTTTTTTTATGCTAATTAGCACCCCCAAGGACAAATTACCCATGGGATTGAAATGTCCAGGAGTGGAGGAGCTAAAAGATGGAGGAGGAATCCAGCAGTTTCTTGGGATGTTACAGTCTGGGATGTGGCTGTAGCTCTGGGGGATGAGCAGATGGAGAGAAAGGGGCAGAAGGAGATCCTTGGAATTTCAAAGCTTTCGTGATGTGACTTGCTGGGCTCAGTTCAGGATTGCCCATGGAAGCCCTGTGCACCTCTGGCTTGTGTGGTAGGCTCAGGACAGCTGGAATTTGGGCTCAGAGGTGCCATGGACACCTGAGGAGGGGATGAACTGCCCAGCCTGTCCCAGTGCTGCTCCTCCCAAAGCTGCTGTGTGGGGAAACCAGAGTCTTCTTTGCACTGCGGGGGAGATAATGTCCCCAAACCTCCAGCATCTCAGGTCTCCTTCCTACCTCAGCTTCTTCTGCCTGAGCCCCAGCCCGGCTCCGTGCTCTGCTCCTGGAGGATTATCCAGGGGAATTATCCAGGGGAATTATGCAGGAGAGTTATTCCAGGTGCCTGCTGGGCTCAGGGGCTGAGCTGGCAGGACCCTGCCGCTGGCAAGGGAACGTGCAGGGGAAACCTCACCTCTTCTCCCAATATTGACTTCCCCTCCTCGGTGCTCTGCCCACTCCCTGAGTGCAGAGCAAACACCGTGGGGCACCTCTGGCTCCTGTTTGGGAGGGCTGAGCTTTGTCCCTTTGCTCCTTCTCCCCCTGCCCTGCTCTCTGTGTGGGAGCATCTGGTGCTGACTCGGTGAGAACCCAACCCACCTGAGCTAAAGAAACCCCCTAATTCCTCCTGTGCTGCCTTTGGGCAGCGAGCCCGGCTGGAAATGGATTTGTCCCCTGTGGGAAAGGACAATCTCTGTCCCTGCCAGCTCCTGGAACGCAGCAAGACATCAAAACACAGCAGAGATCCCTCCTTTCCCTTCCTCCGCTCTAGGATTCTCCCAATATTCCTCCCTGCCCTCCCTTGGTACGTGGTTCTGTCGTGTAAAGCTGCTCAGAGGGGCTGCGGGTGTTTACAGCGGGAATTAATCCTCCTGTGAGCTCCCCCGAGGGTTTTCCAAACACGGAGATGTAAACTGCAGAGCGGGAAGAAAGGTCACCAGCAGAGCTTGGCCGGCTCCTCCAGGGATTCCATCCGCACTGGGAATTGTTTCCCTGGGAGAGATGGAAGGAAAAATGAGGAGGGAGCTGGGATTGTGTCAGGGGGGAGCTGGAATTGTGTCAGTGGGGAGCTGGAATTGTGTCGGGGGGAGCAGTGGGTGAGCTGGAGGGAGTTCTGTGCCGTGGTCTGCTGACTCAATGAACTCCTGGGAATGTCTGGATGCTCCTGAGTCAGCAGCTCCTGTCTCACCCCCGTCCCACGTGTGACACATCTCCTGGTGCGGCTGGACTGTGAATTTTACCAAGTTACAAAATCACTGAGGCTGGAAAAGGCTTTCAACATCATCAAGTCTAATCTGTGCCCCATCCCCACCCTGTCCCCAGCCCAGAGCCACCTCCAGCCCTTCCTGGGACACTCCAGGGATGGGGATCCAAACCTCCCCGGGCACTGCCAAGGCCTGAGCGCCCTTTCCATGGAGAAATTCCTGCTGCTGTCCCCCCTGAGCCTCCCCTGGCCCAGCCTGAGGCCGTTCCCTCTCCTCCTGTCGCTGTTCCCCACCTGGCTGCACTCTCAGATAGATCATGGCAGGGTTATCTGCACCCTCAGGATTTCTAGGAATTCACCTGTGATATCATCAGAAAGCTTCTGCACTTTGAGGTTTCTTTGCTTCCTTTTTTTTTTTTCCCCGTGCTGCAGACAATAGGATATATCTCCTTTCCTAAAAATGTCCATCTCCCTGTGATGGGAAGTGGTTTGGGCTTTGGAGCCTGGAGGGAGGATCCAGCCCCTCTGGGAAGCTGTGGGCAGCTTTAGGAAGCAGAAGTGCCTCTGCAGGTTTCCCCCTGGTGTGTGTGAGCTGGCTGGGGCCAGCCCAGCTCAGCAGGAACTGCAGCAGCAGGAATTCTGGGCTCCTCACTTTCTCTGGACTCACCCAGGTTTTTTCCCTTCCAGGCCAAGAACAAGGAGACAGGAGCTTTGGCAGCTGCCAAGGTCATCGAGACCAAGAGCGAGGATGAGCTGGAGGATTACATGGTGGAGATTGAGATCCTGGCCACCTGTGACCACCCTCACATCGTCAAGCTGCTGGGAGCCTTCTATTGGGATGGCAAACTCTGGGTAAGGGCTGGGGCGTTCTCACTGCTCCCAGGAAGGGGCTGGACATGCTGGAGCAAAACCTCAGGGGCTGTTTGAACATCAGAAATGAATCACGAGCTGCTCCCTTGGTGCTCAGGGCCTGGATTTTCCCTTTCCAAACTCTCTTCTAACTAAAGCTGCTTGTAAAAACCCAAGGGAAGGCCGAGGGCTCTTTCCAGGGAAGTTGGAGTTGTGTTTTTTGCACTGTTAAGGGTTTGTAAAGGTAGAAAGAGCATCACCATTCAGTTCCCCTCTCTTTTAAACTCCGTTGGAGTTACTCTTCCAGCAGATTTTCTGGAATTGGGGCTGATTTGTGGCTCAGCACTTGTAATGCAGAGACTCTTGATAGCAAGAGCTCCATTTCCCGTGGCTCTGGAGGGTGAGGGACATAAAATGTAAAGTGCAATCGAGTGGGTTGGTGCGAGGGCTGGCTCAGCAGGTTCCTGCAGCTCTCTCCCCTAGCCCAGCAGGTTTATATGGTATTTTTTATTCCCCCTGCCCGCTGCTCTCTGGCAGCAGAGGAAGCTGAGTGTGAAAGGCACCTTCCTGAGCTCTGTGCAGGGCATGGAGAGGCTGAGGGATGAACCCTTGGCTACTCAGATGACTCTGGGCCTGTGTGAGGATGGTGGAAATCAGGTGAACAGGAGGATTTCCCAACCCATCTCCTCAGCCAGCTCCTCCTTTAACTGCAGGAAGTCAGGAGAGGGGCAAAGAGTGCGTTCAGCAGCTCTGCTGCTTTTTCCTTCCTGTTTTGAGTGTTTCAGATGTCTTTGTGGCTTCCCTGGGTACATTTAACAGAGCTAAAGGAGAGATCTCAGCTTTTGGGACTCACACTGGTGTGAGCTGAGCTGTTGGGGCTGGAGGCTCTGCCTGTGGTGGGATAACACAACCCCAGCCTGGTTCCTGCCCGGGCTGAGCAGTGCAGGGGAGGGATGTTTCACCGGGCTGATCC
Organism: Sylvia borin; assembly: GCA_014839755.1. NCBI lineage: Eukaryota > Metazoa > Chordata > Aves > Passeriformes > Sylviidae > Sylvia > Sylvia borin. Next base: position 16,393,138 of record CM025970.1, on the reverse strand, counting down.
AGCAAACACCTTTTGCCATGTCAGCACGTCTCTTCTTGTTTAAAACCCCACGGATAAAGGCCCTGAGCTCTCTGGGACAGCCAGCCTGGAGTGTTTCTGCTCTGCCTTCTCACCTCGAGTTGTTCACTTGGTGTTTTTGGATGGATTCTGAGCCTTGGGTACCTTAAAGGACAAAGTAAATATGTACTCTGCTAAGGAAGGGAAGGACAAACATCCCTCCTAGGAGAGGACTCGGGATTTGGATGGATTGCAACTGCAGCAGGATTAATCTGGGCTGAAGGGAAAAGGCAAACACCCCCCGAGCCGGGCTGAGAGATGAGGCTGCTTTATCTTTAGCTGCCACCCTTGGTTTCACCTCCCTGCCCTGCCTGCCTCCTCCAGGGGGGCCTTCCTCCTTCTCTGAAATGTCAGCCTCCTCCTCTTCCCTCTTTTCCACCTCCTCCCTGCCGTGGGAAGCTTTGCCTTCCTTCCTTCCTTCCTTCCCGGGGGGAAAAGGGATTGCAGAGTTCCTGGGCTCTGCCTTTGTCAGGGAAGCCTTTGTGATGTCAAGTGCTCCCCACCTACTCAAAAAAACCCAACACTGCAACAAGAGCCTCTTGTCTGGGGCTCTGACACCAGGGCAGGGGCTGGGGTTCTGTCACACCCACCAGGGCAGGGGCTGGGGTTCTGTCAGACCCACAAAGGCAGGGTCTGGGGTTCTGTGAGACCCACCAGGGCAGGGGCTGGGGTTCTGTCACACCCACCAGGGCAGGGGCTGGGGTTCTGTCACACCCACCAGGGCAGGGGCTGGGGTTCTGTCACACCCACCAGGGCAGGGGCTGGGGTTCTGTGAGACCCACCAGGGCAGGGGCTGGGGTTCTGTCAGACCCACCAGGGCAGGGGCTGGGGTTCTGTCAGACCCACCAGGGCAGGGGCTGGGGTTCTGTCACACCCACCAGGGCAGGGGCTGGGGTTCTGTCACACCCACCAGGGCAGGGGCTGGGGTTCTGTCACACCCACAAAGGCAGGGTCTGGGGTTCTGTTAGATCCACAAAGGCAGAGGCTGGGGTTCTGTCACAACCATGAATTCAGGGTCTGGGGTTCTGACAAATCCACACTGCAGCCCCAGCCATTGTTCTGGCAGCAGGATCCTTCTCTTTATTTAATTATTGGAGTAGCATTTGCATTTCATTGCTCAGGCTGGTGTTATTAATGCTCCAGAGTTTTGGAGGGCGGTCACTAATCCAGGCTGTTTTACTCCTGCAAGGCTTTTAGTCCCTACCAGGTTTTCCCCAGAGTCAAAACCTTCCTCTTCTTGGTGACCAATGCTGCCGGGAAAAAAATCTGCATCCAAACATAAACACCAGCTTTTATTGTCCTGCCCACATCCCATCCTCATCTCTGTCTGTGCACTTGTTTGAACCAGCATTTTCCTGGATCATTTGCATGCTGAGTGCCTGCATTCTCAGAGTGGCTCTGCCTAAAACTTCTGGGGGTGTCTGTCTGCTCAGGAACCTGCTGTGGTTTCCTTGCTGCTCATGGGAAGAGAATATTCCAAGTGAGCAGGTCCAGATGTGCCCAAGCTCCTGGATGGCAGCAGCTCTTTGCCTCTTGAATAATTCACAAGCAGGCTGGGCCTGAAAGAGGCTCTTCCTAAACCAGCCTGGCTGTTCTTTCTTTGAATCAAACTAGGAAAATGTGTGAGGATCTGCTCCTGGTGCCCCTGAGCTGTGTGGGGTCCCGGTGGCTCCTCTGCCAGGAGAGGACATGAAACATTTATGGAGCAAAAAGACCTTTCTGTGCAAGGGGAAGTGGCTCATCCCCCAGCAGCTGCTGGGAAATCCACAGTGCTGCAGGGAAAGCACAAACCAGAGAATCCCTCTGGGGTTTATACCTGCTTGGCATCGAGCATGAAAGGAGGAAAACCCCAGGTCTTGTGTGGGATGGAGCAAAGCCCACTGTGAGCAAGGGTTTGGAGAAGCCCAGTGAGTTGCCAGGAATTAAACTGCTGGGATAACAGCATCCAGCGGGGACTTTCTTGGCACTGAAATCCTCTGCAGAGAGGCTGTGCCCTGCCAGCAGCTCCTATCTCGTTCCATCCCCCTCCAGCTCCTTCTCTCTGCTCGTGGCAGAGGCCAAGAAGTCTTGTGCTGGTTGAAAACAGCCCAGGGAAGCTGCAAAACTGCCCTGGTGGGGAGCTTTCAGGATTTGATTTTATTTTTATTACAAGCCCCGTGGCATTTTATGTTCTTTTTGCATAAATCCTGGCTGCTGGAAATGGGGGCACCAAATGAAAGCTGAGATTCTCATCCTTTTTTTTTTTTTTTTTTTTTTTTTTTTCCCCCCCAGAGTTTGGTTTGAGTCTTTGTGGCTGGGACACATTTTAAAGTCTCTTTTCCTGCAGTGTGATGCAAGGCTTGGACACACAGAAGCAAATCCCTCCTCAGCCAATGTAACACAGCTTTTTAAATGGACTTTTTAAAGCTACTTGTGGCTCAGGAATGGGACTGAAACGAGGCTTGCTCTCTTCGAACAGAATTTTCACTGATGATTATTACAACATGGGAAAGAAAAACAGCAGCTCTTGTGTTTTGTGTCCATCTCAAGGGCTGCGTGTTTGAGAGGGGTTGTTTTGTTTTTTTTTTTTCTTCTTCCTTTCCAAAACAACAACGACAAAAATGAAAGAAAGACTGAGACCTCAGAGGAAGGGAGGAACTTTTGATGTGCTGCTGTTTCCGAGTGTCTCCTGCTGCGGCCAGAGCAGTGATAAGAGGAGAGGGGAGGAGAGTTTTGTTTGCTGTGAAGAACCTGACCTTCCCTGCAGCAAACCTCTGCTCCCAAGGGATGGTGGCTGTGCCCAGACAACGCAGCAGGAAACCCAGCAGCCTGTGGAGATGCTCCAGCCCTGAGTCTGCAGGAACCTCTAGAAACGAATCAAAATATCATTTGGCCCCCAGGTGTTGAACCACTGGGATAACTTTTCTTGAGAAGCCTTAGGAGGTTGTATTCCTCTCTCTCCCCTTTCCCTGCCCCATGCTGCCATGGAAAAAAAAGGAGTTTTTTTGAATGGACAGGAGTTTCCTGGAGCTCAGAGCAGGGTTTGCTGTGCTGTGCAGGTGACCCTGCCTGGCTGGGCTCTTTGGGGAAGAATGGTTCATGTCACCAGCTCAGGGTTTCTCCCGTGTGGGTACAAACCCCTGCAGCTGGCACAGACACTCCAGCTCCGTGTGCTCTTTGTACTCTAAAAAAAAAAACCCTTTGCATTTTCCGTGGGCAGGCCCTGACCTGCTCAGCCAGGCACTTTGGGGATCGCTCCCCCTTTGATATGGATGTCGACTGGAGATTTGGGCATTCTTGAAAATCCTGTAGCATAAAGAAATGTTCATTATCCCGTGCTGGGCTATGTAAAGCATCTGCTTCCCCCTGAGGTTGGCAATACCTTTCCTTTAAAACAAACAGAGAAGGGAGAGCCGGTAGCAGGATCAGGTTCCCCACGGTTTTCCCTTAGCAAAGGGAGGTTATCACAACTCGCGGGGTGAGCTTGGCTGGATGCCCTGGGGATGTGTTTGTGTGAATGTCCCTGAGGGATCCCACGGCTCTTTGTGTCCTTATAAAGCTCCTCTTGGCAGCAGAGCTCCAGCCCTTCCTACTTGGCCTCCTGCTCCTGGATGGAGCTTTGTACCAAACTTCCCCCAGAAGATCTTGAACTTTGTTGTTCGCAGCTTTGCGGGAGCCAAGGGGAAACCCAGGAAGACAAAGAGATCCCAAACTTTGCTGAACGGCTCCCCAGCCTCCTGGAGGAGCAGCAATCCTTCCCTTTCCTCCTTGCCCCAGCTGCAGGAACATAAATCCCAATCCCTCCCAGCTCCTGGGACACGCAGGGCTCGGGATCAGCCCCGCTGGGAAAAAATAAAATAACCAGTGTGGGGGTGGGGTTTGCTGGACCGGTTTCCAAATTCCTCCCAGTCCAGAATTTGGGCAGAACTGCAAAACACCCCCAGGAACTTCAGCAGGGTGAGTTGGAGAGGAGCAGGTGTGGGCAGAGATCAGCAGGCAGCGTGACAGGGCAGTGCTGGGATCTGGGGATGCAGCAGGGACATCCCAGGGTCCTCTCCCTGTCCTGAGGGGCAGCTCCTCGTCTTGGCCAGAGCTGCAAAGTGGAAAAAGTGATGCAGTCCAGTGGGGTTTTTCTGGCACTTTCCTGCATTTCCAGGGTCAGCAGTTTGCTGTTCAGAGCAGCGTGATGGAAGTGGGTGGTGGTGACTTCTGCTCCAGCTTTGGGACCGTGTCTCTGCCAGCTGGGATATTGCGGTGACAGAAATCAGATATCTGGGTGACATCCTCCTTCCCTTCTCTCTGCCAGGCCGTTCCCAAACTCCTGGGGTTGATACCATGTTATCAGCAATAATTATCAGTGGAAATCCTGTTCAAACCAAGCAAACCCCATCCCAGTCCCATTCCTAAGCCACAAATACCTTTAAAAAGTCCATTTTAGAAGCTGTGTTATATTGGGCGAGGGGGATTTACTTCTGTGTTTCCAAAACTCCCTAAATCTGCTGGAAATCTGGGGTTCCACAAGCCCCCTCTGTGCTGTGAACGTGACCTTTAGCATTCAGCCTCCTGCCAAGTCACTCTAAATCCCGTTCTGGGTAAAACTGGGAGGGTTTTCCCTTAAAACAGAGGGAAAACGAATGATTTTAGCAATCCCCCCCAAAATGATTTATACATCAGGCAAGTTGCCACAGCCCAGCCAGGGTTCAAGAGTGCTCCTACAGGTACCAACACGACAACCCAAAAGGAGAAGAGAAACCTTTGTCTGCCACCCTTTGCACAGGATAACGTTGCAGGAGGAGGTTATTGAAGCCGTAATAATTCCCTGTGATTGTGCAGCCTCGTCATCTGCACGCCCTGGAACGCTTTAGAAAGGAGCTGGTGTCATTATCCTGGCTCTGAGAGGGAAGGCACAGACGGGGATTTGCCTAAAGTTTCCCCGGAGGGGGAGAAATGGCACTTGGGAATAAGTCCTGGGTGCTGAGACCCGGTGCAGGGTTACAACACCAGGCCCGAGCTTCATGAAAAGAGAAGCAGAGCAGACAAGGAGCCTCGTAGGCAAATCAGTTTTTCAAAGCCCTTGAAAACTTTGTTTAGGGCTGAATTGCAATTAGCCACGTTCCCACTTGGCTGGATCTCCAAGGGAATGCTGAGGAGCAGTGTTTGCATAGGAAGGAATATTCATGAGCTCCCCAGGACAGGGAGACAGCGCCTGGAAACTCAACTTCAGCCCAAACCCTGCAGTGAGGGATAACTCACGGGTTTATACTGCGTTCTGTTTCTGACAGAGCTGAAAGCTGTCATTTGGAGGGAAGGAGGGACGTCCTTTTGCAGACCTCGTGGCCTGGAGTGATCCACTGGCTTCAAAGCCCTCAGTGGAGCTGTCAAAGAGCAGCACTGGGGCTGGGTGATGGATCCAGGGCTGGGAGTTTGGGGATGATTGGGACAAATGGTTGTTTCTAGGGGAGATGCCAGGCAGGAGTGGAAAACTCATCCAGCCCTTTGGCACCCTTTCACTGAATTGTCCTCGTGGCCAGGCGAGGCTCTGGGGCTGAGCTGGAAGTGCTGACTTCAGAAAATCCACCCAGGAAACTTGTCCTGGGTCAAACTCCAGCTCTCACATTGAGCTTTGCCCTCCTGAGATGCATCATCTCTTCTGGATGCTGACACAGACTCGGGGCACTCGGGGTTGGGGAATCTTCCCACTGAAGCAGCAACTTCTTCATTTTTTTTTTTTTTTTTTTGCTATTTATGTCTGAAATGATTCTTGGAGTTTTGCTTCCCATCCCGTAACAAAGTGAACTCAGTGGCCTCTAAATGCTGATAACTTGGTGAGAAAAGGGATCCCACTCCCAGCCCTCCAAGCAGCAAAAGATGCTTTTTTTTTTTGCAACATCAAAACCATTTGGTTGAACTCAAAGGAGTTTTTAATTTGTTCTGCCAAGTTTGCAGTGGGGATGGGAATATTTCTACCGACTGGGGGGGGGGGGGGGGGCAGTCCAAGGAAATATTTTGTCATCTTCCAGTGCTTTAAATGTGGACAACTTGTCCCCACTTTCCTTAAGATCAGCAGGGAGCTCTGCACTCCGCCAGGAGTATTGACTTTGTTCTCCACAAACTTTTCTTCCTCTGGAACTCCCTAAACTTTGTGTTCCTTGTTTCCTGCCCTGCATCTTCTTTCCCCCCACCCCCACCTCTTTATGGGAACAGCCTTTTTCTTCTTTTTTTTTTTTTTTTTTTTTTTCATTTCTGATTTCAAATATTTTTCTCTGTAGGTTATTTTGTCCAGAAAAAGGGGCAGAAAAGGTTTATTATATTTAAAGTCTCTGAATGGTGCCCTTGTCCATGAGGGAAAATTGGCAAGCTTGGAGCCTTCTCTTACAGAGAGCGAATTATTTCACTTCCACCTACAGCATACTTGCCGTGTCAGGCCAGCTTTTGACATTTGTGCTGCTCTGGGGCAGCCAAGAGGCTTTTGGTGGCTTCTGGATTGTTTTGTGCCCTCTCTGGTGGCTGCTGAGGGCCAGCTGCAGCCGGAGCTGGTGGCTTTTGTGGCTCTTGGGTGTTGTCCCCTTTTGTCTTGGTGCTGCTCCGGCCTCATGGGGCCTCGTGGGGCTCTAGGAATGAGGTTGGGAAGGATTTTGTGCCTTGTTCTGAGTTCAGCCCCCAGCAAAGAGCAAAGAGCCTTGCTCTGGGTGAGCCCATCTGGTGGTTTATGAGCAAAGCTGGGGAGAATCTGCTCCCCGTTTTCCCCCAGCCCTTTGGCATAATTTCCCCCCATCCCTTTGGAATCTTTTCCCCCATCCCCTTGGAATATTTCCCCCCATCCCCTTGGAATATTTTCCCCCATCCCCTTGGAATATTTTCCCCCATCCCCTTGGAATATTTTCCCCCATCCCCTTGGAATCTTTTCTCCCATCCCCTTGGAATCTTTTCCCCCATCCCCTTGGAATCTTTCCCCCCAGCCCTTTGGAATCTTTCCCCCCATCCCCTTGGAATCTTTTCCCCCGTCCCCTTGGCATCTTTCCCCCATCCCGTTGGCACGTGTGGGGTGCAGAGGGCTGGCAGCAGCCTGGCTGCTGGGGAAGGTGCCAGGCTGGGTGGGTGCAGGAATGTGAGCCTCCTCCTCCTCCTCCCTCTGCTCCCTGATGTCAGCTCAATCCTTGGAGCTGGGTGGGAGCTGGGAGGGCTGGGGAGATGACAGGGTGGGCTCAGGCAGAGGTGCCCAGGGAGGGCTGGGGTGTCCCTGCAGTGCCAGCTCCACGTGGAGCAGGGCTGACCCCTCTGCTGCTGAGCGTGGCTGTGCCACACCGTGAACATCCAGCTGGGAATCACTGCTGCCAGTGACAACTTTGTGCCAGCTCCACTCTCTGGGCAGAGAGAAGGTGGGCCAGGAGTGATGGGTGGCGAGGAGGGAACCTGAGAGCCTTTCCTTCCCCAGCTCTCTCTGCAAGCAGAGCGCCGTTTCCTTTATCAGGGTTTGTTTTTCTTATCTCCCCAGCCCCTCTGTGCCAGCACAAGGCTGTGCCGGGGAGTGCTTTCCTCTGTGGGGTGACAAGGACACCTCAGAGCTGCCCCAGAAAGGTGTCAGAGCCCCGGGGCTGTGCGTGGGTGCCGGAGGTGGCCGTGGCTGCAGGATGCTGTGGCTTCCAGCAGCTGCTCACACAAACAACACGAACCCCTCTGCTGCAGGCTGGGGGAGGAAACAGCCTGAGCTGTTTCAGTTTCTGCTGCAGTGTCTGGGCCAGGCAGGGTGGATCTGAGGGCACTGGGGTGCTGGGGGCACAGGCAGAGCCCCTGTTGCAGCTCTTTGTCACGGTGTCCCCATGCAGGAGCAGCCCTGGGAGCTCTGCAGCACCTCGGTGTCCCCAAACTCCTCCACGTGCCCTGCACGAGTGCAGAGTGCCAGGACAAGGCAGCCCTCACCTCCAGTGCCACTGGGCTGCCCTGTCCTGAGGGGACCTGGTGGCCTCTGGTGCCCGTGGGATGCTCCTGGCAGGAGCTGCCTCCAGCTTTCCCCACGGATGGCTTTTGTTTCCCAGCCCCTGGCCCTTCCTGCCGGCCAGGGAAGGGTTTTTGGGCACTGCCCTCTGAGTGCCAGGTGGGTGAGTAAGAGCCAAACCCTGCCCAGGGCCATCAGCTGTCCCACCCTTGGCGGCTGGGCAGTGTTTGGTGAAATTATCTTTCCAGATAAGCTGTTTCTTTGTGGGTTGGGTTTTTTTTTTTTTTTTTCCTTTTTGTTTTAGCGATGTAGAAAGTTCCACAGACACACCCAAGAGGGGAGAGCTGTCCTGCCCAGGCTGGGAGCAGGGAGCTGGAGCTCTGTGCCACCTTGGGGGCACCTCAGTACCTGGGCAGGTGAGGCTGCTCCTGGTTTGTCAGACCCGAAATGCTTCCAGATCCTGCTGTGGTTAATGCAGGATTAACAGGAGCCAGGGGAAAAATTGAGCTGAGCAGCAAAGCCCTTGAACCTGAGTGGACTTTCAACTTTAATGTTGTCCTTTGCAAAGGGTGGGTGTTTTTTTGGTCTTTTTGGGGGGGGGGTTTGGGTTTTTTGGTGGGGTTTTTTTGTTTTTTGTTTTTGTGGGGTTTTTTTGTTTTGTTTTGTTTTGTTTTGTTTTTGTTTTGTTTTGTTTTTGGTTTTTTTTTTGTTTTGTTTTGGTTTGGTTTGGGTTTTTTTGTTGGTTTTTTTTTGGTTGGTTTTTTTTTTTTAAGAGGAAAGATTTGGGATGTCTGCATGCAGACCTCTGCATTTTTGGGTTTTTTTCTGAACATGTAGGAGAAAAGAGCCCTTTTTATTTAACCTGCCACCGCAGGTTAAAGAAAGGTTTTCAGAGGCAGTGAGAGCAAGTTCCTTTCTCCTTCAACCTAGCTGCCCAAACGTGCTCCTGTGTGTGCAGCCAGAGCATCCCTTGGAGCTGGGAGTGAGCCCAGGGGGTTGTGAGTTCCTTGCCTGGGGGCTGGGTTGTGATCTGGGGGCTCTGGCTGTGGCTGTCACTCCGTTGTGCTGCTCAAAGAACTCAGAAATGGTGAATTTGGGGCCGGCTGTAATGGACTGGAGACTGAAAGGTGGATAGTGGATTTACAGGAGCTTTGATGTGGCACAGGAACCCCGCAGCCGCCTGGGGTGAGGAAGGCCCTGGGTTTCTTGTGCAGAGGAAATGATGACAAACAGGATGTTTGCTGCTGCCCCACTCCCTGCAGACCCCACAGCAGCAGCAGCAGGAGGAGGTGTGGGTGCTCCCAGCTCACACACACTGATGCTGATGTCACCAGGCCTGCCCTCCTCCTGTCCCCATGGCAAAACCCTTCCCAGGCTGGCCCTGCTCCTGGAAGGAAGTGTGCTGGGAGGATGATCTGGATCATTGCCAGCTCTGTTTGTTTAAACTGGGATTTTTCTTTTTTTTTTTTTGGGGGGGGGGGGGGCTGTTGAAACGAGCTCATTGTTTTTTTAGCTGTTCAGGCCATCTGGCCACACCCAGATCTATTCTTTGGCATCTCTGCCCTTGTTGGAAATGCGTATTTGGAAGTTTTCTGTGTTTCCCCGTGTTCCCAGAGCCCAGCCTGGATGAACACACAGGGATCATCACGCTGCTTCAGAGGGATTGCTCCTCCTCCTTTTCTCATTGCCAGGCTGCAAACCCGAGTGGAATTCTGTGAGGTTTGGCCCGAGGAGCCCGGGAAGGGCTGGTGGCCACTGCTGGCTTTGGTCTGCTCTGATGAATGGGATGAGGAACACCACAGGAATAACGGGGTTGAAATGACACTCCTGGAGCTGTTTGGGGTGACAAAACAGTTCTCTGCCTTTGGGGGAACCGTGGCAGGAGACAATCCCTGCCCTTCCATTTGCTCGGGAAGCTGCTGATGCTCTGCTGCAAGGCATTAAACAACAAACCAGTGTTGGTATTTCCCACTGGTGCTCTGCTGACCCTGTCCCTCCTGCCAGACCCTCACCTGGAGCTGTGCCACGTTCTCCTGCTTTGGGACTGGTTCAGTTGTTCCCAATTCCTTCTCTCCACCTGCCTGTGTCAAACACAGCCCCAGCACTTGGGGTTATTCTCCTCTGATGGTGCCTCTGTCACACCTACCCGGGTTTGTCACCTGTTTGTCCCCTCTCTGACTCCTCCTCTGACCTGGGCTGACCCCCACTGAGCAATTCCAGCTTTGCTGCACCCCAGCAGCTCCAGAACATCTCCAGAACATCTCCAGAACATCTCCAGAACAAAGCAGTTTTCTCCCTCCAGGTGATAACTGCATTTCCCTGGCCCAGGCAGAGGGTCTGAAGGGTGGGATGGGGCTCTCCTGGAGCTGCAGGATCAAACAGTGAGGAGCAGGGAGCTTGAACCTTCTCCCCTCAGCTGCTGGGCCAGTGCTCAGAGCTGCTTTGAGGAACGTGACCCTCTCTGGATGGGTTGAGAGGGCTGAGCTGGTAAACACTGCTCAGGCTCTGTCCCCGGAGTCACCTCTGGCATTTCAGCACTCGGGAATGCTGCCCTGGTCACCTCGGCAAGGAGAGGAGCTTGCTGAGGAGGTGAAGCACCTCTTGTCCCTTGTAATCCCCGGCTGCTTGAAATTGTAATCAGTTTATGTGAGCAGCCCCGGAGGGAATTGAGGCCGGCACTGGGCTCTGTGCAGAGCTGAGGGGACAGTCCCTGCATCCCCCAGTGCTGGGGACACCTGGGACTGGGATGACACGGCAGATGGATGTGTGGGACCGGCAGGGCTTTGGAGAACAACGCCAAAATCTTGGGGACGTGCTCACCCTTTTCATTGGCACAGCTTCCCCTGGAACAAATAAGAGAGCAATGACCTCCTGAGCATCGCGGGGGAATAAAAACAGCTACAAACAGCCGGGCCCTGAAGACACGAGAGCCCTGGCCGTGGCTCCTTTGGCAGCCAGGGGCTGCAGGGGCTGCCACAGCCCCGGAGGGTCCCGGGGAGGTGGGCACACTGTCCCCGGCGCTGCCAGACAGATGCTGGCCGTGCCCAAGGGATGCTGAGCCTTGCCGAGCTCTCTCCCAGCCCGGCTTTTCTCTCCTCTTCCCTTTCCCCGCTGACACACAGCCTGGCTTGAATCCTCTCTTTGTTCCCCCCAGATCATGATCGAGTTCTGCCCCGGCGGGGCCGTGGACGCCACGATGCTGGGTGAGTGCCCTGGTGCCCTCTGGGCGCCCCCGAACCCCCGGCAGCGCTCCGGGAGCATCCCTCGCACGGATGGCAGGCACGGGTGCCACCGCTGCCCTTTCTCTCCCGGGATCCTGCCTGTTTTCATACCCTGAGCAGAAGGTGTGGCAGCCCTGGGCGAGTTTTTGAGCTACTTTAATGTCCTTTTTTTTTTTTTGTGATTTAAATGCTGCTGGGATCAGCAGATCACAAGGCGTGGGGAGAAGGGAGAGTCTGGCCGCAGGGGAAAGATGAATTTAAATATTTATCTGCTGAGGGGCACTGCCTGCTTGGGATCCCGGTTCCCACAGCTCCCAGCAGGGCTGAGATGTTGAAGCTGGGTGCCTGTCAAGATGAATTTCCCCAGATCTTTTTTTGCTGACTTCTGCCGTATGGTCTCAGTCACTCGGTGAGGCAGCAGAGCTCTGATAAACTGCACTTTGCAGCAATCCCAGCAAATTTCCCCCCCTTTTTTTTTTTAACTCCTCCCTCCCGCACAGAGGGAGCTGCTGGGAGCAGGGATGGGTGGCTGCACCCCAAAAGAGCCCTGGCTGGTGCCACAGCCCCTCTGGTGTCACCCTCTGGGGGGTGACATCCCCCTGCCCGCAGCCCTGGGACAGAGCCACATCTCCCTGGGGGTCACCCCTTGTCAGCCCTGATCTCTGCAAAGGCCTGGCTGTGGTTTTATTTCCAGGAACCAAATTTATCATCTTTAACTCAACCCTTAAAGCTCGTCCCTCCTTTAGGGAACTTCTTTAAAGTGGCTCCAAACCACGGCGTGGAAAAATACCTTTCCTGAAGAGCTGGAGGGAATGATGCTTTCCCTGTGGAAAATCTCAACGGGGGGAGGTTTTACCCATCTCTTGGGATGTAAAAATGCCCCTGAGCATTCGTGGCTCCTCTCTGGAGGATCTGGCAGCACAGGAAACCATGAGAGAGTGGCCTGGCTGCAGCTCTGTGAGCCCTGAGTGAGGGTGAGCAGCAGCTGGAGCTCAGGAATGCTCCCAGAATTCGTAAATTGAGGATTAGTAAACCCCAGAATTCCAGGAATGCTGAATGCTGCCTGTCCCACCTCCCCATCCTCACCAGCAGCTGGGGTTTGCCCTTCAAAAAACCTTCTGTACAAAACCCGTGGCCCAAAAACCGGAGCTGCCTTTTGCCAGATGCTCCAGGGAAGGGGAAAAATCACCAATTTTTCCTAGTGCAGGGGAGATTTTGGTGAGGAAAGGAGGGACAAAGTGCCTGAGGTTGTGGATAAGATCCTTGCTCTGAACCAACATCTGTCCCAGCTGCTGGGGTCACTCCCTGAGCCCCATCTGGTGCTGTCTGAGCCCTGCTCTGCCCTGCTGGAGGAGGGATCTGCTCTGCAGAGCCTGCCTGAGGGAGAGAGGGCAGCTCAGGGGGTGCTGACCATCTGGAGGGGTGATGCTCCGCAGAGCTGTCACTTTTGGGGGGCTGCAGGTGGCCCCCTGCGAGCCACAGAGTCACAAAACATCCCGAGCTGGAAGGGACACACAAACCCCAGCTCCTGACCCTGCAGGGGACAGCCTCGTGTACCTCAGAGTGTCCAAGCACTCCTGGAACTCTGGGACTGGTGCCAAAGCCCCCATCCCTACCCAAAACACCAGCTCAGGGCAGTGGGCAGGGATAATAACCCTGCTGAGCATTTCAATCCTGTTCCTTTGGGAGGGAAGGATTTCAATCCTGTTCCTTGGTGTGTCCCTCGTGGTGTTTAGGGGGCTCCACTGCATCCCCCAGCAGGGAGAATTCCCTGGGGAATGAGGTTCCTGGCTGGGTGTGACCCTGCTGTCCTGCAGCCCAACTCAGCTCCTCCTCCTACAGCAGTGACATCCAGCTTGTCTGTCACCCCAAATTTCAGGGAAATAAATGCCACCATCAGGGAATTTGCAGTTCAGACTCCATCCTCAAGCATTTCTGCCTCCCCCCTCCTCATCCCCCTCATCCACAGCTCCAGAGCCCCAGCTGAGCATCCCCAGGAGGGAGCTCTGAGCCAGCAGCTCCAAGAGGTGGAAATTCTGCTGGCTTAGGGAATAAATCACCTTAACGAGCTGATTCCCACCGTCTCCTGCTGCTCTGACACGGGGACAGTGGCTTTGCCACGCTCTGCTGGGTCACCTGGGCCTTCCTGCTGCTCAGGTGAGCTGCTCACTTTATCCCTGTCCTGTCTGACCTCCCTGCAGAGCTGGACAGGGGCCTGACTGAGCCCCAGATCCAGGTGATTTGCCGCCAGATGTTGGAGGCTCTCCACTACCTGCACAGCAAAAGGATCATCCACAGGGACCTGAAGGCTGGGAACGTGCTCCTCACCCAGGATGGGGACATCAAGCTCGGTGAGTCCCTGGCACCAAGGACAGCTGGGTTTGGGTGGCCCTGGGTGTGTTGGCATTGAGGGATCCTCCTCTGCTCTCTGAGAGGAGCAGCAGGAGCAGGAGGGGAAGGTTTTGTTCCAAGGAAAGGAAAAAAAAATCAATCAAATTTATTAAAAAAAAAAAACCAAAAAAAGTGTTTCTCCATATTACCTAACAGCAGCTAAAAATATAATGATAATTTTTACAGTGAACTGGTCATAAAAAGAAAATGATTTTAAGCTGATCTATAAATTACTCTATAGATAATTTCAATAAAAGTGCTGTGCTGAGCCCCCAGCCACGCTCAGGCCCCCGAGGGATTTTCTTCCCTGAGTTTGTTTAATCCCACTCTGAACCTGATTTCTGTGCTTCTTGGCCTGCCGAGCATCCTGTGCAGGGTGCCAGTTGGCAGGGCTGGGAGCTGGAAGAATTCCTCTTATCTGCACAGCAGGTTTGGTGGTGACAGGGGCGAGGGTTGCCAAAGGGCTCCTTTGCCAGCCCGCTCTGCTGCGGAGTCCAATTTGGCACCAGAAGGATCCTCTGGGGGAGGAGAGGGTGGGTTGATCTGCAGGAGCTGGTCAGAGGGTGACCCCCAGGCAGGGACACCCTGAGCACAGGCTGCAGGTGGGTGACAGCTCCTCCAGCTGTCCCCAGGGCTGTCCTGGAGAGAGAAAACCCACCTGGAGTGGGCTCAGAACCCTCTGCAGCTCTGGCCAGTCTCCCTGGGGTTGGCTTCAGCTCAGGAGGGGCAAAATCAGGGAGAGGCACCTTGCAGTGGCTGGAGGGGAGGAACAGAGCAGAAATTGGGTTTATCTGCTCTAAAATCAGACTTTTTGCTGGGGAATAAGTCTTGAAATCTGCTCTGGAGGAATGTAACAGCACTTTGGTTTTTTCTGCTGTAAAATCAGGCTTTTTGCTGGGGAATAAGTCCTGAAATCTACTATGGAGTACTTTGTTTTTCCTGCTGTAAAATCAGGCTTTTTTTCTAGGAAATAAGTCCTAAAATCTGCTCTGGAGGAATGTAACAGCACTTTGGTTTTTCTGCTCTAAAATCAGGCTTTTTGCTGGGGAATAAGTCCTGAGATCTGCCGTGGAGCTGCTTTTGTTTGCAGCAAAGAGCTCCATTTCCTCTAGACGTGTCGGGTTTGGCAGGAGGGGGTTGTTGTGCCTGTTTTATAGAGGATGGGAGAGGAAAATCCTGGGGGTCAGGCACCCCAAACCAAGTTTAATTCCTGATGCTCGGCTCGGAGGACACAGCCCGTGGAATCACGTTCTTGCCTTCAGTGTGTGTTGTTTACTTTCCAATCTGTGTCTCAGCCAAGTGTGTTCACTCAGAAAGGGACTTTTTTTCAGTTTTCCTCTGGCCTCTGATGTTATTGCTCTTTGCAGCTGACTTTGGAGTGTCTGCCAAGAACATGAAAACCTTGCAGAAGCGAGATTCCTTCATTGGGACCCCTTACTGGTGAGTCCCTGCTTGCTGGGAATTCCCGAAAATTCGCTCCTGAAAATCAGGTTTGCTCTGAAGCCGGCTTTGGGGTGTGTTGGAGCACGGAGGGAGGATTTGTTTTCTGCACTTTGAAGGGTTTTTCCTTGCCTGAGCAGAGCTGTGGGCAGCCTCAGGGGTGTGAGAGCTCTGTGCACGGGGGTCACAGCGCTCCAGGCTCCGAGAGAGGGACACACCAGTGTGCTCTCCCTGCTCCCCACACCCCGGGGCTGGGATGGGCTTTGGAGCCGCTCCGAGCACATGGCAGACGAGGAACACAACCTCTAAATCACCCGACTGGCTGAAGGAGGGCAGCTGCGGGGATTAATTGATGCTCCGGAGCAACATCTGCGCCAGATGTCAACGGCCTGGGAGTTTGCTCTGCCGAGCAGGGAGAAGGGTTACACCCCGTGGAAAAGATGCTTCTGAAACACGGAGCTGGGGCAAAGGTGCATTTCCTGCAGCTCCGCGGGCAGTTTGGTGGCTTTATTTGGCTGGTTTGAAGCGTCGGGCTCACCCCAGCCCTGCTGTGCCCTCCGCAGGATGGCCCCGGAGGTGGTGATGTGCGAGACCATGAAGGACACTCCCTACGACTACAAGGCCGACATCTGGTCCCTGGGGATCACCCTGATCGAGATGGCCCAGATCGAGCCTCCCCACCACGAGCTGAACCCCATGAGGGTCCTGCTGAAGATCGCCAAGTCTGACCCGCCCACGCTCAGCTGCCCTTCCAAATGGTGAGGAGACAGCTCTGCTGTTGTCCCTAACACCCCCTTTTGCAGCAGGGGGACACGGATTAGAGCAGCTCTTGGCCTTGGCTTGGTTGTAACCATCTGTAGGAGGTTTAGAAAGGTGCTGGAATGTGTTGCTGGTAGGTGTGGGTCGTGGTGGTTGGTGGTTGTTCACCCAGTCTGGTGGAGCGGCTTCTTCTCTTCTTCGTTTCCTTCTTCTCTTCTTCGTTTCCTTCTTCTCTTCTAAATCTGTTGCATCACTGTTGGAGAACGTTCAGTTTCCCCTAAGTGTCAAAGAGATCATCTTTCTTCCTGGTATTTAATCTGATAAGCTTCCTCTACACAGTGTGCAGCTTTTCTAGATGAGGGCTGAGATTTCTTGAGAAATCCTTGACCCAGGAATGGACCCAGGCGTAGAAAATCCTGGGTGCTGTGGAGAGTGGGAGGATATGGGCCAACTCCTGAAGGAATTTCCTGAAGGAATTTTCTCCCCTATATTCTGGGACTTCCCACGTGAGCAAATTCAGAATCCAGCTGAGGTGGGGAAACACCTGAAAGAGAAGAAGCACCATGATGCCTCTAAGGGGGAAAAGATCATTGCGTAAGGGCATTTCCCAGCTCACACACAGAGGAAAAAACCAGTCATTTCAAGCTTTTTTTTAATTTGAACGGGGTTTTAGCTGTATTCTGGGCCCGGCTGTGTGGGAAAGCACTGTGGGCTGAGGGCAGGACGCTCACACTGTGCTCACAGGCTGCAGGCAGCACAGGGAGAGCTGCTCCTCACCCACAGACCCCCCAAAACCAGGGCTCACCCCTTGGCTGTTCTCAAAACAACCCGTGTGTATGAAAGGCAGGTTCTTCTCTAGAGCTGGAGATGGCCAAGAGCTCCAGGATTGCTTTCCCTGAAGTCTGGAAAGCCACTCCTGTGTGTAAAAAAAAAACCAAGCCAGTTACTTTTATTCCATTAATTAATTTGTTCGTTTATTTTGTTAATTTACCCATTCATAAATCACAAAAGCTGCTGCAGGTCAGCCTGGCAGAGCACTGGAGTCACAGCAGTCACAGTCATTGTCACAGGCAGGGTGGGAACGCTGCCTCTGGAGCTGCTCAGAAGCCAGAAGTGACATCAGGGCCACGCTCTGGAGCTCAGAGCTGCACTTTGCAGGCTGAGGGTGCCCTCCTATGGGGCTCCTGCTCCTTCACAGCCACCCTGTCCCTCTGGGGATGGCTCCTCGTCCCCAGGCAGCTCCTGCCATGTCCTGTGTCCTGCCTTTGTCTCAGCCCTGGGGCTTGGCCCCCACCATCTGCTGCCAGCACAGGTAAAGCCAAAACCTGGTCCCTGACCTGGCCCTGCTGCTGCTGCTTCTCCTACAACAAATAATCAGAATTACTGAGCACAGGGTTTCTTCCCCATGGGAGCAAAATGCTGATTGTGGCCAGTCACAAGCTGGGACAGAACCTGCTGAGGGATCAAGCTGATCCCTCTGCTATTTGAGGCCTTTCCTCTGCAGAATTTCTCACCACCAGCTGCGTTTTCAGGTCCCTGGAGTTCAGAGATTTCCTGAAGAAGGCGCTGGACAAGAACCCCGAGACCCGGCCCAGTGCTGCCCAGCTGCTGGAGGTAAGGCACCAGTGACCCCTGACTGGTTTCAGATTATTTCTGTCTTGTTTAGAGAGTTCATAGCACCTTTCAGCCACTGAAACGCTCCAACAATGTTTTTCCCTTTGGAGCAAACTGTGGACAGCCTCTGGAAGAGGAGCAGCTCCTGCTGCCTGAAATGGCCCATGTGGCAGCCAGCTTGGGCTGTACCTGCTCAGCCCTGACTGAAATTCAATTCCTTTCCTCCTGTCCCTTCCCCTGAATCACTGCAAAAACCTGGAGGCTGCTGTTCCCTGCTGGCTGCAGCTCCCTCAGTGTGTGCTGGTGCACTGAGCCCAGGGACTGCCCAGCCTTTTGCTGCAGCTCAGCACCACGAGTCATTCCAGCCCCACGCCAATTAATCCTTGCCCCAGGCTCTGTTTGCTCCCAGACTGCTCCTGCCCTGCTCCTGGTGACATCCTGTGGGCAGATAGCTCCTTTTTTAAACGTTGCTGCTGCTTTTTTTGGGGGAGTGGAGGTGCCATAAAGCAGCTTTGGAGGAGCATCTGTGTGCAGAGTGTGCCCTGAACCTCAGCCCTGCTCCTCTCCCGTGAATTCCTCTGGGGATAAATCCCAGTGACACTGGGAAGAACCACACCCTCAGGCCTTTGAAAGCCAGAAGTCATCCTTGAGCTCACAAGGTGTTGGAGTCCTAGAAACTTAGAATTTGGGGTTTTAGTGTATACTGATACATATGAGTCAAGATGGAGGATTTGGAGTGTTGTCTTTTTCCTTCTTCTTCACCTTCTTCTTCCTCCTCCTTCTTCTTTGGGTGGTTTTCTGTAACTGGGTGAAAAAGGTCTGCATTGGTCATTATTGGGTCAAAACCATAAATAATATAGGTGTCACCTTGGTATTGGGGACTTACCACTTAAATAACCTTGGAAAGGGTTAGAAGAATCCATTTTACCTTTATTTTCTAAGAGCTCACAGCTCATAAGTCTGTAAATCCTGTGAATGGATAAGAGATAATCAACATCCCAAGTCCAAACTCGACATCACCTTTTCCCTGTGTTCTTCATCCTGACCTTGGCAAGAGAAGAAAAAGAAACCCAAACCCCTCACAACAAGGTGTGTTTTTGTGGCCACCTCAGGGTCTCATTTGTGCTCTTTTTTTTCCAGCATCCTTTTGTCAGCAAGGTCACCAATAACAGGGCCCTGAGGGAGCTGGTGGCCGAGGCCAAGGCTGAGGTGATGGAGGAGATCGAGGAGAGCCGGGATGAAGCAGAGGAGGATGATTCCTCAGAGTCTGCCTCGGTGAGCAGCTCCACCACTGTGCCTGTGGAAAAGAACCTGGGCAGCTTTTCCAGCCTCCAGAAACTCTTCTGGGCCACATCAGGTGGAGGGGAAGTGGTTGCTTGGCCAAGGAGGGGCTGCATTTTGGTGGCTGCCAAGGGCATGGAGAAACAATGGTGCTGTCAGGGTGATCCTACTGACAGGAAGGGCTCATGAAATGGGGTTAAAAAACAAAAGGAAAAGGGGAAAAAGAACGCAAAAAAGGGAAAATAAGCCCTGATGTCAGCTGGAGAAGCTGGAGTGGAAGTGTGGAGGGAGCACCAGCCCCAGGAGGGAGCTGGGCGGATCTGCCCCTGGGCTTGGCCCTTGGAAGGGACATCTCAGAGCTGCCTGGGGACGTGTCTCGACCTCCCCCCTCTGTCCCAAAGGGAAGTGCTTCCTCCATAGTGGAGTTAGCCATGGGAAAAGGAGTTTGGTGTGCAAATTCCTCATCTGCCTCTTGAGGATGTGCAGGTTCTGGGGTTTTTCCATTGTTCCCCTTCCCTCCACCCGGGATCCTTAGTCCTTGGGGCCACAAACCTGGGGATGGATGGAAGCCTCTCAGGGCAGATAAAATGGCCAGGGGCATCCCAGGGCAGAAACGTCCCAAAATGTCCCACAAGGGAAATTTCCTCCCAATAAATCTTGAGTTCAGGGTGACTTTGCTCTGAAGAGGGGCCTTGTAGCCCTTGCAGCTGTGCTGGGTGCTGGTGCCAGACCCAAGACCGTCCCTTCCCTGTGTTTGCAGCCCCCTGGGAAGCACAAGCGGGACCCCTCCGAGGCCAGCCAGCTGAGCTTCGATGGGGAGAAACCTCCAGACTCCTCCTTGCCCAAAGCTGTGAATGGCTCCCTGGGCACTGGCAAGGACACCACAGAGGGCCAGAGCCTCAGAGTCTCAGATAAAGGGACGAGCAGTGACCGTGACCAACTGGAGAGCAAAAACTCCACAAAACCCAGCTCGGCCACCCAGGACAAGCCAGACATCATCCTGCAGCCAGGACATTTGGGTAACTCAACAGAGGGGAACAAGGAGCCTGGGCTGGGCAGGGAGGAGAGGAGGAGCCTTGAGGAGAGGAAGAGTCTTGAGGAGAGGAAGAGCATGGTGGAGAAGAAGAGCCTTGAGGAGAGGAAGAGCATCGGGGAGAGGAAGAGCATGGTGGAGCGACCAGAGAGTGTTCTCCTGGAGAATTTTGGCGAGGAGAAGCTGGCCAATGGCAGCCTGGTGGAGCCCCTGGGGCCCTTCCCTGGCAGCCGCTCCAAAGGGGACTCGGACTCTGGCAGCACTTCAGCCTCTGAGAGCATGGACCTGACCATCTCCTTGTCTGCTGACCTGGCCCTCAGCAGGGAGAGCGGCTCCATCTCCCTCAAGGTGAGAGCGGTGCTGGAGAACAGGGAGGAGGGAGGAACCCTTCCCTAGGGAAAGCTTTGCAGGGTTGGTTTTCCATGCTGCCCGTCCCAGCTGGGCTCAGCACAGCATTTACAGCTGGGTTGAGCTGTGCCAGGGGCATGTGGCACATCCTCAGGTGAAGGAGAAGCTCTTGGTGGAGCTGCTGTGAAGGCTCCTGTGTCATCTTCTGTGCCAGCCACTGAAACCTCGGGAAAGTCTGAGGTCTTGTGTCTATTTTGTGTGAAGTAACCATGCCACGAGCCTCACTTGTCCTTGCTCAAGTGTGGAATCCCCAAATGGGACTAACTAAACTTTATCCATAGTCCATCACCCTGCTGCTGTTCCCTAGGACACCTGATCCCAGGAAAAAAGTTTATCTGGGCTTGTGGCTCTTCATTTTCCCAACCTGCCCTGGTTTGTGTCAGCAGGGACTGCACAAAGACCTCCCAGGCTTCTTGGCTTTTGCCAAAGCTTCCTGGAGGCTGGGAATGCTTGACCTGGAGCTGACCAGGTCAGCAGGGCTCAGAGGAAGAGGCAAAATCACTGGAATGGTATTTGCTGAGCTCCAGGAGAAGAAATGTTGTGACTTGAGGGGGCAGAGGGATGTGTTGCACAAGATCTTTCTCACGTTGCCTGTGTGAGTGAGAACTTCCCGGCACAGAAATGTGCCCAAAAAACCTTTCCTGGCAAAACTTTCCCCACCTCCTGCAGGGAGCTGGAGAGCCAAGGTTCCCCCAGAGGAGCCTGCAATCCCTAATGACTGGAAATGTGATGCTCTTGCACAGGAATTTCCCCCTCCTCACGACCATCCCCAGGACACCTGGGAAATGCCACACATAGATTTGCTCTCTGAGTTGGGGAAGGGAATTTCTTTCCCTTTAGAAGGGGAAAGGAGTTTTTTGGGTTTTTCAGGGAGTAAGCCAGGCTAGATCATGGTGAGAAAGGGTCTTTGGGAGGTGGGTCAGGTTTCTTCAGGGTGGAAGTCCTGCTGCTCCGTGCTTTGGCAGCCAGGTGGGATCTCCAAACTGATGGTTTGTGCTCCACGTGGAATCCTTGTGATGTTCTCCATGAACAACAGCATTCAGACTGCTCTGAGGGCTCCAGCACAGCCCTGGGGAGCTGAAATGTCCTCTCCTGTCCTCTCCCCCCTGCCCACCCCAGGAGTCCCAGATGAACAAGAAGACCCTGAAGCGCACCCGCAAGTTCGTGGTGGACGGCGTGGAGGTGAGCGTCACCACCTCCAAGATCATCAGCGAGGACGAGAAGAAGGATGAAGAAATGAGGTTTCTCAGGCAAGTGGGGCACTGGGGTGGAGGCAGGGCAGGGTTTTCCTCCTTGTCAGCTAATCCAGGGCCCACCTGAAGTCCTCTTGTTGTCTGTCTTGCCCCCACCTGGACAGGGGAAGGAGCTCAAGGTGCAGCAGGACTGTGGCAAAGGGGAGCTTTGATTTGCTGTGTGTGGCTCTGTCCTCTGGGGATGACTGAATGTGTGCCCAGGGCTGCAGGTGCCTGGCTCGGTGGAAATTAGCTCAGAAATCTTCTCGAGATGTTCCTCTCCTTTTTGCTCTTGAATCTCCTCAGACTTCATTAACAGAAAGGCCAAGGGAGTTGTAAACTCCTGGAGCATTTATTTAATATTCATGGGTGTATCCTCCCCTCTTGATGACTCCTTTGCAGATCTTACAGCTTTCAAACCTCCCTGACTTATTCTCAGAAAGAGGAGCTGCTGCTTCTAGCACTGAAATGAAAAGACCCTTACAATAATTAAAATACAAATTGTTTCATTTGATGCCCCATTCCGGGCTCCCTGGTGCTGCTCTCGGGGCCTCCCTGAGAGGATAATTTGTCCTAAACACTTTGTGTCCCTATGGCTCAGCCCTAATATCAGATTTATGTAAAAGCTCATTAGCAGAGCTCATTTACTGGTGAGCTGGATGAGGGGAGGGATGAAATACGATCACAGATGGGTCGGAATTTGGGAAAATTGCCCTTTTTGCCACCCAGCTGTGAATAAGAATGGATACAGGGCACAGAGGGCAGGCCAGCTTGGGCTCTGAGGACCACTGAGCACTAACCCAGCTGGCACAACTCGGTATTTGGGCTGCTGAGGGGACACCAGTGCCTGCAGAATCACCTCAGGGGCCTGGCCAGGGCTTGTTTGAGAAGCTGTGAACCCCAAAGGGCCTTACCTGCGGGAAGCTGATGGTTTTCCAGCAGTTCCCATCACGTCCCACAGCAGCTGGAGCACATCAGGCAGCTGGGATCTCCCTCCTGCCTGTGCTCCAAGCCAGGGCAGGGCGCTGTGGGATGGAGCTTCTCCTCCCTGCTGAAATGTGGATGTGACCATCTCTGCCCATCACGTGTAGGAACAGGGTAAAAATAGGCAAAAATAGGTAAAAATAGGATAAAAAAGCTGGCCTGTCGTTTCTGTCTAAGTGCAGCTAACAAGCAATTTGCAAACTCCCATATGAAGCTCTTTTGATAACGAGGACTTCCTTCAGCACAACAATCCATTCCGAGGGTGACCAATAAGTGCAGCTGCAATAACGAGGGATTTGTCCCGCGAGAATCAGTAAAGAAAACATGCAAACTACCCGAGGATAGATAGATTTGATGGATAAATAAAATACCTTTTACTAACCAATAGAACAATAGAAGCACTTAGAGGTTACCCTTGAGGTTTGTAAAAACTCTATAAGAGACAGCATGGGGCCATAATAAAGAGCTTTGTGTCACTCTGCGTGTCTCTACTGTCCCAAGAATGACAATGACACCTCTCCCACCTCACTGACCCCGCATTTCTCTGTCCCCCCGCCCCACCCTGCCCCTCTGCAGGCGCCAGGAGCTGCGGGAGCTGCGCCTGCTGCAGAAGGAGGAGCACAGGAACCAGGCCCAGCTGAACAGCAAACACCAGCTGCAGCTGGAGCAGATGCTGCGGCGCTTCGAGCAGGAGATGATGGTAGGAGTGTGGGCCTGGCGTTTCTGGGTCTGAAATGTTCATTTTCTTCAGCCTGCTAGCAGCTGGGAACTTTTTCCCCATTGAAAAAAACTTCTCGAGAAAGCTGCTTCTCAAAACGATCTTGGGCAAACAACTCTCTTTTCCCCAAACAATCTTTCTCCAGGTGATGTTTCGCTGTTTTATTTAGTTTAACCAGTGGGATTAGAGAGGTGGGAACACCTTATAAAAGGCAGTAAGAATTAGACAATAACAGCCTTCTTTTTCTATGCTGCTTACCTTCTGGAATATTTGGAGTCTTTCATTTCTCTTTCCTGTCCTACAGCGGCCGAGGAGGGCAGGGAAAACCTCAGCTGGGAATCCACCTCCTCTGCAGGTCCCCACACGGGGATGCTCTTGGGGTTTTAAAACCCTTGGGCACCACGGGAACTCCTCTGGGATTGGAAACATGGATGGAGAGTGGAGGTTTTGTGGGTATTAAGCGCCCTGCAGCCTTTGCCTGGCAGGGTGAGCAGGGAAAGGGCTGTTCTGGACTTTCTCTCTTTAATGATCTTTTCTTTTATGTCTGTTTCGTGGCTACTGTGAGAAACAGTTTCTAATGCTGCTGTAATTGACAGAAAAAAAGAAAAAAATGCCAAAAAAACAACCTTTAAATAGGAAAGCAGCACGGCCTGAGTGTGACAGCAGGAAATCTGGCAAGGCTTTGAGTGTAAATTGAATAAACTGGGCTCACACACTTGGTCCCTTCTGTTGAAGTAAAATAATATTGTGGTTAATCACAGAACGGTTTGGGTTGGAAGGGACCTTAAAGATTTTCTCCTTCCATGGCACGAGGGCACTGTTGGAACAGAGCTTCAAAGTGTGTGAGGCTGTTGGAATTCTGGAAACTCAGATTTAAGTTTTTGGTATATAGTACTATATGTGAAGCAATATGGAGGCTTTCGGGCGTTGTCTGAGACCTTCTTCTTCCTTCTTCTTCACTTTCTTCCTTTTTCTTCACAGTTTTCTGTAATTGGGTCTGTGCTGTGGGCTTTGGGTGGTCATTATTGGGCCAGAAATATAAATAATGTAGGTGTCACCTCGTCATTAGGTGATTAGTGTTTAAATCACCTTGGAAAGAGTTAGAGGCACTCCATTTTATATCCGTTCTCTACCTTGCTTCTCTCTCATGGCTCGTGAGGCTTTAACAAAGATAAGAAACAATAAACACCTGAACACAAACTGCAACTCCCATGAATTGATTAATTCGATTATGAATTGATTAATTCATAATTTTCGGCCAACCTCAGCAGAAAAAAAAAAGAAGAAGCCAGAACCACCACATGATATCTTTTGGAAGCTCAAAGATCTTGGTGGGAAGCTTCCCTCCTCTGTCAAGAAGCTCAATCCAAGCAGCAACAACCCCTTGGCCCCCTTTTATTTTCCCTTTTTTTCCCCCTCTTTTCACTTTTCTCTTTAAACCTTTACGAGGTGAAGGAGAGGAGAGGAGAGGAGAGGAGAGGAGAGGAGAGGAGAGGAGAGGAGAGGAGAGGAGAGGAGAGGAGAGGAGAGGAGAGGAGAGGAGAGGAGAGGAGAGGAGAGGAGAGGAGAGGAGAGGAGAGGAGAGGAGAGGAGAGGAGAGGAGAGGAGAGGAGAGGAGAGGAGAGGAGAGGAGAGGAGAGGAGAGGAGAGGAGAGGAGAGGAGAGGAGAGGAGAGGAGAGGAGAGGAGAGGAGAGGAGAGGAGAGGAGAGGAGAGGAGAGGAGAGGAGAGGAGAGGAGAGGAGAGGAGAGGAGAGGAGAGGAGAGGAGAGGAGAGGAGAGGAGAGGAGAGGAGAGGAGAGGCCGACCCGTTTCCCTCATTCCCTCTCCCCCGGGCAGGCAAAGAAGAAGTTTTACGACACGGAGCTGGAGAACCTGGAGAGGCAGCAGAAGCAGCAGATCGAGAGGATGGAGCAGGAGCACTCTCTGCGCCGGCGAGAGGAGGCCAAGCGCATCCGCCTGGAGCAGGAGCGCGACCACGCGCGCTTCCTCGAGCAGCTCAAGCAGATGAAGAAGGAGGTAAAAAAAATAAACAAAGACCAAAAAAAAGGGCATGGAAAAGAGGGGGAAGATGCTCCCCTGCTCCTCTTTATTCCCCGGGAAGGGTCAGCGTTACTCGTGGAGGGATTTGGGAGGGAAGCGGTTGGTGTTTTATTGAGGAGGAGCTTGGGTTTGGGTGGGTCCCAAAAGGTGGGGTTTTTGGGTGGTTCTTGAGGTGGTTTGGGTGATTCCTGAGGTGTTCTTGGGTGATTCCCAAAAGGTGGATTTAGGGTAATTCCTGAGATGGTTTTGGGTGATTCCCAAAAGGTGGATTTGAGTGATTCCTGAGGTGGTTTTCAGTGATTCCTGAGACCTATTTGGTGATTCCTGAGGGCCTTTTGGGTGATTCCTGAGGTGGTTTCTGTGGTTCCTGAGGTGTTTTTAGGCTGATTCCTGAGATATTTTTGGGTGTTTCCTGAGATATTTTTGGGTGATTCCTGAGGTAGTTTGGGGTGTTTCCTGAAGCGTTTTTTGTAATTCCTGAGGACCTTTTTGGTGATTCCTAATATCCATTTTGGTGATTCCTGAGGGCCTTTTGGGTGATTCCTGAGGTGTTTTTAGGTGATTTCTGAGATATTTTTGGGTGATTCCTGAGGTAGTTTGGGGTGTTCCCTGAAGTGTTTTTTGTAATTCCTGAGGACATTTTGGATGATTCCTAAGGACCTTTTTGGTGATTCCCGAGAACCTTTTTGGTGATTCCTAATACCCGTTTTGGTGATTCCTGAGCTGTTCAGTGACTCGAGCTGGGGTTGTTCCTGGCCTAAAGTGGGCTGCAGGGAAATTGAATTTCCCTCCCACAGGTCAAGAACGAGGTGGAGAAGCTGCCGCGGCAGCAGCGCAAAGGGAACCTGAAGGCGAAGATGGACGACTTCACCCAGAAAAAACAAACCATGGTGAGACTCAGGGAAACCCCCCCGAATTCCAAGACTGGGAAATGTGCAGTAGAAACCTTCCTGCTGGAGGGACTGCCAGGTTCTGAGACACCAGCAGCTGCTTTCCAAGCTGCAGCAGAAGGAGGGCTCGCGGTGGCACTGCTGGTTTTTTAACAGGAACAGGAGTTCTTGGCCAAGCAGAAGGAGGACCTGGAGCAGGCCATGAAGAACATCACTGCCCAGAACAAAAGAGAGATCTGTGACAAGGAGCGTGAGTGCCTCAACAAGAAGCAGCAGCTGATGAGAGGTGGGTGGCAAAGGCTGGGAGGGAGGAGAGGGAGGCAGTGCTGTAACCATGGGTTTATCCAGCCCTGGCTCGTCCCACGCAGCAGATGCTGTGACAGAGTTGCAAGCTGGCAGGATGGGATGTGGAAAAAAAAACAGCCTTGCCAGGTCCTGTCTAAATGTTTAACAATAATAATACTTAGTGCTTTAATCTTCGAAGCGCTTTACAAATATGATCCAATTAGGCTTCATAATGGCAAGAAATCAGGCTCCAATATGGTTTGAGACCAATTTCTCCTGGAAAACAGAAGGTGAATGATCACCCCCAACATCTGCTGTGCTGTTTGTGTGCCGTGGGGTCTCTTGGGACACTTTATGTGACCAGGCTGAGAGGCCAAGGTGGGTGATCTCCTGCTCCTCCTCCCCACAGACAGGGAAGCTTGCATCTGGGATCTGGAGGAGCGTCAGCAGCAGGAGAAGCACCAGCTGGTCAAGCAGCAGCTGAAGGACCAGTATTTCCTCCAGAGGCACGAGCTGCTCAGGAAGCATGAGAAGGTGAAGGCTTTGCACCTCCCCACGCTGGTGTGGGTCAGCAAAGTGTCCCTGGGTGTTCCCCTGCCAGGCTGAAAGGGGGGAAATCACCCAGGCTGTGTGTTCAATCCCTGTATGGGCCATTCACTCCAGAGCTGGGCTCCATGATCCTTGTGGGTCCCTTCTAATATTCTCAGAATGTTCTGTGAATTCTGTGATGCTAAGGGCGGGTTGGGAGTTAAAGGGCTTGGTCATTATTAGTGAAAAAGGACCAGAATAAAGCTGGTGTCAGGAAGGCAATAAAGCCTTCTCTGCTTGGGAGGTGTGCTCTGTGCATTCAGTGTGCGAGGAGTTGGGAATTTCAGGAGGCTTTTGTGGAAATCTGCCACTGGCCAGGATTCGGTGTGGTTGATTCCCAGAGCAGGGAGTGAAGACTGGCACTTCCAGCCCCTTCTCCTCTGCCTTCCCAGCACATCCAATCCCTGCCATCCCCTCTTGTCCCTTTGGAGTGTCACCCATTGTGTTGGGACTTCAGGTACAAACAGGATGGGACTACTGTTAGGTGTCCCTCGAACTTTTATTGCAGCATCAGTCTCATATTAACAGCGTTTTACACAATTAAAGGATGGCAACAGCTCACGTCTGCCAGCAGCAGCCAAAGATCTCTTTGTTCCAGGGCATTTTAAAGGTTTCCCAGCCAATAGCACATTGCTAAAGCTCACAGACAATTGTTCTCCCAGTCACTGAGAGCACACAGGCACCTGCTTCAAACAGTGCTTGCTTGGACGCTTTCTATTAACAATAAACAATATCCCATTATTAAATTTAAAACCTTTTACTATCTTGCTGAGTATACTTTTCTGCAGCCTTACGATCTATCCCAGCCAAACCTAAGCCTCAGATTACTGTTTTATGTTCTCGCTTGCTGTACTATTGCAACTTCTCCTATTTTTAAGCTTTGCAGTTAACAGCTAATCCTAAATCCTTCAGCTCTCCCTGTCTCTGGAGCCTGCTTCCACAGCTTTCTGAAAACCTTCTTACCTTCAAGATTTCCCACTTCCAGGCTAGTCCCAAGCTATCCCTGCAGGGCCGTGGGGTGGGAGGTGTCCGTG
This sequence comes from Sylvia borin, assembly GCA_014839755.1. Lineage (NCBI taxonomy): Eukaryota > Metazoa > Chordata > Aves > Passeriformes > Sylviidae > Sylvia > Sylvia borin. Next base: position 16,365,247 of record CM025970.1, on the reverse strand, counting down.
CCCCTCTGAGCCCTGTGTGTCTGCAGGAAAGGGAGCAGATGCAGCGCTACAACCAGCGCATGCTGGAGCAGCTGAAGGTGAGGCAGCAGCAGGAGAGGGCCCGGCTGCCCAAAATCCAGCGCAGCGAGGGCAAGACACGCATGGCCATGTACAAGAAGAGCCTCCACATCCACTCCAGCGGCAGCGCCTCCGAGCAGAGGGAGAAGATCAAACAGGTCAGGGCATGGAAAGGCACCAGGAGATGAGGCTTGGCTTGGTTGGAGGGGAAGGGAATTTGGGAAGTGGGGCTGTTTCCAGGTTTTAGTTTGTTGGGTGAGAGGGCTCTGGTATTGTGCATGGCCATGGACAAGAAGAGCCTCCACATCTACGCCAGCAGCAGCACCTCTGAGCAGAGGGATAAGATCAAACAGGTCAGGGCCTGGAAAGGCACCAGGAGTTAAAGCTCGGCTTGGTTGTGGGCAGAAGGGAATTTGGGGAAGTGTGGCAATTTCTGGATTTTAGCGTGCTGCTGGGTGAGAGGGCTCTGCTTTGTGGCATCACTTGTGGCATTCAGCACTGCCTCCACCATGGTTTGTGTTGAGGCTTTTCCTTCTTTCCTGTGCTCCAATGGAAGCTGGGCTGGTCTCTCAGGCGGCCCCAGAGACCAGGGCAATGCTGCCCACACGGGCTTTCCTCTCTGCCAGTTTGCTCTGCAGGAGGAGAAGAGGCAGAAGGCAGAGCGGCTGCACCAGCAGCAGAAGCACGAGTCGCAGATGAAGGACATGCAGGCCCAGTGTGAGAGCAACACCAACGAGCTCCAGCACCTCCAGGTACTCATCCCTCATGGTTTGGTCTCCCAGAGCTGTCTGGGCAGGTCTCAGCCTGCAGAGGACTGTCAGGAGTTGATGTCCCCTTGCTCTTGCCTTGAGAGGTTTTTGTCGCCGTGTCTAAACGTGGAGCTCAGAGCTCTGGATGTCTCAGCCCAAGCCAAATCCTGTTTGAGCACTGGGTGTACACTTCCAGCTGCCCGATGGGTGTTTGGTTGGTGTGTTTGCAGAACGAGAAGTGTCACCTCCTGATCGAGCACGAGACCCAGAAGCTGAAGTCCCTGGATGAGAACCACAACCAGCACATGAAGGAGTGGAGAGACAAGCTGAGACCAAGGAAGAAGGTGAGACCCTCGTGGGTGTGAGCAGGGTGTCCTGGCTGCAGGGGACAGTGCCCAGAGCTCCAGAACAATCCCCAACACAGCTCTTGTGTTGTTCTCTTTGCTCAAGGCCCTGGAGGATGAGCTGAACCAGAAGAAGCGTGAGCAGGAGATGTTCTTCAAGCTGAGCGAGGAGGCCGATGGACAGGTGCCAGTGTCCCCGACCAAACACGCCAAATTCGTCCCCTTCAGCTCCTCAGAGAGCTTGTAACACCTGGCAGGCCACCAGCTGGTACTGGCCGTGTCCTCCTGGGCTGCAGGGGGCAACTTGGACTTGGAAGACCCTCTGAGCAGCCCCTTCTTACCACAGCACCCTCCTGTCCCCGTGCTCTGCCTGGGACAAACGTGGCCTCTGCACTGAGGGACGCTGGCTGCAACTTGGGGTGGCTTTTCCCAGGAGCTCCAGGCTGGGAACTGGGGCAGGACCCTGTCTGGATTGTACTTGCACTGTTGGCTGGATGCTCCCTGGGTGAGCCTGGTGCTCACTGGGTTTGTCAGCTCAGACTGGAGCAGTGACCACTCCGATCAGGGCTGTCACCTCCCTCTCCACCGTGGCTGCTCCTGTCCCAGTCCTTTGTAAGGCCTGGCCTGGGGCAGAGCAGCTTTGGCATTGTCTTAAACTCACCTTGGCCTAAGACTTATTCCTCTGCACTGTGGCCCTGGTTTTTTTGGGGGGTTTTTTTGCCACAGAAAGACAGAGATTTGGGGGATTTTGCCTAGGGAGGGCTGGGTTTTCTCTTCCCTCCTCCTGCCCACACAGACTGTGCAGAAAGGGGCTGGATGTCCTCCCAAAGATGCTTCTGCCCCTCCTTTGCTGTGACCACTGGCACCACAGCCCCTGTGAGCTAACACTGGTGTTATCATGGCTTCTGGGGTGATTCAGCTGCCCAGCTGGCTGCAGGCTTTGCTTCTGGAGGAAGTGGAAGTGCAGGTGCACAGGGAGAGGTTGGGGACAGCACTCAGTCCTGTGGTGACCCTGGGAAGTGTCTGTCACTGTCATGTGCCTTTGGGATGAGTGGTGAGTGAAGGGTGTTCCTGCCAGAGCTCTCATGATCACACAGGTGATTTCAGGCTGGTTTTTGGGTCCTGGCTGTGTGGGGCTGTGTGGGTCAGGCAGCCTGGCCAGCGGGGCATGGCTGCAGGGCATCCCTTGGGAGGGACAAAGGAGCAGTGGAACGAGGGCAGAGGAGATGCAAAGGGGGCTCGTTGCTCGCAGCAGCTCCTTGTCCACTGATGTCTCACCTCCTTGTGATGTGCCACAGCTTTTTGGATGGTTCTCCTGGCTGGGAGTCGTGGGCAGAGTGGCAGAGCAGGTTCTCTGTCCTTGCTGTCCCCTCTGGGCTGCTGGCTGGGACTGGGAGCACAGAGCTGGGGAGGGCTCAGGGACCTCCCTGGCAGCACCTTCTTCTTTACACAACCCAGAGGTGTAAGGCAGCACTTAAGTTTTTCTCTAGACAACAATTGTTTGTTTAAGATTTGTTTCTTTAGCAAGAAAAAAAAATATTTCTGCTTAAAATATATATATATATAAGAAAAAAAGTTGTCCTTTGCAAGTCCCCTCTGTTGATTTGCTGGCATTTCAGGGAAAGGTGGTATGTGATGCGCCTCACTTCTAGGTACTGGGCTGAAGGAGGCAGCCCCCAGGTCTTTAACTCTGTATCTGGGGAACTGCATTTCCAACCTTTTTAGAGCTCTTAATCCATATTTATGAGCTTCCTGCCAGCTAGCAAGGCTCTCTCTTTGGGCCCCTCCAGGTTACCTCTGGTTCCACAGCTGTTGTGTCTCTGTGACAAACACTGGAAGGGTTCCTGCCCCATCTCCACAAGCGTGGATTGTGCCTTTCAGATGTGAAAACACCAGGCTGGGAAGAGATGTGAGGTTAATGAAGGCAAAGGGGTGTTCCTGAATGGGACAAGGGGGCTGATTGGAGGGTTTTAATCACTTTAGGAACGTGTTCCAGCAGCCCCAGGGGTTGTGGTTGTGGTCCTGCTGGGGTCAGGCTGGAGCTGTTGTGTGCCAGGGTTGTGTCACAGGAATCAGAGCCCAGTGCCTGTCCTGTCACACTGTCACCTCCCTCAGCTGAAGGGCTCTGCTGCCCCTCCACCAGCCCAGGGAGCATCATCTTTCTCTGGACATCCTCCAGAGGATAAGGAGGAAAAGCTATTTCTGTGGGCTCTCAAAGCTGCTGCAGTGCCCCTGTGGCAAACCAGTTCTCCCTTCCTCCTGTGCAGCTGATTTTCAGCTTGGAGAGAACCACACAGCCCGGCTGACAGAGGTAGGAATGGTTCTGTGCGTTCATTTTCGTATTTTGTGTTCTGTCCCTGGCTCCAGTACCGTGCCCCTCGCCTAGAAGGGGGGCACATCATCTGATTGTCATGTTTACAGCGTGGTTATCATCTCCCCTCCTTTCAAAAGAGGATTTATTTGTTGTTCCCTGTTCAGAAGGAACCATCATTAAACCCAGCTTGCTTTTCAGGGGGGATGGGACACTATTTTAAAAAAATGTGGCTTCGAATAAAAAGGGGTTTTTTTTAAAAAAAATGTTTTGTAAAATATCTTCAGTGGGGCCACCAGTCTGATGTAAATACTTCTCTAATAAAGTAACAGACAGAAATCTGGGATGGGGTCTGATTGTGTGCCTGGTGCCAGCTGTGACCTCAGACCAGCTTTGCTGCTGCTCGGGGTTTTACTGACTTTGGAAAACTTCTGAACTTTGCAATGCTGACCCTGCAGTTGTTCAAAGCCGAGCTGGAGCCTCTCCCGCAGCTCAGGGACAGGGACATCTTTGTCCCCAGGCTGAAATCCGGGTGCAGCCGTTCCCTGGATGGCTTCAGTGCGTGTTCAGACGGTGCTGGGCTGACCCTGCTTGGTGAGGAGTGAGTATTGCACCCTGAGAGCGGAGCACTTCTGCGCGGATCCTTCCTCCTTTGTTAATTTAAATTAGCTGCCCTGGCTTTAACAGCAATCTCAGACCAAAGCTTCAGTTCCCTCGTTTTGATGGGACAAGGAGGACCTAGGGATGCCTCCCTGTCTGTTCCTATGCTCTCCTCTGCTCAGGAGGAGCGATAAAAATCCTGTTTTGCCCTGTGGGTGCGGTGGGGAAATCTCTGCCTCCTCCCCTGGGCTGCTCAGAAAAGCTCCCACCACAGAAGCCAAATGCCCTTTGTTCCCTGCTCGGAACTTTTCACCTGCTGCTGGCATTGATTTCTCTCAAGGACACGCCACACGAAATCAGGGCAGCTTTGACACGAACCCATGGAGCTGGTTTACCCTCAGTTTTAGAAAGTTGTGCCAGAAGTTGCCCGTTTAACCTTGGATTTCTTGCAGGAAATGACCTTGCTGGCAGTGTCCACCGCAGGTCGAAGTGCAGGGTGTGAGTTCAGGTGAGGCGCTGAAAAGGAGGTGGAATTGGGAGTGTAAGGAGTTGTTGGTGAGCTTCTCAATGAGCAGAGAGAGAGAAGGATGAGCAAAGCCCGAGGGTTCCTGTCTCCTCGCTCCACGAGGTGGTAAGGAATGGAGTAGCTGAGGACACACAATTAATCATTTTGTTTATGTATAGCAGGACTGCACTGCCTCCTGGGACACGCTGCTCTCACTCAGTGTATCCCAGGGAAGCAGGAGATCTCCTGGGAATATTTAACTTCATCTGCACGTCCTTGGCAGTGCCTGAGGGGAGCTCCAACCATGAGCATTTAACACGTATTTATAAGTTACTGTATATTCCAGAAATAACTGTTAACTACCACTTCATCCCAGCGCTGCGCTGGAAACAGAGCAGAAGTAAAAATATTCCTTAATTTCTAAAATTAAGGCCTGAGAAGAGAAGCTCCTGGTGCTGCAGCAGCTGCAGCATTCCCTGTGGGTTAGCTCCTGTCACATCTGGCCTCCAAACTCCTCTGGGCTGCCCAAGGGCTTTGGCAGCTGCTGCTGCTGGAAATCTCCAGGGGGAAGAAAAGCAGGGCAGGAGGAGTCCTGGGGTTTGTGCCTGAGTGTTTTTCCTCCCCCGGCTGCATCTGCGCTGCCTTTTCCTCTGCAGGGACCCTTGAGGGTCATCTGCACCCTCTGAAGGCAAATGCTGCTGCTGCTGCAGTGGTTTATTCTCCGAATTCCCCATGGTTTGAGCAACCCACGCCTCTCCGGAGGGGTTGGTCCTGCCGTGCTGCTGGTGTTTGTTGTCGCCCCTCTCTCCTGGCTGGGATGGGGCTGGATTTCGGGGACACTTCACTCTGGCAGCCCTGGAGGAGATTTCCAGGCTGCCAGGAGCTGGGTGTTCGCTGCTTTTGCCGTCGCTCACTAGATGGCACAACACTGGAGCTCCTGAAGCGCTCCCCGGCTCTTTCCACTGGGTTTGGCGCTTTCTGTGCCACCCTTTCCATCAGATCTCTGCTCCCCCTGGGGGTTTCAGCCCTCAGGAGTTTCCCCATCACGGCTGAGCATCCCCTGCCGTGGGTTCTGTTCTCCCTGGGCAGGGTGGGCTCTGATGGGGGGTGCCTAAACCCTGTAATTCGGGGGTCACAGCAGTGGGAAATCATTCCTGGGGGACAGCTGAGGATCGGAGAGCTCCAGCCCTGGTGAAACGGGAAATCTCCGCCGCAGGGATTTGTCCTCTGTGAGGGCAGGAGCACCATTCTTTGCCTGATTTTTTGTGAGGTGCCTCAGGGAAGACGGATGCATTTCTTTTCTGTACACAGGAAGGACCAGGACATCCAGTCACCCGGCACAATCTCCCGCTTCTGAACTGCAAAGGGAGCAGCAGCAGCGTGCTCTCCATGCCAGGATGACTGCAGGCAGCGTTCCCTCTGCACTCAGGGCTGCTGCTGGGGCTCTGCTGCCTCGTTCCATCCCCTCCCTGGCACCAGGCAGAGCTCAGGGGCTGCCCAGCTGTGCCCAAACAGCTGGAGTGCACTCACACCTCTGCAGAAACTCATTTGTCCAGCCGAGCTCAGGGATGGCTTTTCAGAAGTCGTTTGCCCTCTTGTTTTAAATTGCTCAGCTGATGCTGACAGACACAGGGGAGGGTTCACAAGCCTGACTCTTGTGCAGGTCGTGACCTCTCCCGTGTAGTTATTTTATCGTCGTTGTTTTATTTTATTTGGCTTCGTGAAGCTTCAGCCTCTGCTTAGGGCAGCGGGGGATGAATGTTGACCCTGAAACTCCCCTCAGCTGCACCTGCACCACCCAACCTTTTTGTGGGACGTGCTGCTGCCACATCTCTGCTGTCCTGCAGCAGCATCCCCAGAGGTGTGGGCTGAGCACAGGACTCCCAGGTCACCCCCAAACCCCTCCTTTGGCTCCTTTACAAATCCTTGACAGATTCCTTGATAAATGACCAAGGGCCAGCAGAGCCCGAGGCAGGCTCTGCCTCTCCACAGCCACTTCCCAGGGTTTCTCCCCAGGGAGGTGATCTGATCAGTGTGCAAAGCCACTCTCCACTCCTCTCAGCAGCCCTCATTCGATTTGTTAATTAAACCCAGGAGCCATTTTGCAGCCTGAGCTGTGATGCTCTCCAAGCCCTGCTGGTTCCTGGGTGCTCAGCTGCTGGGAGGCTGCAGCCAGGGCCCAGGAGTGATGGAATCCCTTCAGCACGTCAGAAAATGCTGATCCTTAAGTGCTTCTCTACCTGAATTCTTCTTTTCAGCATGTGAAGAGCAGAAATTGTTTCATTCCTCTCTTTAATCAGCTTTCTCCGTTGCTCCACATCTCAGTGCACCCTCCCTCTCTTACCAGCTCCTTTGGATGTTTTCCTCACCGTCCTCTGGAGGATTTGTGCACTTTTCAGGGCTTTGAAACTTGTAAAACTTCCTCTGCTCCAGCCTGGACGCCCCACACGACATCAGGGGCTGCAGTTCCAGATGTTGGTGCCACCCCAGGGTCCTCATGAGCACTCCCAGGTCCAGCCCCAGCATCTCACATGACTGTCCCAGTGACAGAAGGGAGGATTCCACAGCTCACCTCCACGTCCTGCTGCCTTCAGAACACATCTGGCTGAGGAGTGACAGCTGGGGGTGACGTGCTCCAGGAGCAACCCAGAGCTGTGTCTGCACCCCAGCAGACACCGGGGAGGTCACCAGCGGCCTGATGTCCCCTTCAGACAGCCCAGCACCTCTTCTGCAGCCACCTCAGCAGGCCCACGGCGGTCTGGGGCTTTGCTGAGGGGGAGGAGGATGAAGGCAAGCCCTTGGGGAGGGGCAATAAGGTACTGGCAAGCTGCCTGCACCTCCATCAATTCTCTGGGGCGGCTGTAGCAAAGTTAATAGTATTAAAAAGAGCCACATTTAAGGAGCCGCTAAAGGAGTGAGATGAGTTGTTTATGATTAAATTAAATTCATATGAAAACTAATGACCTGCCAGTGTAAGCCTTGAGTAACTTTATAATGTAATTAAAAGCCCAACGGGGGAGAGAGCTGTGGTTATGCCACGTGTTGAGGAGCTGCTGGGAAGACGGAGGCCAGGGGTGAGTGCTGGTGCAGGGAAGTGCCTGGGCACTGCCCCGGCTGCTCTGTGGGCACAGCTGGGCACAGAGCATGGCACATCAGGGGGCTGCCATCAGCTCCTGGCTCACAGGGACAGAATCATGGATTGGTTTGGGTCGGAAAGGACCTTAAAGATCATCCCCTGGGCAGGGACACCTTCCACTACCACTCCTGTCCAGCCTGGCCTTGGACACCTCTAGGGGTGGAACTTCCCTGGACAACCTGTGCCAGGGCCTCTCCACGCTCTCGGTGAAGAATTCCTTCCTGATATCTAATCTTCACCTCCTCTCGGTTTGGAGCCATTCCCCCCGGTCCTGTCCCTACACGCCCTTGGACGCCGTCTCTCCTCGCAGGTATGC